>OX421963.1:3412857-4095428 GCA_949128115.1 Anaspis maculata
TCATCAGTGTTGCACCTCTTCTGTTTTTTTTCAATCTTTGTCATCCATTCCAGCTCCTTTTCGCCCTCTCCCAACAATTGCCTTAGAGTTCTGCCCTTCTTCAGCGATTCCTGACATGACCTCAAGTGCTCCATCGTCTCACTCCCTTCCACAACACGATATACCCTGGTAGCTTCCAGTAGCTACTCGTCTGTACCCCATCACCACACCAAAACCTTGCAAATCGCTGCTTCCAGCCTTCACGTTTGGATTAAGCGTGCATCTAGCCACTTTGCCTTGTAGCTCTTTGTATTTTTGGTTTGGCATATCTAGAGTCTTGTATCTTATTTATCTGCACCCTCGTCTGCACCTGCTTCTGTTCGTCTCTGTTTCTTCTGTTCTGCTTTCCATTTCTGCTACGCTATGCCCTTCTGCTTTTTCTGCTCGAAAAATTTGTTCCTGAGCGGTGACCGCTGGTGGTCTCGGCATCCAAAAGCCGAGAAATGAAAATGAGAAATTGCCAAACGAAAAACACAAACACAAAAACTGACTGATTCTGTCACTACGCTAGTCACAGTGACAGATTCATGATTCTGTGGGATGGACCTCTGTGACTCGTGGTCGTGTGCCTTCGTGTGGTTCATAACTTACGGGTTGCATACACAGAACGTGACGTCACACGGCTTCACTTTTTTGAGCTCATGTTCCCTCCTGCTATAATTATAACCTCCTTGGTGTGTACCGTGTCGCCGCATTGATAAGTTTCGTGTTTCGTGCAAGTAAAACTAGGTAAGTAGGCATGACCACATTACTTTTATTCTATTATTCTATTGGCACGTAGGTAGGTACCGTGGGTTCCACCAAAAAAAGATAATAAGGTTGTGCCACCGCCATAATTTCATAATAATTATGTTCCTTTCCACTAACAAAACTGCTCTGGAAACTTTCGTTTCCTGTGGAAATGAATAGTTTTCCTCATGACTACTGTCCAGAGCTTTGCCGGTCCCCGCCGCGGTGCGGTACATCGACAAGGGGCCCCCGTGATATTGGCGAACGAAGGGAGCAAAATGGCGCCGTATGTGTTTTTTCTTGAATAAAATAATGAATCTACAGGGCGGTCCATTTTAGCGTAATTATCCCATAGCGGTCTTACCGTTCAAGATAGAGAAAAAGATGTAAGAGAGAAGTTATATCTCGAGTTATATAGTTTGATACCTATAACCTATAACTTGAAATTATATTCAGCTACACAGGTGTCCCATTTTGACGATATCAACAAAACGCCAATTTTTTTGAATGGAAAATTCTATATTTTTTTGCATTTTCATGTTCAACATTCTCAACTGTATTATGCCGTTTATGCCTGTATTTTTGTTTTTCAATTGTGTGGCAGTGCTACCAACTAAAAATTGAAAACTGAAAAAATTGCATTTTCACAGTTTCCTTGGAAAAGTCGTAGCGGCCATGCTTTTCAAAACTAAAAGATGAAACTTGACATGGTGATAGTCAAGTCAAAGATCAATATCCCAATGTAAAAGAATTGCGATTTCTTGATACAGGGCGTTCACAAAAAAACATCAAACTTTATAATTTTCAAAATATCGTAACTCATTTTTTTCGAATGGCATGCTCCTAATTTTATAACGTTATCTGATAGCTTCTTTCATCCTCTTTCATTTTTACTAGGGGCACCCTACCCTTACACTTCATTTTTCTCGAGATAATTGGAAATTTCCACAAAATTTGCGATTTTTTTGGTTTTTCAAAAATTGAGTTGGCCTTGATGAATAACAGACAAGCCAAATAGTACGCAACTCTTAGTTAGTCAGTCTGACTATTGTCGAACGAAGAAAAATGACTTAACGCGAGTGGAAATGATTGATATGATATTCTGGTAATAATCCAGATATCCAGGATCCCACTTTGTTTTCTTTTTGCGTTGAAGCGTTGAGTGAGCGAATATGACTAGAGACGCAAGCCATATGCTCCAGCGCGTAGCCAGAAATGGATCTCACATCTAGGGGGCGCGACGTGTCAGTTTGGATCTGAGATCTGTGGATCTGAGATTCTCACCATCTCACCCCAGATTCTCACTTCGCTGCTGACTCTTGCGGGGTGAACATATCGGAGCGTGGCGTGGTAGCTAGCCGGCGCACAGTATCGAGATATGTGCGAAGAATAACCATTTTCAAAATGAGAATAATCACTTTCAAATAGATACAAAAAAAAAACCGTGAAGCCTCACCCATACAGAAAAATACGTATATTTCATCTGAAGCGAAGTGAAGTCTGCGATAAATGAAATTTTCAATATTATGTACAAGGTGACGGATTTTTTTTCAAATAGAATCTAGAAATTTAATGCACGTTTGCATTCAGGATAACAATGTGCATAAATTGTGGTGATGAAATACAAAGTGTTTCGGAAAAATGCAAAAAAATTGCTACACCCTATACAGGTGTCCCTTTTTCGAGGCCAAGTATGGATATCTCGTGTATCTTTAGAGATACAATGTCGGTTGAATTAGAAAAAAGTTGCGCATTATTATGACGATCAATGATTCGAAAAGATATTTGACCTATCAGTTTTAGTTTTCGAGATATCGTAAAAAAAAACAGGAATTTGAATTTTTGATTTTATTCTTTATTTAAAAAAAACCGCTTGAAGGTGGCCTTTTCTAATCATAAGATTGTCTAAGCACTTTTCCAAGAGGAATTCAAAGCTGCCAAAATCTTTATTCTAGCTTTAAAAACAGCAGAGTTACGACATCCAACCTTTTTTCTGTTATGGACGCTATATTGGATTTTAACATTTTTGAATAGTGTTTTTTTTTCTGGTTACAACGATGTGTCACATGTCACTGTTGAATAAAATGTTCAGCATTCACGGTTTTTATTTTATTGTCGGTGCTGGTTTTGTTTCCAAAGCACTCTTTGAAAAATAAAAAAAATTACCCAAAACAGTTATTCATCAGTGACATGTAGCACATCGTTGTAACCAGAAAAAAATACTGTATTAAAAAATGTCAAAATCCAATATGGCGCCCATGAGAGAAAAAAAAAGTTGAATGTCGTATCTCGGTTGTTTTGAAAGCTAGAATAACGATTTTGGCAGATTTGAATTCCCCTTGAAAAAGTGCTCCATCAATGTCTTGATTAGAAAAGGCCGCCTTCAACCAAAACAATCAAAACAAAAATTACTTTGTGTACCAAATTTGGTCAATACCCAGTAAAAAATTTGTAGTTACAACAAACAAAATTTTCAGAACTAAACTTCGAAAGCTTCTCTTATCTCCGTTAGAATGCGTTTCTGATATGAAATTTTTTTCGAGAAAAGTCTATAATTTTTTAGATACTCTACAATCTCCTATAATATTAACATAAAAAAGTGAATCACCCTGTATATATTCTCATATTTTCGTTAAAATTGAATAGGTAGGTACCAATTGTTTTTCTTATGCCCATCTAAAAAGTCCCGAGGTAAATAAATACAACAGGACGTGTCGGTAGATTATATTGTAATATCGAGAAATGAAGTAAATTGGGAATTTCAGATTTTTTGCGTTCAAATGTTCCATGTTTTGCTTGACTTTGCCAGTAGTTTTTCGAAAGAAAACTTTGTCCTGAATAGAACTAGAATTTATTGAAAAGAAATGAATGACAATGGAATAGAGGCCCCTGTAGTTTCAGCCGAATCGTTAGTGGTCGAATATATCAGGTAGGTACGTAGGTAGGTAGGCTTTGCGGCACAAGATATAGAAAATACCCCAGTAGAGGGAAAATAATGCCTTGCACTTTGCCGCTTGACCACTCTGTTGTGAGGTCACTACCGTACAGTCGTTCAGTTTGTAGGCAGTGCCGTGCGGAGGGTGCACCGTGTGAGACGGCAGATGAGATGGCAATAGGGAACGCATTTTACAATGCCTTTGCGTCTCTTGTCATATTCGCTCACTCAACGGTTGAAGCCTTTTTCTTTTGTTCGACAATATTCAAACTGACTAACTGACCGCTGCGTACTATTTGGCTTGCCTGTCATTTATCACGGCCAACTCAATTTTTGGAAAAAAACAAAAAAAAATAGCGAATTTTGTGAAAATTTTTTGTTATCTCGGAAAAAATGAAGTTTAAGGGTAGGGTATCCATACTAAAAATGAAAGAGGACCAAAAAAGCCATCAGATAACGTTATAAAATTAGGAGCATGCCATTTGAAAAAAAATGAGTTATGATACTTTGAAAATTATGAGGTTTGATCTTTTTTGTAAACGCCCTGTATCAAGAAATCGCAATTTTTTGACATTGGGATATTGGTCTTTGACTTGACTATCACCATGTCAAGTTTCATTTCTTAGTTTTGAAAAGCAAGGCCGCTACGATTTTTTTAAGAAAACTGTGAAAATGCGATTTTGTTTAGTTTTTAATTTTTAGTTGGTAGCACTGCCACACAATTGAAAAACAAAAATACAGGCATAAGACAGTTGGAAAAGTTGAACATGGAAATGCAAAATATATAGAGTATTCCATTTGAAAAATTGACGTTTCGTTAATCCCGTCAAAATGGGACATCCTGTATAGCTAAAAATAATTTTAGGTTATAGGTCTCATCAAACCATATAGATTTTCTCTTACATCTTTTTCTCTATCTTGAACGGCGGTAAGACCACTATCGGATAATTACGCTAGGATGGACCACCCTGTATGTATACCGCGGGCCCTTGAAACTTTGCGCAGGTGTCATCAGCTGTAGCCCCCAGCTTGTCCCTTTATTTTTGACTCAAAAAGTCCCAGTGCTGAATTTGTACCTCGAACGGGATGTAAGTATAGGTACTTATTTCTTCTGCTTTTTATTCTTTCAGGGGAAGTGCTTCTCAGGAGGCTTCTTCAATCATAGGTATGTGAAAATAATGGCCACCAAAATTTTGTCGAAAAGACACCTACGCCGTAAAATTTCCAGAAATACAAAAAAATATTTTCATGATCTTTCAAAAGCCAACCTCGATGAAAATTTGCACAATTTGAACGCGATCACAGTCACGAACCCTAATATTGATGTTGCTCATGCACAATTAGCAATTCATTCCAATTTTAGCGGTGATATTGATCATGATGCTCTTTATCCCTCTGATAATGCTAGCGTTGAAGATGTTGTGGATTCCAAAAGCATAGGTGATAGTGATGACCAATCTCAAAATGTCAATGCCCACCACTTTAAAACGTTCAGTGATAACTGTATGCAAAAATTTCAAGAAAAAGAAAAGATTTTTGAAAATCTGACCTTGCCATCATTCAGTGATTTTACATCCAAGGAAAACGAAAAACTTGAACCGTCTGTATTTACCAAAAATTTAAAGAAATGGGCAATAGAAAATAAAGTCACTCATAAAAGTTTGAATCAATTGTTGGCCCTTATTCGGCCCGAATATCCGTTCTTGACGAAAGATGCACGTACGCTTTTGGGGACTCCAAGGCAAGTGAAAACATTTAAATTGGAAAATGGGGAGATCATTTATTTCGGCATCGAGGCCTCGATTCTGAAAAATTTAAAAAAAGGGCGTAATCTAAACTCTGCAATTATTTCTTTGCAAATTAATGTGGATGGTATACCCATCTATAATAATAGCACAATCGAATTCTGGCCAATACTGGGTAAATGTGAGAGTTTCGAAAAAAAAGATCCGATTGTTATAGCGATTTTTTGTGGAAAAGGGAAACCAGCGCCCTTGGAGTCATACCTTCATAATTTTATTGAAGAAGCAAAATCATTGATTGAAACAGGAATAAAATTTGAAAATGTCTTGTATAAATTTGAAATCGCTTGTTTTTCTTGTGATGCTCCAGCCAGAGCTTACTTGAAGGAGGTTAGAGGTCACACAAGTAAAGCGGCGTGCGAGAGGTGCACAATTAAGTCAAAGTATTTCAATAAACGGCATTTTTTTCCTGTCAATGAACATTATATGAAAAGGGAAGATGCTGATTTTAAAAACCATGAAGTCACAGACCACATTAAAGGACACTCGCCATTATTGCAGATAGATATTGGGTTAGTGAGCCAGTTTGTATTAGACCCTATTGCACATGCTTTATTTGGGGGTTATGAAGCGGATTCTTGTGAAGTATTTGGTGGAAGGTAAACGAAAATTCAGAATATCAAACAATTCAATAAAAAACATCAATTGTCAAATCAGAAATTTGAAAATTACAGACGACTTTTCTAGAAAATTACGTTCGTTGAAAGATATTCATAGATGGAAGGCCACCGAATTCAGATTTTTTCTGTTATATGGTGGTCCCATTTTGTTGAAAAATCATGTTGATAGGGATGTCTACAAACATTTTTTATTGTTTCACACAGCCGCTGTTATTTTGTCAAGTACAGATTTTTGTAGCAAATATATAAATGTTGCTGAAAAAGCTCTGATTGATTTCGTCAATTTGAGCCCTGAGATTTATGATCAAAATTTTGTTGCTTACAATGTACATTCTTCAGTTCACATTTGCGATGATGTGAAAAGGTTTGGTCCTCTGGAAAATTACAGTTGTTTCACTTACGAGAATTTCTTGGGAAAATTGAAGAAATGTGTAAGAGGGAAACATTTGCCACTTCAACAAATTCATAATAGAATAAATGAAATGCTACTTTCGGATGACGACGAGAATGATGATTACTGTATGGAAGTTAATGGAGCTGAAGTCCAAGTAAAAGGTAAATTCGACGAGGAAAACTGCTATTTTCAGTGCAGAAAGTTGCTTTCAAAAAAATTCAATGTGTCGACAACAAGCCCTAACAATGTGATATTTGTGAGAAACAAAGTTTTCACAATTAAAACAATTTACAGCTTGAATGGAGAATATTGCTTTACGGGGCTGCCTTTCAAATATATGCATAATTTGTATGATGCACCTATCGAATCTTCTAAATTGAACATTTATTACGTCAAGGGGACAAATAAACTAGAAAATTTCAATTTTTCTGAAATTAAATTCAAATGCATTTCAATCAAATATAAAAATGGCTTTGGAATTTTTCCCATTCTTCATCAAAGATAATATGTTATCGAGCAATTTATTATTAAAATTAAAGGCGTGTTTCCATTAATTAAACAGAATAGACTTGAAGCTGTTTCATCTAAGCAAAGTTCAATTTTGTAATTTTCCTAACTCTATACTATCAAGTTTCGTTTTTGTTAATTTGCTGGAAACCCTCATTAAATCATCTTTCAATAATTATTATTGATTCTTTTGTTGCATTGTTTTTGGTAAATACAAATGACAAATGTGTATTCGAAAATACTTATAACGTTGGATTAAATTTACTGAAGACTACCATCTTCAGTAAACGGAATAACTATTTATTATATCAATCAACATTGAAACTCTACATTATGCTTTCAATAACACTTTAAATTGGAATCAGTTGCGGATCTTCCAGAAGTGAATACTTATAGTTCTAGAGAAGCAATTCAATAATATAGTAATAATAATATACGGTTGATGGTTGACTTTTAAAATGTTTGTATTTGTTTCGTTTTCTGGTTGGAAAAGGCAAAGGTGAATAATGTATGCCGTGGTGGAGTTCGAGGGAAAGGAGGTTGCTCTAATCCCTATGATATGGCTAATTGAAAAATCGAAAAGCTATTGGCCTGGAAGGAAAAACCACAAGAGTCTTTCGGAGCTTGTGAAGAATTTGACTCCCCCAAACGCAAAGTGGCCAATATATCCCATAGAAAGAATCTGGTATACGACTGGTAAGAAAACAGTAGTACCCACCTATTTTAGAACTGAATTTTTGTAATTCTACTGTTTTTGCAGAGAATTATGACGGTGCAGAAAAATACCTGACTAAAATGATTGAAGAATCTGCAAGTTCGGATGCTCAAACGAATAGTAGTTCGTTGTGCTTGAAAAAAACCTTTGCTGAGCAAAATGTTTCACAAAATCAAGCCGAGATAGAAAGGTATTCATTTTTTTTCCGCCAAAATTTGCATCTTTATACTTTGTTATTTTTAGTCCCTTCAATATTGAAGCTGATGGCCCATCAAATGCAAAAAACGCATCGCAACATAAAAGGTAAAATCCCCGACTCCTTTACGAATTACATATAATTTGCAGCATTTTGAGGATGCGTTGTACCTACCTAATAAATCTTTTTTTTTTCAGTAATGACTGTAGTATGGCCTTTGAAAGTTCCGATTCTTCAACTGATGAGGAAAAACAGAAAAAAAAGGGGAAAAGACCATCATTGAAACGTAAAAGGTAAATTTTGCCAGGATAATAGTTATTGCTTATTTATCAAGTACAAGCGGTTAAAATAAAGGTTGAATCGCGTATTGTTCAATCCTGAAGCGCTTGCGCGAGAGGTTTAAAATGCGCGAATTGAACCTTTACTTTAATCTTTAATCGCGAGTATAAAACAAACTTTCATTTATTTTTGGCGCATTAATTTCTTCAGTTTTGGACTCGCTTTTTAGATCAATCATGTTGCCATGAACCTTCATCATGGTGTGTTTTCTAGGCAACTACGAGATTTTTTAAACCGCTAGAGGAATAAATTTTTTATTTTGCTGTTTTAATAAACAACTGCTCTAATAGTCTCTATCCGAACATATAAACACCATCAGTTTATTTGTTGAAAATGAATAAAGTTTTTTTTTTCATCACTATAACCGTGAAGTACGTCATTATCCTGTTCTTCAATAATTGCATTGTCAATTTTCTAGTAGTAAAAAATTTTATATTAACTACGGTTGAGAAAATCATTACAGCTTCATCGCTTTCAATCTGACACTTCAGCTAGAATAATACTTTTTTCAACCTTTGCTATAAAATGTACCAATGATTGTGCATGAAAATCGGAAAGTGACTCTTTTGTGCTGGGAGGCGTTTGAAGCGCAATCGCAGCTATACTATCTCTAAAATCTTTGCTCACTTTCATTTCTTTACAGGTACAATTTTGGTGAGGAACCGAAGAATTTCAGCGACACCAATATTTTTGGAAGCACGATTGGTGGTATGTCTTGTGAAGAGGAACGTCCGGGCAGCAGATCCTTACATCAGAGTCCATCACACAACGCATTGCTTATTGAAAGGCATGAACAAGCACTTTCTTCAAAGAGCCAAAATACCCATGAAGTTAGTGCAACAAATCCAAATTTTTCATCCCTCAACCTTTCAAATCGTAACACACCGTGGTCATCGAGGGAGAATACTCCCACTACAGCCAGGAGCATCATTCATCAGGATAAAGCCATATCGATTTTGATTCAAATGAAAGCTGTACAAGATCAAAATTCCCTTAAGCTCGACCAGATTCTAAGCACAATGGCGTCAAACACCAATATCAATATTTCGAGACCTGATGATACACCAACAACGCCTGTTAATAGCAAGACTGAATTTAAGGAAATGGAGAAGTTTTTGTCCGTGAAAAATAACTTTGGATATATGGTAAAAGTTCGCTGTACTATTATTGTGATTCTGAAAATAGCATATTGATATTGTTTTAGAGGTCACGTTTGGCAGCCATTGGAGGACCCACTGCTAGAGTATCGTCAATGAACATGATGAAATTTCTTATGACGAACAAACTGGCAATGAAGTTTAACTGGTCGGGAAGGGATAAAAAGCCATTCAAAAATACAAAAATGATGGAGGTGATCTATGGTAAGCTCTCAAAACTACCGCACCATACCATTTTCAAGTGTGTTTGAGAAAAGATCAGATGTATTTCCGATCAGCGACATGTAAATACATAGTCAAGTAAATACCATGCAATTCTATTTTAGATTAGTTCAGAATATTTCCATTATATAACTGATTAGAGAAATGTATAGTAGGTAAAGAAGATTACAAATGTATTTCAGAATAATTAGGACATGTAATTTAGAAATAAGTCTGAAGGGCAATTTTTGTATGTCCAACTTGTCCTGATATGGATATATTTAATTCGCTCTTCAAAAATAATGCAGTAAAATTTTTTCTTGTCACAATTTCAAATGATACCAAATATGTTGTTTTCATTTCGTTAATCTGAAATACATGAATAAAAGTGGTGTGGTATGGTTTGGTATTGACCCTTAATAAAACAAGGTATTGAATTTCTTTCCTTTTTCAGAAGCTGTTAAGCTGTCTTTTTCAAATAGATCTCAGCTAGACCCAGTTACTGACGAACATATATCACAGGCTGTAAAGGACTGGCTGAAGTTGGCTAAGCAGCGATATGTCAATGCTCAGAAACAGTTCCAGCAGTAGTTGTAGTATCATCAGTGTAGTATGTAGTCATCTTTTTCACAATTTGTGTTATTCCGTTTATACCTATGAAGTGTTATTATTATTTATTTTTTTTTTGTAATGTCAGTTTGTATGTTTGCAATCAAGTTGATATCATTTTTGTGATATACTTTGAGAGTCAGTTGCAATTTATAATAGGTAGTGCAGTAGTAATAGCAATATTTTCCCAAATTTGTTATTTCGTTTATATGTAACATGTTATGTCTTTTTTTTTTGTTGTTGTAGTGACAGTTTTCAATTTAGTTGATTTCAAAAGTTCGTTGCAATTTTTTATAGTCTGAAAATAGTATGTATAGTCATAAACCTTATGTAGTACAATATCCGGATTCATCTATTAGTGATTCGAGTGACCTCTGGACTTGTCAGATTTCAGCTTTGATTTACGAACTGTCGACCAGACACCCAGCCCACTTCGATTCACAAATTTTGAATCTGATTAATAATTTTCCCAAATTTGTTATTCCGGTTATATGTAACGTGCCTCATTCTCTTTTTTTGTTTTGACAGTTTTCAGTTTAGTTGATTTCAAAAGTCAGTTGAAATTTGTAATAGTCTGAAAATAGTATGTAGTACAATATCCGGATTCATCTAGTGATTCGAGTGACCTCTGGATCATTCAAATTTTAGCTTTGATTTACGAACTCTCGACCAGACACCCAGCCCACTCTAGTCACATAATTTGAATCCAATCATATATTTCCCCAAAATGTGTTATCCGTTTATATGTAACGTGTTATTTCGTTTTTTGTTGTAATGTCAGTTTTCACTTTAGTTCATATCAAAAGTCAGTTGATATTTATGTATCTTCTTTTTTGCAATGATGTATTTTTTTGTGAAATGCTTATTTCGTTTTTGCTCTGTTTTGTTGTTTAATAAACATTAAATAATATATACATGGTGTTTCTATCTATAATAAATTTGCTCCCAAGGTATATAGAAAACCTTAAATAAACATAATTTAGAAACGTTAATAATTCGTATAATACCTACAATTTATAGACGTACAGGAAAAACGTCTAAATCTTCTTTTCAAAATACGTTTATTATTGGTTTCAGATCAACGTCTATATTTGATCATAACTGTACTGAGAATATACGCATATCGAAAGGACATTTGTCTGAATAATAAACGTTTATTAATTCCGTATATCGACGTTTGGTTTAACCAGATAATGTTCGTCTATTATACTGATGTGTTGCTTGGGACACGATACTGCTCGAGTTTGCATGTAAGCGCTGCCTTAGTTAGTAAACCGATAAGTTGAAGTAGTAATCGAAATTGTTGCATGAATATTTTTCTAGTAATTAAAGAGGCAATTATACGTTTCAATGATTTATGCTTACCTCTGGCACTCGCCAAAGACATAGGATACAAATGTGTTAATGCTCGAGTTTGCGTGTAAGCGCTGCCTTGGTTATTGATCCGGCAAGTTTAAGTACTGATCGAAATTGATGCATACACATTTTTCTAGTAATTCAAGAGGCAATTTCACGTTTCAATAGTTTTTGCTTACCTCTGGCACTCGCCAAAGACGACACACGATACAAATGGGTGCATACTCGAGTTTTCGTGTAGGCGCTGCTTTACTTAATAAACCGGTAACTTGAAGTACTAATCGTGATTGATGCATAAACATTTTTCTAGTAATTAAGGAGGCGATTACACTTAACAATAATTTCTGCTTGCCTCTGGCACTCGCCAAAGACAACACACGATACAAATGGGTGCATACTCGAGTTTTCGTGTAAGCACTGCTTTACTTAATAAACCGGTAGCTTGAAGTACTAATCGTGATTGATGCATAAACATTTTTCTAGTAATTAAGGAGGCGATTACACTTTACAATAATTTTTGCTCACCTCTGGCACTCGCCAAAGACGACACACGATACAAATGGGTGCATACTCGAGTTTTCGTGTAGGCGCTGCTTTACTTAATAAACCGGTAACTTGAAGTACTAAACGTGATTGATGCATAAACATTTTTCTAGTAATTAAGGAGGAAATTACACTTTACAATAATTTTTGCTTACCTCTGGCACTCGCCAAAGACGACACACGATACAAATGGGTGCATACTCAAGTTTTCGTGTAAGCGCTGCTTTACTTAATAAACCGGTAGTTCGAAGTACTAATCGTGATTGATGCATAAACATTTTTCTAGTAATTAAAGAGGAAATTTCACGTTTCAATAGTTTTTGCTTACCTCTGGCACTCGCCAAAGACGACACACGATACAAATGGGTGCATACTCGAGTTTTCGTGTAGGCGCTGCTTTACTTAATAAACCGGTAACTTAAAGTACTAAACGTGATTGATGCATAAACATTTTTCTAGTAATTAAGGAGGCGATTACACTTTACAATAATTTTTGCTTACCTCTGGCACTCGCCAAAGACGACACACGATACAAATGGGTGCATACTCAAGTTTTCGTGTAAGCGCTGCTTTACTTAATAAACCGGTAGTTCGAAGTACTAATCGTGATTGATGCATAAACATTTTTCTAGTAATTAAGGAGGCGATTACACTTTACAATAATTTTTGCTTACCTCTGGCACTCGCCAAAGACGACACACGATACAAATGGGTGCATACTCGGATTTTCGTGTAGGCGCTGCTTTACTCAATAAACCGGTAACTTGAAGTACTAATCGTGATTGATGCATAAACATTTTTCTAGTAATCAAGGAGGCAATTACACTTTACAATAATTTTTGCTTACCTCTGGCGCTCGCCAAAGACGACACACGATACAAATGGGTGCATACTCAAGTTTTCGTGTAAGCGCTGCTTTACTTAATAAACCGGTAGTTCGAAGTACTAATCGTGATTGATGCATAAACTTTTTTCTAGTAATTAAAAAGGCGATTACACTTTACAATAATGTTTGTTTACCTCTGGCACTCGCCAAAGACGACACACGATACAAATGGGTGCATACTCAAGTTTTCGTGTAAGCGCTGCTTTACTTAATAAACCGGTAACTTGAAGTACTAATCGTGATTGATGCATACACATTTTTCTAGTAATAAAAGAGGCTATTACACTTTACAATAATTTTCAGCTTACCTCTGGCACTCGCCAAAGACGACACACGATACAAATAGGTGCATACTCGAGTTTTCGAGTAAGCGCTGCCTTACCTAATAAACCGGTAAGTTAAAATACTAAACAAGATTGATGCATAAACATTTTTCTAGTAATGAAGGAGGCGATTACACTTTACAATAATTTTTGCTTACCTCTGGCACTCGCCAAAGACGACACACGATACAAATGGGTCCATACTTGAGTTTCCGTGTAAGCGCTGCTTTGGTTAATAAACCGGTGAGTTTAAGTACTAATCGTGATTGATGGATGAACATTTTACTAGTAATTAAGGAGGCGATTACACTTCACAATAATTTTTGCTTACCTCTGGCACTCGCCAAAGACGACACACGATACAAATGGGTGCATACTCGAGTTTTCGAGTAAGCGCTGCCTTACCTAATAAACCGGTAAGTTAAAATACTAAACAAGATTGATGCATAAACATTTTTCTAGTAATGAAGGAGGCGATTACACTTTACAATAATTTTTGCTTACCTCTGGCACTCGCCAAAGACGACACACGATACAAATGGGTCCATACTTGAGTCTTCGTGTAAGCGCTGCTTTACATAATAAACCGGTGAGTTGAAGTACCAATCGTGATTGATACATAAACATTTTTCTAGTAATAAAGGAGGCGATTACACTTTACAAGAATTTTTGCTTACCTCTGGCGCTTGTCTAAGACACGCGAGTTCATGCTCGAATTTAAGTGTAAGCGCTGTTTTTGGGTGATAAATCGTTAAGTTGAAGTACAAGTCGAAACCATTGCATAAACATTTTTCTAGTAGGTAAAGAGGCGATTACAAGTTTCAATAGTTTTTGCTTACCTCTGGCATTTGCCAAAGACAACACACGATACTAATGAATTCATGCTTAAGTTTCCATGTAAGCGCTGCCTTAGTTATAAACCGGTAAGTTAAAATACTAAACGAGATTGATGCATAAACATTTTTCTAGCAATAAATGAGGCAATAACACTTCAAATAGTTTTTGCTTACCACTGACACTCGCCAAAGACGACACACGATACAAATGGGTGCATACTCGAGTTTTCGTGTAAACGCTGCTTTACTTAATAAACCGGTAACTTGAAGTACCAATCGTGATTGATGCATAAATATTTTTCCAGTAATCAAGGAGGCGATTACATTTTCAATAATTTTGAGCTTACCTCTGGCACTCGCCAAAGACGACTCACGATACAAATGGGTGCATAGTCAAGTTTTCGTGTAAGCACTGCCTTTATTAGTAAACCGGTGAGTTGAAGTACCAATCGTAATTGATGCATAAACATTTTTTAAGTATTTAAGGAGGCGATTACACTTTACAATAATTTTTGCTTACCTCTGGCACTCGCCAAAGACGACACACGATACAAATGGGTGCATACTCGAGTTTTCGTGTAAGCGCTGCTTTACTTAATAAACCGATAACTTGAAGTACTAATCGTGATTGATGCATAAACATTTTTCTAGTAATTAAAGAGGCAATTACACTTTACAATAATTTTTGCTTACCTTCTGGCACTCGCCAAAGACGACACACGATACAAATGGGTCCATACTCGAGTTTTCGTGTAAGCGCTGCTTCACTTGATGAACCGGTAACTTGAAGTACTAATCGTGATTGGTGCATAAACATTTATCTAGTAATTAAGGAGGCGATTACACTTTACAATAATTTTTGCTTACCTCTGGCACTCGCCAAAGTCAACACACGATGCAAATGGGTCCATACTCGAGTTTTCGTGTAAGCGCTGCTTTACTTAATAAACCGGTTACTTGAAGTATTAATCGTGATTGATGCATAAACATTTTTCTAGTATTTAAGGAGGCGATCAACTTCACAATAATTTTTACTTGCCTCTGGCACTCGCCAAAGACGACACACGATACAAATGGGTGCATACTCGAGTTTTCGTGTAAGCGCTGCTTTACCTTATAAACCGGTAACTTGAAGTACTAATCGTGATTGATGCATAAACATTTTTCTAGTAATTAAGGAGGCGATTACACTTTACAATAATTTTTGCTTACCTCTGGCACTCGCTAAAGACGACACACGATACAAATGGGTTCAAGCTCGAGTTTCCGTTCAAGCCTTAGTTATAAACCGGTAAGTTGAAATACTAATCGAAATTGTTGCAAAAACAATTTTCTAGTGATTAAAAAGGCGATTACACTTTTTAATAACTTTTGCTTACCTCTGGCACTGGCAAGCAGAGCGATTCAGATAGAAAATAGAATAGATAATGTCAAAGTTGACAAAAAAAATCAGGCCTATACTGTTGAGCTTTTCACGTTGCAGACACCAATTATGTTGTTATAGCTCGTGTTATAGCCTTGAACTTTGAAGTTGACAGTTCAACCTAAGCCACCTAAATACGAAAGGTACTGGAAAAAGTGCGCATGCTCTCGTTGTCAGAGAATCTCGCCAGAAAGCCCCGTTATTGGGCCCTGATGTATGCCCATGCGCAAGGTCAGGGAAGTAAATGCGCGCCTGTTTTCCCAGTAAAAAACGATATGAATTATTCCATTTGACAGCTTTCCTTAGGAAATGAGGGAAACATCCAACATAAATGTTAATCTCCATGGTTGCTTACTCTAATGAAAAAAGCTGTGCAACTGATAATCAGGGAACCATCAATGTTGTGCAATCAGCTTCTTATTGGAATTATTCCAGTAAAAAGCTGTACACCCTACCCAATGTATTTCCAAATTTTCCTATAGGTCCCTTCGTTTCGGTTTTTTTGAGTGCGCATGTCTGGCGCGAATTTCATAGTTTCGTACACCAATATTGAAAATTAACACAAAAAAATATTGTAGTGCACCTAAAATTTCACAAATAATTTGGTTGAATGTTAGGTACAATTTTTTATATTCAAAGGAAATGTTTCATTGAAATTAAATTCAATGATCATTTGTGAGAGTTCAGGAACAACGAAAATGGCAACAGCGCTCAAAACAACAAGACATCGGCACCAACTGTCACTTGTGACAATTATGATCACACTTCTCGTTTCTACCTGTCCTACATTTCATTTGCTTATGTTTTGACGAAAGAACAGTACCTGTTGAAAATGGCTGTACCGAGAAGGGAGTTCAAAGAAGCTACGAAGAGATGCATTTACGGTATGTATAAAAGTGACAGCCAGGAACCAGTTGTTGGTCAGGGTTGCGTTCGAGAACTACACTATTCTGCGATTGTTGCAGAAATAACCGTTCGAGATCTCTTCTGTGCGCACTATCGGCAACGCAGTAAACCGTTCGAGAACTCAAAACGTGTCGCGTTGAAGTGACAAAATTAGCAGCATCTCCGAGCGCTGTGAAAGTTACTCGTCATGCGCACCTCAGCACCCCACATATTTCTCTGTCAGATTTTTTTTTATTTTGATTATAATCGTTTCGATTGGGTACTTACGTGGTAGGCAGTACCTATAAAAATGGGTACTTTATCAGAAAAGCTTACTTTACTTTGAAACTAAACAGCAGTGCGATCGCCAATCAGTTATATTGACAGTGACATTTCCAGCACAGCGAAAATCGTTCGGAAAGTGGTTGTTACTTTGCCTTACTTGATACCCCCACTTCAAAAATGTAAGAATCGCAGAATAGTGTAGTTCTCGAACGCAACCCAGGCGGCTAGACAGAGCATGCAGCGTTGCCATTCAACTGACAGGTGTACGAAACTTTTCAAAATTTGGAGCCTTCAAGCATGCGCACCTGCCCAAACGAAGTAGCCTATTGTTACTGATTGAATTCCTTGTTCAAAATGGGGCTAGATTTGCTTTCACAGATCACCGATTAGAGTCTTAGGTCCAGAAACATTGACTTTTAGAAACACTCACCTGAAAGCCTGGAAATAAAATCCCTTTGTCCTGCATTTTTCTTTTTCAGTGGGCCATGGAAATAATGGAACCACTGAAACAAAAATGATTTAAAATAGGCAGCGTGCACGTTTGACAGCTCACTGACATTGGAGGTAAAACAATGGTTATGTTTACATTGGAATGGAGGAATTTTAGCAGAAATTAGATAATTACACAGCAAGTTTGTGAGAAAAACTATTGAAAAATTGAAAGGTAAGTGGATAATTAATGTTTTCAACGTAATCCAGCTCACAATTTGCATTTCAGCATTGACTAGATGAGAGGGTTCTTCATAATCATGTCGAGCTGTTGGCATCGAGTCGTAGGACGCAACAAAGATGTAGCCAAACATGCAGATATTAGGTTTTTTCGGTAAAAATCTTATAAAATGTAAGGCTTGTTGTACTAAGGGGTCATTTTTATCCAACAGAGTCCCCTCTGTCAAACCAACGGGGAAGAAATTTGATTGACCGCTGGCGATTGAGCGGCGACAAAAGTGGATGATTGCTTTCAAGAAACAGAGGACATCATGCACAGAGAAAAAACTAGTATACGGGCCTGTGTGCTCCCCTGCACTTTCATTCTGGTATAAAATCGTTCATGTTGAAGTGGAAGTGATATCACCACTTATTGCATGTGACTCCGGGATTCTGCAAGATCGAGTGGTATCATACAAGTTGTGTACCTAAATTTGAATGAAATTCCATAATTCCATTAGAGATATGGATTTGTTCTTTTTGTGCGATGCTACGATGGCGTTTTGTAACATTTCATAAGTTCATTTTATTGTGAAACATTCTTACAGTGTTGATAATAATAATTCGTATTTTTTCTCATTTGTACAAATAAAAAAAACAAAAAAGCATTTTCGATTTATTTTTATTGTGTCTAAAATTTAGGTAAGTAAATAAAACAAAAAAACAAGTTTCAAATACTAAATTATGTACTACTACCACTAGTACCTATCATAATTTCTTAACATTGGAAGTCAATTATGTAAATTCTAGAATTATAACAACTTGATAAACAACCTACAGATTGTTCACTAGAATATTTATCTAAGCGGCTTTATCTTCGGGTATACTCAAGTCGATGAATTTATTCATCGATTTCAACTTTACTTTCACTCCAACATGAATGACTCTATGCCAAAATTAAAGTGCAGGGGAGCACACAGGCCCGTATACTAGTTTTTTCTCTGTGCATGATGTCCTCTGTTTCTTGAAAGCAATCATCCACTTTTGTCGCCGCTCAATCGCCAGCGGTCAATCAAATTTCTTCCCCGTTGGTTTGACAGAGGGGACCCTGTTGGATAAAAATGACCCCTTAGTACAACAAGCCTTACATTTCATAAGATTTTTACCGAAAAAATCTAATATCTGCATGTTTGGCTACATCTTTGGGTAACAGTTCCGTATGCGGTGAAACGCCAAAAATTCGGTTTTTTTCGGGAAAAAAGACTCTAACAGATGGATTTCACTCCAAAGAAGACGATTCCGCTGTCGGAGCCGGGTTTTTCCAACTATTTCTTCTGATTTTCTAACCTCAAAAGTTTCACTGCATACGGAACAATTACCGCGGGAATATTATTCCGTATACGGTGAAACACCAAAAAGGCATCAATTTTGGTGGGAGATGACACTCATAGATAGATTTCACTTAAAAGAACGTGATACCAATGTCGGAAAGATGCATTTCTCAACAAGTTTTTTTTTAGTTTAAAAAACGTTCACTTTTTACAGCTCATAATAATTACCCCGCGCCGCCACTGAATATGTGTCATATGTCAACAAAACAAAAGCAGAATCAAGGCAACTCCAACTCCCTACCCACTGGCGCAGGTCTAAAAAGAAGGAGCATACTTGAGACGACGGGGAGACTTCAACAAAAATAATGAATTCTTGTTTAATATAACAATAAGAGACCATTTATCACATAATTCACGAATTTTTTGCAATTTCAGCCGTTCTGTTAACTATCATCTGTCAGACTTTGACGTATGGCCTCGCGTAAAACAGTGGCGCACTATTTAACAGATTTCATAACTTATAAGATAAAATTCGATGGAAAGCGAATGAGAAGTGCCGCTCCGACAACAGAACTGTGTTTTTGAAAGTAAAATCTACAAATGAGTGTCGTTTCCTACCAAAATTGATGCATTTTAAGCGTTTCACCGTATACGGAATAATATCCCCGCGGTAATTGTTCCGTATGTGGTGAAACTTTTGAGGTTAGAAAATCAAAAGAAATAGTTGTAAAACCCCGGCTCCGACAACGGAATCGTGTTCTTTGGAGTGAAATCTATCTGTTAGAGTCTTTTTTCCCGAAAAAAAACGAATTTTTGGCGTTTCACCGCATACGGAACAATTACCCATCTTTGTTGCGTCCTACGACTCGATGCCAACAGCTCGACATGATTCTCTCATCTAGTCAATGCTGAAATGCAAATTGTGAGCTGGATTACGTTGAAAACATTAATTATCCACTTACCTTTCAATTTTTCAATAGTTTTTCTCACAAACTTGCTGTGTAATTACCTGATTTCTGCTAAAATTCCTCCATTCCAATGTAAACATAACCATTGTTTTACCTCCAATGTCAGTGAGCTGTCAAACGTGCACGCTGCCTATGGCATGTGTCAGTATTTAATAAATACAGCTGGGGCCCTATTTTCGGGAAACGTATGATCCGTTCCTATGCGAAGTTGCTAGGCAACCAGGGCTGTGATTGGCTGTCACCTAGGCAACATTACCTGATGATCTGTTCCCCCGGTTTCGAAAATAAGGCCCCTGGTGTAATTGAAAAAATCAATAAAAAAACCTGCGACTTTATCTTTTGATCTTTATTTATTCTTCATCTTTAGTCACTCGATTTTGACACCCTGTATCTTTTTTGAACTTTTTGGGGGAGTGAAAGTGGCAGAGTAACTAACCTCGATATTCAGTTGTTATTCTACATCAGGGAAATTCTGAACATTTTGAAATTCAGCCTGCACACACACATTTTCTGCGATAATAGGTTTGTTTTGGCAGCGATACACAACCGTTTCCAACCGTTTGGATTCTGCGCGCTTCCGTTAAGCCGTTCGGGCAGTGTAAACTTCGAGTTGCCAACTGTTGGTAAGCTGTTTGGGCAGGTGCCTCCAACGGTTCGAAAACAGTTTGTGGACGGTCAGAGCAGTTTGAGAATTAAAAAGAAACTGGTGATCAGACGCATGCGTACGCCTTTCTTCGCAATCGGGCGATCTTTGATTGATGGCGTGGCGCGTAATGTGACAGTGTGACAGTAAAGGTAAATAAAGACGCATTTTCGAGGTTAATTTAAAATAGTTTTACCTGCTGAAAGTTACATATTTACATTAATTCGGTAAATTTATTAAGGGGTTTCTGATGCGACTAACAAAGTTGTTGACGGGAATCGGTTTTTTTTTTTTTTTTTCGTCAAGAAGAAACTCCTCCAAAAAGAAAATGTACGGATATTGCTATCATATTTTGAAAAATTTTAATTTTTTTTTTTGAAAATTCAAAAACTAGATAGCATCGACAATGTATCTTTCCTCAAGAAAGTCGCATGCCAAATTTGAACTTTCTATTTTCAAAAAAAGGCACCAAAAATGATTTCTCGTAGACATGAAAAAGTGAATTAGTAGAAGTCATTTTTGGTACCTTTTTTTTGAAAATAGAAAGTTCAAATTGCATGCGACTTTCTTGAGGAAAGATACATTGTCGATTCTATATAGTTCTTGAATTTTCAAAAATCAAATTCAAATATTTTTAAAATATTTTGGAAAATAAAAAATTTGATAGCAATGTCTGTACATTTTTTTTTTGATGAGTTTGTACTTGACGAAAAAAATAAAATAGAACCGATTTCCGTCGACAACTTTTTTAGTCGCATCAGAAACCCCTTAAATAAGACCGGCGGGGAAAACTTGACAAGTTGTTGTGTCCCTAGTTTCAACTGGAACCGCTCGCTACGCGTTCTTGCAGCAAAAACTTTCCAACCACTTGAAAACTGGTTGGAGTCGAGTATGCGCGCTGAATCACAGTTAGCAAACCGTCCGCAACTCGCTGCCAAAACAAACCTATTCACTAATTTCACGCTTGAATATTTTCATTATCTTCCACCTGCCTGGCTGTTCAAACCGTTAAACTTGAATCGAAAAGAAAAGTGAGGTTAAAATGTCACGGTAGTCTGAAGTCTGACACTGACAACCGGCGGCATTCGAACACAAAAGTCCCTAGATGCGCCCGTTTCTTTTCACCACTCACAGATGGCGCCTGCAATTTCCCTTTCAAAAACTAAAGCAACGTTAAAGTTTTTCGCATTTTATTGCACAGTAACGGTCATCTAAGCATAATATTAATATTAATAACTAATAATAGGTGATAATCTAATGGTAATCGCTTCTTGAACACGAAGACTTTTTGAGCACATGAATGACTTTTGAGCGACGCTCATTTATCCTCCAAGGCCTGCTCGACCTCGAGCTTCAGGTTCTTGACCGTCCGCTCGATCTCCAAAATGTCCTTGTGGATCTCCAGCCACTTGACGCCGGCCAGGGTGATCTCGAAGTGCATGGACATGACCTGGCGGTGCAGCCTCTGCAGCATCTCGCGCTGATGGGCCAGGTCCTGCATGATGTCGAAGTGATGGCCGTTCCAGTCGGAGATGTCCGGCAGCTCGATGGAATCCAGCGAATAAATATCGAGGTCTTGCGTCATTTTCGCTCGCTCTGTCGATTTCTACCGTCGAATTGGTGGTGTACTGTTATAATTATAGCTCACTGTTAGTACCGGTACAGACAGGTGGGCAGTTTTACCTGAACTTTTGCAGTGTTGAACATGCGTTGAAGCTTCAGTGACAGTTCTTTGACGGCTCAGGCACAGGACAGGTGAGCACAGCTTGCTTTGATTTATATAAACGAGTGGAACTTACAAAAATAGAACAGCTCAAGTACTTTTTAGGACGGGATTTGTAATGAAGCACTTCGCCGGTACTAACACAAGTGGGAGGAGCGGGAGGGACCGGCAACGACCGCAGCTTGGCGCAAAAATTCAATTTCAATTGACACTTCGGTTCGGGTGACAGTTGACGTTGACATTTCGGTGGTCTCGATCGGACCGGCCCAATGTGAATCTTTGATAGGAGTTTTAAAATTTAACATTTTTAGGCTAATATAGAGTTAAATTGAAAAATTCCAAAAGTGAAATGGACTCATCACGGTGTCAGACATGAAGACGGAAAGAAAAATTTAAATTCGCAGATCATCCAGAAGTTTTCGAGATTTTTTTTTCAAGGGCTCCGAATAACGAAACGTAGAGGAATGCTAGAGAGGGGTCCATATTCAGCAGTCCACGGCGAAATCAGCCCACAGCTCAAACGTCCCACCGGAAAAAGATCCACGGCTCATTTATCCACTGTCAAGTGACGTCGCCCATAGACATAACAAAACTGGAGAAGTTGAGTGTATGTTTGGTTGCATAATTATTATAGTTAGTTAAAGGAACTTATTATATGGGAGCCAATAGCCATAGAGCCAACTAGGAACTTGGAAATGCCAACTGCCGACATTTAGTCGGCGGTAGCCTCCCTCCCGATCACCTTGAGATTTCGTCCCTGGAGAGCATTCCATTCAAAAATGACTTGTGGAGTTGTGCAACTGAAATTTGCAAATTTCACTGTTAGATCCATGGATGTAGGAATGGCTGGATAGAGCATAAAGCCAAAAACAATTGAATTTTTGGTACCCGATTTTGAGCTGAGGGGCGGGGCTTAAAGCGGAAGCGAGGCCTCCAAGGTGAACTTGATTTTTGAAATATAATCAACACGCTGTTCGAAACCGTCAACTGGCTGTCACAGAAATCGCGTCAGTCCAAATAAGTGGAATTGAGTGCATCAAAATTTGTAATTCTGAGTAAGTAATGTCTGATCTATCATAACAGCAACGAGAATAATGTTTTTTTCTACCAGTTCCAGTACAGTTCGTTTGTAATCCGATTCATTTTGCAGAGTTGTCCACGATGGTGTCCTGTAAATTGTGCGGGCTGTTGCGGACCACAACCTCAAGTTCAGAGGGCATTGCGCTTCATCGGTAAGTCAAGTTTGATGAATTACTGGCCGTAATATTCATGTTATTTCATTTTTTCCCCGAAAAACGCTCCATTCCACCACCTTACATAACCTCACTTATGCGATTTGACAGCACCTTCAGTGGCGTTACATCCATCAGGCATCTTAGAAAAAAGGGCTAAATCGCCCAACAAATTGCAATCTTTATTAAACCTACCCTCGGTTGCAGCATAAGAATTTAATCATGAAATAGCTAATTAAGGATTTTCTTTGGTCTGCCAGTTGACTGATGACCACAGGCGATGCATCCAAGCTGTTGAGAAATGAACATTTTCCCATATTTTTTTTGTAAAACTGCATTTTTCATCAGGTACTACGCTAAAATTCAGCAAAAAAGCTCAATTCACTATTTCATGATCAAATTTTTGGTGCAAACGGGGGCTACATGATTATTTTTTAATGAGGTTCTGATTTCTTGCAGAAAATAGTGAAAACTCGGCAACTCCCAAGTCAACACTTCAAATAAAAATAGAAGATTGAATGCTTGTTTGAATGATGGAGATGAAGATGAAGATGCTCGGGGATATACGTTGAATGGATTGGTTTTAGATGAAGAATTCCGTTCTTCGGCTTCGTTTTCGGACATATTTCCAAGCTAATAATACTTGCCTGAAAGAAAATTTGCTGACTGATACAAGACTTCACCAAGTGCACTGTGGAATGGCAAAAACTCTCGAAAAAAACTAGTTAGGATACTGCGTTTTGGCTGCTATCTACTGCCGTTCTCAAATGGAGAAAGACTTGGCTCATTTGTGCTGTCATCGAAGCTGCCATGCTGCCGAAACATCTTGTCCTGTTGGAAGCTTTATAATGCAACAAAAGCTTATGCTTTCACAAACGCTTTACCTTTTCTAGTAACTGTGTTGGAATTTGTTGCAAAAACAGTTGTAAAAATAAGTACCTTAGGTACAACAATGCTACCTATAACCTACCTAACTTTGAAAAACTTTGGCCAAGTTCTTTCAAAATGTTTTCCACTCAGTTCACCAGTTTGAATGTTAGCACTTGAAGTTCCTTTTGAATTGGTACCAGTGTGGACAAAAAAGGTTGAGTCATTCAGTACTCAACCGGTTTTTTTCAACAATTTGGCCCAAACGACCTCCAATTTGGACATGTCGGTTGCAACTAACAGCCAAGATATGGACATATCCTAATTGAGGAGCATTTGGAGTCCAAATTGTTGCAAAAACCGTGAAATAATGAATGACAGTGGTCTGTTTTTTTGTTGTCACTGGTACTACAATTATGTATGTTAAAGTTGAGATACCAGTGATTGAGTCCTCGGTTATCAATATACCAAGTACTCAATACTCAGTAGTTATATCTTGCAAGTATTAACCTTTTGCATTAAGCTCAGACTGAGATTCTCACACTTTATTGTAGGAAATCATGATTCTTAAGGTCAAGAAATTCCTGTGAAATTGTTGCTCACTTTGGTGTCGATACCACTGTCTACTGTTCCAGAAGTCAGAAGTGATTTCTTCATTATGATTGATATTAAAAACATGTTCGTAGATAGCAGTTATAATTATTTGTCTTTTACTAACTATAGTATAAGCGCCTATGTACGTGATATTTGAAATAAATTGCCTGTTTCATCCAGATATCCAATCAAACCTTACACTACACTTGTACGAGTAAACACAATTTTATTCAGTACTGAAACAAGCTCAACATTGGAAAATTTTGATTTGGAGTTTTGAGGAGTTTGAAGTGGAGGCCAGTCACTTTTGCAGGTCAAATAGATCAGTTCTTGTAGGTTAGCCCATATAAGCAGACTCCTTTAATTTTCTACGAGCAGCTTCAGGCCACAATCACAAGTTGCTCCACTCCAAGTCCTTTCAATGGCTGCTTCAACGACATTGCTAAACTAGTCCAGGGTGGTTTTTCAATCAGAGGGGTTCAATTTCGGATTTTCACCTCCTTGGTGTATGAATAAAAGGTCACATTTATAAGCACCAAGTTCCCAAAGCGTTGCTACTGGCGGCGACAGGGCACAAAATTCTTGCAGCCTTGCCTGGCCGGATAACTGTACCGGGTGTTTATAAACGTTTGTTATCATATCGCCTTTGGAATCTCCTATCACTCTTTCAAATCGTGCCTTTCACTGCGACTTTTGGCCTGACCAAAGCCTGCCGCGATCACAGACGTTTATAAACACCCGGTATAAGGTCTCTTTGCTGATCTGCTATAATATTGGCTGACCTGCATTTTCGTAAGACCCAACTGAACAACAACGCGATTTAGTCACTACCTCGGCCGCATTTTTCTTTATTATCTTCAAATTTTCTCAATGTACGTGATGGTATTGGCGATTTACGTTTTGTGACAGCTAAAATGCCAAACCCTTGAAAAAAATAATTGTGCGCCACTGTTACCCGACTAAATCAAGTTCACTTTGGAGGCCTTTTCTGACATTTCCGGTTTGGGAACCGCATTTTTGACGTAATGCTCCATCCAGCCATTCCTACATCCATGGTTAGATCACTGTTAAAAAATGAGCAATTATTGTCGAGTAATGTTATGGACAAGAAATAAACTGCTGCTATTTTTCATGCTTATATACTTATGCAACCAAAGATACATTCAACAGCGAGTTCAACAGACTATCTACCAGTTTTAAAATGTCTATGGGTGTAGGTGGCATAATATGACAGTGGCTACTGGCTATGGCTAAAATGAGCGGTGGACTTTTTTCCGGGTGGATATTTGAGCCGTGGGATGATTATCAGTGTGAAGGCTCGGGGATAAATGCGTGGTGGATCTTTTTTCGGTGGACCGTTTAAGCAGCGGATGTCTTCGCGGTGAGAGAACTTGGGGATTGATGAGTCGTGGATTTTTTTTCCGGTGGGACGTTTGAGCTGTGGACTGATTTCGCTGTGGACCGCTGAGTGGGCTCCCCTAGAGGGAGGTGGAAAATTGGTAGAATAACTATGAAAAGTGTTCAAGGGCAAAGAAATTTCAAAAATCACGTGGGACCACGATACCACGAAACAAATTAGGCCTGCAGCTTAACCTACATTTTTCAACTTAACCGGCAAGTTCATTCTAACTTTTTCTGACCAACTTTATCCGAAAGTACATCATGTGAGAACATTCTAGCCAAAAGTTCGCCGAAATTCGCTTGGCGGAACATCCTCAAAAGGCCTCCTGGAGACGACCAGAAACCAAATTTATCGTGCGCCGCGACCTTTTTTCCTGTTTCCCGTGTGAACTATGATAGGTAGGAGAAAGTTTCTAGGCACGAGGTTGTTGAGAATGAAATTATCCACAAAAATGTCAGGATAGCATAGGCTTTTCTTCTTTAGTTTAGCCGTCAGAGTGTCTCAAAGTTGTACAACATGAATTGCTATTCCGCTGCCGTGCGGGTTTTGACACCAGAGTTACACCACATGAAGCTGACACGGTGCCCGTTATAATTATAAATGCTTTTTTGCTGTGGTCATAGATGAGGCCAAAACAAAGTTTTCTAGAGAAAAGGCCACTTGAAGAGCCGTGCAGGAACGCGAGGTGGCGGCCCCAAAGATGGACACTTTTGATCTTCTTGGAATCGTTTGTATATCGGTTTGTGGTGGTTCGATCAGAATATTTCATTTTCTACTCGAAAGCACTCTTCAAGCTAAAATTTTCTTACCGTACTGTTTTTCTTCGTACACAATGATGGTGTCGTAATAAACGGCGCACCAATTGAAATGGGCCACCCAAAAATTTCAGTCGCATACAACGTGGCATAGCTCTTGAATGAGTGAACTCACTGACGACGGAGTGAACTATTTTAAATAATTTTTTGTTTTCTGATTAGCTCTCGTATCAAACTACAACATGTTGTGGGTCATTTTTTATACAGTTGCTTCTTATTAATTATACAGGGCGTTCAATCAGGTACTCCAAAAATAGAAAAATATAATAGGTATAAAATATAATTTTAAGGTATTTTCCATTTGTATGGAGCAAAAATTGTCCGCCACTTCGCGTTACTGCGCGAATTTTCAAGTAGCCTTTTTTCTAGAAAACTTTGTTTGGACCTTATCTATGACCACAGTAAAAAAGCATATCACATCTGAAACGGGCACCGTGTCAGCTTCATATGGTGTATTAACTCTGTGTCAAAACCCGCACGGAAGCGGAATAGCAATTCATGTCGTTCAACTTTGACACGCTCTGACGGCTGAACTAAAGGAGGGAGGCCTATGCTACCCGGGACATTTTTGTAGATAATTTTATCATCTTAAATTTAGTGTCTAAAAACTGTCTCTCACCTATCATAGTTTACCCGGAAAACAGGAAAAAAGGCCGCGGCGCACGATAAATTTGATTTCTGGTCGTCTTCAAGAGGCCTTTTGAGGATGTTCCGCCAAGCGAATTTTGGCGAACTTTATGCTGAAATGTTCTCACATGATGTACTTTCGGATAAAATTGGTCAGAAAAAGTTAGAATGAAGTTGCCGGTTTTTCGGTTTCTAAGCTACTTTTACGGTCTGAGCTGCAGGCCTAATACCTAAGCAATAGACCTTCTCATATAGGCGGTTCCCTTCACTCGCAGCTCGTGCGCAGGTCTTCCTATAGACTAAACTCACTGGTTCAATTGGCTGTTTAACCGGGAGCGCTTATCGATCGGGCTGACTAGGGTTGGGGTTGGCGACGGCGCCAATATATGTGAACCTGCGCCCCGAGGACCCCAGGTAAATGAGATTGGCTATAGGCTGCAACTGTTGGTAACTACGGGAATATCTTGTACCTGCAGTGCTTGTCGCGACAATACCTTGTTGCTTAACGTCCAGAGCCATAAGGTTTCTCCTTGAAACCATGACGTCACATCAGGTCAAAAAAAAAAATCACCTTGGCGAAAGTTGCTATATAAGTTGTCCCGTTTTTCAACGCTCACTATGGGTATCTCGGAAACGGTAAGAGATACAAAGTCGGTTAAATTACAAAAAAGTTGCGCAATTTTATGACTATCTCAAATATGTCAAGATATCCAAGATATCTTTGGTCATTTCTGAAATATCCCAGAAAAACTGAAAAATGCCGAATTCGAAAATTTCAAATCTTTTCTTTATTATGACAGCTATCAATTTGAAAATTGGTATCCTGACATTTTTGAAGGTCCTTGATCGACTGACGGTCATAATTTTCACCTACGCCTACTAGTTTTTGAGATATGACAGTTAACTTTATTTTTTCTTATGGACACCATATTATTTCTCCACCCCATAAAACTCATCTTCTCTTTCTCTTTACAAAGATATGAAACACTTGTAGCATTTTTGTCAAAATAACCTATAAAAATTGAAAAAACCATTTCTGGGGCGAAAAAATCTAGTTACCGGTTCGGTTGCCATGCTCTCGTGACAAAATAACAATGGCATTCCGTTGCCATGGTCGGTTGATTTTGGAAAAAGTTGGGTTACATTCCGTTTTTATGTATTTGATAATGATAATAAATAAAAATAAAACAAATACAAAACCAAGTATAACACAAAATAACATCGCAATAGCAATAAACATTTATAATTTACAATTACTCGAAATGGAGTCTATTTTGCGAGGAACGCTCCAAGATCGAATTTATGGTTCATGACAGAACATCCCAAAGCAACCAAGAGCTGGAAGCAAGGAGTTGATGATGCGTTTCAGTCAATTAACCCACACGACATCAGCGCAGCCGTTGAAAATATGGCTAAAGGGCACACAACTCTGCACAGAGCAAAATGGACTCCATTTCGAGTAATTGTAAATTATAAATGTTTATTGCTATTGCGATGTTATTTTGTGTTATACTTGGGTTTTGTATTTGTTTTATTTTTATTTATTATCATTATCAAATACATGAAAACGGAATGTAACCCAACTTTTTCCAAAATTAACCGACCATGGCAACCGAATGCCATTGTTATTATGTCACGAGAACATGGCAACCGAACCGGTAACTAGATTTTTTCGCCCCAGAAATGGTTTTTCCAATTTTTATAGGTTATTTTGACAAAAATGCTACAAGTGTTTTATATTTTTGTAAAGAGAGAGAAAAGGTGAGTTTTATGGGGTGGAGAAATAATATGGTGTCCATAAGAAAAAATAAAGTTAACTGTCATATCTCAAAAACTAGTAGGCGTAGGAAAAAATATGACCGTCAGTCGATCAAAGACTTTCCAAAAATGTCAGGATACCAATTTTCAAATTGATAGCTGTCATAATAAAGAAAAGATTTGAAATTTTCGAATTCGGCATTTTTCAGTTTTTCTGGGATATTTCAGAAATGACCAAAGATATCTTGGATATCTTCACATATTTGAGATAGTCATAAAATTGCGCAACTTTTTTGTAATTTAACCGACTTTGTATCTCTCACCGTTTCCGAGATACCCATAGTGAGCGTTGAAAAACGGGACACCCTGTATGTATACTCCCAAAACAATGCATAACAGCACCAACGGGACCTGACGACCGGTTACCAATTTTAGAATCGGAGTACCTACCCACACACGGTAACATTAGTTTTTCTTTCAAATTTTGAATGTTTGGCGGGTAGCGGTAGCCGGTTGTCAGGTTCCGTCGGTACGGTACCTAATCACTGCGGGTTGTGCATTGTTTACCTATACCTGAAATAAAGAGTGCTTTCGAAAATATAGGTAAATAATTACGCGTTCATTGTTTGACGTGCAAGCGCCTTTGACAATAAAATACTTTATATAATTGTTATTTCAACTGTAACTTTAGTTGTTAGTTGTAGCTTGTAGCAGTAGTTGACTTTATTCAAACAATGGTAGTACTGGAACCAGTTGATTTCTGCGTTCGTAGCATGCTTCAACAGGTAGGGCGGTACGAACAATGCCTGCACTGTAACCAGTTGATTTCTTCATCCGCAGCATGTTTTAACGTGTGTGTCTTCGAGTGTGCTTTTTCTTCAACTCGATACGAATAATGATTGCACTGGGACCAGCTGACTCAATCATCCGCAGAATGTTTCACCAGGTGTGTTTTCAATTGATCCTTTCGTTTAGCTCGATACGAACAATGGTTGCACTGGAACCATTCAATTTCTTCATCCGCAGCATGTTTCAACAGGTGTGTTTTCAAGTGTGCTTTTCGTTTAGCTCGATACGAACAATGGCTGCACTGGGACCATTCAATTTCTCCATCCGCAGCATGTTTCAACAGGTGAATTTTCAAGTGTGCTTTTTGTTTGGCTCGGTACGAACAATGGTTGCACTGGAACCATTCAATTTCTTCATCCGCAGCATGTTTAAACAGTAGGTGTGTTTTTAAGTGTGCTTTTTGTTTAGCTCGGTACGAACAATGGTTGCACTGGAACCATTCAATTTCTTCATCCGCAGCATGTTTGGACAGTAGGTGTGTTTTCAAGTATGTTTTTTGTTTAGCTCGGTACGAACAATAATTGCACTGGAACCAGTTGATTTCTTCAATCGCAGCATGTTTCAACTTGTCGTGCCTTGTCACATGTGATTTTTGTTTAGAACGGTACGGACAATGGCTGCACTGTAACCAGTTGATTTCTTCATTCGCAACATGTTTCAACAGGTGCCTTGTCAGATGTGACTTTTGTTTAGCACGGTACAGACAATGGTCGCACTGGAACCAGTTTATCTCTTCATCTGCAGCATGTTTAAACGAGTGTTCTTTCAAATAATCTTTTCGTTTAGCTCGATACGAACAATGATTGCATTGAAACCAGTGGATCTCGTCATTCGTAGCATGTTGCAACATATGCTTTTTCAATGACGAGTTGTATTTAGCACGATACGAACAATGATTGCACGGGAACCAGCTGATTTCTTCATCCGCAGTATGTTTAAACAGGTGGTGTATTTTCAAGGATGACTTGAATTTAGCCTGGTATGAACAGTTATTGCATTGGAACCAGTGGATTTTTTTGCTTGAATCATGCGTCGACATGCTTGATTTCACTACTTCAACATTTCTGATGGTACTTCTCGCAACTGCACTGTTCAAATCTGGCGCTTTCGTACTTTCGCTTTCTTCTGCGGTTTTTTGTGGCTCCCTCGAAAACCTTTTTCTGCACAAAACGTGATGATTGACAATTGATAAACTCGAATCCGATTCGTATCTGCAGGAGTCACACGGATATCTTCCTATTTCTTCACAAAACGTCCCATTTTCATAGCTTCCGTTTCCCAGATCATGTACTTGTTTGCAATGTTCGTACAATTCGAAATGATAGTAGCTTTTGTAGTCACAGCAGATGCAAGGGAACTGTTCCGGTTCCACAATGGCATGGTACAGTTCTGTCGCATAAACATTTTTATGATTCCTCTGGACGTGGTGGTTGAGTTGAAAGTCGGATTCAGTCCGATGCGGACATTGCAAACAGTTGTACGTGCAAACTATTTCGGGTAGTTCTAACCTAAAATAGCACAGTAATGGGACTTTATAGATAAGAAACAATTAACTATACAACTTACATTTTGTGAGGGTGAAGGGGGTTTCATCTACAACAAATCGAGACGTGAATTTAGAGACACATTTTCCTAGTTGCAGGCGTGAGGGTGACATCAGCAGATCAGAGGGCACCAGAAATAATCAGATGGCAAAGAACAGTAGTCTTTTTCGAGCGAGTAACTTTTTATAACCGGTTGGTTATTAGCGGTTGACATTAGACTGACAGATACTGTCATTTTTTTTGACATCTGACATTTCTCGCTAAAACCATTGTATTAAAACGTTGCGGTTATAACTTTATTGGTTATCAGCAAAGACCGGATTCTAGGCAAAATGCCTTTTTGTTTCTGTTTTAGGCGTTTGCATGAGACCTTGAAATGAATGTTAGTTAAGCGTGACCAACTTCAAATGAATGAAAAGCAGGACATTGAAGAAAAAAACAAAAAACAAAACACGCGAAAGGGAAAGGGGGGTTTAGGGGAGCGGAGCAAAATGCTCCCTTTTCCTAAAACTTTAACCAACATGAAAAATACAACTATTGCTGAACAGTGAAAAAAACGTGTAAAGGATCGTATGAACATTTGTTGACCCATGGCCCCTTCATTTTCACTTGGTTCGGTCTCCGTTTCTGTGGAGCTTTCACAAGATTCCTCGACCTGTCCAACATGGTGCTTGAATGGGGAACTATAGTGGCAAACGCCTGAAGTAATGGCGCCCGTGTTCCATGCACCCCAGCTATCATCAGTGTCATTTTAAGCGTACATAACCTCAACTCTTCAATTGTCATTTCATTTTCATTTGTCATCACTCAGCATATAACCAGCGGTTTGCGTCACTTCGTGAGTTGAAAAGTAGAAACGCCGACAAACCAAAAATCGAGAAAAAAAAAGGTTAGTGACGTGTTGTGTATCAGGCTGTAACAGTTCCAAAGGACCATACCTTTGCAGTTTGCACCAGCTCTTTTTTATTCCCTCTCAGTGGGGCTCCTCTATCCGCCTCAACTCTTCTTTGAGCACTTTACACTTTCCGTACATTTGTTTCTATTTCTTTGAGGTTATGTACGTCAAAGAAACTGTCAATATGGGTGCATGGAACACGTCGCCCTCTACAATCCGTTTTGCCTATAGTTCCCCATTGCTTCGGTTTTCTGTACGACGCATCTTTGTACTGGCAAACCTTGCTGGTGTGCCCTTTTTGCTGGCACTGGTAGCATTTCCACTTCCTAGCGGGACAGTCCGCACCCAGTGAGTGATTTCTGGCACAATTCGGACATTTAGAGCTGCCCTTTCCATCTTTTCCATGCTTTTCTTTGCGACTGTGCCGCCATTTCACTGGTTTCACTGCATTTTCCAGCATAACTGGATGCAGTATTTTTGTTTGATCATCTGCTAACTCCATACCTGGTGGTGGTGGAGATATGTAGTAGTCGTCTCCTTGCTATCTACAGAGGCCCACCTGACTCTCTTATCGCAGTCGTGGGTTCGGGCGGCTTCAAGAAAGACTTCTAACCTTAAACCGGAGAAGGATGACAGCTCGAACGGTTTATGGCAACTTGGCGTAGTTTTGAACCATATAAACGTAATGCCCAGGGTGAATCTGAAGTTGGTAAAGTACGTGGGTCGTACTTGGGCCCGTCGGATGGACTGGGCCGGCACAGAGTAGTGGATTCTTGTCGCTCTTTCGTTGTGACCTCTTTATAATAACGAGAGGTGGTCGCACAACAATCGAAACCTTCTCGAATAAAACTCAGGAGCGGGATACCAGCTATTTTGCAAAAGTGGAAGTGTAATTGTCCAATTGACAGACAAAGTCTTCCTTTGAAAGATAAGGAATCCCCAAAAAAGAGTCATCTCTCAAGGTGACCCTCTATGAGGTTTCCAGTTGTGCTTTGTTTACCTTTTGGATGGTCTGCACAAAACCAATCACAGGTACCGACCGAGAAATGGAACAGAAGTGGGAATGGGAATTAAACGAAATTCTGTCACGTTACATTCCCCCCCTTTGAATTTCACCGAGATCTAGTGAATTTTATAAGGAGGAGCTCCACCACGCTCCCCAAACATGAAGTTAATGACAAACACAAAAGAGCCAACGCGTCGAAATTGGAATGACGAGGAGCACCTGCTCCAGACCGAGCCATTCCAACACGAACCACTGGACGAAGTTCCTGCACCAAACTCGATCCCCAGGCTCGAACTGCTCCGACCGGCGGCAATTTGTGAAAATTTGGCGAAAAAGTTCGTCCCGTGGCAAGACTGGTTCGCCCTTCTGGAGTAAACCGGCGTCCAACGCATGGTTAGACCCCCTCACGCACATACGGTGGCCAAAGTTTACAAAGTAGAACGTAGAGCCGGTGGCCTCGCTCCGGGCTGTCCGCATGGCACATGCGGCTTCTTGCAGGTGTACCTCCCACGTTCGGTGGTTATGTCGCACATATGACGATAACATGACCTTGAGCGTCCTGTGGTGCCGCTCGACCAAGTTAGCCTGGGGATGGTGTACCGCCGTATGGGAAATGATGACGTCGTACTCTTGAGCCAGGTCCTTGAAGTCACGGCTCACAAATTGCTGCCAGTTATCGCAGACATGACACGCGGTACCCCAAATAGCAAAAAGACCTGATCCTCGAGAACGCGATTGATATTTTTGGCTACGGTCCTTCGGAGTGGGACAAAGAGACAAAATCGAGTGAAGTGGTCTAGTACCGAAAGGATATACAGGCTACCGACGGTCGATTTTGGTAACGGACCGACTATATCCACGTAGATAACCTCCCAAGGCCGACTCACGTCTCTTCTGCCACACATTAGACCCGATGGAGCTCTTTGTTCTGGTTTCTGGGCTAAGCATGCTTAACAGTTTTTCACGTACCGCGCGACATCCGTTCGCATCCTAGACCAATAATACTGTTCGCCAACCCGAACCATGGTACGAGACGCACCACCGTGTCCCGCCGTCGGACTATCGTGACCCGCCGCCAGTATCTCCAAGCGTCGTTCATCAGGTACCACCACCCTCCAAGCTCTGGTCGCACCGGTAGTCATTGACGAGTCTCGGCAATTCTTGAGTGAGTTGCTGCCCTCAAGTTGTCAAAGGGGGTAACTGAGCGGGTCTTCCCGGACTCTCTCACACATCCGAAGGTACCAGGGATCTTCAACTTCCGTGAATTCCTCGATGACATCGACCTCAACCGTATCTTTCCTCGGGACCGAGCGACCAAGCAGATCCGGGACAATGTTGTCCTTCCTAGCATGATGGATGACGTCGAAGCTATATTGTTGGAGTCGCATCGACCAGCGCGCCAAACGACCGTTAAGGTCTTTGTGGTTGTGGAGCCATTTCAGGGCAAAGTGGTCGGTTACCACCATGAAGTGACTGCCCTCCACGTAGGCGCGGAACTCCTCCACGACCCACACTACCCCAAGGCACTCCTTTTCGGTCGCGCTGTAATTACGCTCCGCTGCTGACAGTGACCGGCTTGCGTAAATTTACGTTGATCTCTCAAGGTGACCCTCTCTGACGTTTCCAGCTGTGCTTTGTTTACTTTTTTAATGGTCTACACAAAACCAACTGCAGGTACCAACCGAGAAATGGAACAGAAGTGGGAATGGGAATTGAACGAAATTCTGTTAAGTACCTAACACATGAATTTGTCTTGTAGCGCATCGTCCAAAAATTGTCCATATTCACACGACTGCGATAGTCTCTTCAGTTCAATAACATAGGCATTTTAAGATTCACCATTCTTTTGATCACGCTTGTTGAAAATGAACCGTTCCGCTGTAACGTTGTACTTGGACCCGTAATGTGTTTTCAGTGCCTGTACCAATTCATCGTACGTCTTGCTAGTCGTTTCAAGACCCACTCTTGACCCAAGATAATTTTCAATTTCACGGTAGGTATCTGAAGGTACTTTAATTTCCTTATTGATGCTCAAATTTTCTTCCTTAACTTGCTGCTTCGGCCTTTCCTGTTGAAGTATTGGACGTACCTACGTAGTCAAGGAGTTAGGTTGAGGGCAAATTCTAATACCAAAAAAGGTCGGCAGGTCTGCAGGGTGCCCAAAAAAGGTCAATGTGTTCGCATAAAACAAACCCCACGTTGATGATGCGAACACATCAAGTGCCGACGCCGGTCGACGTTTTTTTTTACCAAGGTTATTATTTCAACTGAAATTTTATTTCAACTTGATACAAACAATTGTAGCACTGGAACCAGTTGATTTTTTCTTCTGTGGCATGTTTCAACAGGTGCGTTATCAATGATGACTTTTTGGAATGGTTGCGTTAAAACTAGCCGATTTCTTTGTTCGCAGAATGTTTTAACATGTGCGTTGACAAATTTGACTTTTGTTTAGCTCGGTACGAACATTGATTGCACTGGAACCAGTTTATTTCTTTATCCGCAGCATGTTTCAACAGGTGTCCTTTCAAATGAGTTCTCCGTTTAGCTCGATACGGACATTGGTTGCACTGGAACCATTCAATTTCTTCATCCGCAGCATGTTTCAACAGGTGCGTTTTCAAGTGTGCTTTCTGTTTAGCTCGGTACGAACAATGGTCGCACTGGAACCATTCGATTTCTTCATCCGCGGCATGTTTCAACAGATGTGTTTTCAAGTGTGCTTTTTGTTTAGCTCGATACGAACAACGGTCACACTGGAACCATTCAATTTCTTCATCCGCAGCATGTTGCAACATGTGCTGCGTCAAATTTGACTTGTGTTTAGCTCGATACGAACAATGATTGCAGTGGGACCAGCTGATTTCTTCATCCGCAGCATGTTTCAACAGGTGTAATTTCAAGTATGCTTTTCGTTTGGCTCGATACGAACAATGATTGCATTGGAACCAGTGGGTTTCTTCACTTGAATCATGCGTCAACATGCTTGATTTCGCTACTCCAACATCTCGGATTGTAGTTCTCCCAGCTGCGCTGTTCAAATTTGGCGCCCTCATGCCTTCGCGTTCTTCAGCGGTTCTTTGTGGCTCCCTCGAAAACCTTCTTCTGCACAAAACGTGATGTTTTACAAGAGATAAACTCGAATCCGAATGGTATCTGCAGTAGTCACACGCGTATCTTTCTATTTCTTCAGAAAACGTCCCAGTTCCATCGCTTCCGCTCCACAGATTATGTACATGTTTGTAATGTTCGTACAATTCAAAATGATAGTAGCTTTTGTAGTCACAGAAGATGCAAGGAAACTGTTCCAGTTCGACAATGGCATAGTACAGTTCGGCCGCATAAACATTTTGGTGATTCCTCTGGATGTGGTGGTTGAGTTGAAAGGCGTATTCAGTCCGATGCGAACACTGCGAACAGTTGTACATGTAAACTGTTCCAGGTAGTTCTAACCTGAAAAAGCACAGAAATCGGACTCGATAATATATAAGAAACTATATAAGAAACTATTCACTGTACGACTTACATTTTGTGAACGTGCGTAGGGGTTTCCTGGTTGCAGGAGTGAGGATGATATCAGCTGATGATCACACTGATCGGAGGACACTGAGGGCACCAGAAAACAGATGACAAAGAATAGTGTTGTCGCACGAAACGTCCCACGCGCATGGTTAAAATATGCCGAACTTTACCTTGAAATCCCGCCAATTTCAAATTATGCTCTAGTTGGTTTGATAAACAAATAGATAGGTATATGACGAGGGGTAGCTTGATTGAATCTTATTCGGGGGTACTTATAATTTTTTCTGCTGAATGCTAGTCGTTTAACCACAAAAAAATGCCTGAAATGTACTAGACCCATCATCCTTTCACTATTGACAGATAAATGAGCATTTCCACTGATATCAGTCAGCCACAAATTGACAAACAAGACGTTTAGTCCAGTAAAATGAGGCGATTTTTATGCCGAAGTTGGACTAATTGACCTTTCCAATTTTAGGAGATAGAAAATACCATGGTTTTTCGAGGTCACCTTTGACGTTTTGACGTTTATGACGTTTGGACGTTTCGTTTCTGACTTTTGCGGGAACTTTGAATCGGATAGCTATTGGCGAAAATCTTTTCCGCGTGGTGGCGCTGTACGCAATAAAACATGGTGGCCCAAGAGGCCTTGACAAATAGGTAGTAAACGCAGTGCGCATTTACATCACAACAGCTGTCAACAGTGATAGCTGTCAGTGAAAGCGTAACAGTGGGCGCCTACTCTGTGCAGTGGGCTAAGAACTGGGGCTCGTTGGGAATGGAGTTTCGTTGCAGTATCTCTAACTTATTTTTGTTTTAGAAAATGCCGATAATACAGATTCATTTGCCCAATATTTATGGTCATGTTGGTGACCAAATCAGTCCCCTCTCGACAAAGTGCGAAGAAGTGATTGAGGCAGGTCATTTAATCGTGTGTGGGGTGACTGGGGCTCACTGCGACTGAGACTCTTGTGCTTTGTTATGTCTCATAAATGGATAATTGAAAACCATTTGGAGGCTAGGTTCTGTGGCCCAGTTGTTAGAACAGTGTTGTGAACTCGTGAAGCCATCTCCGATAAGCCAGTGAGAGCAGCCGAAGAGCCTGGAGATCAACGCCAGCGGTATTGAGAGAAGATACCTGGCCTGCAAATCAGAATCCGTCACTCGCCTCATCAGTTCAGATTTAGAACAACTTAGACAATTTAGAAACACTAACATCAACCGATGAGCTATGAATTAACTTATGATTGAAGAATACTCAATTATTTTTGATAAACTATGATTTTTATTATTCTAGACAGCGGTAAATGCTTATTAGCTACTGAAATTTTACTTCACAGTCAATGTACGAGTCGTACGATTACTCCAAAAGAATGTTCATCTTTCTGGCCTAAACAATAATTATTGTTGGCTCATTTTCGTGATGCGTCCTGATGTACCTATGCCTTGTCTTGTGGGGGCTTAGTATTTCCACCTTGTGTGCAAGGGGCTCACACAACTCAACATCTGTAACGTAAATAAGCATTTCAGAGATTGCATTTTTCGGCCAGCATTTCACCAACTTACGTATCGGCTTTTGCTGCTGCATTGTGCATTGTGTCCATCGGCGTATACTAATGCAGTAATTCAAGTCAAACTACAACACTCACTCGCTCACATTCACGACGATGTGGAAAACAAGGAAGACAAAAAAATTTAATTATTTTTCAACTGTCAAAACTGTCAATATCTTGTTATTTGGAGTAGGTACTGTCAACTGTCGAGTGCTACTGCGCTACTGCGCTGGACTGTGCGTTGGGTACCTATTTGTCAAGGCCCCTTGGGCCACCATGTTTGACTGCGTTCAGCGCCTTCTGGTGGCCGCTGATTTTCGCCAATAGAATGAAGACGCGCTACGACTTGGAGGCTAACTTCACGGAATTTCAAGCAGGAGACCTGGTCTGGTTGTACAATCCTCAACGCAAAAAAGGAAGGTCTCCGAAGTTTCATCCGTCGAGGGAAGGACCGTACACGGTAGTCGAGAGGATTAATGACGTCGTGTATAGAATCCAGCGAGCCCCGAGAGCCAAGATCAAAGTTGTCCACCTTGATCGCCTTGCACGTTACTCGGGAAGTAACTGTGAGGCTATTCGGGACGAACAGGCTTAAGAGGGGAGCAGTGTTACGAGCAGCGATACTGGAGAACACGCGATCTTTCTCTTTCCATTAAGTCGCAGTGTGAGAGTTTGGAGCTCTAGTGCATTCCAGAACATGCGTATAGGCTTTGGCCCATGGAACTGAATGAAAACTTCAACAGTGAGTTCAGATACATTTGTCCATTTTGGCGGAGGTGCCGTTCACCGCACGTTGGTAATGCCCGCGAAATGTGTGGGATTTTTCGGGAGTCGCCTAGAAATCGTATGCTGGGTCACTGTGGAATTTGCTGGAGAACCTATGGAACATTCGAGATCAATAGTCGCAGATATATAAAGCACCGATCATCAGCCTATGGAGTAGTATTGAATTGGAAGTGATCGAGAACGATGGAAGCGAGAGTACCAGCGATATTCCCAAGCGCAATAATTATTGTTAAAGTGTATTTATTGTAGTACGCAGAAAGATATTTTAATTATTTTTCAACTGTCAAAACTGTCAATATTTTCATGATTTGGAGTGGGCACTGTCAACTGTCGAGTGCTACTGCGCTACTGCGCTGGGCTGTGCGCTGGGTACCTATTTGTCAAGGCCCCTTGGGCCACCATGTTTGACTGCGTTCAGCGCCTTCTGGTGGCCGCTGATTTTCGCCAATACTGTTCCCATTATCATGTGGGGAAAGTCACTAGAGCCCATAAGGGAGTTTTTAATGGACGAAGTAATAGAGTTTTTTCGTAGTAAGATGCACGTGTCTGGTGCAGCGTGATCCCTGCTGGTGCTGGTGCAGCCACACTTCCATCAAGTTTGGGTCTTCCGTGAACCGGTGCATGCCGGGTGTATTCGTCTTATTATCGCACTCGCATAGAGCGACACAACACCCTTGAACTATTTCTGTAAGTATCTTCTCAGTTTTCCACTATATATAACACACTTATTGGTAAGAACGAGGGTATAAGAACAAGTGAAATCATGAAATCCACGCTGAAATCAAATAAATACACGACAGAGCGCTTGTCAGATTCGAAAATTTCCCATTATGTCAGAAACGAAATGTCATACCTCAAAGAACATGGGGCGCTTTCCAATAACTGCGACAAGGCTGATACGCAATGTCAAAGTGCACTTGCCAGCTCAATGCCAAACTCAGCCTCGCCAATGTTTCGATTGTGTCGACAAGTGGTGCTATTACTGCTATTGGAACGCTAGCTGTGTCGAATTGTGTCCATATGTGTCCAATTGTGTCCTTATACGCCTTATTGGGAAGCGCCCAATGACCTCGATTAACCGTATCTTATACGCATGACGTCACAGTAAAGAGAGACAACGGAAAATTGGAGACCTCAATTAAGGGCAGGATAAAAAAATATGGTGATTTAGAGAATGAAAAACTGAATAAGAAAAAAATAAGTTTCATTTCCAGTGAAGCCACCCGCATTTGGCGGGCCGAAAATAATCCGGAGGAAAATAATTCAAAGCCATGAAATCGAGGTATAAGTATGTGAATATTCAGCGTCGAGGTATGATTAAAAGATGTCGCTAGCTATTTAATTCATTCGTGTAAATCCCGCGAAGCTCTACAACATAATTTACTTATTGCTCCTCATCGAAATTCGAATAACCGTCCCTGCTCGACGTCCGATGAAATGGTGAATTGGTGCATATGAAGTAAAGCACCCGCACCTCAACCCAGCCAGTTGCTGCCGTACTCCTGCTGTATTGACGCTCCGCGCTGCCGCTCGCCGCCCGCCATCATCCGATTCTCACGTGTTAGCACCGCCGGCCGCATTCCTGTGGCTTCTCAAATTACCTGAGCTCAGGTAATATACCTCGTTCGCGATCGTTTTGGATGCAATAAAATATTCCGAATTGCTGGGAATAGAGGATATCGCCGAAGATTGACCGTGGTACCTGGACCAATCCTCCTGGGCTGCCGTCCGCTCCCGACTTGTCACGTCCGTTGCCGAGTGCTTCTGCGGGCCTGTTAGCGAAGACTTTTAGTCCCCTTCGAGGAAGCTGAGTTCAAACCCGTTGATGTTGCGTCGCGACCCTCCTAGAGGCCGAAGCGTCGAAGCCCTAATGATGAGTCCCAGCCCACTTGGAAAATGACGAGTTGATTCCCTGGCTGATGTGTCTCAAAGGCCCCCTGGCGAAAGTCGAGTTGGAACCCTTCGGAGGCGTGTTTTGGTCCCCTTGGGGGCACGCTGAGTCAAGAACCCTCCAGGTTGAGTTTTGACCCTCCGAGAGACTGATGAGTTGCTTCCCCCGTTGAGTTGCAACCCGTCTCTAGGATGTCGTGTCAGAGCCCTTGGACGTTGAGTCTTAATCCGCCCCCAGGTGTCGAGTCAGAGCCCTCCGACGACGAGCTCCAGCCCTTTGCCAGGTCGATGTGCCAAGGCCCTTCCGGTGTTGAGTTTCGACCCTTCTCCAAGTCGTAGAGTTGGGACCCGTTGACGAAGTGTTTCGAGCCCCCTCCAGGATGCTGAGTCGCGTTCCCTCGACGATGAGTTCTAGCCCACCTCGAGGATGTCGAGTTGAAACCCCTAAATGAACCAGGCCTGATAGAAATGAGGTCTCTCGTTTCGGTATTTCGTGTGGTGGAGTGATGACCTCGACGAGCGGGAGGTTAGTCTTGGTGAGTTGGGATAGTTGCTTACGGTTAGGCTTTGTCGGAAAAATGTATGATGGGGCTCACGCGTGCGTTCTGAATCTGCCTGCACGTGCTGGTATCTGCGCTACTGTCTGCCGTCAGGTACAGCCACTGGCAAGCCTCGTCCTTTGATGGATACCTTCATAGAAAGGTATTCGCGCTCTTGGGCCCTCTGGACTTGGCTTTGTGACTGCGGTACTCAGAGCACCGGACCTAGTGGGTTAGATCTGGAAACTCGCGGGTGAGCTTCCTCTGCGTTTCTGAAGCTCCTAGTTATTCGGAAAATGTAAATTTTGAGAACTACGGGAAAAATCAAGTAATTGAAATAAAATAGAATCACGTTGAGATCGGGGTTCGGACCCTGCCGTAGAGTCGTAATTGTTGATCGGATTGATGGACCCCCCCCCCCTCCTTGAAACTAATGATTTTGTTTTAGCGCCACGACAGTTCCGGATATTTCCATGTAGAGCTTGTTACGGGAATGAAAACGTTCTTATTCGAAACTGATAAATTCAATCCGGTACCCAACGACGCCATCGTTCAGATAGGGACTTTGTAAAAATAAATTGTTATTAGGGCTCGATCAGGAATAGTGTAGACGGCGATTACTTTGTGTTAGGGCAAATATTATTTCGACGCCTCTTCGCATCGGCTTTTCGGCGAACACCCTGTATAGTCAATCCTCTGCGTTTTGTTTCTCCTGACTGCGGTCTTCCCTCACAAACTGCTAAACAACAACGAACTAGCGCGTATACGGGGCGTGCTCAGAACGTTTTCCACATTAAATTTGTACCTTGACTTGAGGAATTGTTTCGCGTACACCATCGGTTCGAAAGTTTTGGAAGGGCGAAATTTGGTTCAACATTTCCGGTTATCTTAGCACTTTCGATCACGGGAATCTTTCTGAGCGTTGGGGGCAATTCACGGCGAAAACAGGTTTAAAGCCTCCACAAAGGCCAGCCATATCCAATCCCTTCCAAACGGGCAAAAGATAACCATAGCCCAAAAAGAGCGTTAGCCTTTGAAAAGAGGCTCCACAAAAAGGGGGCCACCGCACACACCGGCCCGGCCCACAAATCTTAGATTGCATTCGTGGTCGAAGTCACTCTTCTCTTTGCAGTGTCTAGAAGCCGGGCCTAACCCTAACATAACCTGTAACACTAACATAAATGTTGGATCTGATTTAACCACAAAAGGAACTTTGAACCGCGAAAGCCAGTCAGAATTAAATGTCGGTCAAGGTGTAGAGTCAGGTGTTCGTTGGAGGGTTGGGGTGCTGAAACGTCTGAAATAATTAGGGGAAACTTAGCTTTTCGGGAATAGGTTAGATCTTTCAGAGATTTTAGCCTGCGATGTGGAAGTAGGACTAGGTATAGGAGCGAGCCATTATTTAAACATTTTGAATTGTACATAGAGGTCAATAGATTGATGTTATGTTGAAAATTTATATTGTGTCTTATTGTGTTCAAACTCGTAGTCAGACCTATTTCAACAATCTCGAGAGCTCTATCATCGAACAATAAGAAGAGAGGCACAACGGGAAGTCGTCCTGATACTAGATGATCATCGGCCAAGCGGTTCCAAAAGCGTGAAACGGGATTCAATTCAAATAAGTTGAATTAAATGCCAGTATAATGGGTTGCCTACTCATTCAGGGGTTCAAGAAGATAGCTGAGGTCAGTGGCGCCGAACTCATAAAAAGTTACTATGGCGAAGAAAATTTTAGCCCCCCCCCCCCCCTATTGCCACGCTACGGGCCCCTTATGCAGTTAGCGCCGAAGGCAAAAAAAATCGAAATAATAATAATAGTTTTAACAATAATTAGCCAAAAAAGGGAAGCTGCTGACCAAATTGTCCATAGATTTCATTATATTTTCAAATTTAGAAATTTTGGAAATTCTTGAAAATACCCCTTCTAGGAGCAGTTGGGAGCGAAATAATTCATGTACAACCCACCTAGATGACATGGGCTAAATTTCAAGTTTAAGATCTGTGGCAGAAAATATTGCTGCGTAGTTTGTGGGAAGAAGTAGAAGACCCTCTTGATAAAATTGGGCCCAAGTTCTATCAAGAGTAATATAATAAACTAATAAATAGGGTGTAGTGGTAGTGTACAGTGCAGCACCATGTAGCTAGGCACAAGAATCGAAAGTTTTTTGTGAGATACCAGTTATGGGCCAGGCGGTAGGTCATTCTGGATAGAAAAAATTCCGACCAAAGCTTTTATGGCGTCAAACTCTTCGTAAGGTCAGTAGGTATCTACCACTGAGTTTCCGCCCAAAAACGAGTTGTGCTGATTCCTCCACATCTGCCCAAAGGTGAAAGATGTCTTGAAGGTGCAAAAAGACCAGTTGAACCCCCGTACTTTTTCATTTTATTTGCCTCAATGCAAACGTATAACTCTTACGCCAACATTGGAAGCATTTGTCATCATCTCTGTGCCAGTCTTACTGTTAAAAAAAAGATTTCTTTGTGCGGTCCAGATAAATCACATTTGATTGTTTTTCCACACAAGAAAACGATGAAGCAACATGTATTTTGGATGTTTTCTACTAACTCGTACCCACTAAACTCATTTATGGTGTTAAAATTTCAATAACAGCATTTTTGAAGATGTTGCCCGCTAAGAAGTGGATAATTTTCACCCGCCTGTTCAGCAGCAATTTTTTCAATTTTACCAAACACCGTTTTCGAAAATTTCAAAAGGAATGACAAGCTGGAACTCTTTTCTAATGATATTATGTCTGGCTTGACCGCGGCACGCTTTTTGAAAGTGAAGGAAACGGTTTTCTTGCCGAGCGGCTCTATTTTATCCGCGTGCGGCCGTGCCTACTTGACATAGACCGAACTGATTACAAAAGCTTGGAAATGTAGTCTCTTCCAGCTTTAAAACACGACCATTATTGATAAAATAATGTATAATTTCTTCATAAATCAATGTACAAAGTCTTAATAATAATGGTCGTGTTTTAAAGCTGGAAAAGAGTACATTTCTAAGGTCGTGTAAACCGGGTGTAAACAGTCCGGTCTATGTCAAGTAGGCACGGCCGCACGCGGGTGGAATAGGACCGTTCGAAAAGAAATAAGTTTTTTAGACTTTCAAGTGCGTGCCGCGATTAAGCCAGGCATGATATAGTTAGAGAAGAGTTTGAGCTTTCCATTCCTCATAAAATTTTTGCAAACGATGTTTGGTAAAATTGAGAAAATTGCTGCTGAACAGGCGGGTGGAAATTACTCACTTCTTAGCGGGCAACATCTTCAAAAATGCTGATATTGAAATTTTAACAGCATAAATGGGTTCAGTGGGTACGAGTTAGTAGAAAACATCCGAAATTCATGTTGCTCCATCGTTTTCTTGTGTGGAAAAACAATCAAATGTGATTTATCTGACCCGCACAAAGAAATCTTTTTTTTCAACAGTAAGACTGGCACAGAGATGATGACAAATGCTTCCGATGTTTGCGTAAGAGTTGTACGTTTGCATTGAGGCAAATAAAATGAAAAAGTGCGGGGGTTTAACAGAGGTCTTTTTGCACCTTCAAGACATCTTTTACCTTTGGGCAGATGTGGAGGAATCAGCACAACTTGTTTTTGGGCGGAAACTCAGGGGTAGATACCTGCTGACCTTACGAAGAGTTTGACACCATAAAAGCTTTGGTCGGAGTTTTCTCCAGATTGTAATGATTTTACCGACATACCGCCTGGCCTATTAGTTGCCTGTTGAAGTCCGTATGATCAAAACCCTTTTGCCTCTAGTCTAGAGTGCTGAGGAATTATTATTTTATACAGGGTGCAGAGGAAAAGAAGTGCGAGCGAAGCGAGAAGCGCCGCAGGCGAAATTTTCTCGGAAAAGGGGCATGATCATCTTTTTTAACATGCAGAAAAATTCTTTATCGAGAAAATTGGAGGGGCCAGGCCCCCTCAAGACTGGGATTGGAGGAGGCCATGACCCCCCTTGCCCCCCCGGTTCCGCCGCCCCTGAGGGTGTTACACTTTTTTCGTCAATATTCTAGGAGATGGTAAAGCATCAAAAAATAAATGGACTTTCTGGACAAAATTAATATCGGAAACGCATTATAACGGAGATAGAGGCTTTCAAAGTTGAGTTTTGGAAATGGTTTTTTGGTTATAACTCCAATTTCGAACACGGAATTTTGACCAAATTCACTACACAAAGTAATGCTGGAAACATGCAGCAAAAATTAAAACTAAACTCCAACTCCAACTAAGAAGTTTGGCACCAGATTGGTTGATTCGGAACAGCAAGTCAAAATTTACCAATCAGATGGCTGGATTCTTAGTTGGAGTTGGAGTTTAGTTTTAATTTTTGCTGCATGTTTCCAGCATAAGTTGATGCATACCTACAAACATTCATTCGGATTCAGTGTACCTAATAATCCTAATATCTAATGATTTGCTGGGTAAATCTCTCTTCCTCTTCTTTTTCTCCCTCTTTTCTTTTTTCTTTTTTTTCGTTTCTTCTTTTCTTTTTTTTCCTCTCCAGACCCCCCCTCATTTTGAGGTATGGCGAGCGCCACAAAAAAAGGTCTATTCGGCGCCACTGGCTGGGGTCGTTTCACCAGCTATCCCGGGAACCATGGAAAAAAATGGAGAAGATGGAAAAACATGCGCCGCGGTCTTTCTCTTGAACTGGTGAAAGAACGGTCATGGACAAAGATGTAGGGAATTTAATAATACACAAAAAAGTCCCCGGAAACATACGTCCAACTTCTTCAGTTTAGCCGTTAATGGCAGTCAGAGTTGCGCGCTGGTCTAGTAAAGTGGAAAAACTGTCCGCGTGACCTTCCTTCTTGGATCCTGCGAGAACGACAAGAGATATCCGAAAATTGTGAGCAACAAAGTTGTAGAGAGTTGAATGCTTCACTAGAAAATCTTCTGTTAATGAAGTGGTTCTTCTGGAAAACTTACAAAAATCCCAGACTCAATGAAAAAAAATATAACATTGTAGAGAATAGAAAACTGGTTCTAAAAAATCAAAGTTTCATCCATACCGTTTCGGGAAATCTAAGAAAAAAAAGAAAAAGTTGGAAAATAGCAAAAATAGCATATGGGAGACATATGCTCTCAGGGACTTTTTTGTAGATTATTGAATTCCCTACAACTTTGTTCCTGACAGTTTTTACACATATCTCACCGTTTCAAAAGAAAGATCGCGGCGCATGTTTTTCCATCTTCTCCATTTTTTTCCATGGTTCCCGGGATGACTGGAAATAAAACTTTGATTTTTATTATTCAGTTTTCCATTCTCTACATCGCCATATTTTTTTTATCCTGCCCCTAATTTGTTCCAAGTTAAATCCTTATTTTATTGGACTAGTTCGTCGTGTTCTCCTCCAGTTTTACTCCTCCCCCGTTTAAAAGTTCCGCCTTTAGGTATCCAGTTCTCCCCACACCCGCCATCGGCGCCAGTGTTTGCATACGTATGTGAATAATTATACTATTATACAGCTCTGCGAGTCTGTGATCCAATCCTCACGCCTGACGCGTCTGTGAAATCACTTCTCGATTTGTTGTAGCTCCTCACCTCTCCACTTTCACAAAATGTAAGTTTTCAGCTGGTGAATTCGGCTTGAATAGTTTCTGATCTGTCAAGTGGTCTCATTTCTGTGCTATTTTAGGCTAGAACTACCCGAAACAGTTTGCACGTACAACTGTCCGAATTGTTCGCATCGGACTGATACTGCCTTTCAACTAGACCACCACATTCAGAGGAATCATAAAAATGTTTATGCGGCCGAACTATACCATGTCATTGTTGAACCGGAACATTATTCTGTGCCGGCACAGTTCCCTTGCATCTGCTGCGACTACAAAACCTACTATCATTTCGAGTTGTACGAACATTGCAAACAAGTACATAATCTGGGGACCGGAAGCGATGCAAATGGGACGTTTTGTGAAGAAAGGAGAAGATATCCATGTAGCTACTGCAGATACGAATCGGACTCGAGTTTATCCCTTGTAAAACATCGCGATTTATGTAGGAAAATGCTGACGGTGGGGCAACACGGAACCGCAGAAGAGGGCGAAGACATGGAAGCGCCAGATTTGAATGTAGCTGTTGCGAGAAGCAGTAAAAACATCATCAGAGACAGAGATGTTGGAGTAAGAAAATCAAACATGTCGATGCATGATACAATAAATGCTATATGTAAAAAGATAGACTGGTTCCAATGCAACTATTGTTCGTACCGAGTTAAATACAAGTCATGCTTGAAAAAACACCTGATGTTGCAACATGCTGCGAATGAAGAAATCAACTGGTTACCCGAGTGGTTCTTGTGCAGCCATTGTTCGTACCGAGCCAAATACAAGTCACATTTGACACAGCACATGTTGAAACATGCTGGATATGAAGAGATCAGCTGGTTCCGGTGCAACCATTGCACGTACCGAGCCAAGCAAAAGTCAAATTTGACCAAGCATATGTTGAAGCATCTTTCGAATGAAGAAATCAGCTGGTTCCAGTGCAACCATTGTTCGTATCGAGCCAAACACAAATCATACTTGAAATGTCACCTGATATCGCAACATTCAACTCTCGATGCTACCAGTGAAGAAATTAACTGGTTCCAGTGCAACTATTGTTCGTATCGAGCTAAATACAAGTCATCATTGGAAAAACACATGTTGAAACATGCTGCGAATGAAGAAATCAGCTGGTTCCAGTGCAGTCATTGTTCGTACCGAGCTAAACACAAGTCATTACTGAAAAGACACCTGATGTTGCAACATGCTGCGATTGAAGAGATCAACTGGTTCCCGTGCAACCATTGTTCGTACCGAGCCAAACAGAAATCAAATTTGACAAAGCACATGCTGAAACATGCTGCGAGTGGAGAAATAAGCTGGTTCCGGTGCGACCATTGTGCGTACCGAGCCAAACAAAAGTCAAATTTGACACAGCACATGTTGAAACATGCTGCAAATGAGGAAATCAACTGGCTCCAGTGCAATCATTGTTCGTACCGACATAAATACAAGTCGCATTTTACACAGCACATGTTGATACATGCTGTGGATGAAGACATCAGCTGGTTCCGGTGCAACCATTGTACGTACCGAGCCAAACAAAAGTCAAATTTGAAGCGGCACATGTTGACACATGCTGTGAATGAGGAATCAACCGTTTCCAGTCTACCCATTGTTCATATCGAGCTGAACTGAAGTCATATTTGACAAAGCACGTATTTCTAAGCTAAACGAAGATTATACCCACTTAAAGACACCTGGTATCGCAACATGCTGCAAATGGAGCAATCGACAGGTTCCAATGCAACCATTGTTCGTGTCGCGCTAAACAAAAATCACAGTTAGAAGTATCTTTTGAAACATGCTGCGGGTGAAGAAGTTGAATGGTCCAGTGTTGAAGGTTCCGCTTGCAGCTTCTCGTGTCCTTGTATTGGTAACACTGCTGCCGCTTTGTTCATGAGTTGAAACATTTTAATGGACATTTATGGACATAATAAATAGGACAAGAGTGAAGTATTATACTGTAGCGATTTTTTCAAATCCAAAATTCACATTTTAGGAAGGGAAAATGAAATAACAATTTTAAAACTGCCCAAGGGAGCCAAAAAATCCCTGAAACTGCGTGAACCGTTCCCGTCCACTGTCGCACGCTAGGGCGCATCGTCAGATCACCCAGCTGGCCGGCGATCTGGGATCCCCCGACTGTCGACTGTCAAAATTTTTTGTCCAAATGACAAAGGTGAAGTTTAGTTTGCGCCCATCTCAATAGATGGCGCTTGTGTCGGGAAAGACGTATCGCGGGTCACTGAAACAACCACCGCACCAAACTCACAATGCTTGTTTGCTCACACACGCACACGACACACGAGCCTTCAATTTCTTGCATTCTAATGGTAGCCTTACATTGAGCATCAAATGCTGAGAGTTTTGATTGGACCTGACGCCTGTCATTGCTGTCAATGACCAATGAGTGCTCGGCAGCTAAATAATCTGCAGCATTTGATGCTCAATGTAAGGCTACCATAACATGTTCAAACTTCCCTTGCCGCTTGATCACTAGCCACTAACCCACAACTTTCTTTTATTTAATGAGTTTGACGTTTTTGTCGGAGGATTTCGCCGTCAAATGTCAAGCTGCGGCTGCCGTCTGTTGAAAAAACCAGCGCATGCTTCCCTCACATGAAAATGAGAGGAACTACCCTATTTTTTTTAAATTTTACTCTTTATCGACTTATTTTTTGTCATAGGAAGGTACCTTTTTTTATCAAGTGTTTTTTGCATTTGCCATTTGGTCATATGTACACAATAATGGTTAGTTATCACTTATCAGTAATCAACAAATTTTCATTTTCTAAATACGTATTATAATACAATATTCACACAGTCATTAACACTTGGCTCAGGAGAAAAGTTCTTCGGGAACGGCCGGGTTTCGAACCGGGTACCTACCTCTTGGTTGGTGGTCTTGCGTCGTAGCTCCTGAGCTACTGGCCGCCCTATTGGAACCAGCCTATTGCAACATTCTCCGAAATGATCATCACATTCTGTTCAGTCCTCTCATCACCACATTAAAGTAAGAAACTATAATATTCACACAGAAACCAACCGCAGACAGAGGCTCAGCCTCAATTTTCTTCTGGCCGACGAAGCGTCATCGTCGTCTCGTCGCCGGTGGCCAACACCCGCTTGCAAGCCTATTGTAGGTACGTATTTCCCATTTTCTTCTTGTTTTTACACGCAGTCCTTTTTTTTAAATCCAAAGTCCACAATGGACTTACTGCACCTATTTTACTTTCCCGGCCCCCCACGAACTCGGAGGGAAAGTATTGTAATCGTGCAGAAAAAAAGTTTTGGGATTACGCCGGATATATCCATTTTGAGGTTTTTCAAGACGATTGAGACAATTTCCAGAATGATGTCTGTCCGTGAGTGTGTGTGTATGTCTGTGATCTTCCACGATAACTGCCGAAACGTTGATCAGATCAATTTGAAATTTGGTATGCAGACGTGGTTTCACCCTGAAATGACCGGATTAGTTTTTGGCTGTCATCTGTCAAACAGAAGTGTCACTATCAGAAAATGACAAAAGCTCAATCTCACGGAACTTGACTTTCGATATGTCATTTGAAAGCCCTTGAAAAACTGTATTCAGAACAGTTTAAAATATTTCCCTATCTGTTATCTGTCAAATTATGAAAAATATCAAAGTCTGGAACTTTGCCATTTAATTATTCAAAATCTATAGGACAGATGTGAACCAAACCCGGCAGGAAGCAACATTACCAAAGAATCAAACTAATGCTGAAGTTGGAGTTTCCCACCGTTTTCCGGACAAGCGCTATGAATTTTCAAAGTTTGGCCTGGCCGAATTCAGCCGGGCTTGCCTGTTCCTCGATTTTTGGCCTATTCAATTTTTTTAGCAACATGGCAACCAAACCGGTAGGTAACTACGTTTTTGTTACGAATTGTATCAATGTCAAAGTGACAACATGAACGCTGTTCTCGGCAGGTTCTCGGTGTTTTCTTTAGTATCTTCTTGCATCATTTGAGGCAACAGTGCGAACCGATCCTTTGTGTTGTTTGGGGCTCCGTAAATCCCCTTGTGTTTTCTGTAGCTTTAGCAACTCCAGTATGCTCATTCCATTGACGTATATGTACAAACTGTAATGTGTGCAGTTCCCTTATTTGATTCGGTACCAGGGCCCCATCCCCATGGTGTCTGCTGTTCAAGGCCCTGATGGGGCCCCCATCTGTGTCTATCAGATTTTGCCGTTTTAGGCCAAAACTGCGGCCTTGTGTCTTCTTGGGTTCGTTGAAGCCCTCTAGGCTCCTGGTGTCTACGGGTGTCTCTTGAAGCCCCACTGAGCCCCCCTTTTTTTTTAGTTTTCAGAACTATCGTGCCTTCAGGTGTGGTTCGGACCTAACTTCTTGATGGGCTCGAAGTCTCATTTCAGAGGTCACCACTTGGGGGCCTTGAATAGCAATTAATTAGAACTCTGCTCCAGGTTTTCAATCCGCGACTGATTTTCACCAGTTATTTTTCAAACAATAATTTAGGTTGCATCATTAAAGGCAACAGTGCGCCCCGATTAATTGTGTCTTCAGGTGTTGTTTGGGGCTGTGTAAACCCCCTTGTGTGGAACTAGCATTGCATTCTTGAGATATCACAACACTTAACTACCTCTAGTACTAGCTTTTGAATTATATCATCGTCTTGTACCTACTTCATAATGCGATCGCGCAAATTAAACGGTTCTACCACGATAACTACCAAATTGTTGATTGAATTAAATCGAAATCAGGTACGAAAGCGTAAGTTCAGCCTGGAATGACCTGATTAGACTTTGAGTAAATGATTTTGATCGAAAGTCCTCAGGTGCCACATTGGGTTTGGGCTTGTCTGCCCAAGCTCTAAATTGAAGATAATAATAGAGTTGAAATTTGACACACAGATGCAGAAAGTTTTCAATCAAGTTTGTGTAATTTCGTCATCATGTCTGAAGTAGAAACAAAAATTTTAATGAGGAACCTGCATTGTATTCTTCAGATTCTGCAACAATTAGCTTCCTAGTTCTTCATACATCACAAAATATTTTATCACCTTGGAAACTTAAGAACCTGTCACTTGTTCTGTCGACCCGACAATGGATGCAGGATGCTCGCTAAACGCTCAACTCACTGGAACTTTCCCAATCAACTTCTCCATCAAGTCTCACTTTCCCAAAGGGACGCTCAGATCAAAATCATCACTGACGTCCCTGGATACCGCCGGGAAAGTTTTGTGTCGCCCCACAACAGATTTTAATTTGTAGGTGACATGGCGGAGGCTACGGCTTTTTGTTGCTAACAAAATAAGATACCGACAACGGCGCCTCCACCATGTCACGCTCAATGCTTCATTGCTTTTCAGGTTGTGCAATGGGGGTTGTGTAATTGATTCTCAATTGACAGGCGGCAAGGTTTCAATAGTCACATATTTATTTAAACAGAATAACATACAATGCATGGGTAAGTCCTTGAACTCAAGGTCTAGTCGATCGTTCTCACACACCCACACACAACATGCCACAGTTCGCGTCTTGCTAGGCTCGTTCCATTTACTTTTGCGATGATAATATAGCGTCGTTGTCAACCTCACTCACGAGATCACTCATGTAATAACGTACCTACCTAGGGGACATCATGGTTATTATATTACATCATTGTAGTTACATCCTCCTCGGGTGTCGAGTTCCGCCTCGGAATTTTCTAAGCCTTTTAAAGGATACCCAGAGAGAGTAGAAAAAATTTGTGTTTCGACTAATGCTTTACAACCAGCACTCCATTTATTCATCTCTAACTAATCGAGTATTCCAGTTTTCGAGTTTGTACAGGGTGATTCTCCTGTTGAAATAAATTGGTGGGGAAAAGCTTTTTTCTCAACCATTTTTCTCGTAGAATTCAAATTTGGACACCAAATTTTTTTGACACCTTGTATCTACATATTGGAAATTATGCGGCTTTTTATTTTGAGGGGGACATCTAGGGCACGTATTTCCAAATTCTGATCGGTAAAAATCGACCTGTGCCGCTGTTTTCCTTGGAAAAAATTGGGTGGTAAGAAATCTGGGGTGAGAAGAAGTGTAAAAATGAACAGCCTGTATATGATCTTATTCAGATATCAAATTACATATCTGGAATCAGAAAAGAAAGCCGCATCATTTCCAATATTTGGATAGAAAGACTGGAAAAATTGTAAGTTTTTTGAAACACCCTGTTGTATACTTATGAAAAACAAAAAAATACCAAAAATTTGGTGTTCAAATTTGAATTTTACGGGAAAAATGGTTGGGAAAAATTTCTTCCCCTACCAATTTATCCAACGGAAAAAATTCTAACACAAGGGGGGAACTCCCGGTGGATCACCCTGTACAACTTGAAACAAAAAAAATTCAATCAAATTCAAAAATGAACAAATAGCCCGCTATTTTTACATTAGTTGCGTCTCATTTTCACGAAGCATGTCAATTGTCCCTCTCTCTCTCGTTCGAGTATAACAAATCGTCCACTCAGTGCTTTTTCACGTACATATCACATTTCTTGCGTTTGAATACTGGCCAATGGGCCTTTTTTGCACAAATAATTTTTAATTGAAATGAGTAGTGATTATTTTAGTAACTATAATTTAAGATTGTACTAAAAACCTTTAATAAAAAAATATCGCATTCTTCTAGCTGGAATATCATCGTCGTCTCGTCACCGCTGGCCAACGCCCGCTTGCAAGCTTTTCACGTATTTTCCTTTTTTATTGTTTTACCATGAGTATTTTAATGTGTAGGCGTGACATGGCGGAGGCTACGATCTTTTGTTGCTGACAAAATAAGAAACGGCACTGGCGCCTCCACCATGTCACGCCCAAGGCCTTACCGCCTTTTAGGTCGTGGGTTATAGGGGTTGTGTAGTTGATTCTCAACTGGTAGGCGGCTAGGTTCAAACAACAAGATATGTTGTTTAATACCGTCTGGTCTGGGTGACCAGTTTGAGCCGCTCATGACTCCGGGGCTAGAAGGCTAGCTCCTAGGGCATATACCCCTTTCAAGATGGTAATTTCCGAAGGCTAGCTCATGGGTTCGGGTTACGGAATTTAATGCTTGCGCACAGGGTCAGAGGAAGGAAAATCAGGAAACATGCAGTTTACAATGTATATTAACAACAAAAAGGTTACAACAAAATTAATTATACACCGCAAACTGTAACCGTTTCTAGCAGAAATAAAAGCCAATAAAATAAATAAAAGAAATAACAATAAATACTCATCCACTCGAGTGAAGCTCGCATTTCTTGATCCCTCCGTGTTCGTCGGCGAAGACATTGATCTTACTGGAAGACCGCCACGGCTAGGGGTCTCGGCTCAGCCTTCAGCCAGCAAAAGGATGGAAGTTTGGACGCCACCAGTGTAGAAGAAGCTGGAAGGACAGAGCCATGCGAGAGCCCTAACGGCACACTGGATCCACAGCCGGGCAATCCTCCAGCAAATCAGCTTCACCTAGAACACGGTACAGGGATCAGAAACAAAAACACATTTCCCCAAATTTTATACCCCACCTAAATTTAGAATATATTGCCGAAAAGTGAATTGCCAAATAACAACAAATAATAACCATAAAACCCCAATAACCAATTTAACCAGACCGATGGTAGCATGCATGTACCGTACATATTATAAAATGTCACTTAGCTTAGGTCGTCGTGCCGTGGAGGACGAGGCCAAACAAAGGCCGATTGACTCCCGGCCGGCACAGTGACGCGGCGTACGTCTGCGGTCTGAGGGCGTACGAAATCACGACGCATTTCTTGTCGGGCACAGGGGCGATGTCGTACGGCCTAGGCGTAGGGCTTACAGATGACGGAGCGAGACAGGTACGCAGTGCAGACTGCAGAGTCGCTGGAACACTGCTCCAGAAGCGAAGCGGCAGCAGTGACAGCCAGTGGTGACAGACTGACAGCAGACGTCAGATGACGGCAAAACTGCTATCGAACGGATACCACTGACGAAGACGGGTCTCAGGAAACGTGGTGAAGGAGCGACAACGATAACAGGAACGGAGGAAACAGGAACGGAGGATGAGCTGGCTATCGGAGTCGATGATGGACTCGACGGCGGAGCAGTCGAACGGGCCGGAAACGGACTGTTGGCTCGACGCCGGAGGTGACGATGGTCTCGACGATGGTAGACATCTTAGACGGAGACGACGAGGACTGGCCGGAGCGGCATCACGACACGCCTCTGGGCGCTTCTACTCGAGCATTTTTCGATGATGATTTTCGAAGAGATCGATTGTTTACCATCGCAATGAAGGGAACTCGTGGCGCTGTTAGTAAGAGCGATGTTGTTAAAAGTGATAAAGAAAGTGCGACCAAAAGTGACGTCACTGGTAGAAAGAACGAGGACCTTGAGGGCCTTGCGGAAGTTGTCCAGGAAGCCGTGAAGCGGGCAATGCTGACTGCTACGGAAAAGATGACGAGCATGGCAGAAAAAATCGACGCCCTCCAGTCAGAGGTAGCAAGCCTGAAAAGTTTGGTAATGGAGCTGAAACCTGTCAAGTCTAAGGAGGTCCGGGATTCTGTCGGATCCGGTGCCGGTCCTCCCAAAAATCGTCAAAATCCACCGGAGGTCACACTTCTAGGTAGCAGAAGTAAGGATGTAAAAACACCGACACCAAAAGTTGCACCTCTGAAAAAGAAGCCCGATAAGCCCTCCACTGGCAGAAAAACGAATGTTGTTGTTGGGAATAACACAACAAGACTTTTGCAGACGCCTTCTGCCGTTTTCAAGGCAGCGGAGAGACGCATTTGGATCTATGTTGGCCGATGCGAGCACGGCACGAATAGTGCTAAAATTCAAAGTTTTCTGAAAGAAAATTTTCCGGATAAAGAATTCCAGGTAGACGCGCTCAACTCCAAAGGGCATCCCAGCTTCAGGGTGGGTGCCAGCGAAGACTTGATCGATAAGCTCTACGATCCCAATCTCTGGCCAATTGGAATTCATATCAAGCGATATTTTTTTCGAGACGGAGCCAGAGGAGGGCCTACTTCGGGTCGCAGCAGAACTGAGACCGATAAAGCTGTCGAAGATAGAGACCAGCAGCAGTAATGACGTCATTAATTTCTTGAAATTTTGTCATTTTAATGTGCGCTCGCTATGCAGCAGTTTTGATATGTTTGTTGACTTCATAAATATGGAGTCTCTCGACGTTGTGGGTCTGTCAGAAACCTGGCTGAGCTCTAGTATTGACGATACTCTAATTTCTGTTCCAGGCTATGCAATTTTTCGCTCTGACAGAGAGACTAGAGGAGGCGGTGTTGCCTTCTATGTCAGGAATGGAGTGGACTGTTCGGTGTTGGGATTGAGCGGTGGGGATGGTTTGGAGTCGCTGTGGCTGTCGGTCGGCCGCGCGAGTGGGAGGATAGCTCTGGGGACTGTATATAGACCGCCCCACGCGGATGTCACGCGCGCTCTCCACTCCCTTGGACAGCAGCTGGAAGAGCTACTTCCGGCTTTCGATAGTGTTGTTTTTGGGGGGGACCTCAACTGCGATCTGCTTGCAGGTGGGCATGGCGTTCAGCTCGGACGGTTCCTGCGCAGGTACGATTTCACCCAGATTATTGCAGAGCCTACCCGGGTGACTGCTGCGACCCAGTCATTGATTGATGTTATCGCTGCCTCAGATGCGGATGTTGTCTCGGAGCCAGGGGTCGTCAATATGGAGGGTATTTCGGATCACTGCTTGGTGACTTGTAAAGTGAGACTGCTGGGGAGGAGAGCCATTTCCAAGTTTCACACATATCGTGACTTTAGACATTTCGATCTAGACATGTTTCATGAGGACTTGTCTCACTTTGACTGGAATGGCTTTCTGTCCTTGGTGGATGTAGATGACATGGTCGACTTTTTTAGTCGAGGCGTTCTTGAAATTTTCGACAAACATGCGCCAATTAGAACGGCACGTATAACTAAGCGAAAGGCACCGTGGTTGACCGACAACTTAAGGCTTCTTTTTAAACTTAAAAAACGAGCATATCTTTCATACAGAAAGATCAAGAGTAACGTTTCGTGGGCCGAATATAAGAGCATTAGAAACTACGTGTGTTTGGTGGTTAGAGCTGAAAAGAAGGCATACCTCCAGACGCAACTCAGGGCTGGTCCTGGAACTTTCTGGCGCACGCTTAAATCTTTGAACGTGGTTTCCGGTGCAAGTGAGAGCCAGTTATCGGATCAGCTTAGTCTTGAGGACATTAACAGCTTTTTCATGGGACAGACTGCGCGTCCTCTGTCTACGGAGGGTGCTGCCTTTCTGGAGAGTAAATATGGAAGCGGAGTGATGGCTGGAATCGGCGAGAAGTTTTCGTTTTCGTTGATAACGGTCCAAGATGTGGATAGAGTTCTTCGCTCTCTGAACTTTACGGCGGCCGGTGTCGACGGCATCAGCCTGCACATGCTCCGGCTCTCCTCCCCCCTGTTGGGTAGTGCCTTGGCCCGAATCATTAACACTTGCTTGTCGGATGGCGTATATCCGAGACTCTGGTCAATGGCCAACGTTCTTCCTATTCCAAAACGTTCCAACCCCACTGAAATTTCTCATTTTAGACCGATTAGCTTGCTACCAATAGCGTCAAAGGTATTGGAGAAGATCGTTAATGAGCAGCTCACTTCTTTTCTGGATGACAACAGAATTTTGCCTTCGACGCAGTCGGGATTTCGTAGGTCGCATAGCACCGAAACAGCTTTACTGAGTGTCACTGATGATATTTTCCGCAGCAACGACTCCGGCAAGTGTTGTGCGCTTGTTTTACTTGACTACAGCAAGGCCTTCGACATGTTGAATCATGACTTGCTTTGCGCAAAGTTGGAGTATTTTGGCCTGGGCGAAGCGAGTGTTTCCTTTTTTCGTAATTTCTTGGCACACAGGCAGCAAAGAGTGGCGATTTGCGGTAGATTCTCTGAGTTCTGTGTGGTTGAGCGGGGGGTACCTCAGGGCATCATTAATGGGCCTCTTTTGTACTCCGTCTATACTGCAGATTTTGGTGGTTACTTGTCTTCTTGTAACATACATCAATATGCAGATGATACCCAACTCTATTTTTCCTTTGATCCCGCTCATCTCGCTTCGGCGATATCGAGGGTTAACGCGGACCTTGAGATCATTCATAGAATTTCGCAGTGGCATGGCTTGGTGTTGAATGACTCAAAAACCGAACTGCTCCTGTTTGGGAGGGGCCGTGATAGCATCATCTCCAGCCAGAGCTTCACAATTTCAGTTGGTTCTCATCGCCTTGTCCCAGTGGACAGTTGCAAGAGCTTGGGATTGCACATTGACAGCGACCTGCGTTTTTCCAATCATGTTAGGACTGTGGTCCGCGTTACCTTCGGCAAGTTAAGAACTTTGTATTTCCACAAAAATGTGCTCACTAGGGAAATCAGACTAAAGCTCTGCGTCAGTCTAATATTGCCATACATATCTTACTGCATCACAGTTTACTGGCCAGCAATTTTGGTCGCTGATAAAGAATGCCTCCAACGTCTACAGAACGCATGTATCCGGTTTTGCTTCGACCTGAGAAAGTTTGACCATGTCAGTGAGTATTTCTTGAGGTCTGGTTGGCTGAGGTTGGACGAGCTGTTCTCCATGCGCATGGCTTCACTTGTATACCGCATTAATGCCGCATCGGAACCGGGTTACTTGCATGGCAGATTGCTAAAGGGTGGGGACATTCATGGTAGGAACACGAGACAGTGTGGCCGGTATGCAGTCCCTGGGCATCGCACCTCGCAGTTTCACGGATCGTTTTCTTACTCGGCTGTAAAGGTAATGAATTCCATTCCTGATGGTATCGGCCGGTCCTCTAGTCTTTCTATTTTTAAAACAGAATTTAGAGATTTTCTGATCAACATGAGGTGAAATGTTTGTACCTGAATTATTTTGTTATTTTGTTGTGTTGTGATGTCAAGTGTAATATTTTACGGGTGGTTGTATGGTAGAGCAGCATTAAGCTGAATACCGCCACCTTCTGAATAAAGCCATTTTTATTATTATTATTATTATTATTCTCGTTCGAACTCAGAAAACGTCACTCTCCCAAAAATAACAAATTTCACCCCTCGCAACGCTCCTTTTTCTCCGCCTACTCCATTCCGTGAATTTTAAACCGTTTCATGTTGACATGTCTCTCGATGACACTATAAATAAACAAAATGAAATGGAATATTTTTTCAAACAGAATATGAAATAGAACGGTAGAAACATTCCAAATTTGCGAACGGATTGCGAATTGTGCCGTACCTAAATCGGATTGGTTGGAAATGTAGCTTGTTTTTAATCAACTCCGCTAGATTTTGTGTAGATAAGATAGTGAGGTCAACAATAATGTATTCAGTGTTTAGATCTACAACCTCGTCTACAACGCTATGGTCACTACAACGCCACTACAAGAAGGAAGGTAAGAAAGAAGTAAGTGCACAGAAATCTAGCTTAGAAGAATTTGAAACTCTGTCGGTGATTTACTTGCGTTGTTTTTAAACCATTAAATAAATGATATATTCTGTAAAACTTTCATCACTAATAAAGTAGGTATGTAATGGTCAGTTTATGATGAGCGATACCCGGCGGAGCGGAGCTGAGCTGAGCGATTTTTTTTTGTCTGGACCAATCCCGTCCATTCATGATGTCACGTCCCCGCATCGTAATTGGCCTAGGCAAAAAAATCGCTCCGCTCCGCTCAGCTCAGCTCAAATCGCGGCAAAAAATCGCTCATCATAAACTAAGCTTAAGGATGTACGATAATTTATAGTCTTGCGCCCTAAGTAATCGGCTACAACAATAACAATGTTATATCAGGATGTAAAAGAAGCGCTGTTTAATCCTCTACCATTCTTCGTTCACTCTGCTTCCATTAATTGTTTGGCTCGTTATTTTGCATGCTTCGAAGCGTCATGAAAAATGCCCATGAGCGGCGCAGAATCTAGAAAATTCGATTGGAAAATCTGGGTGGAAAACAAACAGCGTTTGTCAATAATACTCATCCTGTTCCTGTAGCAACCTACCTCTACAAAAACCGGAAGATTAGTAGGATATATATTTCCAGTCAACACCGCGATTGGTTCTCTTGTTCTGTGGATGAAAAACAGCAGTTTTTTCTTCGATTCTTCCGGCCAAGAGTACCAGTCGCTGCCAAAAGCTACGGTCTGAAAGTTTTCGCTCTAAAAAAAATTGTGTGGCTAATTTTCCAAATTTTAATATCAAACTTGTGAGTGATTATGGTACCTTTTGAATAACGTCATCGCCATACCGGCAGTACAACCACACTTGCGTCAACATGAACGAAAGACATATGAGGAATACAAAGAAATTTGTCGAGAAAATCTTAGCCTGCAATGTGATGAAAAGTTTATAAGACAAAGCCGAGGACAAAGCAGTTGTTACAACAAAACAATAAATTGAACAAAAATGTGCGATGACCTAAGTAAAATTACCAAGTTCAATAAGAATAGAGTTGTGCATATGAACACGATGCTGGACAAGAACTGAATGAGGATTATGTTGCTGTAAAGCTCTTGGATTTTGCTTGAAAATTTCAAAATGTCTTGGTGATGCGCAATAACGTCCGCAAAAATCGAGTCGTTTCCAAGCCTCTCAATCGAATCCAAAAGAAAATCGCACTGAACACCCAGCCTGATCATGGTTAGCACAAAGAACACATCCACGCTCACTATGCATTGAAGCATAACGAAATAATTGACCCCCTGCCACAAGTACGACGGAACGTAATACTCCTGGTAATCGAACGGATACCAAGCCTCCACCGGCAGTTCCCTTTTCCTTTCCAAAACCGGCCTGAATATCCACATGCCGACCAGCAGGTTCCCCATGGCCAGAAACGTGAAGAACGCCACCATCGAAGCGCGCCTCGCTCTCTCTGCGATGCCCTTTTGCCTTTCGTTTTGCGGTTGAAAACTTGCCGACTCCAGCATTCGAAAGAGTTCTTCAATCAGCCGTTTCTTGCGGCAGAGCATCACGAGCTTCACGACACCGTTCAGACAGTTGATCAAGGCGTAAGCGTTGGTGAACGTTTCGGAACTGAGCTTGTTGGCGATTATCTCGCGAAAGGACGACGCGAAGAAAATCACCACCGCGGCCAGCAAGAGACACCTGTAGGCCCTGTAGCGTTTGCCGACTCCCCAAGCCCCAAGTACTTTGAAAATTAATACGCTGAAACGCAACACTTGCTCTTGCTCCATACTTTCACCCACTATAAGTGACTATGTGACTCGCATTTCGATTATACCTTCTATGATATCCACTTTCATAAATAATTCTGGCATTATCTATAATAATGAACTCATATCGTATGCTGTATGTCCTGTGCTCCTGTGTTAGGTGCCCAACTAGTTCAATAACTTGCGTCTCGTATATCCAAAACTATCTCTATTATTGATATCTTTATTCGGTAAGTATAGGTAGGTACGTCTATTATAAGTAGGTAGGTAATGGATTCATTGGGATGTTCTGCTGGCTTGTCACATGCTCAAGACTTGGCGGCGACTGCGGCCACCAGAGCCGCCCCCCGTCCGCTCCCGTCTTCGGACAGCATCAGGTCGAAGACGATGCTCTTGTCGACCATTTTGCTCATCTGCTCCATCATCAGGTTGTGGAAGTGGGGATGGAAACGGTAGAGGGACCCGTCGATGCCGACGGTCACCCGTTTGTCGCCCATTTTGTTCAAAATGACGGACATGGCGGCGGAACAGAGAAAGGCGGATCGTCTCGACACGCATTCACAAATGTACCTGCAATGTAAAGAATAATATCTCTTAATATAGATTTTCTCTTGAAAAATCTGCTCGAAACGTCATCAAAACAAGATCTGAAGCAAGTTTTGGAGAAAGGATCACCGCGGTCAACAAAGTGTAGACGAGATAAAGTACGTCCAGAGAGTGCATTCTCGAGGTAGCCGTATAGAAAAGACGATAGAAAAGTCTAAGAACGACCCTTCCTTTTCTTCTTGGTCCAAGCCCCAAAGGGATTCAACCCTTATTTCCTGGCTTGGTGGTGGCAGCATACACGCTAATCCCTGGATATAAGTTACCCCTATCCGACCCTAAGAGCCGTACCCTTCGTTTATGAGATAATAGACTAGCGTGCCATCAAAATGTATCGTACAGATCAATAGGCTTTATAGTATCGCCAGCGCCTACTATAAAGCCATGTTCCGCGAAATTCAACCTCAGTTCTGAGAAACCCAGCGTCTATAGTCCAGTCAAATTAAGCAAAAATAGAGCCAAACCGGAAATAAATTCGGAAGTTGACAAAGTTTGGTGGATCGATGCAGAATTCAACGTAGAATAACATACTGAAATTCCCGAAAATTCGAAGGCTTGGATTTTTTTTTAGGACCAATAAAAGAGCACCATCCTTGAAAGTTTTCGATTTTTTCTGAATAACTTGTAAACTATTACCTTTAGAACACCAATACTCGCAAGGCAAATGTATTTCGTTGAATTCCCAAGAGATCAGTACTAAACTCATTACTTTCTGATCAATAGCCTTTGAGATACAGCGTCTGCCGGAACGCAGTGAAAATTACTCAAAAATTATTTTCGGATTTTACGTAACAGTTTGCATAGTGTTAGTTCACGGGTTGTAACGTGGACAGCAAATGTGCGGATTTCAATCTGTTTTACGTGTTTGGAAAGCCAATTCAACATTCGGTATCACACTTTTGTCTAGAAGTCGCCAACTTCAAAATGGTACTTTTCCTCGACCTTTGAAATCGATACTTGATGTCCCGAAGAATCCCCAAAAATCGATTTTTTTCATACCATGCCATTTGCCTAATTTAGAAAAAGTAGGGCAAAACCATCCAGGGAATATATGAAGAATTGAATATCAAAAAAATAACATGTAACGGGATCTTTTTCCCAGTGATGGTTCCTGAGTTATATGGATTGAAAGACTACAACGATCTATTTGGAAGAAAGATAGGTAGTTCGGACACTTACTGCTAAATACTGTACGAACCTTGCATTTGATGATGCAAAATGCCACTTAGCAGACATATTGAATATACTTATGTACTTTTCACGTCTGACAAGTGACATCTTACACCTCAAATGCAAGGTCCGTACAGTATTCAGCAGTTAGTGTCGGACCACCCAGTTTTTTGTCCAAATAGGTCGTTTTAGTCTTTCAACTCATAAAACTCTGGAACCATCACTGGGAAAAAGATTCCGGAACATGTTGTTTTTTTGGTATTCAATTCTTCATATATTCCCTAGATGATTTTGCTCTACTTGAAAAATTAGGCAAATGGCATGCTATGAAAAAAATCGATTTTTGGGGATTCTTCGGGTAATCAAGTATCAATTTCAGAGGTCGAGGAAAAGTACCATTTTGGAGTTGGCGACTTCTAGACAAAAGTGTGATTCCAATGGTTGAATTGGCTTTTCAAAAATGTAAAACACAATAAAATCCGCACATCTGCTGTCCACGTTACAGCCCCTGAACTGACATTATGCAAATTGTTACGTAAAATCCGGCAATAAATTTTGAGTAATTTTCACTGCGTCTTAGCAGACGCTGTATCTCAGAGGCTGTTGACCATAGAGTAATAAATTTAGTACTGATCTCTTGAGAATTTAACGGGCTACATTTGCGTCGCTGGTTTTTGTGTTCTAAAGGTGATAGTTTACAAGTTATTCAGAAAAAATCTAAAATTTCCAAGGATGGCGCTCTTTTATTGGCCCTAGAAAAAAAGCCAAGCCTTGGAATTTTCGGGAATTTCAGTATGTTATTCCACGTTAAATTCCGCATCGATCCAAATTTTGTCAACTTCCGAATTTATTTCCGGTTAAAACCTATTTTGACTGGACTACTAGCCGAGATCGTTGCATCTCCTACGTTCCCCCTCGAACTCGTCTCTCCTCAAGGGACTAAACCCCAAGTAACACCACCTTTCCCCTTTTGAGACGGCGCAATTAACTCGAAACTTCTGATTTTATTTAATCTGCGCCAACAATCTCAAGTCATTCTGCGAAAGAGTATAATATCACAAAGAAAGCGTCGACTCCTTGAAGAAGCTGCCACCGGCGCGGCGTGACAGACTCCTCGACCCGAGACAGTGAGCTAGCTGGATCGTTGTTGCCGTCCACTACGGAGAGTCCACCAGCCGACTACGACCCGAGGCGATAACAACTTCCAACAGGGTAATTAACAATTGTGCACGGTGCTGTTTCAATCATGTTGTGAATAAATGTCCAGCCTATAAAAAAACATGTTTAGCCTGTAACAAGAATAATCATTTCGCTAAAATCTGTAAGAATGTTAATTTAGTTGAAGTTGACGACCTTGATGCAAGTCAGGAGGACTATTTATTTGTTGGAAATATCGATGCAATTAATGGACCCAATAAATGGATGAAGAATTGCTTATTGAATAATGACTTGAACGTAAAATTCCGCTTAGATACGGGAGCCGAATGTAATATTCTACCTCACCAAATATTTAAAAAGCTAAAACTCAGAGAAAACATAAGACTTACTCAAAATTAGGGGGTTATAAGAACGGTTTCGAATCAAGTACTAATGCCAGTTGGCACCTGCAATTCAAATGTAAAAGCTGGAGACACAAGCTGTGACATAAACTTTCAAATTTTAGATATCAATAAGGCCATTCTTGGTTTGAAAGCGTGTACATCACTAAAATTGTTAGCAAGAACGGATGAAGTCAATACAGTACTATTGAATCGCTGTGATAAAGGAATAAATGAACTACTAAACAAATATGCGGACGTTTTTAAAGGTATAGGATGTAACAAAAATGCGACTTATAAGATTGAACTAACTCCAAATGCGGTACCAAAAGTTCACCCGCCGCGGAAAGTACCCTTTGCTCTGTACAACAAGTTGAAAAATAAACTCAGTGAACTTGAAAAATAACAAATAATTAAAAAAGTTGATGAGCCAATACAGAATGGGTCAACTCGTTGGTTATTGTCCCGAAGAAAAATTTTGATATTAGAATCTGTATGGATCCCAAAGATTTGAATAATGCTGTCAAAAGGAAGCATTTTTATATACCAACTCTAGAGGACATAACGCGTAAATTGAAAGGTGCCAAAATCGACGATCGACTATTTTTTCAAATTTCTGGAAGTCCGGCAAATCAAAAGTAGCAATTTTGCCGAAGTGACAACATTTCTTAAAGAAATACTTTGCCGACATGGAATCCCTTCCATTGTTATGACGGATACTGGGCCGCCTTTCAATGGGCATAATTTCGAAGAACTCAGTAAACATTGATGTTTCACACATAGAACATCAAGCCCCCATTATCCGAAATCCAATGGACAGGTAGAAAGGGCCGTGGGTACGGTGAAAAGGACAATAAAGAAAGCGGAATTGGCTGGTTCAGACATTCACTTGGCTATTCTTGAATTGATGAACACACCGCTATCGCACAAATTACCAAGTCCGGCACAAATCTTATATAACAGGAATAGTCCGGATGCTAGTTGCATAAAATGGAATGAACCTTGCATTTTTTGATGAGAAGATGCTACTTGGTGGAAATGTTCTTTGCATCATACTCTTCCGATCCAGAAAGGTAGCCATCAGCGCCATCCACGCCGGCAGCGTATACAGGGTGAAACAGAAAAAAAAAGTTGGAAAATTATATCTAAATAACCAAAGCATGTGGAGACGTGTAATTTACCACATACATTAACTGTTTTATGCTCATTAATTCACAGCAAACCGTTCTTGATTACCTTGAACCGTCTTTGAAATGTAGGGGAAAAACAGAAAAAAAAACAAAAATACTCTTTTTCCCATAAATAAGTGATTCTTAGAGATATTGACACAATACTTGGTATTTCTACAAAAAATAGTGTTAGGAATGATATGAGCTGGGTAGCCAATTCCTAAGCCAACTATTTCCAGAAATACGATTGTCAACTTTTTTTTCCTCTTGACCACCATCTTGAATCTGCCCTGTGAGGCATCGTTGAAAAAGTGATTGGTTATCATAATTATGGTAATATGTAATCATTGCATCGTAGAAACAACCTCCTCATCATAATTTAGTGACCTCTTCGGCGGGAAAGAATTGCCATTCACGTATTTTCTGGCTCTTCAAAGCTTCAGTGCCCATGATGGCATTTGCAACATCTGGAATTGTAAAATATTTTACGCATTATGAACCTTGATGTACTTTGAGGTAGCTTACCAAGTTTTGCAATCATCAATTAGAAGGTTTGTTCTTAAAAGCTGTTTGAACAAAATTTGTTTAACTTTTTTATGGAAAATGCAAAATATTGGATCTTTCACCCTTATTTGATCCCTCGTTGAGGAAAGCCTGAAACCGAAAGTCTCCAAAATTTCTATGCTAATGGTTCACTGAGAACTGCTCTTCAATGTGTAGTTGTCAAAATCTGCATAGTTGCGTTCAGATCCCAGACAGAGAGCGACAAAGGAGTTCATGCAGTGAAAAAAGACACAACTTCCAATGCAACGGAGAAATCCCGGGAATGTCTCTTTTAGATAGGCTTCCCGCAATACACAGGTTCTGTGAGCCTCTCGAGCGTGGGTGAAATGCTTGAAACATTACTAACTTGAGGCTTTAACAGTGTACCAAATTGCACATTTATGTTTAAAAAAGCAAGGTCTCCAGACAGCTTTCAGTCTAGCCCTGGACTAGTTTTTTCTCGACTGTACTTTATGTCTTTTTTTACTGCATGAACGTCTCTGTCGTTCTCTGTCTGGAATCTGAACGCAACTATGCAATTTTTGACAACTAAACATTGAAGAACACTTCCCACTAAACCATTATCGTGAAAAATTCGGAGACTTTCGGTTTCAGGCTATCCTCAGTGAGGGATCAAGTGAGGGTGAGAGACCCAATATTTTGTATTTTTCATAAAAAAACGACACAAATTTTGTTCAAACAGCTTTTAAGAACAAACCTCTTAATTGATGATTGTGAAACTTGGTAGACTACCTCAAAGTACATCAAGGTTCATAATGTGTAACATATTTCACCATTCCAGATGTTGCAAATGCCATCATGGGCACTAAAGCATTGAAGAGCCAAAAAATACGTGAATGACAATTCTTTCCCGCCGAAGAGGTCACTAAGTTATGATAAGGAGGCTGTTTTTGCGATGCAATGATTTCATGTTACCATTATTATAATAGCCAGTCACCTTTTCAACGATGCCTCACAGGGCAGATTCAAGATGGTGCTCAAGAGGAAAAAAAAGTTGACAATCGTATTTCTAGTAATAGTTGGCTTAGAAGTTGGCTACCCAGCTCATATCATTTCTAACATTACTTTTTGTAGAAATACCAAGTATTGTGTCAATATCTCGAAGAATTACTTATTTATGGAAAAAAGATTGTTCTTGTTTTTTTTTTTCTGGTTTTTTCCTACATTTCAAAGACGGTTCAAGGTAATCAAGAACAGTTTGCTGTGACTTCACAAGTATGAAATAGTTAATGTATGTGGTGAGTTACACGTCTCCACATGTTTCGGTTAATTGAATATAATTTCTCAACTTTTTTTTCTGTATCACCCTGTATACGCCGCCGGCATGGATGGTGCTGATGACTACCTTTCTGGATCGGAAGAGTACAATGCAAGGAACATTTCCACCGAGTGGCATCTTCTCATCAAAAAATGCAAGGTACTTTCAACTAGCATCCGGACTAGAAGTTGAGGACGACATTACCTCTGAATAGGCAATTGCTACGACCCAAACTAAATAACTATAATAAAATAAAGTCTGTGCTTAAAAACCAACAATTCAAAACAGTCCAGTATTCAGTATTACAATAAAACAGCAAAAGAATTAAATCATCTTCACCAAGGAGATGGCGTTTTAATTAAGAATTTTAGTAGAGGAGGAAAGTGGTTAAAAGGAACAGTGGTCAATGGAAGAAATTGATATAAAAAGTCCTATTTAGTAGAGGTAGAAACCACGGGTAGAAGGTTTGTCAGAAATATTAGAACGCACCTTATTAAAATTCCATTTTCCAAACAAGATTGACCAAAATGAGAATGACGTATCCAGAACAAAAAGAAGTTACCCTAATAACGATACTGTCCGTAACACAGATCGGAGCTACTACTTATCTGGTAATCTCTCTCAGAATAATAGTCCTGTTACAAATTCACCCGAAAAGAATATTAATGACGATTCATGTTCTAGTGTTCCATCTCTGAATACTCCAGTAATTAATTGTGCTAGCAACAGTGACAAGGCGCCAAATGTTATTGACAATAGTTCCTCCTCGCCCCTTAGATCTATCGTAATTGTTGAGAATTGTACGGAGAGTGAAGTGCATTCATCGGTGCTTGATAGCAATAATATTAAAACAAGATCTGGGAGAAATGTGAAACCTGTGAATAGATTAAATCGAGGAAATAATATATAGACTAGGTAGGTTACAACTGCCACTTTAGTAATAAGTTTAGAGCTAAGTAATTTTTGTTCATATTCTATGAAAAGGGAGATGTTGGGATGTGCGCACGCATATCTAAGCATGCTTGCTTGTACGCTACCAATAAACCGGCAGTCGATGCCTGAGCACTACAGCATACACTCGTGTATTCATTATATCCTTACAGACATACAACACTACGCATTTTTGTTTTGTTCTGTGTGCACCTGCAGGCTGGGTGGAATTTTTTTTTGTCCTGCATCAACTACTTGGTTATCAGCAGGTTTTTCAGTAACGATTGATAGCAGTGATGAGGATAACACAACGAAGACATGTTTGCATCAGTGGGGGATTATCAGTGGGGTTTTGTTTCGGTTTCGATGGCTTTCTCGTTTCATCCCTTTTCCCGGGGCATCACGATAGTAGATGCCCCAGTACTGAGAAACGCGTGAAAAAGTCCATCCGGTCCAGTGCGGATTTGAACCCGGGACCTTCGCCTTCAAAAGCGGGGCCAAGCTCACCGTGCTACCGACTCGACTGGGTTATACCAAAGTTTCTTATCACAGATTCATGAAGTTTGTAAAAACTAAAGTGGCCGTACATGATATGGAGAACAGGAATATGTCAACCTGTCGAAGTTTTACTTTCTCTTTGCCCAGTGGTTCTCAAACGTTCGTACTGCAACTTTTTGGAAAATGAATCTATTCTGACGACACAGTTTGTGATGATAATTGTATTTCTACTAACTGAAATTGTTACTGCGTAAGGTTACTAACATCTATACATGGAAACGAATAACCTTCGAAATGTATTTTGATAGGAGTACTCCGTTACCGTTTGAGACTGCTGGGTAGCGAACCAGATGGTAGCCTCCGTGACTTTCATTTTTGGTTTAAAAAGGCATTAAAAAAGCAGTCTAACAGGTCCGTGCGTACCTGACATCGCGCATGTCTTGCTCCGAAGGGCTCTTGTAGTCGAAAGCCTCCAGGATCGTCTTGCAGTTCTCGAACGTCCCCGGCGAGTCGCTCTCTATCTGGCTCAGGTATTTAGTCTTGAACTTGTCCTTAATGGTCAGCGGCGGCGTGAGATCGCCGCCGAGGAGGACGCCTTCGGTGCAGCACTCCGCAATGCAGAGACGCACCAGCTCGCCCAGGTACATGCCGGCGATCATCTTTTCGTGCAGCTGCTTGGCCGGATTGACCGACTTCTCGTCCACCTCGATGTCGTACGGGGTGCGCACGAAATCGAGGGTGCCGTCGTTGCCGAAGGCGCCCCACTCGCAGTTGACGATGACCTTGCCGGTGCCGATGTCGGGCTCGTCGAACATCTCGGCCACGCTCTGTTTCTCGTAGTAGCAGGCGTTGGAGCCGGTGCCCATTATGAGGCCGACGGTGCAGTGGTCCGCCTTCCAGGCGCAGGACATGAGGGTGCCGGTGGTGTCGTTGAGGACGGCCACCACGTCCACCTTCATGTCGCCGCGCTTGTCGATGGCCTTGATGAGGCGTTCGACGACGTCCTCGCCGACCACGTCGGGGCAGTCGAAGCCCTTGGTCCACGTTTCCAGGATGCCTCGCTTCAGACCCACCTGGAACCACATGCAAGATTACTTGAGTCATTGTTTATCAGTACCTGCTTCTTCGCAATTCCTCAGAACCAAGTTCGAAGTTCAAAATCTTCTGACCCAACGAGCTTGGATAATCTAAACTAAGTTCCGTGAAAGATGAAAACAGTCCTTATTTTCGGCGCCACACCATAAAATCTTCATTATAGATACTGTGATAACTGTACAATTAAGATTCGGTTTTTCTTCCAAAAAGGATATTGTCGATGATGAAAACAAAAACCGCCGATTAAGGAAGTACAAAAAAGGTTTCCTTCTCGACTGAGTTTTCACAAGTTTCTACAGAATTCCACAGAGTTTTTCATCCAGAGTTCCGTTGAGTTTCTCCAGATTTCTCCCAAAAGAGTCCCTCTGTAACTTGTAAAAACGAGAGCCCCCGGCCCAGTCACAACAGCCAAGTACTGCACATCTTTTAGAACCAAACAGCACAGCATGAAGATTCTCCCATCAAGGTTGATCGTTTGCACGATCTATCCACGCGAGGATTGAACACGACAACGCACCTGTCTCAGAGGGAAGCTGAAGGTGAACGCCAGAGCCAGCCGTTCCTCGAGCAGGTTCAGTTCCTTCAGGAACTTGTACAGGCACTCGGCGATGTTGTCGAACAGCCCGTCGCCGCTGCCGATGATGACGTTCGGCGCCAGGTCGAAGACCTTGGAGCGCATCTCGAAGTGGTTCTCGGTCAGCTCGACGAGGATGCAGCGGAAGTGGGTGCCGCCCAGGTCGAGGGCCAGGTACTTGCCCACTTCCGTGCCGTTCGGCAGGGACTGGACGTAGGTGATGAAGCACTTGACGACGGACGTGGGATGGGTGCTCTTGGCCAGGCCCTTGTCGATGTCCTTGCGGAACTTGGCGGCGACCTCGCCGAGCGTCTCGTCGCTGAGGACCAGTTTCTCGCAGATCTTTTTGACGCCGTCGGACGGGGTGGTGCGCGGTATGGGGAGCGGTTTGCACATGCAGGTTCGTTTGAACGCGGCCATGATGGAATTATGGTGCGACTTTTACGGGAATTTTGACGAATCTATCGTGATGTTTGACATTGACTTGGAGAATGTGACGTGCCGTGTTGGAGGTGGTTCGTATTGTCGGTGACCATTTAGTCCGGATGCTAGTTGAAAGTACCTTGCATTTTTTGATGAGAAGATGCCACTTGGTGGAAATGTTCTTTGCATCCTACTCTTCCGATCCAGAAAGGTAGCCATCAGCGCCATCCATGCCGGTGGCGTATACAGGGTGATACAGAAAAGAAAAGTTGAAAAATTCTATATAATTAACCGAAGCATGTGAAGACGTGTAATTCACCACATACATTAGGTAACTGTTTTATGCTTATGAAGTCACAGCAAACTGTTCTTGACTACCTTGAACCGTCTTTGAAATGTAGAGGAAAAACAGGAAAAAAAAAACAAAAACACTCTTTCTTCCATAAATGAGTGATTCTTCGAGATATTGATACAATACTTGGTATTTCTACAAAAAGTAATGTTAGAAATGATATGAGCTGGGTAGCCAATTTCTAAGCCAACTATTTCCAGAAATATGATTGTTGTAGCGCGAGTGTAGTTTTTTTGTGACTCACCATGTTCGGTTAGAGTCGGGTGTGTCGTGAGCGCTCCGGCCGAAGGAGTGGTACTAGACTCTTCGTGTGGGCCTGCGGCGTTTTACCAGAGCTCCGCTCCATTATTGCGTTTCTTTGTTTTGTATCTACATAATAATTATGAGTAGTTGTACCAACAGTACCTAGTTAGTAGTGAGTAGTAATAAACACCCAAAACAACTGCAAGTCTTCGTAAACCCGTCCTTTTCATACACAAAAGCTCTTTGGCGGGAACGAGCCCGTTGAGAGACTTTTACACTGGCGTCCAACGTGCGGCTTTGAAAAGACGGTTTTTCATTCGAAACTTCGAAATACAGTTGCAAAGTGTGTGCTACGAGTAAAATCGAAAGACAGTTTCGCAGGGTCGGTTTTGTCGGTACTTTCCTGCAGGTGCTCCGTGTTCGGAAAGGTACTGTAAAACGACTTTTCGTGTTCAAACTGGATTTTTACCCACACACTGTTATTTTGTGTTTGGTGTATGTATGTTGTTGCAAATTCACCGCTGTGTGTAATTCGTCGCGACCTGTTCCTGGTTCCTGGTCCAGTTGTAGCGTTTTTCTCAGGGAAGTTTCCGGCGCTGCATGGCCTTGACCTCCTTTTGCGTGCGTGCTGCTTGTCGCTTCAGCTGCCGGCTGATTTCCTGGAATCGCCATAACAACAACACAACATACCTATTCATACTCAAGCTCAACTACTGTAAGTAGATTTTTCTTTGTAAAATTCGGAGCTTCCCGAAGTCATCGCTTAGAGATGCCGCCAAAGAAAGCACGTAGAAATGGGGAAACATCCCCTGAAGCTCGTACGTCTGCCATTTCCATGACGGATGACCAGTTTGAAGCTTTGTTGAATAGATTATGCGAATCTAATCAGCAGTCAGTTGAACAATTAGTGAGTACTCTTCGCGGTAATGTAACTCCATCGCCGAACACAGTTCAAAACGCCAGCGGTAGTTTCGTGAAATGTACTGCGCGCTTTGACGGTTCCGAGAGTGCTGATATTGAAGCTTTTTTGGACTCTGTACTGATTTTCAAAGACTGTTGTAATGTTACTGATGACAATGCGCTTCGCGGTCTTCCGATGCTTTTGGAGGGAACAGCAGGTACCTGGTGGCAAGGCGAGAAAAAGACTACGAACACTTGGCAAAGTGCGGTCGATTTGCTCAAAAATACTTTTTCTAGAAAGCTACCGCCACACATGATTTTCCGCGAAATGTTCGCGCGCGAGCAACAGGCTGGAGAGTCTACAGAACTTTTTATATGTCGTGTGCGCGCTCTTTTGTTGGAGTTACCCTATGATCTTCCCATTGCCGCGGAAATTGACATTGTCTACGGTTTATTGCATAGGAAAATCCGGAAACGCGTAACCTGAAAATCTGTGAACGATTTCAAAGAACTTTTGACACAGTGCCGCGATGTTGAACAGTCGCTGAAAGAAATTCTGGACGTGTCCGATTCCGAAATTCAACGCGAAAAGACTTCCGCCATGGTAGACAAAAAGTCGCGTCTGCGGTGTAGTTACTGCAAAAATTTCGGACACCTCAAAAACGATTGTAAGAAACTTCGTCAACGTGAGGACGATAATCGACCAAAATCGGAAAAATCCAACGAAGCCACTTCTTCGCAGAAATCTGAAGTTCCAATAGTTAGCAAAATTACGTGTTACGGTTGCGATGCTCCTGGGGTGACACGCGCAAGATGTCCTAAGTGTCAAACCAACACAAAAACTGAGCCTTTTCAAGTAAAATCGCTAGAGTTTTGCCAAATAACCAATGAAACACTGAACATGGCTTCGATTCTAAATAATTCTCCATGCAGACCACTGCTTCCCATCTCTATTCTCAACGTCAATGGTGTAGGCTTCGCCGACTCTGGTGCTCAGGTTAGCATAGCTGGTGCTTCTCTTTTTGCGGTGTTGAAACAAAAGCACTGCCTGTTTTCTGAGTCGCGAATACGTATTTCCTACGCAGATGGCGCCGTTAGAGAAGAAGATGTATTGAGAACCACTGTGGATGTTGTGATCGGAAACCGAACTGTACCTGTACATTTCACAATCCTCCCGAATCTGCAGAATAATCGCACACTGTTAGGTGTCGATTTTTTGGAAAAAGCCAAGATCGTTTTGAACATCCCGGAAGGTTCCTGGTATTTTTGTGATGAACCTTCGAAGAAATTCAACTTTGTCAACGAGTACGACATTCCGTCTTCTGTAAAATTGTTCGAAGTCATTGAACATTCTTTGCGTGATGATGAAGGATTGAATTTGGATGTTTCTCAGAAACTTCAGGTTGATAAGCTTCTGAAAACATGTTCAGACATCTTTGAACCAGGGGGAGGCCCCACAGAAGATGTAGTTCACCACATCAAGACGAATGAAAGACACCCGATTGCTGTTCCACCGAGTGTTCCACCCTATCCACTTTCTGGCCCGAAAAAAGATTTCCTGAAGAGTGGCATTGATCAGCTGTTGTCCAAAGGAGTTATTGAGGAATGCGAACCACCGTGGGCAAGTTCTGTTGGCTTGGTGCCCAAAGGTGATAGCAATTACAGTGTGAAGTCAAGAAAGTTACACAAGCCAAACAGGATAAGAGAAAGGAAGAGCAAGATACGCAATCTTCAGAAAGGCTTTACTAGCTTTGCTACAAAACGTGATGGCCCTTTCATGATATCTGAGATTGTGACTCCTAACTCTTACGAGCTGACCACATGTTCTGATACACCGGAAGCTGTTGGGAAATACCACGCATCAGACATTTACCCGTTCTCGTCGTCTGATTCATCACCGACACCCGCTCCAGTCAACCCAAAGAGGAAGAGGGGTCGACCCAAGAAGATTAAATAGTTGCTGTACTTCGCCGAGGGTCCATGACGCAGTCCAGAGGGGGAGTGTGTAGCGCGAGTGTAGTTTTTTTGTGACTCACCATGTTCGGTTAGAGTCGGGTGTGTCGTGAGCGCTCCGGCCGAGTGAGTGGTACTAGACTCTTCGTGTGGGCCTGCGGCGTTTTACCAGAGCTCCGCTCCATTATTGCGTTTCTTTGTTTTGTATCTACATAATAATTATGAGTAGTTGTACCAACAGTACCTAGTTAGTAGTGAGTAGTAATAAACACCCAAAACAACTGCAAGTCTTCGTAAACCCGTCCTTTTCATACACAAAAGCTCTTTGGAGGGAACGAGCCCGTTGAGAGACTTTTACATTGTCAACTTTTTTCCTCTTGAGCACCATCTTGAATCTGCCCTCTGAGGCGTCGATGAAAAAGTGATCGGTTATCATAATAATGGTAACATGTAATCATTGCATCATAGAAACAACCTCCTCATCATAATTTAGTGACCTCTACGGCGGGAAAGAACTGCCATTCTCGTATTTTTTGGCTCTTCAAAGCTCTAGTGCCCATGATGACATTTGCAACATCTGGAATGGTGGCGAAATATGTTACGCATTATGAACCTTGATGTACTTCGAGGTAGCCTTCCAAGTTTCATCATCATCAACTGAGAGGTTTGTTCTTAAAAGCTGTTTGAACAAAATTTGTGTCGTTTTTTTATGAAGAATACAAGATATTGGGTCTCTCACCCTTACTTGATCTCTCATTGAGGATAGCCTGAAACCGGAAGTCTTCGAAATTTTGATGATAATGGTTCAGTGGGAAGTCCTCTTGATTGTGTGGTTGTCAAAAATTGCATAGTTGCGTTCAGATTCCAGATAGAGAGCGACAAAGAAGTTGATGCAGTAAAAATAGACATACATTATAGTCTAGAAAAAAACTAGTCCAGAGCTAGACTGAAAGCTGTCTGGAGACCTTGCTTTCTATAACATGAATGTGCAATTTGGTACACTGTTAGAGCCTTAGGTTAGTAATGTTTCAAGCCTTCCACCCACGCTTGAAAGTCTTACAGAACCTGTGTATTGCGGGAAGTCTATCTAAAATGGACATTTCCGGGATTTCTCCGTTGCATTGAAAGTTGTGTCTTTTTTTCACTGCATGAACTTCTTTGTCGCTCTCTGTCTGGAATCTGAACGCAACTATGCAGATTTTGACAACTACACATTGAAAAGCAGTTCTCAGTGAACCATTAGCATAAAAATTTTGGAGACTTTCGGTTCCAGGCTTTCTTCAACGGGGACTTAGTTTAGATTATCCAAGCTCGTTGGGTCAGAAGATTTTGAACTCCGAACTTGGTTCTGAGGAATTGCGAAGAAGCAGGTACCGATAAACAATGACTCAGGTAATCTTGCATGTGGTTCCAGGTGGGTCTGAAGCGAGGCATCCTGGAAACGTGGACCAAGGGCTTCGACTGCCCCGACGTGGTCGGCGAGGACGTCGTCGAACGCCTCATCAAGGCCATCGACAAGCGCGGCGACATGAAGGTGGACGTGGTGGCCGTCCTCAACGACACCACCGGCACCCTCATGTCCTGCGCCTGGAAGGCGGACCACTGCACCGTCGGCCTCTAAATGGGCACCGGCTCCAACGCCTGCTACTACGAGAAACAGAGCGTGGCCGAGATGTTCGACGAGCCCGACGTCGGCACCGGCAAGGTCATAGTCAGCTGCGAGTGGGGCGCCTTCAGCAACGACGGCACCCTTGATTTCGTGCGCACCCCGTACGACATCGAGGTGGACGAGAAGTCGGTCAATCCGGCCAAGCAGCTGCACGAAAAGATGATCGCCGGCATGTACCTGGGCGAGCTGGTGCGTCTCTGCATTGCGGAGTGCTGCGCCGAAGGCGCCCTCCTCGGCGGCGATCTCACGCCGCCGCTGACCATGAAGGACAAGTTCAAGACGAAATACCTGAGCCAGATAGAGAGCGACTCGCCGGGGACGTTCGAGAACTGCAAGACGATCCTGGAGGCTTTCGACTACAAGAGCCCTTCGGAGCAAGACATGCGCGATGTCAGGTACGCACGGACCTGTTGGACTGCTTTTTTAATGCCTTTTTAAACCAAAAATGAAACCCCCACGGAGGCTACCATCTGGTTCGCTACCCAGCAGTTCTCAAACGGTAACGGAGTACCTCTATCAAAATACATTTCGAAGGTTATTCATTTCCATGTATAGATGTTAGTAACCTTACGCAGTAACAATTTCAGTTAGTAGAAATACAATTATCATCACAAACTGTGTCGTCAGAATAGATTCATTTTCCAAAAAGTTGCAGTACGAACGTTTGAGAACCACTGGGCAAGTAGAAAGTAGAACTTCGGCAGGTTGACATTTCTGTCATCCATATCATGTAGGGCCACTTTAGTTTTTACAAACTTCATGAATCTGTCATAACAAACTTTTGCGTAACCCAGTCGAGTCGGTAGCACGGTGAGCTTGGCCCCGCTTTTGAAGGCGGAGGTCCCGGGTTCAAATCCGCACTGGACCGGATGGACTTTTCCACGCGTTTCTTGGTACTGGGGCATCTACTATCGTGCGGTGATGCCCCGGGAAAAGGGATGAAACGAGAAAGCCATCGAAACCGAAACAAAACCCCACTGATAATCCCCCACTGATGCAAACATGTCTTCGTTGTGTTATCGTCATCACTGCTATCAATCGTTACTGAAAACGTGCTGATAATCTAGTAGTTGATGCAGGACAAAAAAAAATTCTACCCAGCCTGCAGGTGCACACAGAACAAAACAAAAATGCGTAGTGTTGTATGTCTCTAAGGATATAATGAATATACGAGTGTATGCTGTAGTGCTCAGGCATCGACTGCCGGTTTATTGGTAGTGTACAAGCAAGCATGCTTAGATATGCGTGCGCACATCCCAACATCTTCCTTTTCATAGAATATGTACAAAAATTACTTAGCTCTAAACTTATTACTAAAGTGGCAGTTGTAACCTCACTTACTTACTTAATCCTTTTGCCTATTTTACCCTTACGGGTGTAAGGCAGTTTGTGGAGTCGAGTACTCCGTGGGGTCCCTTCTCCATATTTCTCTCCATCCTGTCCGATCCTGTACCGACCGAGTCGCCCCCTCCATCGTCTCTCCCCTTTTCTCTACAGTTTTCCGCACTTCATCACACCACGTTCTTCTAGGTCTTCCCCTGCTTCTTTTCTGTATTGTTCTAGCTTCAAACACTCTCCTGGCTATTTTGTTCTCATCCATTCTCTTGAGATGACCGAACCATCTTAATTGTCCTTCCTTCATCGTTCGATCCACAGGTTTCGTGTTAAGCTTGTCTCTAAATGTTGTGTTCCTTATCTTGTCCATGATTGTCTTGTCGTTCATTTTTCTTAAGAATCTCATTTCTGTCACTTCAATCTTTCTTCTTTGTTTCTCTGTCAAAGTCCAAGATTCAGACCCGTATGTCAAGATTGGGGTGACGACTTTCTTGAATATTTCTGTTTTGGTGTCTTTGGGGACTTCTTTGTTTCCTAGGAATGTTGTCTTTATGGAGTTGAACAGTCTTCCCGCTGCTGTGGTTATCTCAATGACTTCTTCGTCCAGCTTTCCGTCCTGTGACACGATTGAGCCTAGGTATTTGAATTTTTCGACGTGTTTCAGTTTTGCGTCGTTTAGCTCAATTGTGTGTTGTTTTGCTTCTTTGCCAACAGTCATGGTTTGCGTCTTACTCTGGTTGATGTTCATGTTGTACTTGTTAAGTTCGCCTTTGTATATCTGCATGTTTCTGTTCAGTGTTTCTTCGTTTTTTGCGATTAGATAAGTTTATTTATGTTTACCATGTTTACCATGTTATTCATGATTATGACCATATCGTCGGCGTAGCATTATCTTGATTATTTGCATCTTCCAGTAGCCTATGTCGTATTGTCTTGCATCCTTTCTTGTTTTTTTATAGCCTTGTCCAGTACCACAGTAAAGAGCATCGGGCTCAGTATACATCCCTGTCTTACTCCCTTCGTTGTCTCGAACATTTGAGACAACGAAACATTTCATGTTTCGATCTTACGTGATTTGTCGTTTTTCTATACAGGCTTTGAATGCTCTTCACTGTGCTCTGCTGCACTTCCCTTTCTCGTAATGTCTTCCATATGTCGTTTCTGTCGATTCTATCGAAAGCTTTTTCCAAATCCACGAAACAAAGGTGTACTGTCTCTCCTTCTCGTATGGCTTTTTCTGTTATTTGTCTTAGGATGAAGATGGCATCTTGTACTACTCTGTTCGGTCTGAAACCAAATTGGGTGTCTTCAAGTGTCTCCTCCAGTTGATTTCTCAGTCTTTTTTCCAATATTCTGGCAAATATCTTTGCTGCGTTGCTGAGCAGTGTAATTGCTCTATAGTTGTGACATTCTTGACTTACTCCTTTTTTGTATATCGGTGTTATGATACCTATTTGCCAGTCTTGGGGTGCTCTTCCCTCTTTCACTATCGTGTTCATGATTCCTCTTAGGTCTTCGAGTGCTTCGTCTGTCAGTGCTTTCAACATCTCATTCGTTATCTTGTCGTGTACCGGTGCTTTTCCTAGCTTAGCTTTCCTTATTGCCGCTAGCAGTTCTTGTTCTGTAATTTCCTCGTTTTGCATTGAAAATGCAAAATATTGGGTCTTTCACCCTTATTTGATCCCCCAATAACGGGCTGTTGTAGACTTGAAGGGATGATTATTCGATGTCCCCTGAGCAGGATTTCCTCACGCTCAGTGACTTCCTCCTTGAATAGTTTGTAAGGCTTTAGTTCAGGTGACTCCCATAGTTTGTAGTCATAAGTCCTAAGGGCGTTTTTCAGCTTTGTCAAAATTGGGTCTTTGTTTGTTTCTTCTTGAATTTCTCTAATGGATAGCAATTTCGAAACATTATTCAAAGTGACAAAATTGACGTATTCTTCAATTTTGCTTTCTTCTTTTGTTCTATTGGGGTGGTTTTGTGCTTGTTAGCCACTGGAGGGATAGATTCATCAATGCAATTTCACCTTTACGTTCTTCAAATTTCCTGTTCCGTTGTATAAAGCTGGATATCTGTTCTCAATGTTGGCAGACTCGTGTTGGATTTTGGTGTTGAAAGACATCTGGACCAATCGCAGTCCTTTCGATGTTTCATAGCTGAGTGAAGCTTCACCTGTGCCGTTCACTACTAGGATCTCAGCAGTCGTCCTTGTGTTGTTGTAGATCAACGTCACCTGGAATTTTCCAATGACTTCTAGTTGACCAGCTGAATTGTATGGTAGGACTTTTGTTGTTGCAGGGACTAAAGCTTGATTCGGAAGTGCTTCCAGAGTTTTCGTACTGATAATATTGACACTAGACCCTGTGTCAACTATGAAATCAATCGGCTTTCAATTGAGCTTTATGCTGACTTTCGGAATGTTGATGTTGCGCACAGTGGTAACAGAGAATGACATATCTCAGAGGCTGAACCGGAGTCAGGTGGTACTTCGTTGTAATTAACTCGTGGAGTTGCGTTGTAATGGGCTCGATGTCTCTGATGGCGGCTTCGATTGTTTTGGTTGACGTTCAGTACGTTCGAGGATGACTTTGAGGTTAGGTTCGCAGTTCCAGACATGCATACAGAAGCGAAATGAATCTTCTTATTGCACGCTTGGCAGACAATACCAAATGCTGGACACGTTTCTTTGCCATTTTTGTGCCATCGATTTCCACAATTCCTGTGTGGCGGCTCTCATTATATAGCCACCTCTTCCACCATTTTGAGCGAGCAGGGCGCCTGTTGCTTCTTCTTTTTAGCAACAAACACAAATAGAACACTTGGATCAGTAAGAGTTCTTCCGTCGGCAACATTGTTCCAGCCTGAAGAGAGACTTGAAACTGTAAGTTTGCACAAACTGACCTGTATACGTGTGGCCATTCCGTAGTGTTCCGTATTACTTGCGCAAATTATACCGTACAAGTGAGCGCGAGGTAAAGCTTGTGCGTGTGGCAGGCCCTAAACACATACTCCGACGTCTTGACGTCTAGTAGCCTAGGTGGGCACTAGTGGTTACCTGCAATACCCACATCAATAACATGAAATTTGACAAGTAGGAATGATGTAAAAGGGGGTTTGTTGTTGTGTCCCGTATTTGATCTTGTGGTTGGCGTATTTAGCAGTCTAGTAGTAGATCTAGTTCCAGAGGTGAGAGGCTGGAAGATTGCGCTATCAGCAATGCATTACATGGCAAGTGCGGTGGAAAAATAAAGTAGTGACCACCATCGAAAAATATAAAAAAAATCATACTAATCGAATGTAGAGCCTTAATAACAAGGCTACGTTTCGTGAAAATTCGAAAAAAAAGTTCCAAGTGTCTCAAAATCTGCCTTGAAAGTGGCTACTTTTGCGAACGATTTCAAATCTACCGAGCTGTGAGGCGGGCTGTGACGTTTCAATCTTTTGACAGTAGTGGGGATGACCCCACCTCCGTTGCCTGTGTGTCAGTGTTGACGTTGACGTTTGCCAGCATAACATAACCATTGAAGTCTGATGTAGTCTTGAAATATTCATAAATCATGAAAGATTTTACCAACTTTTCATATTTTCAAGCAAAACAACACGAATCACCGCACAGATACACAAAGCATTAACAATATAACAATCAGCTGTTACGAGCGTTGACGGGTTGACGCTAGTGCTTTTTGTCGTAAGTTCTGTAGTGTTGTCAAGCCTGCTTCTCCGCCTATGAAAGATTGTGACGTCATCGCGCCAAATTTGAAATGATCGAAAACTTTCATAATTTTTTTTTTATAGACCGGAGAAGTGATGACGTCACAACATGGCAACATGGCCGGCGGTTGACATTTTCTGGAGGCCAACGTCATCACATGAACGTGACGTTTCTATGTTTGGTTGTGCTTGGCATGACATTTTCTGGAGGTTCACAACAAAAGTCACAAAAGTCAGTGTAAAATGGCAGTGAGCATTGCTGAAATTGCCAGCCTAAGAGACAGCCAGCGTCATACAGGCGGACTTGGTTGCAAAAAGGCCAGACATAGCCCAACAGAGAGCTGCGCAAAGCTGCACTCAGAATCACCAGTGCCTACAGAACGGTTCCGCATGATGCAGCACGAGCGCTCTCGGGTATCCCACCCTTCGCCCTGATGCTTGCGATTAGAGGAAACAAGCCTAGGAGTGCCCACCAGCAAACCAGAAAGCAGAAACAAGGCCACAGAGCAGTTCGTCGAGCAGTGGCAACGGCAGTGGAACGCCTTGGTTCAAAGTTGGATGAAAGAAATACTGGGGAGCCTCAAAAGCCTCAGCGTCAGGACAACGCGGAACACGCTCGTTTTCATTGTAACGGTCCATCAAAGCAGCGAGAAGACCTCGAAGAAAAACTGGGCAGGAGAATCGCCGTCGACAATCTCGTTCATGAGATGCTCAGAGGCAAAGAGCAATGGATCGCAGTTTATAGTTAGCAGTTTTTAGTTTATAGCAATATAGTTTGATTTCCTCCACCTGATATAGCCCAAAATATGGATTATTTTTTGTTATATCCATTTCCGTTATTTACCTTCGCAAAAAGTTGACAAACACATGACAAACACAAACAGAGAAACGTCAAGTGCATGCCACGTGCCGTGCATTCCACGGTCGTGTCACGTTTGACGTTGGCCTCCAGAAAATGTCAACCGCCGGCCATGTTGCCGTGTTGTGACGTCACACTTCTTCGGTCTATAGTAGGTTCACTTGTACCGTGATTCTAGTAGGCTGGGCAATTTTCACAGTTTGGCATTGTAGACTTCACGTCCAACTGCCTAGTGTGCGCCTGAGCGTCTGACTTCGAAAGATAGGTTATGTTGGTGTGATGGTGTGTTGACTGTTGCTGTCAAAAATGAAAAATTTACCGAAATCAACTTTGCAAATTGCAATCATGGAGTGGATGTAGTTCACCTGCTTTCACAAGTTCCACAAATTTCTTGTTCCAGTACGATGTCCTGAGCAGTGAAATCAAGTATTAACGCCGATGAATCCCATCCTCACAAAAATTAGGAGGGTTCAGCCTCCCATCGTTTCCAGCCTTCCAGAGTGTAGGTACTTCTTTTAAAAACCAGGAATAGTTCACAATGCTTCCATATTATGTGGTTTTTGAAAATAGATTCACGTCTTCTCCCCAAAGCTGAACGTTATGGGGTACATGCCCAGCACCTATTCCGCCCATTTTCTCTCCCAGAAGCGAGTTCTTGATGGCACTCTCGAGGACTTTAAAATGGGCACTGGACGTTATTGTTCAAGACACAAGCTGAGGCGCAAACACAGTTTTCACAGTAATCGGCATAATTTCACCACAATTTTCGTGAAACTCGTGATTTTCAGTCTATTTGACACTCGATTTGACAAACAGTTAAGTTGTTGATCTTGTCGTCAAGCTTAAACTTTCAAAGATCAATGCAACCAACTGCCAAGTTCTAGGGAGTTTTCAAATATCAGATTTGAAAACTTAGAAACAAAATCTCACAGCCAACTAGAATCACGGTACAAGTGAACCTACTATACCAAGAAAACTTACGAAAAAAAATCTGTTAACTATATAGTTAGCGTCACTTATCAAGAAGTGAACTTTAAAAAATAATAATAATAATAATAAAAAAATCGGTCACTACCCTATTGCGACTGGTGGCTGTTACATTACACCGAGCATTACACCTTCCGCAGGCAGATGCAAGCATGGTATGCTGCTTTGCCAGTAGCGCAGTAGCTCTCGCCACTGCGATTAGTGCCATTTCTGCCATTTATTGCCGGCTGATCGATCCCCCAATCTCAAATGGGTCACAAAGCGAGCCTAAACCTTGATGTCAGTGCGGGGACACAACACACGTTTGCGTCCCAATTACAATGGTAGCGAACTGTAAAATATAGAATGCGGATCTCCATGTGGGGTTTAAGCAGAAAATCTTGAGAAAAAGAAGACTGACAACGCAGCCAGCCCAAGCGGTGACCTTTTCTGGCGTGCCAACAGTTGGTGTGTGCGGAGGACTCGATCCACAGTCGCTGTTGCTGTTCCTTGGGTGAAAGCTAGGGATGATGCAGAGAAAGATCTGTCTGCGACGACGGCGACGACACTGGTCATCGATGTAAGGCCCAATAAAGGAGCCTGCGGAGCCCCAAGGGTTCATAGTGTTACGAGCGGCGATGTCGTACATATAGGTAAACACTAGTTGTTTCTGGATCTTTCCACCATTAGATCGCAGTGTAGAAGTCTGGAGCGATCTCGTGCATTCCAGAGCGTTCGTATATGTGAACCCAATGGAGACTCGAACGTTCGATCAAGGCACATCAGTCCACTTTGGCGGAGGCGCAGATTCCAGAACACATGGAAAGCATACGGGTAACGTGTGCGATTATTCAGGAATGATCTAGAAACCGCATATGCCAGACCACCATGGAATTTGCTGGAAGCAGACAGAGGGTTCGGGAACACCATTCGGAGGCCTTATATAAGGCACCAGCCGGCAGTTCGCGGCAGTATTGAATTAGATAGCGAGTGATAACAAGCGAAGTGCCTGCGATATAATTCCAAGCGTGAATAATTGTTGGTGTATTTATTGTAGTAGTACGCAGAAATAAACAGTGTTTGTTTTAAAACAATCGTCCCAATTATGTTCGAACCCGTACGCGAAATATCGTATCTAACAATAGGAACAAAAAAAAATTGCGGCAGTGCATTGACAAGACAGCAAAGTGACAGTTTTGACGTGCCTCCAATTGAGGTTTCCAATTTTCCGTTGTCTCTCTTTACTGTGACGTCATGCGTATAAGATACGGTTAATCGAGGTCATTGGGCGCTTCCCAATAAGGCGTATAAGGACACAATTCGACACATTTGGACACAATTTGACACAGCTAGCGTTCCAATAGCAGTAATAGCACCACATGTCGACACAATCGAAACATTGGCGAGGCTGAGTTTAGAATTGAGCTGGCAAGTGCACTTTGACATTGTGTATCCGTCTTGTCCTAGGAGGATATAAGAATAGGGAGGGAAGGTCCGTTATAAAAAGTGAAGCCATGGAAATGTCATATCCGCCATCTTTGTACGCCCAAAATTTTTATCACTTTACCATTGAAACTGATTATTTCCACGTCAATTTCTGCCAGCTGTCGCTCTTGTCAGTGTCAGTCTATGACGCTTGTGCTGCACCAGATCCAGCCACATTCTTCCTAAAGATGATCGTTGGATTTCACTTACTTTTACTTATTGGCATTTTTGTCACTAACTTCGTGGTAGGTGATAGTCCGTAGCAGTAGGAGTGCCACTAAGATAGGTACCTAGGTACTTTTCATTGTAATTTTGCCATAGACCTTGAAGTCCACACAGACCTTAAGATTAGCTGATGATAAGTTTTCCAGAGTACCTCTTTCGCTGTTCAGTGTAGATCACAGAGTGTAGATCATCATTAGGTGTATTAATAGTGCTGATGACCTCACAAATACGTGGTAGAATCTAGGAGGATAGAATCGAACTGCTCATTTTCTGCTTATTATTTTTGGAATTTGCTGGTCATTCTCATCCATTTCTACTGAAACATCGGGCGACCCTATGCCGGTAGAGGCATCTTCTCTTCGGCTGCTTCGGCTCGCATTGATGGGGTATTCTTCATACATCATATTGTATCCAGCGCACGTAGCCGCTGTCTTTCCCACATTTGGGAGAGCTGATCTGTTCAGCTCTTTTAGATGAAGCACCACCCACACCCAAACAAGATCCAGGCACAAAGATAAAAGATATCACGCAGGACTCATTTTATGTCAACCAAAAAAATCTCAATAACCTCAAATAGTTTCAAATTATTTCAATAATGTCAATTTAAATTACAAAAGTCAAAAAACCCTTGGCACTAGATGCAATTTTTGGGCGTAGTTGCTACCTCACCCCTTACGTCACCCGGCTTCATTTCCCCCCGTCCACAAGCTGGGTTATACTCCCTCCCTATTCTTATATCCTCCTAGGTCTTGTCGCAGTTATTGGAAAGCGTCCTATGTTTCTTGAGATATGACATTTCGTTTCTGACAATGGGAAATTTTTCGAATCTGACAAGCGCTCTGTCGTGTATTTATTTGATTTCAGCATGGATTTCATGATTTCACTTGTTCTTACCCTCGTTCTTACCAATAAGTGTGTTATATGTAGTGGAAAACTGAGAAGACTTACAGAAATGGTTCAAGGGTGTTGTGTCGCTCTATGCGAGTCGAGAATAAGACGAATACACCCAGCATAACCATGCACCGGTTCAGGAAAGACCCAAACTTGATGGAAGTGTGGCTGCACCAGCACCACCAGGGATCACGCTGCACCAGACACGTGCATCTTACTACGAAAAAACTCTATTACTTCGTCCATTAAAAACTCCCTTATGGGCTCTAGTGACTTTCCCCACATGATAATGGGAACAGTATAGCTAACCGATTCAAAATTCCCGCAAAAGTCAGAAACGAAACGTCCAAACGTCATAAACGTCAAAACGTCAAAGGTGACCTCGAAAAACCATGTACTTTCTATCTCCTAAAATTGGAAAGGTCAATGGGATGTTTTCAGCGTAGTTAAAGAAACTCTACTAGATGTCCCTAGTGGTTCGTAAGGGGCTTAGGAACATTTGTGTTCTGTATGTTGACAACTCAACCGACTGCTTGTTGTCGTTCAAAATTGAAATGTACCTAGCACCTAGCCCAAAAAATTGATCGAGCGACGTTTCTCAAAAGTGTCAAAGTCTGAAGTGTTGAGTTTCGCTGGCCTTTCTTTGTTCGTTGAACAATCACAACGAACGTGAACTGCAGCAAAACCATGCCTGTAAGGTCAAGGAATAAGAAAGTGCAACTGACGCTACTTAATTTTGAATTCAACACTTCGCCGAAGTGCTTATCTGAAGATGCTCAACAGAGTGTAGTCTGGGTATTATGGTTCTGGTCTCCTCCTGCTTCCTGCTTTGTGTGAAAGAAAAGGCGACATGAGAATACGAGTTATAATAATTAATAAAACCTGGTAATTTTTACATAATCTTGTTTATTAAAAACGTTTCTGAAATAATTTGCATGGCTTTCACTCGACCTCTTCGCATAGCGTGCTGAAGTTTACGTTCAATTCAGTGGTTGTAGCTACTCTCTGGTTGTAGTCTGCAGTCTGCACTACACCTTTTTGTCTCTTCAGCCTCTCAAGCTATGAAGTTATCCACAGAACCATTTGTGGCCGCGCCTTCCACAGGGTGCGTGCTTCTCTCTTCTTTGTGTGAACAGAAATTTATACTGCAATTTCGTTACATCACCCAGCAATAAGAAAATTGTGTTCCATGTTCAATCGATTTCTATTATTGTATCTTCATTTATACCAAGCTGTTCAGCACCAAGGAGCTTTCGTACAAAGGACGTGCGTGATGACACGGGAATGGGAAATTTGGAACTGACAACAGCTGCCACATAGACAATTTAGCATTCGGCATATTTGGCAACAACTCTATGGCAACGACCGCAAGCTGTCGCAGAACCGTCACATTCAAAAATCCCGCTGAAATATCAGGGCAGCCGAACTGCGTCAGTGTCGCCAACTTATGATAATTGAATGTTTCTCAGCCCCTTAGGAACTACCAGGGACATCTATTGAGAACCTGTCAGGAAAACATCCCATTGACGTAACTGCCGACGTTGCCGGGCGGCTCGCCGGGCGGCAACTTACACCTTTTCTAACAATTAACTCCCTAAATTGTCCTCTACGAATCAGCCATTTTCCCCAATAAGGTCAATCGTCTATTCTCAAATCCCCTCGCATGGTTGCACAAGCGCAGAAATGGTACTGAATTTCGCCTATTCGCACCGGACACCGGACATTTCATTTTGCAAAACGCACCTTAAATCTTGACGCGCAGTGTAACTGCACAAGTCCGCTCCTGCCTTTCGCACTTTCGCGGTCACCATCACAGCGCGGCGGTTCATTGCCAGACTGCGACGCAGCCACGGCAAAAGCAACGGAAAAGACAGAGACGACCGCCGGCTTTCGCCCGACAGGGCCGGTGAATCGGGCTACAAGCTGCGCGGAAGACGAATTTGATCAAGCGTGCGAAGACGGTACACGTCACTTCCTGCTATCTGCCGAGCGATTCGCGTTCGGTTGTTTCCAAGGTCGTCACGTCACACAGCCGGCTTGCCCTCGAGAACACGCCGTCGAACCGAAACCGAACCGACATCTCGCCCATTTTGTCGACTGCCAGCGTCGCGGTTGCATGATCTGTACCATTTTGTCAATTTTTTCGTTGTTTTCTCGAGCAATGGCCGAAGCACGCGAAAGGACCTTCATCATGATCAAGCCCGACGCCGTCCAGCGCGGCCTGGTCGGCAAAATCATCAAGCGTTTCGAACAGAAGGGCTTCAAACTCGTGGCCATGAAATTCACCTGGGTAAGAACGCCAGCAGACGCTTCCTAGTTCATTTTTTCCTACTCATTTGAAGCAATAAACAGCAATCCAGCATGTCGCATCATTTATGTCAGTCTCCTGTCATTGAAAAAATGTCGATCTGTCAAAGTCGCAAAGCCCTACCGTCAAATTCCCAGCCAACTTTTCGATTTTGGCGTGTCCAACTTCGCAAAGGTCGTCCCGCCCATGCTGACTAGATTTGTGTTCGGTTTCCAGGCTTCCGAGGAGCTGCTGAAGCAGCACTACTCCGATCTGGCCGGCAGGCCTTTCTTCCCCGGTCTAGTCAAGTACATGAACAGCGGCCCGGTCGTACCGATGGTCTGGGAAGGTCTCAACGTGGTCAAGACGGGCCGCGTCCTGCTGGGTCAGACGAATCCCGCCGACAGCGCCCCCGGCACCATCCGAGGTGACTTGTGCATCCAGGTCGGCCGCAACATCCTGCACGGCTCCGACTCGGTCGAATCTGCCAAGAAGGAGATCGGTCTGTGGTTCACGGACAAAGAGGTGGTCAGCTGGAAGCCGGCCAACGAGAGCTGGGTGTATGAGGATTGAGGGGACTGAATTTTCTTAATTTTTTAAGAACTAATAAATCTTGATGAAGTTTCAAACCTTTTTTTTTCATCACATTAGCTTCCCAATGCTTTTACCAATAATGATTGTGTTCCTGTATTACATAAGTAACATCCCTCCATGGTAACATCAGAAATGAACACTCAATAATTTAATTACAGATGACCTTTGATCTTTTTGTTGTAATCAATAAGTCCAAGGTTTGAGGGCTATTACTGATGCAGAAACCTGGATTTTTATTCTTCTGCGGATTATTTTTCAATTCCTGCATATTATTATTACATTTCTATCTTAAAAAATGCCTTTGCACTTTTGATATCATTTTGTTTAACTTTTCAAGCTCATCTGTTGTCAGTGTATTTTTGTTTGTTTAGTTTGGGCGTTGAGTGAAAATATACAGAGGCGCCATGATGACCTTTCATCAAACGCTGGTACTGGTACTTAGGTGAGGCCACACTGCCACAGTACAAGCAACTTTTGGCGACAGTGTCATCAAGGGGACCTGAAGCCGCACATTTAACAGTAACGATTCCACCACCATTCCCTTATGTAATTTTGTTTGATGTAGGATGTAGGTATGGAAGAATGCGATTTACTTACGTGAACTGTTCCATTTTCACACTTGAACATCGCCCAGTTTCCTTACTCGTCGCCACTCCATTCCCTCTGTTCTTGAGCTGTATTGTTGGTTGCCTATCAACTACCTATTTTTCGCGACTTTCTTCCCCTTTTCTGTGTTTTATTCCTTCTTTCCTGCAATGAGCAATGCCGGAATGTCCGAATGTCGCACGTTAGCACGTCGGCTAGCTGTCAAACGTTGACAGTTGTGAATGAACCGTCAGTGGGCGATGATCAAGTGCGAAAATGGAATAGTTAACGTAAGTAACTGTAAAATGTGCGGCTTTGGGTCCCGTTTATGACACGGTCACCCAACTCTCTTGAAACCATATTTGCAGCAGATTGTTTTCTAATATGAATAGTGAAGTACCGGAAGGGCTCTGTTCTGGTGCCAGTTTGCCCCATATTCCTGAAAAAATATCCTGGATGAAGCCGCAGTTCTCATAGACTAGGCACAACATATAAATGCATAACATAAAACAATAAGATGCCGTACCTTCCCCTTTTTTCCCCTATTTTTTCTGCCCTGATTATTTTTGAGGATCGTTTTAATAGAGTATTATACTTTTGAAAAAAAAAATTCTTTTCGATGGAATCAGAAACTATATTGGAAAATAACTGACCCGTATTTTTTTATTCAGCCAAAAATCGTAGCGTTTGGCCGCAATAAATAAACGAAATTCCTATATTCTGCCTATTTCTGACGTCATTTACACAGGCGGTATAGGCGGTGACTCGCTGTGACGTCAGAAATAGTTGATGTTATTAATTTATTGCGCCCAAACGATACGGTTTTTGACTGAATAAAAAAACACGGGTCAATTATTTTTCAACGTAGTTTTCATTTCAATCAAAAAATTTTTTTAGTATAATACTCCATTGTTGAATTCTCCGTTCAATTTAGAGGAGAAAGTTACTCGTGCAAAACTTTGATTCGAGGCTTCGTTTATGAGGTAACTATTTGGGTTTGAAATTTCGGAAAAAATCTCAAAATCTCCATGCACTTTCAAGAGCCCAGTTTTTTTTCGTGAAAACTTCTCGTTTTCAGAAAAAATGCTTATGTATCAACTTGAAACACCTAGAAAACCTATTTGAATTGAGGAATCATGAGTTTTCTTGGATTTTAATTTTTTGGCCTTTGGAAGCGGTGTTCTCGAGATGTTTTCCGGAGTTTCAAACACAATAAAAAAACTCAAAAACGAAGCCTCTAATCAAAATCTTCTGGAGTAACTTTCTTCTTCAAATTGAACGTGAAATCCAAAAATTGAAACGATTCCAAAAAATAATTAGAGGAGTAAAAAATAGGGGGAAAAAGGGGAGAGAATAACCCCCTATTATCTTTGCCCCTAGAAATTTTTCTATGTAATGCTATACCATTGTTCAATAGAGACCAATTTCAGTAAACTTTGTTCTGAATTTGAACAAAATCGATTCCTGTTCCAGGGCAGTGCTTTTCAAACCGCATTGAAGGTGATTGAAAAATGTCGAATTTCTTTCTGATTGACCCGTGCCACAAGCTATTCTTATTCATCCTGTTGGAATATGGTGCTCTTCTACCCGATTCAATATCGTGCTTTTCAAACCGCATTGGGTGTGATTAAAAAATGTGAAGAATCTGCCTGATTGACTCGTGCCACGATCTATCCTTATTCATCCTTATTGAAATATGGTGATTTTTTGTCCGATTCAATATTATGCTCTCAAACCGCATTGAGTGTGTTTGAAAAATGCCGGGAATCTGCCTGATTGACCCGTGCCACCAGTGATCCTCATTCATTCTTATTCAGCATTGTAACCACAAATGAAGGTTTCAATCAGGTCAATTGTAGCCTTATTGAACCTCATTCGATCCGAGCTGACGGGAATGAGGTTGAATGCGGGTCGAATAAGGAAATCACGAAGATTTTCAGCAGGGTGGGAGTTCAGCGGCATTTACTATTATTGTTTGACTGTGATTTTGGCCAGCACACAGCCTCCCTTGAGTATGAAAGTTTTTGATCATACGGACATACGGTAACAAAAATAGAAGAAGTCGAGGGATCACCTTTTCTTTTCACCCGCCTCCATATTTCCAAAAATAAAAATCAGAAATTTTCAACATTTTTCTGGCGCTTTTGGAGCATTTTGTAACATCTCGCGGTCCCTTCTTGATTCAATTGCCCGGCATAAATATTTAATTGAATCTCGAAGGGAAATCTGAGTTGGACCGCCGTTAAAACCTAATTACTAACGCTGCCACCACCTGGGTAAGGTGGAATGAACGTACCCAGGAACGTTATTACTAAATACCAAAATACTCGTTTGACCTTACACAATAAAGAGAAGAAGCAATAAAAAATGAAAATACCGGTTGTAACGATCCAAAATCCCGGCTTTGCCCTGCCGACATGCAAACCCGGCTTTACCCTGCGAGAAAGCGCCGAACCCCCCGGCGTCTGGTTGACGAGTAGCGCCTCTGGCGGAGAGGTACGAAATACATCAGTTGAACAAAAGGTAAGCTAGCTCGCGAAAGTCAGTCGCGAAGCTCCCTAAGCAAAATTGTAAAATCGCGTACAAACAGTCCCGGTTCTTCCAGATCGTTCCGGCCGAGTCGTGTGTGCCTTCAGGTCGATGAGGAAGAGACGTCCACACCACATTTAAATTAATCTTCATATTTGTTTCGTTATTTTACATTCCGGCGTGTGCGGAAATAAACAACGACTTTTTTTGGGTTTTAAGTGTGCGGTGTTTTGACTTTACCTGTCCCTGAAAGTACTCCAACTCCCCCCCCCTTGAAGCTCAAGGCTACAAGTGACGCCCAACGTTGAGGCACGACTCTGGAACGGTTTTTTGTGAAAAAGGAACATTCCTGTCTCTGCTTGTTTGTGCTACGGTCGGCGTCGTTGGAATAACGAGATGCCCAAATCCCGCAAGAGAGGCACTGAGGAAAACAACGGAAGCGTAAGAGAGATGGAGCAACCAGTGGTTATGTCACAAACGCAATTTCAAGCTCTTTTGGAAGCGGTGACCGGCTCAGCGCGACCGCTACAGCAGGCGACGCCACAACAAGGTACATCTGCCGCACAGGTAGGCTCTTTTACGAATTGTACGCATTCATATGACGCTACCCCGGGATCCGACCTGGAAGCGTTCGTCAGCTCAATTATTGTGTACAAGGAGTGCGCAAATATATCTGACCAGAATGCACTGAAAGGATTCGCGATTTTATTGAAGGGACTAGCAGCAACGTGGTGGAACGGTATAAAAACTGAGGTGCTTTCGTTTGATGATGCGCTGAAGAGACTTCGTCAAACTTTCGGAGTGAAAAAACCCGCATATCGCATTTACCGCGAAATTTTTGCTCGAGATCAAGAAGACGCCGAGCCAACGGATTTGTTTGTATGCGAACTCCGCGCAAAATTCGCTCAGCTGCCGCCACCTGCGTTAACAGAACCTGTCCAGCTCGATATGATTTTCGGTTTGTTGTCTCTGAAAATTCGAAAACGGATTTCCCGCGAGAAAATTGACACTTTCGATGAACTTTTGCAAAGTGCGCGTGCAGTCGAAGAGACATTGGCTGAAACTCGTCAACAGACTTCGGTAGCGAAAACAAAATTTCGGGACTTGGAAGGGAAACGTTCGGAACGACCGCGTTGTTCTTTTTGTAAGAATTTTGGACATGCTGTAGAACATTGTCGTAAAATCAAGAATAAAAGCAACAATGGCAGATCTCCTCCTCCCGCCGCGACGACTGAAAATACGGTTAAGAAAGAACGCGAAGAAGAAATACCGCCGACTAAGAAAAGTTTTTCTTGTTTTGGCTGCGGAAGCCCAAATGTCATCCGGAGTAACTGCCCGAGATGCAAAGCCTCGTCCGAAAAATCTGATACTTCCTCCGCGAACTCTTTGGGAATTTTTTCGTTGGGAACGCAATCTCCCAATACTCCGATAAACCCCCGACCACGCCCGGTTTTGCTGGTGAGCGTCAACGGATGTTTGGGCTACGCACTCGTCGATTTAGCAGCCAAACAAAGTATTGCAGGATTTAAGCTTTACCAACAGCTACTTTCGAAAGGCCAGACGTTCGACACCACTAATCTGGAGGTCACCTTGGCCGACGGTTCGAAAAGCCACAGGAAAGTTTTGTATGCGTCGATTGCAGTCAAAATCAAAAACAGAACTGTGCCTACCACCTTTTTGGTATTTCCCGAGGTCGAGACGAATCAAACACTTCTGGGAATTGACTTCATCCAGGATGCGGGCATTGTTGTGAACGCTGCCGAGAGAGTTTGGTCTTTTGTCGAAAACAAGAGTGGCCTTTTTGACTTGAAATTCGAGGATGAGTTTGCAACACCCCCAGAGAACCCAGAGAAAGATTCTGTCGAGATCTTTTCAATAGAACAACTTCGAAACGATGAAGGTGCCGCGCTCTCAGGAAATGAGAAAGAAATTCTGAATGATGTGTTGTCCAGGAATGCCGATGTTTTTGGCCCAATTACGGAAGTTACACCTTTCGCGGAGCACAAGATAGATACTGGTAATCACAGCCCCATTGCATCCACGCCTTACTCTATGACAAAGGGAAGGAAGGAAATTCTGAAGAAGGAAATTGAAGCTATGTTAGACCAGCACATAATAGAGCCGTGTGAGTCTCCGTGGGCATTTCCGGTAGTGCTCGTGCCAAAGGGAGAAGACAAGTGGCGGACGTGCGTCGACTACCAGAAGTTGAATAAGATTACTCCGACCGACAAATACCCGTTGCCACGCATCGAAGAACTGCTTCATTCTGCGAAGAGGACCATGTACATGTCTACTTTAGACCTCCAATCGGGATATTGGCAGGTGGGAGTACGTGAAGAGGACAGGGACAAAACTTGTTTCACGTCACCTTTCGGAACGTTTCGTTTCAACCGGATGCCATTCGGGTTAAAGAATGCGGGAGCCACCTTCCAGCGTTTAATGGATCGGTTCCGGAATGGTCTCGCGGACGTGACGACCTTCGCGTACCTGGACGATCTCATAGTGGTATCGGAGACTTTCGAGGAGCATGTGCGCGACCTTGAACGGATTTTCGAGAGACTCAGAGTTTTCAAACTACGCGCCAAGAGAAAGAAATGCGTTTTCGCCCGGTCGAGTATACGTTTTCTCGGACACGTGATCACGGAAGGCGGACTTCGACCAAGTGCGGAGAAGGTCGAAGCTGTCGCCAACATGAAAGAGCCGAAGAACGTGAAACAGCTGATGACGTTCATACAAACCTGTTCGTGGTTTCGACGGTTTATCCCCAATTTTTCTGACGTGGCCCGTCCACTTACAAAACTCCTGAAGAAAAGCTCGGTATGGGAATGGGGTAATGCACAGAGGGAGGCCCACGAAAACCTGAAGAGGGCGTTGACGTCAGCACCAGTCCTGAGACAGGCCGATGATGCGAAACCCTTCGTGATCAAGACAGACGCTAGCAGCTACGCGCTCGGAGCTGTCCTACTTCAGGGGGAGAAGGAAGATGAGCGGCCGATCGAGTATGCGAGTCGTTTGTTAACCCCGGCAGAACGGAACTATGACACGACACAGCGGGAAGCCTTGGCAGTTGTGTGGGCCTGCAGCAGATTCAGGGGATACATAGAGGGTAATGACGTAAAGATTGCGTCAGACCACCAACCTCTGAGATGGTTGTTGAATCTGAAATCACCAACTGGAAGATTGGCCAGATGGGCTCTGGCTCTGCAGTCATACAATCTAAAGATAGATTATATCCCAGGCAGATCGAATGTAATTGCGGATACTCTGTCGAGACCTGTTTTGGAGAACGACAGCGCAGTAAGTTGTTGTTATACCGAGGTGGATTTGCCGCACGACAAAATCGACGACTATCGTGGGAAACAACTGCGCGATCCAGATCTACGAAAGATAATTGACGCATTCGAGCATTCTGATCAGTCGGTCGCCAACTGGATGGATCGAGGATACTTCCTCCTTCAGGGAATTTTATATCGAAACGCTGATTGTGACACTGACACTGCGCAATTGGTGGTGCCAATTGCGGAACGAGGAACAGTCTTGGAAGATTACCATAATCATCCAATGGCGGGACACTATGGTACGGAGAAGACCTTATGGAAGATTTCGACTAAATACTTCTGGCCCGGTATGCGACAGGACATCGCGAAACATGTGAAAATGTGTTTGGAGTGCCAGCGCTACAAGATAAGCAACAGCAAACCCACCGGCCTTCTACGAACTCCTGTGGCTTCTCAACGATTCGAAATCCTGGCCGTGGATCTTTTTGGACCGCTCCCCGAGACGGATAATGGAAATCGATGGGTGCTGATCCTGGAAGATACAGCGAGCAAATGGGTCGAGCTTTTTGCACTCAAGGATGCGACGGCACAGGCATGTGGAAGGGTGTTGATAGACGAGATTTTCTTGCGATACGGGGTTCCCAGGAGAATCATCTCAGACAATGGAGTACAATTTGTCAGCGGTTTGATGCAGTACATAGCGGAGTGTTTTCAAGTGAGGCAGACTCTGACCCCCGTGTATTACCCTGCGGCGAACCCAGTTGAAAGGAAAAACAGGGACCTGAAAACGCAGCTCGCTATTTTGGTGAAGGACCGACACGAACTGTGGGACGAGAAACTCCCTACAATCCGCTTTGCGATGAACTCGATGAAGACCCTCTCCACGGGTCATTCGCCTGCTTATTTGACATTCGCCCGTGAACTTAGAACATTTTCTGACGCGCACCATGACTTCTCGACGGTGGTGCAGAACGAAAATTTTGTTGCCGAAGTGACTCCTTATCTCCTTACAATCGCAGAAACATTGAAGCAAGCGCAGGAAAATTTGGAAAAACAGCAGGATTCCCGCAAGCACTACGCTGATCTCCATCGCAAGGATGCCCCGAACTTTGAAGTGGGAAATCAAGTATTGGTGAAAACGCATGCACTCAGCAGTGCTGACAAGCGAGAAACCTCAAAGTTCTTCCCTCGAAGAGATGGACCGTACATAATAACGGCAAAAGTATCTCCGGTCACCTATGATGTTGCGTCCCCAACCGATCCGACCGTGTCTTTGGGACGTCGTCATGTGTCTGATCTGACACCGTTCGTCTCCGAGAGTGATGCCGCTATTCAACCTCAGCGTCCCATCAGGAAGAGAGGACGCCCGAAGAGTTCCCAGATTGCTGGAGACGCCAGTTCTCCTACTGAAAATTCCGTCGACTGTTTCGAGGAATCCCGGAGCCCTGCCGCATCCAGAGGGGGAGGTTGTAACGATCCAAAATCCCGGCTTTGCCCTGCCGACATGCAAACCCGGCTTTACCCTGCGAGAAAGCGCCGAACCCCCCGGCGTCTGGTTGACGAGTAGCGCCTCTGGCGGAGAGGTACGAAATACATCAGTTGAACAAAAGGTAAGCTAGCTCGCGAAAGTCAGTCGCGAAGCTCCCTAAGCAAAATTGTAAAATCGCGTACAAACAGTCCCGGTTCTTCCAGATCGTTCCGGCCGAGTCGTGTGTGCCTTCAGGTCGATGAGGAAGAGACGTCCACACCACATTTAAATTAATCTTCATATTTGTTTCGTTATTTTACATTCCGGCGTGTGCGGAAATAAACAACGACTTTTTTTGGGTTTTAAGTGTGCGGTGTTTTGACTTTACCTGTCCCTGAAAGTACTCCAACTCCCCCCCCCTTGAAGCTCAAGGCTACACGGTACTTATCTGTAGCGGGTGGTCGAAGGCTCGAGCGGTCAGAGTCGAGGACCGTGGAATCCGCCACCCTGGGGTCACTTCCTTTACTCGTAAAGTAGGTACCTACCCCTAATTCAGTCTATTCTTTCTATTGGCGCGGGTATAATAAAATAAAAAGACGACGTCAAAAGAACTGAACCCTTCTATTTAAAATAACGGGGAGGTCCGCCAACTATGGAACGCCGTCGTGGACATAATAGAAATTCTCCGAGAGATTTAATTTTTGCACACTTTTATAAAAATCACGCAACTTATTTATAAAATGTACAGATTTATATAAAAATGTTGTGCTTATTTAAAACTATTCTGCACTTATTGACAGAAACAGAGGTGGTTAAAAAAAACTCGGCGCAAAAGCTACATAAAAGCTCAACTAAAACGTTTTACTCAAATATTGCTAGTGCCTGCGCGCCGTTGCGGACAATAGACCGAAGAAGTGTGACGTCACAACATGGCAACATGGCCGGCGGTTGACATTTTCTGGAGGCCAACGTCAAACGTGACATGACCGTGGGATGCACGGCACGTGGCATGCACTTGACGTTTCTCTGTTTGTGTTTGTCATGTGTTTGTCAAATTTTTGCGAAGGTACATAACGGAAATGGATATAACAAAAAAGATTCATATTTTGGGCTATATCAGGTGGAGGGAATCAAACTATATTGCTATAAACTAAAAACTGCTAACTATAAACTGCGATCCATTGCTCTTTGCCTCTGAGCATCTCATGAACGAGATTGTCGACGGCGATTCTCCTGCCCAGTTTTTCTTCGAGGTCTTCTCGCTGCCTTGATGGACCGTTACAATGAAAACGAGCGTGTTCCGCGTTGTCCTGACGCTGAGGCTTTTGAAGCTCCCCAGTATTTCTTTCATCCAACATTGAACCAAGGCGTTCCACTGCCGTTGCCACTGCTCGACGAACTGCTCTCTGGCCTTGTTTCTGCTTTCTGGTTTGCTGGTGGGCACTGCACTCCTAGGCTTGTTTCCTCTAATCGCAAGCATCAGGGCGAAGGGTGGGATACCCGAGAGCGCTCGTGCTGCATCATGCGGAACCGTTCTGTAGGCACTGGTGATTCTGAGTGCACCTTTGCGCAGCTCTCTGTTAATGAGTTGGGCTATGTCTGGCCTTTTTGCAACCAAGTCCGCCTGTATGACGCTGGCTGTCTCTTAGGCTGGCAATTTCAGCAATGCTCACTGCCATTTTGCACTGACTTTTGTGACTTTTGTTGTGAACCTCCAGAAAATGTCATGCCAAACACAACCAAACATAGAAACGTCACGTTCATGATCCGTGCGTTCATGTGACGTTGGCCTCCAGAAAATGTCAACCGCCGGCCATGTTGCCATGTTGTGACGTCATCACTTCTCCGGTCTATATAAAAACCCCTGTGAAATAATAATTTTTAATCTACTCTGATTGAAATTATTGGACTTATTTATACATTTGCCTTGTTATTTATATAAACTTCAGAACTTAATCTATAAGTTACCCACTTCTCACTCTAACTCTAACCAACTCATTAAAAAATAAATCACTCAGCATGAGACAAATCTCTCACAGGCACCGAGTACCATACACCGCTTGAGAGATTTATTTTCAAGTTAAAGCTTCTGCCGCTAGATGGCAGGAACTGAACTGACGTGAATGGCAGTGGCACTCAAAATACGTTGCCATCCATGCCCAAAATTACAATGAACCGTTGTTAATAAGCCCTCTGGTTAATAAAATAACCGTACCTACCGTAGGTTCCTAACTCTAGCTCTTGTATGATGTACGAGCCCGGTTTCACATCAGCTGGCCCAGATGAGGACATTTCACTTTTCTTTTCCAAATAACTACGGGATGCCCCCATGATACTTACGGGTGCCCCGGAGTATCAGTGCGGAAACTTGTCAATCAATAAAGAATAAGAATACAAGTACTTAGACTGATGAAAAAAATATATTTGGGAAAAGTAAAATAACGGATATACAATCCTTCGAATTTGGGTTGGAAAATCGATTTTTTATCATAACTTTCAAACCGCTCCCCCGATTTTGCTTAACTCAAAAAGAGCGACACTTCTGACATAACCTTCTATGGCTAGAAACCGATTTAGCTAGGAAAAAAACTATTTGGAGGAAGGTTTCCATATTTCATCACGAATTTATTTTCTTCGCTGGCCCTGGAGATTGAATCCCAGAATATGTTCGAAGGTACTAACATGTAGTGAATATGACGAAAAACAGTACCTATTCCAAAATATTTCAACCAAGATCATTTTCACATATTTATTCGCCTCATACGCAACTTTTCTAGAAATTGCACTTTTAATGATGGGCCAACTGAATAACTGATGTGGGGCGGGGCTCGTAGATAATATGGGTAGACAATATTTAAATAAAAAAAACACCAGATGAATATTTCTGCCATATTGGATCAAGATGCATCAGGTATAAAATCAACTTTTTGACATTTTTTGAGGTTAGATACGACAACTTCGGCATTTTTTGACCGATTCACTTCAAATTTGATATTGACATGAAGGTGTGAGATTGAATCGATATGCATCGGTTGAAATTGACTTTTCGACTATTTTTGAGGTAACAATCACTAACTTCACCATTTTCGACCGATTCACTTCCAATTTAAAACCAGAGAACATTTTTACCATTGAATCGATACTCATCGGGTTGAATCGACTTGTTGACGTATTTTGAGGTTAGATACGACGACTTTGCCATTTTTCGACCATTCACTTCAAATTCAAAACCAACAAACATTACTAGCTATTGGATCAATTTTCATCGGTCAAAATCGACTATTTGATATTTTTTGAGGTTAGATACGACAACTTGGCCATTTTTGGACTGATTTGTCTTTTTGAGATAATCTCTTTCCAAGATTACATCTTGTAGAGATTTTGTCATTGTGGATTACGACCCCAATTGGCACAGTGGCTATTCAAGTATAATATTCTTGAATAGCATGAATTATATCGAAAATTGAGCCTTTAATCAAAATCTTTCAAGAGGAACTTTTTCTAAATTGGATAAGAAATCTGAAAATGCATTCCACTTTGATATACAGGGTGTTTCACTTTCTTTTGTCAATATTTCAGGAGATGGTATAGAGCATTAAAAAATAAGTAATTTCACCCAAAAAAAAAAACGAAAAATATTTTTTTTTTCAATAAATGGAAAATTGAATATTACCAATTTTAAAAAATGGGACAGAAGTCTATATGACCAGCTTATAGGTATACATCAACTCACTTTGTGTACCTTTGGTCAAAATCCAATGAATAAATTTGAAGTTTGACAAAAAAACATTTCCAAAACTCAATTTTTGGAGTCTTTATTACATTCGGCGGTCACTTTTTCAACTGTTGAGTGTAACGGAGATTCAAAATTATTGCGGCCGCGAAGAAAAAAAATGACTGTCTTATTTCTGGGAATAGCAGGCCTTCCATTTGGCTCCTGATTGTTTTTCATTCATGACAATATTGGCAATAAAACTACTAAGTTGCACTTCGATATCTTGAAAATTCACTGATTTACCGAGAAAAAAAAAATTCAGATGAAAATTCAGTCTCTCTTGAATTTTCCAGAAACCGCTCAAGATTTTTCAAAACCGTTGACTCTTCCTTGATGGGTAATATATTGTGAATGTATGTGCCTATTCACGTGAATCCGTCTGGTTTGGTAATTGATATACGAATTTTTTACTTTTTTTCTATACGACACCCTGTATACGACGCCTGCATTGCTTGCGACTTTGGCTCCTGATCTTAATCGCTCAAACATGGTCTTGGCAACAGGTATGCCAAGTGGCATTGCTCTTTATAAAAGTGAAGGGTATTATACCCTAACTTCCGGACTATTGTTGGTTTTGAATTTGAAGTGAATGGTCGAAAAATGGCGAAGTCGTCGTATCTAACCTCAAAATACGTCAAAAAGTCGATTTAACCCGATGCGTATCAATTCAATGGTAAAAATGTTCTCTGGTTTCAAATTGGAGGTGAATCGGTCGAAAATGGTGGAGTTAGTGATTGTTACCTCAAAAATAGTCGAAAAGTCAATTTCAACCGATGCATATCGATTCAATCTCACACCTTCATGTCAATATCAAATTTGAAGTGAATCAGTCAAAAAATGCCGAAGTTGTCGTACCTAACCTCAAAAACTGTCAAATAACCAATTTTAACCAATGAAAATTGATTCATTGGCTAGCAATTTTTGTTGGTTTCAAATTTGAAGTGATTGTGTCAAAAATGGCAAAGTCGGCGTATCTAACCTCAAAAAATGTCAAAAAACGATTATATATCTGATGCATATACACCTACCCCACCGCGATATCAACTCGTGAGCCCGCTGCGTGCGCCGGTGGCATGGGGAAATTTTGCTTGAGGTTTGAACATAATTGGCTATTGTGGTAGTAGGTTATTGTTTAACTTATAGTAGACTAAACTGCACATGTTTAGTTCATTTTCTGTTGATTGTTTACAAATGTTGCTCTATTGTTAATGGTTATGGGAAGCCATTTTTAAGGTTAATTTTCAGTTTTAACTGATGAGTGTCATACATTTTATCCTGCATACCATATAGCCATAATTATTGATAATTTTAGTTATTACCAGTTTTCACTATGGTTTTCAAGTGTTCCATAATGCATTGCAACAGCGCAATGACGAATGTGAAACTAGACAATTGACACTGACAGTAGATAAATATATACCGATGCCCGTCAGACTTGCCAACCTCAATTTTGTATATAGTTATATTGCGTGCGCACTGGGTCCAAAAGTTCCCGACGGGATAGGTGTATTGCACATACTTAAATAGCTATACCGCTCATGAACCTATTGCGCATTCTGCTGCGCCGCGTAATAAAAGGAGTTAGAGAATGACGCCATCTTGATGGTTAATTTCCAGTGTATCTCAAAATACCGAGCTATATAGCTACCACAAAATATCCTAAGGCCCGTGAAACTGATCAAACCTTCTGCAATTTTACAATAGCGATCCAGTTTTCTCAAGTACCATCACGTAAGTGTATTTAGTTTTCTTGAAATTACGAAATACTCACATCGAGTTGGATGGTTGGGAGTCACTGTACTCTGAGTAAACGAAACGTCAAGTGAGAGCTTTTTGACAGTGTAAATAAACATCACGTAGTTAACCGAACTTTTGGATGCTGGAATGATCGCACACCTTTTCTTCACCTGTTGATTCTCACTTGATGTTATAAGTGTTGATTCCACGTACTTTGAGGGAGAAATAAAATAATGTCGTGCTTAGTCAAGTGGCCAACTAGCGAAGTGGTGCCAGTCCACACCACCCAAAGTCCCTAAATAACCATCAAGATGGCGGCGCCCATAATTACAGGTGTCGGACGTCTCTCTTGCGCGGTATAGCTATTTAAGTATGTGGTGTATTGATCCAATGGTATAGTCTGTACACCGATAGAACGGACTTTTTTGAATTTCAGTGATGTAACCTATAGCAAACAAAAGCACCAAAGACTGTAACAACATAGGCGCGTTTGGAACTAATATTAGTTTTGTTCGGTTGGTAGTCTTACCCGGGCAAATTATTCCTATGCCAAGCCAATGGCATTACATTCAGCGAGTTTGACAATTACAAACGATTTCTAACCTCCATTTCTCTAGGATGTTTGTTATTTTTAGTCGGCTCGGCTGTTGTGAGTGTTGTGTAATAAAATCAGCTTCATTCAAAAATATTATTTTCTCATTCATTAAAATTGATATTAAACTGGTGTCATTTAAAATTGCCATAGCACTTAGCTGTGATTAACGGAAATAAGCACCTCTTTCTAACTGAAATTTTAAATTTCGCGGGTAATGCTCGGGACTACTTTTCAAGCGTAAGAATCTGGTGGTCCTTTCTATCAGTGTATAGAGTATAGAAATAGTATATTACATAACAAGCAACGAAAGTGATACTTTTCGCATGAGTGTGAAAAATTGCGCACGAGCGCTAGCGAGTGCGGTAATCACACGAATGCAAGAAAAGACACTTTCTTGCGAGTTGTGTACACTATTTTTCCTTCGACCGACCTATTTTCCCTATCCGACGTCTGCTCATTGACGATCGAAATATCAAAATACTTGTCAGAGGTCAGAGGCGTCACTTACCGATACTACTTACTGATATCCTATTTTCTAATGTATATTCCCGAATTTTATATTGCCATTTTTCCATTTTTAAGTAAATTAAATTAAATTACCGAAAAACAGATGAAGTTCCTCCAATTTTGAGAAATTTCACAACAACCGGCAACGCTGCTCGACATTGACAGTTGCCAGGGATTTTTAAATATTTTTCCTACGACCACCCATGAAAACGTTACTTTCTGTACGGTATAGTAGGCGCGAAACTTGCCAATTGCAAACGCTGTGCGCGAAAGTAAAAATATCGTCACTAGTGCCTTTTGCTTTCGCTTTTCAATGCCTACTTTGGATAATGTCAAACATAGTTCTATGGCAAACGATCTTGCATTATCCAGCATTTGAGGCGCGTCCTTCGGCCACATACTTTCCTGGGCATGCCACTGATGCTTTCTCGCCCTCAGTATAGGTGGTCGTTGTTCAAAGTCAAGAACTTCCAGTATTCAATAAATGATAGAAATCAAATCGCGTGAGAATGTTGGCAGAATCCGTGACATGGAAATCAAGAGGGATTAAAATAATTTAGTTTTAGTAACTTGATAAATCTGAACAAAATATCTAAAAATCCCTGGCAACTGTCAATGTCGAGCAGCGTTGCCGGTTGTTGTGAAATTTCTCAAAATTGGAAGAACTTTATCTGTTTTTATGTAATTTAATTTTGTTCACATGAAAATGGAAAAGTGGCAATACAACATTCGGAAATATACATTAGAAAATAAGATGTGAGTAGATCGGTAAGTGACGCCTCTGACAAGTATTTTGATATTTCGATCGTCAATGAGCAGACGTCGGATAGGGAAAATAGGTCGGTCGAAGGAAAAATAGTGTACACAACTCGCAAGAAAGTGTTTTTTCTTGCATTCGTGTGATTACCGCACTCGCTAACGCTTGTGCGCAATTTTTCACACTCATGCGAAAAGTATCACTTTCGTTGCTTGTTATGTAATATACTATTGTTCATATTTATCAAGTTATACTAAAACTAAATTATTTTAATCCCCCTTGATTCCAATGTCACGGATTCAGCCAACATTCTCCCGCGATTTGATTTCTATCATTTATTGATTACTGGAAGTTCTTGACTTTGAACAACGACTACCTACTGAGGGCGAGGAAGCATCAGTGGCATGCCCAGGAAAGTATGTGGCCAAGGGACGCGCCTCAAATGCTGGATAATGCAAGATCGTTTGCCATAGAACTATGTTTGACATTATCCAAAGTAGGCATTGAAAAGCGAAAGCAAAAGGCACTAGTGACGATATTTTTACTTTCGCGCACAGCGTTTGCAATTGGCAAGTTTCCAGTGGCGGCTCGTGAGTTTTTTGGAAGGAGAGCTCAAGTTAATAACAAATTCGCGAGCTGAGAACTATAATGTTCTATCTGCACTTCTTGTAGAAAATGTTTTTCGAACTTCGAACCAGCAAAACATGGACAAAATCTCGGACAAAATGTTTCCTGATCGATATAAACAATTAGATCAGAAACTAGAGAAAGAGGCTTTTATTCCTTTCCCGTTTCTGATCTAATTGTTCAAATCATGGAACATTTCGTCCATGTTTTGTTGGTTCGAAGTTCGAAAAACATTCTCTACAAAGAGTGCAGATAGAACAGTTCTCAGTTCGCGAAATGACGAAACTCGAGACAAAAACTTTTTTGTCGTATCCGCAGCACAACCATATGGAGTTTTAGCATTCACTGTTTTGTCAAAATTACGTGTGAGTTAATGCACCACGAATTTATTCTTGCGGGTTCGATTTGCTTTATATTCAGTAAATCAATGCTGTAATCGGACGTCCGTTGTTTTGTTGCATTTATTTCTTCTTGTAGGCTTGAGTAGGCTTGATGACCTAAATGTACCTTTTTTAGGTCAGCTATCTTCATGTTTGCAAACTGTTGACTAATCGAAGAGTACATAAATAATTATATCGATTATTTCAATCGGCTGGGGGCTCGAGAAACGGAGCCCATATCTGCAGTATAGAGCGGGAGCCGCGTCTCGCGTTGCCATGGTTACGGTACATATTTTGCGCGGGTGCACCCCGGCATCACCGCATCGGCGGTGGGCGCCGAGTGCGGAGCCCAAGACGAACTTCTTCGACCGTGCGATCGCTTAGAATTATTTTGTTGAAATATTAATTGACAAATGACTGAACGTTTTTGCACTGAACCAAATCTTTTGAATAAGTATAATTAATTAAATGCATTCCTACCGATAAAAATCTCTTGCCGCCTTTAGCTTTGGGGGGGCGCCGCCCTTGAGCCCTCCCTCACCAGCCGCCACTGCAAGTTTCGCGCCTACTATACCGTACAGAAAGTAACGTTTTCGTGGGTGGTCGTAGGAAATAGTATATTACATAACAAGCAACGAAAGTGATACTTTTCGCATGAGTGTGAAAAATTGCGCACAAGCGTTAGCGAGTGCGGTAATCACACGAATGCAAGAAAAAACACTTTCTTGCGAGTTGTGTACACTATTTTTCCTTCGACCGACCTATTTTCCCTATCCGACGTCTGCTCATTGACGATCGAAATATCAAAATACTTGTCAGAGGCGTCACTTACCGATCTACTCACATCTTATTTTTTAATGTATATTTCCGAATGTTGTATTGCCACTTTTCCATTTTCATGTGAACAAAATTAAATTACATAAAAACCATGGACCTGTATTTAAAATGGACTGCTGATCACCCTACCCGACCAAACAACAAATGACGCCACAGGGGCGCTACCATTATCGTTATCATAACAGAAGTTCTCAAAAGATTATAGAAAATCCGCAACTTACATTGGCACATTTTGTACTATAAATATTTATGGGTATTATATTATTTTATAATAACTGATTCAATTTACAATAATATGTTTTTTACTTCGAAAGTAGCCATCAGGTTTATTTCGTTTCGAAGAACTCATTGCAAGTTCGCAAGTTGAAACAGTCATGAAGTTTGAGAGTCACTGTCTTTCGAATTTATCGAAGGTTGCTTCAAAAGTTCAAAATCAACGCAGTTGCCATCAGGGATCACGGTTGCGATTTATCAGTTTTGCACCAGAAAGCGTGATCCAAGGAGGGCGTGATCCCTGCACCAGAAACGTCATTTTGACAGTTTAGTTTTTTTCAACGTGGGAAGTTTCCGGATTTGTGGTGTCGAATTCGAATTTGGTGTGTTTTATAACTCCCTAATCCGTTTGATAAGAATATTCTGTGGATTTCATAACTTACTATCAGTAGTTCTGCGAAAGAAAATGCACGGTATAGAAGGGGCGCAAGCACTATGATTTCGGCAGCACAAACCACAGCTAGGTACTTCCTACTGGACCACACAGCTCGGGCCTTGAGAGTGTTTTCTTTTCACAAGTAAGATTGCCGTCAATCAATTATTGAATGAAATTCTACTATTTCGTTACAGAATACAGAAAAACACAAACAACGGCCAGCCATTGGGGAACATAAACAAAAAAGCCAAACGGCCTAGTGCCCAACAGCACACCGTGTATTCAACACACTTCAGTTAACAATTTTAGACACGGAACATCGTCCTTTCTATTGAATTACCGGAACCTATGAACACATGTACGTACAAAACGCTGCAAGCGACCGAAAGAAAACGGCTATGCCTCTCAAGCAAATTTGAAAAAGTCATTTTGACACCTAACCTAAATTTTATACTGCGATGTCATGTCGCCATCAGAGAAAAGTCATCGTAGCAGAACGGTCAATATTAATTGTGGAAAATGAAAGTCCCTAGGGATAACGATAATGTCGGCATTCTACTGGAGTCATGGCGATATACGGTATTATAAGTCCAGTTTAAGTACAGGTCCATGATAAAAACAGATAAAGTTCTTCAAATTTTGAGAAATTTCACAACAACCGGCAACGCTGCTCGACATTGACAGTTGCCAGGGATTTTTAGATATTTTGTTCAGATTTATCAAGTTACTAAAACTAAATTATTTTAATCCCTCTTGATTTCCATGTCACGGATTCTGCCAACATTCTCACGCGATTTGATTTCTATCATTTATTGAATACTGGAAGTTCTTGACTTTGAACAACGACCACCTATACTGAGGGCGAGAAAGCATCAGTGGCATGCCCAGGAAAGTATGTGGCCGAAGGACGCGCCTCAAATGCTGGATAATGCAAGATCGTTTGCCATAGAACTATGTTTGACATTATCCAAAGTAGGCATTGAAAAGCGAAAGCAAAAGGCACTAGTGACGATATTTTTACTTTCGCGCACAGCGTTTGCAATTGGCAAGTTTCGCGCCTACTATACCGTACAGAAAGTAACGTTTTCGTGGGTGGTCGTAGGAAAACATTCATTTGATGTTTTCTTTAGATTGCATCACTTGATTAAGTACAACTAGATTGAAAATTTCCGCGGCTATTGCTGTGGTAGCTCCTCGGGTACCTCAAACCCGAGCTCAAACCTGTAAAGGTGTGTTCAGACCTTTCTACAATGTAGTCCAAGGGAATCGTGACAATATTTGTTCGTTTCAAATTTGAGATGAATCGATCAAAAAATTATCAAGTTATCGATTCTAACCTCAAAAATCATTGGAAAATCGATTTCAACCCATGCATATCGATTCAATGGTAAAACTGGGTATTGTTGCCAAATTTGAGGTGACTTGATCAAAAAATTGCAAAGTTGTCGTACTAACCTCAAAAAATGTCAAAAAGTTGATTTTATACCTGATGCATCTTGATCCAATATGGCAGAAATATTCATCTGGTGTTTTTTTTTATTTAAATATTGTCTACCCATATTATCTACGAGCCCCGCCCTACATCAGTTATTCAGTTGGTCCATCATTAAGAGTGCAATTTCTAGAAAAGTTATGAGGCGAATAAATATGTGAAAATGATCTTGGTTAAAATATTTTGGAATAGGTACTGTTTTTCGTCATATTCACTACATGTTAGTACCTTCGAACATATTCTGGGATTCAATCTCCAGGGCCAGCGAAGAAAATAAATTCGTGATGAAATATGGAAACCTTCCTCCAAATAGTTTTTTTCCTAGCTAAATCGGTTTCTAGCCATAGAAGGTTATGTCAGAAGTGGCGCTCTTTTTGAGTTAAGCAAAATCGGGGGAGCGGTTTGAAAGTTATGATAAAAAATCGATTTTCCAACCCAAATTCGAAGGATTGTATATCCGTTATTTTACTTTTCCCAAATATATTTTTTTCATCAGTCTAAGTACTTGTATTCTTATTCTTTATTGATTGACAAGTTTCCGCGCTGATACTCCGGGGCACCCGTAAGTATCATGGGGGCATCCCGTAGTTATTTGGAAAAGAAAAGTGAAATGTCCTCATCTGGGCCAGCTGATGTGAAACCGGGCTCGTACATCATACAAGAGCTAGAGTTAGGAACCTACGGTAGGTGCGGTTATTTTATTAACCAGAGGGCTTATTAACAACGGTTCATTGTAATTTTGGGCATGGATGGCAACGTATTTTGAGTGCCACTGCCATTCACGTCAGTTCAGTTCCTGCCATCTAGCGGCAGAAGCATTAACTTGAAAATAAATCTCTCAAGCGGTGTATGGTACTCGGTGCCTGTGAGAGATTTGTCTCATGCTGAGTGATTTATTTTTTAATGAGTTGGTTAGAGTTAGAGTGAGAAGTGGGTAACTTATAGATTAAGTTCTGAAGTTTATATAAATAACAAGGCAAAAATGTATAAATAAGTCCAACAATTTCAATCAGAGTAGATTAAAAATTATTATTTCACAGGGGTTTTTATATTGTCCGCAACGGCGCGCAGGCACTAGCAATCTTTGAGTAGAACGTTTTAGTTGAGCTTTTATGTAGCTTTTGCGCCGAGTTTTTTTTAACCACCTCTGTTTCTGTCAATAAGTGCAGAATAGTTTTAAATAAGCACAACATTTTTATATAAATCTGTACATTTTATGAATAAGTTGCGTGATTTTTATAAAAGTGTGCAAAAATTAAATCTCTCGGAGAATTTCTATTATGTCCACGACGGCGTTCCATACAAGGACCTGGAGACCACGAAAATTGTCTGGAAATGCTCGAAGAAGGTGACAGCAACAAACCTGCAAGAATTTTTGCCGACTTGGATTTTAGAATTCCCCTGAAAGGGTAATGAAGGAGAAAGCACTGAAAGAACAATGCGAACCTGCGGCGTTGCCGGATGCTCCTCAGAAAATAAATCTCTCAACGTGTACCGGTGCGTTTGAGTGATTTATTTGTTGCATGTTGAGAGATTTATTTTTTTATGACTTGGTTAGAGTGAGTGAAAAGTTTTGGGTAACTTATAGAGTAAGTCCTAAAGTTTCTATAAATAACAAGGCAAATGTATAAATAAATCCAATAATTTCAATCAGAGTAGATCAGGATTATTATTTCACAGGGGTTTTTATATTGTCCGCAATGGCGCGCAGGCACAAGTAATGTTTGATGGAAACGTTTCAGTCGAGGTTTGATATGGCTGTTGCGCCAAGTCTTTTAAAACTACCTCTGTTTCTGTCAATAAGTGCAGAATAGTTTTAAATAAGGGCAAAATATGTTTATAAATCTGTACATTTTATAAATAAGTTGTGTGATTTCCATCAAAACGTGCAAAAATTTAATTTCTCTGAGACATTTCATTATGTCCACGACGGCGTTCCATACGCAATCACGGCTTCTCGACGTCTCCCCCAAAATCTCCTTGTCTTTTCCAATCCCTGTTTATTTTTCAATCTCCCCTCTCTGGGAGTTTCGTCAGTTTTTCTCATTCAAAACATTGGGATTGGTCAAGACAAGAACAAAATCCACACCGGCATTAGAGCTGCTTTGGCGGCTCTTTTGCATCTTAACAAATTTGCCTTCCGCTCCTGGATATTATATTACCTCCTGTGCCCTCTTGACTTGGAACCAAAACCCAATAATGGGCGGGCGTTAGACCATAAATTAGGGGAGTGATCTTGTTGCACAGGAGGCATATATTGCAGAAGCGAAAGGCGCTAAAATAGGTCTCGATTTGTTACAATTTCTACGAGCACAATTTCGCAATGCTTTACAATTGACCATTGACCCTGAGACAAATTTATACCTAATTGAAATAAATGAAAAAATCTCGCAAACAGACCTTTTTTGGAGCAAGAAATGTTTTGGAATGTTGGCATATCTAGCAATTTTGCGACTTTTGGCATCTAGCAATTTTGCGACTTTTGGCATCTAGCAATTTTGCGACTTATTAGCATATCTCGCAATTGAGGTCTCCAATTTTCCGTTGTCTCTCTCTACTGTGACGTCATGCATATAAGTATAGCTACTCGTATAAGAGACGGTTAATCGAGGTCATTGGGCGCGTCCCAATAAGGTGTATAAGGACACAATTCGACACATGTGGACACAATTTGACACAGCTAGCGTTCCAATAGCAGTAATAGCACCACATGTCGACACAATCGAAACATTGGCGAGGCGGAGTTTAGAATTGAGCTGGCAAGTGCACTTTGACATTGTGTATCCGTCTTGTCGCAGTTATTGAAAAGCGCCCTATGTTTCTTGAGATATGACATTTCGTTTCTGACAATGGGACATTTTTCGAATCTGACAAGCGCTCTGTCGTGTATTTATTTGATTTCAGCATGGATTTCATTATTTCACTTGTTCTTACCCTCGTTCTTACCAATAAGTGTGTTAATGTAGTGGAAAACTGAGAAGATACTTACAGAAACGGTTCAAGGGTGTTGTGTAGCTCTATGCGAGTGCGAGAATAAGACGAATACACTCGGCATAACCATGCACCGGTTCACGAAAGACCCAAACTTGATGGAAGTGTGGCTGCACCAGCACCAGCGGGGATCACGCTGCACCAGACACGTGCATCTTACTACGAAAAAACTCTATTACTTCGTCCATTAAAAACTCCCTTATGCGCTCTAGTGACTTTCCCCACATGATAATGGGAACAGTACTCGCGATTTCAAAAATCTAGACGCCCTCTGGCGGCTGAAATGGCGAACCTAGTTTGTAAGTTTTTACGTCATTTTTGTTCTGTCGCTTCTGTCAGATAGCCATTGACAATCGCGCGAACAGCCAAAAGACTCGTATAGGTGATCGAGTTATTCAGGAAAATGAACTTTTGTTCAATAACGATCAATAACTAATTAACCTGAATACTACAAATACCTACAACCGTTATACAACATACAACGCACGATGACAAGTGACAGAAAAACTTACAATCCTCCATCTTGTTCACAGCGCCCCCATCGGTAGTTAAAATCGCGAATAGCTGACCGATTCAAAATTCCCGCAAAAGTCAGAAACGAAACGTCCAAACGTCATAAACGTCAAAACGTCAAGGGTGACCTCGAAAAACCATCTATTTTCTATCTCCTAAAATTGGAAAGGTCAATTGTGACCTGCTCCTGCTATTCAATTTTCTACCCCAAGTTTGCCAACACCCTGTATGATGAAGATCATGTTCAGCCGATGAAGACCGGAGAAGTTGTAGCTGTAGGAGAAGTGATGACGTCACAACATGGCAACATGGCCGGCAGTTGACATTTTCTGGAAGCCAATAGCAGCTTTCTTTCGGTCAGGATCACGGATCATGATCCGGAAATCCGCTCACGGGGTTGGTTGGCTGTGTCACGTGTAACCAATACAACCAATCCAGTCAGCGGATTTCCGAATCATGATCCGTGATCCTAACCGAAAGAAAGCAGCTAATGTCACATGAACGCACGGATCATGAACGTGACATTTCTATGTTTGGTTGTGTTTGGCATGACATTTTCTGGAGGTTCACAACAAAAGTCACAAAAGTCAGTGCAAAATGGCAGTGAGCATTGCTGAAATTGCCAGCCTAAGAGACAGCCAGCGTCATACAGGCGGACTTGGTTGCAAAAAGGCCAGACATAGCCCAACTCATTGACAGAGAGCTGCGCAAAGCTGCACTCAGAATCACCATAGTGCCTACAGACAGGTTCCGCATGATGCAGCCCGAGCGCTCCTCGGGTATCCCACCCTTCGCCCTGATGCTTGCGATTAGAGGAAACAAGCCTAGGAGTGCCCACCAGCAAACCAGAAAGCAGAAACAAGGCCAGAGAGCAGTTCGTCGAGCAGTGGCAACGGCAGTGGAACGCCTTGGTTCAAAGTTGGATGAAAAAAATACTGGGGAGCCGCAAAAGCCTCAGCGCCAGGACAACGCGGAACACGCTCGTTTTCATTGTAACGGTCCATCAAGGCAGCGAGAAGACCTCGAAGAAAAACTGGGCAGGAGAATTGCCGTCGACAATCTCGTTCATGAGATGCTCAGAGGCAAAGAGCAATGGATCGCAGTTTATAGTTAGCAGTTTTTAGTTTATAGCAATATAGTTTGATTTCTTCCACCTGATATAGCCCAAAATATAAATCTTTTTTGTTATATCCATTTCCGTTATTTACCTTCGCAAAAATTTGACAAACACATGACAAACATAAACAGAGAAACGTCAAGTGCATGCCACGTGCCGTGCATCCCACGGTCATGTCACGTTTGACGTTGGCCTCCAGAAAATGTCAACCGCCGGCCATGTTGCCGTGTTGTGACGTCACACTTCTTCGGTCTGTAAAGCTGTAGTCTGTAAGTACCACAATGGGGTGTTTTCTCTGCAGTTGTCAAGTTGTCAAGTAGATGGCAGCAGGGGCCAACCCGGGTTATTTTCCCACTACTTTTTGAACGGTTCTCTCATGGAGGGGGTTTTCCTTTTGACTTTGGTGTCTGCCTGCCGGGTCGGCTGTCATGTCAAGTCAAGTATGGATGTGTGTCGTCAGAGGTGAGCAAGGAATTAGATGGAAAAAACTACGTACACTTGGCTTTCAGAGTAGAGGTCTTTAGTATAGATGTTTTTGAAGAAGAGCATGATTGTATTCTTGAACATGGACAGTGGGGCACACGGCACGGTGGCAGGTAGGTTGCAATAGGTTTCAAATCGGCCGGCGCCGGCGTGCCCGCGAACTGCTCTTCGAGTGCTGTCTCCCGGACGGTCCCTCTGGCAAACATTTGCACGGTCATTGGGCCCTTTCAGCCCTCGAAAATCACCAAAACCGACCAGTACAATCCCACGTTCAATATTTTTTTCAGCAAATGTCAGTCATATGGTCGTTGCTGTCATCTTCATTGTTGGAGTGATCAGTGGCAGGTGGCAAAGTGCTTGGTGTAGCATGATGCTGCTAGGTAACATAGCTTTGGCACAATCATATTCGCGTCAATATAAAGTTGATTTCGTAATGCGAAACCGCCGAAGTGGGACTTACGATTCGCTATATGGACCAAAATACCCTCAGGAAAAATTTGGTTCTTACCTAATGCAGAAGGGGGTTCAATTCTTCCACTTGAAGTAGGTATGATTAATATTTTCTGTATTGTCACATGATACAGCATGTTCAAGACTTTCGAAATTGCTCAAAAATACTGAACGAGACACAGAAAACACCGCTAATCAGTTTTCCTCCTTTCACAGGCAGTTCATCTGGCAGAGAGTCAGACGAGCACTGGAACCATCTGCTAGATTTCCACCACTTCACTCGTTCTGCTCCAAACCTTCCTGGGCTGGTTGATATAAGAGCTACTCCTACTACATGTTGTTTCTGCTTTTGAAACACCCTTGCCTACTTCAGTGGAACTACTTTTTGGCGTGCCTCTCCTACCCAGCCAAAAACCAAGCGATGGTTGTTATGTGGGAGGCGAGAAGTTAGGCGTCATCCTGATCCTTATCAGAGATTTACTGCCATTCTTCTCTTATTGCCACCTCCATGTTCGTTTCAAGTATTTTATTTTTACTGTTCAGTCATGATAGATATTACATGTGTATCGTTTGTAATTTGGAAGAGGCTTAATTTAATGGCCAAATGGCCAAAAAACTTTGGGAGGAGAATTCACCTCACTGTCCTATGTACTGTATTGTATAATTATTACTACTTATTGAAGTACTTTTATGGCATAGGGTTTCCATTTCTTGTAAATGCACTGTCACGTAATTATTTAATTTGTCTTCAGAAAAATACAAAGGTACTGCCTACATTCTCAAGTTTGTAATTTGTATTTATTTCCAAGTTACTTCAAATTCTACCTGTATTTCACCTCTTGACTCTCCAATGTTTTTGACAAGTATTGCAATGATTATATTTTGGTCAAAAATGTAGAGAAATACAAACATAGGAAATTCAGCCCTATTCTATTTGTAAAATGTTGTCTACTAATACTGTTGATAAGCAAGATATAATTGCAACCGCCTAGAAGAAAGGACTCTGCAGTCTGAACTTGCTTATGAACATGATTGTCAGTCAACATTTCACGAACAGAATCGGGCTGAGTTTCCCACCATATTTGGCTGAATTTATCCGCCTAATTTTTCAAATTTCGCGCGGTTTTACCGCCAGTGGCGCCATCTATAAACCGGCGCAAACACTATTTTAACAGGTGGGTGGGCGTGGCCAGTCGGAATCCAATAAACAATCCAGTTGCGTATCTCGCGTGATCCCTGATACAAACACAGACACATCCCTGACAGACACACAAACGGGCTGAAGAGATACGAGATACCAACATGGAGCAGGTAGGCTTACCAACCAACAGTAACCTAGTGATAAACCCGGGTTGGCCCCTGCTGCCATCTATCGTCTTCTTCAGTGGCGAAACACCCCATTTTGAAACGTCGTGCATATTTAGTTGCCTATCTACCTTGAATATTTTTCTTGCGGTTTTATAGAAAAATGAAGAACAATACAGATCATATACCATACAATATACAAGCCATGAATCAAAAACTTTGTTTTCAAGTGGAATATTAGTTTTTCTAAAAGTGGAAAATTGATAGAAAAGGTTTTTGGGGAAAAGTTAAAGTCACTAGAAGTGACAGTGACACTTGATAAGTCACCAAAACCGAAACGTCAAAGTGACAGCTCATCCATCAAAACGTTCTCTGATCAAAACACCGGCAATCCTCTAAAAACTCGATTTTCACAAGAATTTGCCAAAACACAGCGAAAAAATGGTGGTGCGCCAGTACAACCAGGAGCTCGAGTATCTGGAAAAGATCAACGCGCACAGCTGGCGAATCAAGAAGGGCTTCCAGCCCAACATGAACGTCGAGGGCATCTTCTACGTCAACCAGACGCTCGAGAAGCTCATGCTGGAGGAGCTGCGGAACTCGTGCCGGCCCGGCATGGTCGGCGGCTTCCTGCCCGGCGTCAAGCAGATAGCCAACGTGGCCGCCCTGCCGGGCATCGTCGGCAGGTCGGTGGGCCTGCCGGACGTCCACTCCGGCTACGGCTTCGCCATCGGGAACATGGCCGCGTTCGACATGGACGACCCCAAGTCGATCGTGTCGCCCGGCGGCGTCGGCTTCGACATCAACTGCGGCGTGCGGCTGCTGCGCACCAACCTGTTCGAGCAGGACGTGCAGCCCGTCAAGGAGCAGCTGGCGCAGGGCCTGTTCGATCACATCCCGGTCGGCGTCGGCTCCAAGGGCATCATACCGATGAACGCCAAGGATCTGGAGGAGGCGCTCGAGATGGGCATGGACTGGTCGCTGCGCGAGGGGTACATCTGGGCCGAGGACAAGGAGCACTGCGAGGAGTACGGCAGGATGCTCAACGCCGATCCGTCCAAGGTCAGCATGCGGGCCAAGAAGCGCGGGCTGCCGCAGCTCGGGACGTTAGGTAAATGAGTTGGCTCGAAATTTGTCTTATTCATCCCAGTATATTATGGCCCTTTCTAGTGTTGCACTTTCCTAGTACCATCCAAGAGACTTAGATATCTGTTAACAGCTCAATCTACAGAGTGTCCCAGAACTCGTGGTCCATAGTCAAAGGCAGCTCAGAAAATGCTTCAAACATGATTCCAAAAAAAGAAAACAAAATTGGGTTTTTATTTTTGGATATAATATATCAAAGGGGGGAGCTTTGCCCCCTCTAATTTTTACTCGAATTTTTATTATCTGATGAGATTTTAGTTGACTTCTTAGAACAGACTAAACAAACAAAAAAAACTTTTCACTGTGTCTTGAATTTTCACGTAGGTACTATAGTTACAGGTGAATCATAAACTCAAAAACCTCAAAAAACTCATTTTTTGCTAAAATAATTGCGAAAAGTTGTAGACGTCTCCAATGCGATGTAACGGCTTGATTTCAAGTTGGGGCTAAGAACGCCGTAAGTGCGATTACCATAGCAACGGCGGATACCAACCAATCAGACCGTTGTATTTGGCGAGTTACGCCGTCCCAAACTTTGCGCCTGCAACTTGGTATCAAGCCCTAATAAGAGAGGAAGTAAAATTATGCGTTTCCATAAAATTCTTTTGTGAACGGTTTTTATGAAAACTGTATTTTCAGAATTTCTGTATAGTAAAAGAAAATGTTGCACACACTGAAAAGTTGAATTTGTTTTCTGTTTAGTCTGTTAGAAAGAGTTTGTTACATGCCAAAAAGGCCTCGTGCCTTTTCGGTGCGACTTACCATTGGTCTGTCTTATTTAGGAACACGGCCCGCCAGCTGATCAGTGGAGATAGGCCGGGGTTGATTGGATGGTCGGGGGCGCCACAGTATTGTTGACCGAATTTCCCCCCCAAAAAAAACAACCTTTAGCACCAAACAATGACTAGTACAACACTGAAGACAAAGCAATGAATGGATTTAAAACACAAAGTTTATTTACAAAAGGTAATGAAAATGAACAGGTGCCGGTTGGCTAATTTTACAATAAAGGAAATAAAAGGTTTATACGTCGAATAATGCCACAACCAAGTTTATGTTACGTTCGGAAAAGAATTAAGCCGGAATTAAAATGAACGTAATCTGTTCCAAAGCGTAGGTACCTGTCGTCCGGTTTTTAACAGATACCAGATAACACTTCAAGTCGTGGTGAATGTAAAACGGCACGGTAGGTACCTAAGTTGATAAGCCACCCCAGAGAGTGTTATCGGCTTCTTTTTCACACGTCAACAATGTTACAAAAACAATAATAATTGTATACAAGAAACCTTGTGGATTCAATACAGAAATTTTACTTTCGAAATAATAATTACTGACTACAAGTTAAAATAGGACCTTTCGCCCTGTAACATCTACGTTAATTTCAAAATCACCAATAATAAGGTACCACGAGACTGTCGGTGGCAAAACTACAGAATTTGTGTACGGATTCCAAAAGATAAAGAATGATGTTAATTTATACAAAGCGCAGACACATATACTTCGCAAATGGTCGAAGATCGCAACAATTTTTTTGCGAGCAGACTGAATCTCAAATTGTACTCTTTATCGTCCCCTGAAAACTGTCAATCTATTTTTCTTCCGTCTTTTTCTAGAACGGTACTCGAGTAGTGTTCAGCCAAATATCAACGTGAAAAATGATTATCGTTTACGCATTTTCTTTAATGTTACACAAGTAATAGAGGGAGAATAAAGCAACACAAATAGGCGAAAAATCGCCGGCTTACTTGATCAAAACGCAAAGCGGTAGGTACACCCGGTGACGGCTTCCTGACGGCCACAATCGACAATTTGTCGTACGCTTAGACTTCCAGAGTGCGGGCGATGGCTAGACTCGGTGTCGTGTGAGGATGGGGTCCAACGCTAATGCGACAGGATTCGCCGGGCGGTTTGGAAAATCTTGCACTTGGATCATCAATCTTGGCAATCTTGGATCGCTCCAATTCGCTGTTGTGTAAATGCGACGATGTCGATGACGGTGACGTTGACGGCTTGCTGGCAAAATCTCCAGACTCTGAAACGGGATGACAGGAAAAATAGAGATGTCGGGAACTTGATCGTAGAAAAACTCGTTGTGTAGCAGAAAAACGGAGTGGTGGGTAACAGAAAGAAACCTACAACAATTCACTCAACTCAGTGTCGACTCCAATTCGAAAATATGATAAAAAGGGAAACCAAATCAGTCTACTTTACCTCAGGTGACAGACGGTTTCGTTTGATGCGCCAGGTGTGGTTGTATTTCTTTAGTCGGCGAAACAATGCCTGCTCCGGGTCCAATACCCTAATGATCCAACGTTCGTCAAATAAATCCGCAAAACAGGCGGTTACTGGCTTCGAACTAACCACAATGTCGAAGACCACTCGAAAGGCAAAAACGTGGATGTACAGCACACACACTAGACGGCAGCTCCGATGCGAGTTTCAAATCGAAAAAAGAAGAATTAACCATTACGCTTCGTTTTATCAGATGCTGCCCACTGCACGCGCTGGGCTAGTTCTTATCTACAGCCAATTGGAGAGAGGCACGCGGTACTCGTTTGCCGGAACGGCCACTGCAAGATAACGGAATTCCCCGAACTACTAGAAAATGAACGGCAGGGCAGTACCGGACTGGCCCAATCGGTCGAAGTATTAAAACACGAACAAGCAGAAAACGACGTAACAAGTTCACTGAAATTTCATCAAATAATAAAAATAAGAGGGGGCAAAGCCCCACCTCTCATATCTCTAACAATAGAAACCCTAGAATTTTTCAACATTTTTCTGACACACTTGAAGCATTTGCCTTTGACTCTGGACCTCGAGTTCTGGGACACGCTGTATATTCTTCTCAGAAAGATTGACATCTCAGAGGTCTCAGATGGCTATGCGAATTTGAATTTATTATGTTGGCGACAATGACATTTCGGTAATTTTGTTGTTATCAGGTTTTCAGATAAAAGCGATGAAACTTGAAAGTTTGAAAAGTCACTTCGAACTTGAATTTTGAAACGTGAGTTTTGGTAATTCTATAAAATGAACGCGAATCAAATTCCTTCAGTTTTGAAACTTTATGGCGTAAGTGACATTTTGACATGAACAGGTCCACAGATGAAGTTGGCCACCATGGACATGTACAGGGTGTTCACGTTAAGATTGACCCCTCCACTAGCTGCCTTATTCCTGGGATAATTTAAAAAATAAAAATTGATTCTAGAAGGATTTCTGCTATTTTTTTTAATTTGTCCATGAAAAATTTCTAGACCAATAATCTACAGAGTGTCGCAAAAAATATTATTTTTGTTACATGCAGTCAGTGCAGATTTTTATCCCGATTACAACGAAATGTAACACTTACGGGCTCATTTGACAAACTGTCCAAGTATTAATGCAACAGTTGAAAAATATAAAAAATCACAATCAAGACGATTTTGAGAATTTTATCTGAAAAACCTATAATTTTTGTAACCAAATGAACCCGTTTTCGAACCCATCCTCTAATTCCTTTGCAGTAGGGTAGGGTGGGGGCAAACGGTTTGAAGATAAAAATGTGGCAATATGTCATTTAGATCAAGCCCCTTTTTTTCGTTATCTATACCGATTCTTGTAAACTCTTCAAAACAAACGAAGAAGCATCTTTCTTGAACTCTTGAAGCGAGTCTTGAAGTCTTGAATGTGTTTTGACATTTCATTCACAACACGGGGTGAGTCGTAAATTTTGAAAACTCAGTTTTCTTCAAAAAATGCACTCGGCAAGTGGAAACGAATCGTGTTATTTGTTGCTTTGCATCAGTTCAGGAATCCTTGAGACTTTTTGCGGGTGTTTGTGAAGAGTTCGGATTCGCAAAACTCATGACTCACCCTGTATAGTAAATAGAATTCCAAAACACATTTATCAGTTCAGAAACTATGCTTCTTCGTTCATTTTAAAGAGTTTACAAAAATCGGTACAGATAACGAAATGAAGGGTGAAATGGTATATTGCATGCCGAGACGGGAATGCAACATTTTTCTTGAGGGCAAAGAGAGCGAGCCTGGAGGTTATAGCCCGAAGCAGGAATGATGCATCATACCGTCGAGGGTGTGTATACTATTTTACTCACAACCATAATATACGTTCCCAGCTGCATCAGGACAAATTTACCTCACTCCACTTTGCTTTTGCATATTTTTTGACAGAAAAGTCAAAATCTTCTTTCGCCGTGTAGCTACAAACCTTGGCTATATTTAGCTCAAATTGTATTTCCAGTATCGAGTTAAATTGGAAAGATGCAGCTTTGAACGTGACGCCATGATTTTTTTTGTGAAGTTTAAAATACATTTCTATTTTTGTTTTATAATTTGAACTTAAAAAGTAGATTTAAAAAAAATGGAGCTTAGCCGCCGTATACATGATAACCAATCTAAGTTATTTTCACTGTTAGAATTATCGATTCCAAAGGCAAAACATGTAAGAAAAATTAATCGAGCAAAAATGATACCGCCAGATGCAAAATTACAATAGCTACTGATCTGGCCCACTTCCTCACCCGATCTAAATCCTATAGAGAAGGTCTGGAATGCGCTTGCGCGACATATTCATGAACATGTCATACTATAACATAGAAAAACTGTCTTTAGGAGTCACAAAAGTATGGCCTTTTGTTGAACAAGCAGTCATGGCAGAGAGAGATTACGTAACCACTTTCGCCGCGCTGTGCGGGTTGCAAGTCGGACTTGAAATTGTGCAAAATATTTTTTGCTTCATGAAGGCTTCCGCATCATTTAATGTAATTCTTCGATCTGTCCATCAGTATTTCTCCTTATTTGCTCACTATCATTCGGAACTCAGAGGTCTCTGGTCGCGTGGATGAAGCGAGGGACCAATTCCTTATAACTAGCCTTTCACTACATTCTGTGGTTTGAAAGTAATGTAATTTGATGTTCGCAGGTGCCGGGAATCACTACGCGGAGATCCAAGTGGTGGACGAAATCTACGACAAGTGGGCCGCCGCCAAGATGGGCATCGAAGAGAAAGGCCAAGTCTGCGTCATGATCCATTCGGGGAGCCGCGGCTTCGGCCATCAGGTGGCCACCGACGCCCTGGTCCAGATGGAAAAGGCCATGGCGCGCGACAAAATCGAAACCAACGACCGACAGCTGGCGTGCGCCCGGATCCACTCGCAGGAAGGACAGGACTACCTCAAGTCCATGGCGGCCGCCGCCAACTTCGCCTGGGTCAACCGCAGCTCCATGACCTTCCTGACGCGCCAGGCCTTCGCCAAGCAGTTCAACACGGCCCCCGACGACCTCGACATGCACGTCATCTACGACGTCTCCCACAACATAGCCAAAGTCGAAGAGCACGTCGTCGACGGCAAGCCGAAGACGCTGCTGGTGCACCGGAAGGGATCGACGAGGGCGTTTCCGCCGCACCACCCCCTGATCCCCGTCGACTACCAGCTGACCGGGCAGCCGGTGCTGATCGGCGGCACGATGGGGACGTGCAGCTACGTGCTGACCGGCACCGAGCAGGGCATGGTGGAGACGTTCGGGTCGACGTGTCACGGGGCCGGCAGGGCGCTGTCCAGGGCGAAATCTAGGAGGAATCTGGACTACACCGACGTTCTGAGGAAGCTGGACGGCATGGGGATCTCGATCAGGGTCGCTTCGCCCAAGCTGGTGATGGAGGAGGCGCCCGAATCGTACAAGAACGTCACGGACGTGGTGAACACCTGCCATGCCGCCGGCATCAGCAAGAAGTGCATCAAGTTGAGGCCGATCGCCGTCATAAAAGGCTGAGACTTGAGTTCGAATTCACTGTGATTCTGTATATTCATCAATCAAGCAGGTACCAACGTACCTACGCTGTAATTTATTGTTTTTGCTAATAAATTTTTCTGACGACACCACAAGTTCTCCCTTCCAGAGTGATATTCAAACGGGCAAATGGGGCAAAATGGCAAATTTTTGCTTACATTTTTGTATAATTCCGAATCAAAACAGGATTCTAAGGCCGTCTAAAGCTACGTTTGCGTTTTATAAAATCCACCAAAAATTCATAAAAATCCTCACTTGTTGCTGAAATTGTTACGCTGTCGACATTTAGGGCACCTACTATTTTGAGCAGTTCCTCAAACAATCAAAGCCTAATATTATAAACAATATATTTATATTCAACAACGTCAAAACAAAGCTCGAAGAAGCTCTACAATTATTTTCAAATTGAATCGCGCTTCTTCACTTTCTTCTTTTTCCTGCCGTCTTCGGTCTTGATGATCGCCTCCAGTTCCGAATCTTCCGGCAACTCGAACTGGCCGTCCCGTTCGATTTTGATGTTATCCTCCAGGCTGAAACTCTTCCGCCGCGCCTTACCCTTGCTGGCCAAGTCGGTAAACGAACCCAGGGTTGCTCTCCTGAAATCTACCCGACCGGACTTCAGCAGGCCGCCCAGATCCAAATCAGTCAGCGATCCGGTGTCGCTGTCTTCGCTCAGTTTCTCAGGCTTCACTTTTTTCAGCTTTTTCGGTTTCGCGAACCATTCGTCGGCCGCCGCCGCCGCCGCCGTGTAATCGCTCTCGTCGCTCAGTTTTTCCGTTTTGACTTTCCTCCTTTTCGGCGTCTGGAAGTCCTCGACTTCGTCTTCCGGGGTTTCCGTGTGCTTTCGCTTCTTTTTACTGGGGCTGGATGCGAGCGTGGCCGTGGCGGCGGCCTCTTCCAGAGGCTCCGCGAACGAAACGTGCACTGATTTTTTGGGGCTCTGACTTTGAGGAACTGCGCAGCTTTCGTCGTGCTGCTGCTGGCTCTTTCGTTTCTTCTTCGGCGACCGGTTTTGCATGCGGTGATCGGCTTCATCGCTGGCAGTTCCGACGCCACTGTCGGGTTCAAAAAGAATCTCTCTGCAACAATAACGCAGTGGTCAGTTACCAAGTTCTGGCTTTACAAGATGTTCCGCCATCACAAAATACTCCCTTCTTCAATTTATACATACAGAATTCAATAAAAATGCAATGATCCATGTACAAAATGTTGACTATGAAATATGTTCCGTCACCACAAAATACTCCCTTCGCCAATAATACGGTATGTTTCCGGAACCATACAAAGACATACGGGTCGATTCTTTGATCATTACTTTGGTTTAGTGTCGTCAACATGATTATACCTCAACGCATTAAACTCTATTCACAACGTCGAAATAATTGACAGCACTCAAAACGGTCTCCAGTACTAGATGCGTGAGAAAAAGATCATATCTAAAAAAATCGTGAGTCCTGAATCAATATTTTTTGTTTCAAAAAATTCTTCAATACTTTGGCCTCATTTGCTTCGCTGGTTGTATCTCGAAAATTGTGTGAACAAAAAAGTTTCTCGCTGGCTGAAAAGGATGATGATTCATAGCATCATAGCCGATGAAAATGTTTGAAAACTAAATAAAAAAATTATACACAATAGTTTCTTGATCGCTGTTACACTGTAAAAAAGGTCTTGATAAATGTACGTCAACTTGAAAAATTTTTAACACAGCTTAATTAGATCTAAAGATATGAGGACGTGAAGATAAGCATATATACGTTTTCCTAATTTTAGATAAGTTTCAAGACCTGTGCATTCTTTATTGTTGTTGAAGACTGTTTATATTTGACCGATCATCTTCAAACGATCCGCAATAGATAACGCCGACACCGGTGAATGCCTTCCAACATTGCATGGGGTCGGCACCATCGTTCACATTTTACGTGCTATGCGACACGCCTCACATTGGCATGCATTCCAACTTCCAACTAGATCAAAAACCGTGTTTTAGAGACAAAAATCCAGTAAAAAAAATATAGCTATCCATCGTCTATGGCTTTCGAAATATCACCAGCTCTAACCGCACTTTTTACAGTAACAATACTCACTGCACACCATCTACGCTTCATTTTCTAACATTTTTGATGGGCGCGAAAAGCCGCAATTCACCCGAAAAGCTGTGTACACGGACCTCGTCAGGTTCCTCGATGTTTTTGTTACGTGCCCAAAAAGCTGCAATTTGCCCGAGAATCTGTGTACATGGACCTCCACGCTTCATTTTCCAACATTTTTGATGGACCCAAAAAGCCGCAATTCTTTTTTTTTTGGGCCTAAATCTTCATTTGTTACTTTTTCATTCATTCAAAATCACAGCTCTTCTTTAAGAAAGCCATTTTGTCTGTTTTATTACTCTTTCTCGCGTGCTGTTTGAGCTTCTACCCACCCAGCACTCCTGTTCGCTCCTCGGTCCCGTAACTAGAAAAAAGGTCAATTTGTGCTCTCTCTTTTTCGTATGATTTTTAAGCTTCTCAAGACTTTCTAATCCTGCACTGCAGAAGGATCTTGCATGGTAATTTCATGCTCTAATCTTCCTGACAAGCCCAACTGGCAAACAAATTGTTAACACATGTACTGTTCCGAATGTTCGCATCAATACTTTTTTGCGTAGACGTCAAACAATATTCAAAGTTGAAGCTCGTAATATTTTTATGCTTTTTAGGAAAGGCACATATTAGCATTTTGCTAGGTAACCTGCAATTGCCGCTATGGGACAATCAGATATAGCCAGAGTAGAGCGATCCTTCCATTCACAATTCGAAGTATTATAAGTGTTCATATCATACCGCAGAGAAGGTCTTTGCAAAACCATCGCCTACGTTTTCACGTTTTGAGGTTCAAGTATACAGGGTGTTCGGGTTTGGCTATCAAAGACTTTGAGGGATGATTCCCCTTCAAAAATTAAGCCGAAAGAACAAAAAACTCATGGTCCTAAAATGCTTCCTTGAAAAGATACTTGATACCGTTGAAGTTAACTTTTTTTAATCGTTTTTTCACCGTGACTTTTTAACCGTTGAACCGATTTTGATCAAATTTTAACCAAAGTTTAGTCAACTGAGTCTCCATCGAATATTAATATCACAATCCATCAAAGATTCCTGGGGGCGTGGATAATAGGGGACTGTCCTCTATTTTCGCCCCTATTTTCATCTCCCCTGATTATTTTTTAAAATTGATGATATTTTCAGATTCTACGTTCAATTTAGAAGAAAAAGTTACTCTTGCAAAATTTTGATCAGAGGCTTCATTCCCAAGATATTTGGTTTTTAAACTTTGGAAATCATCTCGAAATCGCCACTTTCCAGAGCCTAAATTGTTTTTCTCTGAAAACGCCTCGTTTCTTAACCGAAAATGGCAGTAAATCAACCTAAGCGACCTAGAAAACTTATTCAAGTTGAGAAATCATGAGTTTTCTTGGATTTTAATTTTTAGGCCTTTGAAAGTCGCGATTTCGAGGCGTTTTCCAAAGTTTCAGACCCAAATATCTCAGAAATGAAGCCTCTAATCAAAATTTTGCAAGTGTAACTTTTTCTTCTAAATTAAACGTAGAATCCGAAAATATCCACAATGTTGAAAAATAATTGAGGTAGATAAAAATAGGGGCAGAAATAGGGGACAGTCCCCTATTATCTACGCCCCCAGAAATTTTTGATAAATTGTGGTATCATTATTCGATGGAGACTCATTTGACTGAACTTTGGTTGAAATTTGATCAGAATCGGTTCAACGGTTCAAAAGTTACGGTGAAAAAACCATTTAAAAAAGTCAACTTCAACACCCTGTATCTTTTCAAGGAAGCATTTAAGGACCATGAGTTTTTTGTTCTTTCGGCTTTATTTTTAAAGGGGAATCATCCCTCAAAGTTTGTAATAGCCAAACTCGAACACCCTGTATACAGGGTGTTTCAGGGTGTTACAGGGTGTCTCATAACCCTGTATACAGGGTGTTTCAGGGATGATAGCAAATAATTCAACTGTGGGTAGATCTCGTCAAAATATGACGAAAACCTATATACCATTTTGCAAAGTTCGGTCCAATGACGAAGATACAGCCCTCCAAAGTTCACTTTTTTCGGATTTCAAAAATTTGTAACTCAAGAACGTTTCGACAAATTTGGCTTCAATTCAGCATAAGCTGGTTTGTCATAATTATCTATCAACCTGTCAAATTTGGAAAGAATCCAATCAGTGGCATAGAAGTTATGAGGGGTCACCTTGAGTCAACTTTTCTCCGGATGCTTCTAAATTATTGACCCTCATAACTCCTACACCAGTGGTTGGATTCTCTCCAAATTTGGCAGGTTGATAGATAATCATGACAAACCAGCTTTTGCTGAATTGAAACTGAATTTGTCGAAACGTTCCTGAGTTACAAATTTTTGAAATCCGAAAAAAGTCAACTTTGGAAGGCTGTATCTTCGTCATTAGGCCGAACTCTGCAAAATGGTATATAGGTTTTCGTCATATTTTGACAGGATCTACCCACAGTTGAATTTTTTTCTATCATCCCTGAAACACTCTGTATATTTATTATACCGTCCGTTTTTTATTTTAGGCCCCGGCCCGTAGCGTCTTTATTATGGGTTTCACACCCAATATGTTGTATATTTTTGAAATCACAAAAACAAGATCTTTCGACTGATGATATGTCAAATTATTTTTGACAGATGTCATTTTTTGACAAATGACAGAATATTACTTGTGATACATCATTTTAAGGCCCATAAAATTCTGAGGAGAACCGTGTTTTTATTTTTGTGATAGGGTGTCTTTTACAGCTTCTAGGGGTCTTTCAATAGGAAAAAAATGTTGAATTTCAAAAATACATTATAAGTAAATAGGTAAAGCAGGTACCTATTTTTAATGTAAACTAATGATAATAATGAATAATTGATCACAATGAAACAAAAAATGTCCTTAAGAAGTTGCTCGAATGACCGCCTCCTTGTTCCTTGAATGAAAGATTCGACGATCAGTGAATTGGAACTACCACCGGTCCAACGCGATGACATCCGAGCTTGCCAAAAATGACCCCCCTCTAGTTTTTATGAGCCTACCCGAAAGATAAGGTGTTTATAAAGTTTCCCAATAATTTGGACAATTTAAAAATCAGATCATCACCATTAGTTCATTTTAAAAATACCTATTACTTATTGAGTGGCTATTTCTGAAATTGACATTTTTTCCCATTGAAAGACCCCTAGAAGCTGTAAAAGACATCCTATTCTAGAAATGAAAACACAGTTCTCCTAAGAATTTTAAGGGCTTTAAAATGGTGTGTCCCAAGTACTATTCTGTCAATTGTCAAAAAATGACATCTGTCAAAAATAATTTGACATATCATCAGTCGAAAGATCTTGTTTTCCTGATTTCAAAAATATATAATATATCGGGTGTAAAATTCATAATAAAGATGCTACGGGCTGGGGCCTAAAATAAAAAACGGACGGTATGTAGGTATAAGGTGAATAGTAATAGCATTCGAAGCATTTTTTGGTCGCGAGTTTTTAGGAACATTTTGGATTCACAAAGGATCTTACTCGAATGCTAATCGATCAACTGGGTTAGTGTTCGTGGTTGTTTTCGTACCACAGACGACAGAAGTGATAGGTGCGCATGTTAGAGCCAGCCACGAATTGTTTATCAACTGTCAAACGTCATAAAAGTGCCATTTTTGACAATATAAAAGATCCTTTAATACAGTACGGCTCGGCCTTTATTTAAAAGGAAGGGAAGCCCGTATTTTATTAAAGGAATCCTTTATTTTCCTGTAAAATGGGCAGGCGTAGATGTCAAAATAAAGGAAACTTTATAAGGACAGCACAAATAAGTGAATAAGCACTTTCTAATGACGTCACGTTGCATAGCAACCGCCTTTCTGATAGGCTGCTGCTAGGCAGCGTGACGTCACAAGCGTAGATTTCTACTCATCGTGATGGGCCCCCAACCCCAACTTTTTTCAAGCCTATTCTACTCAACTTATTAGTGTCTTCTTCAGACATTAGTTAAGTTGGTAACCATGCATGTGAGAAATTCATGAAATGAAATTGGTCATCAAGGCAATAGTTACATCAGATCATTATTTATGCCCCTGATTAAAAAAAAACACTAGGGGGGGGGGTTGTAAAAAATGAAGATACTCCTCATTATTTATGCCCCTGATTTTTTTTAACACGTTACTGTTGTTCGATGGAGACATATTTCAGTGAACTTTTGTTCAAATTTGAAAAAAATCAGTTACACAGTTCAAAAGTTACGTCAAAAAATCGATTTTAAAAATTCATCTTGAACACCCTGTTACTTTTCAACAGAGCATTGGACATTGAAACTAGAAGTTTGTAACCATAATTGCGAAACACCCTGTATAGCAGAAATTTGACGATATACAGGTGTCCGTTTTTCGAGGCTAAGCATGGGTATCTCGCTTATCTTTAGAGATACAGAGTCGGTTAAATTAGAAAAAAGTTGCGAATTTTCCTGACGATCAATGATCTAAGAAGATATTTGACTTGTCAGTTTTAGTTTTCGAGATATCGAGAAAAAACAGAAATTTGTAATTTTTGTTTTAATTTTTTATTTGAAAAACGGTTGAAGATAGCCTTTTCTAACTAAGACATTGTGGAGGCACTTTTCCAAGGAGAATTCAATCTTGCCAAAATCTTCATTCTAGCTTTCAAAACAACCGTGATATGACATTCAACTTTTTTTTCTCTTATGGGCGCCATATTGAATTTTGACATTTTTAAATACAATATTTTTTTCTGGTTACAAAGATGTGTCACATGCCACTGTTGAGTTCATGCTTTAGAGCAAAAAAAAATTTTAAATTTTTCAAAGAGTGCTTTGAAAATAAATCAGCATCGACAATAAAAAAAAAACGTAAATGTTAAACATTTATTCAACAATGACATGTGGCACATTGTTCTAACCAGATAAGAATACCGTATTCAAAAATATCAAAATCCAATATGGCGCCTATTAGAGAAAAAAGTTTAATGTAGTATCTCGGTTGCTTTGAAAGCTAGAATAAAGATTTTGGCAGCTTTGAATTCCCCTTGAAAAAGTGCCCTGACAATGTCTAGATTAGAAAAGGCCACCTTCAACCGTTTTTTGAATAAAAAATGAAAACAAAAATTGAAATTCTTGTTTTTTCACGATATCTCAAAAACTAAAATCGATACGTCAAATTTCTTTTTGGATCATTGATCGTCATGAGAATGTGCAACTTTTTCCTAATTTAACCGACTTTGTATCTCTCAAGATAAGCTCAACCCATGCTTAGCCTCGAAAAACGGACACCTGTATTGTCCAGCAGACTAAGTTTAATAATAATCATTTAATTAAGCACACGAAATGAATCAACAGAAACCCACATAGAATCAATTTGACGCTTTTTTCATCAAAGTGAGCTATGGAAATTGATGAATGACATTTTACATTCAACACTGACACTGACAGCACAACTGTCAATGTCCACAGCTTACTCTAATAATAAGAAAAGCTGTAAATTTGACTATGGATACTTACTTCAGAACTCCCCTGATGTAGGGCAGCCTGCCGCTGAAACTCGTTTGGGTAATTTCGAAAGCGACCTCGGCGCCCGGCTTCACGCCGCTGCCCATCCACTCGTCGTCGTCTTCCGGCTTCGGAATGGTCACGTTGAAAGTCTGATGGACCAAACACCCGATGTGATCGCCCCCCCTCTCGCTCACGTTCACGACGCCCTTGAGCACCGCCCCGATGACCGGCTTGAACACGAAGAACTCGGCCTGGACGCAGATGTGCAATGTCGGGCAGATGCCGTATATGTTGGGCTGCGGCGTCAAAAGCGTCATGTTCTGGCAACCGAGCAGGATTCCTTTGAATCTACGAAACTGGGATGTGAAAAACTGATTTGTTTATATGGTGAATGTGCGCTTACAATTGGGAGTACTTTCCGACGTCCTGTTGCAGGATCCGCTTGATTGATTCCTTCTCGTCGCCGAGGTCGTAGGGCTCCATGATTATTTCGTAAGGCGATTTTATCAGTTCGACGAACGAATCGGGTTCTTTTGCCAGCCGGTTCAGCGTATCGCGGTTCAGATGCGTTATTTTATGCGATTTCGACCTCATCTTGGCTCGGCCAAACGTGCGGCGTGCGGGGACCTAAAAAGTGAGGTTGGATTAACTGCCATGTGTCAGTGGTGACAGCATAGACGTGACAGGTGAGCAGGTGAAATTGACAACGATGACAGCCAAGCGCGAAAGTCCCTAGATCGAACCAACGAATGGACGCACTGTTTTAGTGCTAGCCAAGGACGTCTGTGCTAGCGAGGTATATGTGCTAGATGTGTGCTAGCGGTACGCAGTGTTCCTATTACGTAACGACAACGTAGCCATTAAGTAGCCGCTACTAGTGGCGAAAACTTCAAATGGCATTATTATACAGGGTGATTTTTTGAAAAGTTTCCACCTCCAATATTTTCCCGCACAAATTTTTTTTGCAAAAAAGCCAAAACAGGTCGATTTTTTTTTCGAGGGGGACATCTAACCAGCGTATTTTCAATCTCACTGTTTCATCCCTCTAGGCAGGGTGACTACCCCTTCCAAAATCTTAAATGGGACTAGGGGTCAAGATACACATTGTTTTGAAGGTCATTCAATTCTCTTTATACTGGTGCATCTAAAATGAAAATCTAACCATCCGTTCTCAAACTATGAATTTTTTAAGCCAGGAACCTTCGCTGAATAAATTTTTGTTTTTATTATGCATTGGCGTATCAAGAACCGCCAACACACGTCTATTTCAATCAAGTATTAGGGGAAGGGACATTTTTGACAGATCGTTGCGATACGTACCTCTCACCCACTCCTTCGCCCCCATCAACAACCCCTTGGAAATCTGAAATGGGATATGAGCCATCTTGTGATACCTCATTTGAAAGGGGTATCAATAATTCGCCAGTGCATTCGATTCTAATGAAGTCGTCAACAGGTGCCTAAAACTCAACGATCATTTTGGAAAAATTATTCAGATTAAAGCATTTTTATTCAAATAATTTCTTTTATTCTGAAAATGCAAACGTTTCAACAGACAGAAGCAAGTGGAACTGAAAGAAGTCAGTAGTTACAATCACAAAAGATAAGATAATTTTTTTACTTCAGTTTTTCCCAGTTTTTCAGGTACATTATTTTGTTTTCTACAATACACTAAGTGTACCGTATTCGACGTCGGTTGAATTGTTACATGTAAAAAATGGCTTACGCTGTTGCCGAGAGGGTTGAAGTAATTTTGATTTATGGTGCAATGAACTGTTACCGAGCCACGGCCAGAGTTTTCAGTGAAAGACATCCAGATAGACAAATGAGCCATACGTACGTCAGAAAGCTTTTACGAAAATTCCAGGAAACGAAGAGGTAACGTGGTGGTAGATGAAATGGCTCAGATTGAAGTACTAGGTCATCTGGCTTTGGATCCAACTAACTCTTTGCGTCGGATTTCTGCAACTACAGGACTTTCGTACTCATCCGTGCGCAAAGTGACAAAACTTCATAAATTCCGTCCATACAAAATGAAAATGCTGCAGGAGCTTGTTGAAGAAGATCCTGATCGGAGACTAGAGTTTTGCGAGACCATGACAGAAATGATCACTGCAAACCCAAATCTGGTCAAGAACATATGCTTCAGTGATGAATGCAGTTTCTATTTAAACGGCTGTGTAAATAAACAAAATGTGCGTTATTGGAGTGATGAAAATCCACGCATTTTCAGAGAGGGACATACGCAAGCTCCTCAAAAATTGAATGTTTGGGCAGGAATACTTGGAGATGCGGTAGTCGGTCCCCTATTCATTGAACAAACATTGAATGGTGATGTGTATTTGGACTTGCTGGAGAATACCATCGATCCTTTAATAACCGATGAAGTTGAAAATCAACGTGATCAAGGTGGAAATCCGATCCTGGATGAAAATGGGCTATTCTTTCAGCAAGATGGAGCCCCGCCTCATTACGCTGTCAATGTGCGAAACTGGCTCGACCAGAGATTTCCGAATCATTGGATTGGCAGGCGTGGAGCGATAGAATGGCCACCTCGATCACCAGATTTGACAAGTCCCGACTTCTTCCTCTGGGGTCATCTTAAATCTGTTGTCTTCAAAACTCAGCCAGTGGATTTGGTAGATTTACGACAGCGGATAGTTGACGAATGCAGAAGGATTCCTAGAGAAACGTTCTCTAGAGTGAGACAGGAATTCGAAAATCGTCTCTACTACTGCATGGAGAATAACGGTGGTCACTTTGAGCATCTTTTGTGATTGTGACTACTGACTTCTTTCAGTTCCACTTGCTTCTGTCTGTTGAAACGTTTGCATTTTCAGAATAAAAGAAATTATTTGAATAAAAATGCTTTCTGAATAATTTTTCCAAAATGATCGTTGAGTTTTAGGCACCTGTTGACGAGTTTATTAGAATCGAATGCACTGGCGAATTATTGATGAACCTTTCAAATGAGGTATCACAAGATGGCTCATATCCCATTTCAGATTTCCAAGGGGTTGTTGATGGGGGCGAAGGAGTGGGTGAGAGGTACGTATCTCAACGATCTGTCAAAAAATGCCCCTTCCCCTAATACTTGATTGAAATAGACGTGTGTTGGCGGTTCTTGATACGCCAATGCATAATAAAAACAAAAATTTATTCAGCGAAGGTTCCTGGCTTAAAAAATTCATAGATTGAGAACGGATGGTTAGATTTTCATTTTAGATGCACCAGTATAAAGAGAATTGAATGACCTTCAAAACAATGTGTATCTTGACCCCTAGTCCCATTTAAGATTTTGGAAGGGGTAGTCACCCTGCCTAGGGGGATGAAACAGTAAGATTGAAAATACGCTGGTTAGATGTCCCCCTCGAAAAGAAAATCGACCTGTTTTGGCTTTTTTGCAAAAAAAATTTGTGCGGGAAAATATTGGAGGTGGAAACTTTTCAAAAAATCACCCTGTATAGTAGGTTCACTTAACTTAGGAACGTAACGCCGACTTTGATTGTTTGTTGGGAAAATATAAGATCCAATGAAAAAAGTATGAAAAAGACAACGATTTCAAAAATGGTAAATTCTTTCATATTGTACCTTCGACCTCCAACAGAAAAAATGCCAAGCCTCGGACAGATGGGGACTTTCAGTATGTTGTTCCCCATCAAATTTTGAAGGGATGCTCACTCGGATGCTCCAATTTTCAGATTTTCCTTAATTTATTCTGGGTTAAAACCTGTTTTACCTGGGCTATGGGTAATAGTTATTAATGTTGAAAAAATATTCATTTTTATTATTATTATTCGTTAAAAATATTTGTACGCGGCTCTCCGATTCCCTTTCCTCCTAAATTGTCCATTACCGTTTCCGTTTTTGCGCGAGTATTTGAAAATCTGGTATCTGGTGGATTTCTGGTGGACTTTCACAGTCGATCTAGTGAAAACTCCCAAGAGAACGTTGGCAACATTGGTGTCGGCCCACTGTCACTGTCATCTGTGGTCACTGTCATAATTTGTAGGTTAGAAACAACAGTTTGCACGATTTCACGTGCGTTTGTGCCAGACAAAAATGAAAAACAAACGTAAAAATACGCACAAGCGTTTCGAAGACGCTGAAGCTGATGAAATCGAAGACGAGTACGAAATCAAGAAGAAATGGCACGAAGAGGTACGTTTCTTTGACTGGTTATCCCCACTTTTTAACGATTGGTGAATTGCAGCTAACGGAGGACCCAAAAAACTCCCCGGCAGCCACCGAGCAAGTACTAATCGACCTGAAAGACCAAGCAGAAAAGCTTCTAGAAGCTAAAACGAACGAATTCACCAGCAGTAAGTGTTTTACCTGACGAATCGCCCCCTTTTTTATTGATCTCTTGCTGCTCGCAGAAAGCATGAAAAGCGCCAACTTCAAATGGATGAAATCGGTCATCACCAGCGGAACGCCTTCGGATCAGGTCGCCGCGAGGACCATCGCCATTCAAGACAACCCGCTTTACAATTTGAACAGCTTGCGCAGCTTTGTGGCGATGGTCTCGGCCAGCAAAAACAAGGAATGTTCGGCGGCCATCGACGCCTTGACCGAGCTGTTCCTGAACGATTTGCTGCGTCCTGATAAAAAGCTGCGGCCCTTCAGTCAACGGCCTCTGTCTCTGTTGAATGATCTGAGCTCGGGCAACAGGGTCACCAAAGAAAAGCTGCTGTGTCTCTGGTACTTTGAAGCGGCCCTGAAGGAAGTCTACATCGGGTTCGTGGAAGCCCTGAGCAAAGTTGCCAGGGACAGCATCGACGCCAACAAAGAAACGGCCATTGGGGCCATGAGCAAGCTGCTCAGTTCAAATCCGGAACAGGAACAGGTAAATTTAGAGCTGGTGCAAAGAGTCCGATTTATATATGCTATCTGTAAAGGCCACTAGGGCCAATGGCAGAAGGCTAAAGCGACATTGGTGACCATGTTTTAAAGGGGACCTCGATTTTGTTAATTCCAAAAGTAGGAAAATGGAGTGATTTAGGTGTTGGCGCGCCAAACCAGTCTTCCTCAGGAAGTTATCTAAACTACTTGACAATTGAACTGCAACACCTAAAAATTAGGTGCGTTTTCAAATTGAGTTAGCTCAAAAAATATCTGACGGGCTCCATAAATTCAGGCATGTGAGGAGCTTTGACTATTGAGTGCTGGTATTGATGATAAGTTTGATTGCACAATTTGTCATATACAGGGTGCCAACGGAGAGCGTGCAGATATGGGCAATCTTTCACCTTGTACAACTTTTGAAAATAAAAATCCAAGATTTTTTCTATCGCCTGCTTTTGGAAGGTTGAATCATTATGCTGAAACGGTTTTAGAATTTTGACCCTAACTTTTTTTTTCAAAAAATTGTGCTCAATTTTCTGAAATATGCACTTTCTGATTAAGAAAAAGAAATAGAGACATTGTTTGGTTTCAAACAGCGTCCATATTGAATTTACTTACGAAGATTTTCATTTGAGCCTCCACATCCCCTAGAAACTACCCCTTTTGGGACACCGTCTCACGACACGATATGCAATGCTTCATTTAAAAGGCCTAAGAAAAGTACTCATCAATAATTGGATTGAAATAAGTATACTACGATGACCCCACACGTACAGCTTCCTAAAAACCACCCCTTGACTTCAAGGGACAGGGTTGGTATGACAATTCACCTCACTCCTTGAATAGTAGGCCGTTCAAGTGTATTACCACCAAGGTCATTGGTGAAAACACCCCTCCAGAATGACCAACCTCAAACATTCAAATAGTTTTCACTTTTTATGAAGATTTTCAGTGTCGTTCGGTTAATTGTCTTAACAAATACACCTCTAGGTTCGATATATTATCGCTTACATCTCGATTTACACTCGGATCCCCTCGTGAAAATCCTCGATGTAGCGATAATACACCTCACCTATCGGTGTATTACATACGATAATACCCTTGACAGACTGGAAAACTTAATGATCATTAAGCGTAAATTTCGATATAAATGACCAGTGTGTCACGTCGTCATTTACTTAATGATCATTTAGAACGTCATTTAGGACCTTAATGATCATCAACTAGGAGCAACCATAATCGCCGAATAATCGCCGGTGGTCGTGCATCAGCGCCGTGATTTTCAAATACCATTGGCCAGTTTTTCTGCAATGAATCGCGATATCTGTCATTTTCATCAAGTCCGTCATTTCAGTACGCCATTCAGACACGTATTTCTGGAATAGAGGAACTGGATTTTGTGTCTTGCCTCTTGCAACAACATCTCTTGTACCAAATTATGAGATAATGCTCGTAGTGTGCACGTAAGCACGTAGGTACGAAAAATTAAAAACTCCAAAAACATAAGAAATGACCACCCATTCGCGGAATTTGGATGATACGAACATTGCAAACGGGCAGCAGGATATAGATTGGCGGCACTTTATTTTTGGGCAAAGTCGAATTTATTGATGAGATTTTCATTTGAGCCTCCACATCCCCTAGAAACTACCCCTTTTGGGACACCGTCTCACAACAAGATATGCAATGCTTCATTTAAAAGGCCTAAGATAAGTACTCATCAATAATTGGATTGAAATAAGTATACTACGATGACCCCACACGTACAGCTTCCTAAAAATCACCCCTTGACTTCAAGGGACAGGGTTGGTATGATAAGACATGCAATAGGTACATGAAAATTCCAAAAAACGTCTTTTTCAACTGTTCCACTGAAAAAGTGATGCTACACGATGACCCTTTACGTAGGTCATCCCAACAGTAGCTACCCTCTCGAAAAAAGAACTACCCTTTAAAAAAACAGTACTTCCGCAATACCTCATTTGTTAGGATTTTTTTCAAATCTGTCGCAATAGTTTGCCGCTACGATGATTTCATTCACATATCTACCCGAAACTACCCCTTTAACTACCCCTTCAATATCGCATAGCCTTTACCTTGATGCGTTATTTACGAGTTGAAAGAACTTTTGCCTACTAACCGTTTCATTGAAATGATGGTGTTTTCTACGATGATAGTACAAAACCTTTCCTGAAACTACCCCTAGAAATCGCCCCTTTAGTTGAAGGTATGCAGTACCTCATTTGGAAGCTGAGAGAAGGTGCGATTAAATAAGTTCAAAATGATTTCGCGATGACCTTACACGCATCAAGGTAAAGGCTATGCGATATTGAAAGGGTAGTTGAAGGACTAGTTTCGGGTAGATATGTGAATGAAATCATCGTAGCGGCAAACTATTGCGACAGATTTTGAAAAAACTCCAACAAATGAGGTATTGCGGAAGTACTGGTTTTTTAAAGGGTAGCTCTTTTTCCGAGAGGGTAGCTACTGTTGGGATGACCTGCGCAGAGGGTCATCGTGTAGCATCACTTTTTTAGTGGAACAGTTGGAAAAGACGTTTTTTGGAATTTTCATGTACAAATTGCATGTCTTATACCCTTGACAGACTGCACCTTAATGATCATTAAGCGTAATGATCATTAACGTTAAATGACGATTGCGAATTTGGGGGGTGACACACTGCAAATCGTAATAAGCCTATGAGCTTGCGCCGTAGCGCATATTCATGCGTGGCGATCAATTTTCCCCCAAAATGTCAATGTCAAATTGTCGAATAATCCGAAGTATTGGGCTATTATTGTCCTTATTATCTATAATAATAATATTAATTTCATATTTTTTGTGAAGTGTGAGGTGGTATTTAGCTTAGATTCCATTCAATCAAGAAAGCGTGGTGTGAACATTGCAAGTAATAACAAAGTAATTATTGTTTGCAATGTTCACACCACATCATACTATCTTTATTTGTTGCCAAAATATATGTTGAATTTGTATTGAGTCGAAAGAAATAGAGGAAGAAGAGACTGATGATTTAGTCAATATAACCTGATCAAAATCGCATAGCCCCATATGTCTAAACAACTTTTAAATGCGGCCCTGATTTATGTGCGCGGCTGGCAAGTGGCAAGGGAACTGACAGATGCATGTTACAGTCAACTTTTTTGCAATTTTCTAACTGCTTTTGCGATAAGTACCTTCTATTTCGCTTATTGCTTCCGCAAAATTTCACATTTTTCACGACGGACGTTCTGGAAACCTATTCCCCCATCAATAAAATGTACCCCCATCTGGTACAAGAGATGTTGTTGCAAGAGGCAAGACACAAAATCCAGTTCCTCCATTCCAGAAATACGTGTCTGAATGGCGTACTGAAATGACGGACTTAATGAAAATGACAGATATCGCGATTCATTGCAGAAAATCTGGCCAATGGTATTCAAAAATCACGGCGCTGATGCACGACCACCGGCGATTATTCGGCGATTATGGTTGCTCCTAGTTGATGATCATTAAGGTCCTAAATGACGTTCTAAATGATCATTAAGTAAATGACGACGTGACACACTGGTCATTTATATCGTAATTTACGCTTAATGATCGTTTTCCAGTCTGTCAAGGGTATTATCATACCAACCCTGTCCCTTGAAGTCAAGGGGTGGTTTCTAGGGAGCTGTACGTGTGGGGTCATCGCAGTATCCTTATTTCAATCCAATTATTGAAGAATAATTTCCTTATGCCTTTTAAATGAAGCATTGCATATCTTGTTGTGAGCCGGTGTCCCAAAAGGGGTAGTTTCTAGGGGATGTTAAGGCTCACATGAAAATCTTCTTAAGCAAATCCAATATGGACGCCGTTTGAAAACAAACAATGTCTCTATTTCTTTTTCTTAATCAGAAAGTGCATATTTCAGAAAATTGAGCACAATTTTTTGAAAAAAAGTTAGGGTCAAAATTCCAAAACCGTTTCGGCATAATGATTCAACCTTGCAAAAGTAGGCGATAGAAAAAATCTCGGATTTTTTTTTCGAAAGTTGTACAAGGTGAAAGATTACCCATATCTGCACGCTCTCCGTTGGCACACTGTATATGACAAATTGTTCAATCAAACTTATCATCAATACCAGCACTCGATAGTCAAAGAAATGATCTTTCCTCACATGCCTGAATTTCTGGAATCCGTCAGATATTTTTTGAGCTATCTCAATGGACCTATTTCTTTTTCACGCCCATTTTGGGTCCTATCGCCTCTCATTGGCGAGATTTGCCTCACAATCTCCCGTAGCAACTCTGTCAGTGTCATTTACTACCCCTGACAACGATATGTTACAATTTGTCATCAGTTATTGTCAGTAGAGCAGAACCAAAATGTGGAGCAAAAGTCTTGCCACGATGCAAACCTACAGACTCGACAACGCTCTACTTGTTTATAGGTGTAAGCATCAAATGACGGGGAACCAGCGTGATAAGGGGTTACAGTATAGTGCGGAAGGATATTTTGAAGACGAAGACGTACTTGTGAATAACCTGGAGGTAGAAGCGAAGTGCTACAGGAGCTAGAAAAAGGAACAAGCTCCTCAAGAAAATGTTCGAAACACACGGTCGAAACAGCATTTGTTTTCAGCGTCTTCTTTGTACCAATCACTGATGAATAGAAATCTTCCGCTCTGAAGTGCCGTGAGCACACCTAAGATTGAAGCAAAATATTGAGGTTTTGTTGTGAAGTTACAGTAGTAATCGCCAAATAGGAAGCTGAGGTAGCATTCCCAGCACTTTGAACGGTAATTTGGACGCCCCCGCTTTTGGCCTTGCAAGTACAACTTGTAAAACAGCTGAAGTTGTTTCGTTAGCGTTTGATGCCGGCATCGTGTCTTCCAGTGGCGGCCATCCATTCATTTCGCTTATTTTCGTCGACAGGAAAACCGTGGAATGAAACATTTGGGGTAAATACTCTCTTGGACTTTGTGCGGACAACTTTTCACACAACAAAAGCGCATTTTTCGAATTGTTTGATCAGTGTAGCGACACGACACATGTTGCAGTCATAGTGACAGTGACAATTCTAATTTATTGTGACAGTATCGTCTTCCTCGAATTTCGCGCCTAATAATTAAAGGCGTTTGATTGGCCAGGGGTGTGGCTTAAAATTATTCATCCTTGTCTGAACGTCTCTGTTCCCCATAAGAAATAGGTCTATTTGAAAACGCACCTAATTTTTAGGTGTTGCAGTTCAATTGCCAAGCAGTTTATTTCCATAACAACAATGCCATTTAAATAATCATACCACCTGCAAATGTCAATTTCAACAATTCATAAACTTCAATTTTGACAATTTTCCTCACACATATGTTCGTGACTGCCGCATGAACCCTTATGAAACGGGCGGGATATTCAAAATGTGCGGAGCGCCTGATGGGCAATTCAAGTAACGGGTGATTCTTTCAGAGTTATAAAACTTTAATCAGCGATAGCGTTGGTTCTTGAGAAGATTTGACCGTCATTTTTTTATACAAATATTCGTTAAGGCTTGTCATTTGATCATGCACATGCACAATCGCACAACTTGAGACAATTTTTCCAAATAATTATAAAACTTTGTTTTCTGTACGGAAATTTCTGGTGCTTTTTGTGGAATTTTTGTTTCAATTTCCAATTACCGGCCGACAAGATTCTGTATTTCAACTCCCTTAGACTTTTTTCTTTGGGCACTTGTGAAGTCCCTGGCTTCCCTTAATGAGTCTCGAACTGTCTGGGGTCTTATGGACAATATCGTCGGGAGTATTAGTTAGATAGAGCCCGATCCTTGCCAAGAAGCTACCCGAAATCGAACCCATTTAAATCGGAATTTAAAATAATAACTTCGAGCTGAGGTGCGATTCTGCGCAGGTATGATCAAATGCCAAGCCTTGATGAGTATTCATGTGAAAGAATGACGGCAAAATCTTCCCAAGCACCAACGCTATCGCTGATTAAAGTTCTATACCTCTAAAAGAATCACCCTTTATGATTGAAACGTGTCCCAAAAACCCACTGAATGTTCCGTCGACGATAATAACCTCGTAGTTGATGCGTCATGAAACATTAAAAAAAAAAGTAGGAATGGACTATATAAACAGTGGCCAAGAAGGTTTTTCAAAGGAAATTTTGCGAAAGATCCACAAACTTTTGAGAACATTTTTTATGAAAGTTAGGAAACTGCGCAGTGTATTTTTACTGCGAACGAAGTGGAAATGATACTAAACGAAAGATAAAACACACCAACGGGACCGGGGAGCAAAATAGGGGTGTTGGGTGGGGAGAAGCTGAAAATAACGCGTCATAAAACAAAAAACAGGGCGAAATATGACAAGAAATCGTAAGAAAACGACTGAAAGACATTGTTTTTGTGGCAATACGCTAGCCAAAGACACCAACGAAACCGGGGAGCAAAATTGGAGTGTTGGCGGGGAGAAGCTGGAAAGAACGCGTCGTAAAACAAGAAGCAGGGTTAAAGTCGCTAACAATCGTAAAAAAACATTGAAAAGAAAGGAATAAATCACCGTGTCGATTTTGAAAATAAGCCCACACGACGCTCAATCCAATCTACTTTCGATATCAGTTGAAATTTTTCGAAAACAGTCGATCTCCGAGCAGGAATGACTTTTGAGTTGACTCTTGCTACAAAAGCGAGTCGTTCTGGTCAAAACACGGGCGAAAGGCCTCTGCTTCCTGCCAAATTTGGTTCCAATCCATCGGATAGATTTTGAATAATTGAATGGTAAAGTTTTGAATTTTGAAAATTTTTATCACTTGACAGATGACAGATATGGCAATACTTTCAACTGTTCTGAATACAGATTTTTATGGGCTTTCAAATGACATATTGCAAGTCGAGTTCCGTGGGATATAGTTCTGACATTTGTTGATTGTGACAGTTTAGTTTGACAGATGACAGCCAAAAACTAATGGGCTCATTCAAAGGACCAACAATGTCCGCATACCAGATTTCAAGTCGATCGAGTCAACGGTTCGGCAGTTATCGTGAGAGATTACAGACACACACACACGCACCCACCTACAGACAGACATCATTCTGAAAATGGTCTTAATCGTCTTGGGGGACCTCAAAATGGATATATCCGGTGAAATCTTGAAACTTTTTCTGCACGATTACAATATGTACTTCCCCTTCCATGTTGGTGGGGGGGTCGGGAAAGTAAAATCATGTTTTATCATGTTCCAATTTCCTGATTTTTATCTACATTTAGCCACCTTTCCCGATTTTTTCTTTTGAACGGTTACGAAATAATTGGTGATTTCATAATAGGACGATTGCATGTGGGGGGCGCTTGCCCCGCCGTGTGCCACTCGGGGACTTCAGGTTTTTCAATTGGCATTGCAAACCGTCAAATCGCCTGTCAATCGCGTCGTTTTTTGACACTTTGGTGCCTAGGTACTGTCATTGTCGATGCTGAAAAATGACCCACATTTGTTGTGTGCCGCCTTAGCTCAAGGAAGCTCTCTTACTGTCTAGGTTTTCTTTTCCATTGGACACTTCACTTTCCGCTGACATTAAACCCTTGCCAATTTACATACCAAACTGTAGTTTCCTGTATTACCGACGATAGAAATCTGTATACTAGCTTATACCGAAATGACAATAACAGATATCTGATAATGTCAAATACAAAATGTACATCGCGCACTCTTGTTTATTGAAAGATTAAACAAGCAACACGCTTTACCTTTGATTATGTCATCACTCAACAACCTCGAAAAACCACACAAATGAAACGATTCGATAACTGGCAAATCGCGACTGGTAGCCACCAAGTGGCGACAAGTTGAATCAACACCATGCCCTATTGCCCTATTATTAGGTTGAGTAAGGGAACTCATATAGTGGGGGCACTAGGTGAATGAACCTTGCAAATGGTGATGAAAGCATGAAATTCGGTACACATACTCAAAATGAGCACCTCTCTTAGATAAGAGGTGGAGCCACGCCGAATTTTCACCGGAAGGGGGCTCGAGGGGCTCCTGAAAGTTTAAGGTGCTAGGGCTCCCACCAAACCGCTTATCAGTTCGTTTTATCAATTAAAAAGGAAACTCATGAATATATCGTAAAAATTGACGACGTTTAACGATTGTCCCGGGAATTTTTCATGATGAAAAGAAATAAGTTCTTCGGCAGAACACACAAATTGGTTTTATTTTATTTTCACCTACAAACAATCAATAAGGAGATGTGCAACACGTTGTTTCCCACAAATTCGTATCCTCTGAATTCGTTTGTGGAGTCAAAATTTTGATGGTGTATCTTCTTGAAGAGGGGCATTCCAAAGAGTAAGCTATTTTCAACACTAAGTTCAAACAGAATTTTTTCAATGTTCCGAATCGAAATTACTGAATTCCTTCCAGCAATGCATACCCTGAACCCTTCTTTGGAAGTACCGCGTGCGATTGAACGTGGAGTAAGTCCTGAAACACTATCAGAATTTTTCTTCTGTGATGCTACTATCCACTCTCGACCGGGGCAATTAGGTTCCTACACAGCATGCGCGGAGTGTATACACGATGCAGGGTATTTTCTCGGTTCAGTCAAATTTTTAATGATTGAAATTGTGTCATAATATTGAAATAACGTGTATACACTCCGCGCATGCTGTGTAGGAACCTAATTGCCCCGGTCGAGAGTGGATAGTAGCATCACAGAAGAAAAATTCTGATAGTGTTTCAGGACTTACTTTACGTTCAATCGCACGCGGTACTCTCAAAGAAGGGTTCAGGGTATGCATTGCTGGAAGGAATTCAGTAATTTCGATTCAGAACATTGAAAAAGTTCTGTTTGAACTTAGTGTTGAAAATAGCTTACTCTTTGGAATGCCCCTCTTCAAGAAGATACACCATCAAAATTTTGACTCCATAAACGAATTCAGAGGATACGAATTTGTGGGAAACAACGTGTTGCACATCTCCTTATTAATTCTTTGTAGGTGAAAATAAAATAAAACCAATTTGTGTGTTCTGCCGAAGAACTTTTTTTTTTTCATCATGAAAAATTCCCGGGACAAGGCGATAAACGTCGTCAATTTTTACGATATATTCATGAGTTTCCTTTTTAATTGATAAAACGAACTAATCAGCGGTTTGGTGGGAGCCCTAGCACCTTAAACTTTCAGGAGCCCCCCGAGCCCCCTTCCGGTAAAAATTCGGCGTGGCTCCACCTCTTATCTAAGAGAGGTGCTCATTCTGAGTACGTGTACCGAATTTCATGCTTTCATCACCATTTGCAAGGTTCATCCCGATTTTGGCTCTTAGCGCCCGCACTAATAAGAGATTAGATCAATTCGCGAACTGTAAATGTCAAAGCTTACTTTGATACGTTCGTATATTAACATAAAGTTTATAACAGTTGGAAGAGCTTTTCTTCAAATAAAATGGCGTCACGCACAAAAATTCGGTCCATTTATAGCGGAAATATTCTAAAAATGCGTTTGAAAAAGTCGTCCGGACGATATCGTGTGTCGTCGTCAGTCATCGTGCCGAACAACACCACCATCACTCTAAATTATTGTGTAAAATTGCTTATTAAGTACAATGCCGGAGACCTACCTCGTTTACTTGCGTTGTCCTTCGGCTCTTCTGGCATTCTCGGCTCACACACGTTCGCTCGCAGGCAAGGAAACAATCCTCCTTTGCTGGAACGGTCGGAGAGGCCCGATCCGCTCGCATCCGCTATCTTACTCCACTCTTCAAGCCTCGTCACGTAATTCCTCGCATCATGCTCCTGATGTTGCGTCAACCCATACTTGTGACATTTTCCGCTCCCCTAAAACGCCGACCCGGCATTCAAGGGTTATCAGCCGCCACTTATCAAGCTTACGGTAGTCATGTGTTGCTATTAGCGGGTGTCTTCAAACGATTATATGGATTAAATAACCAAAGATTTATTAGTTATTCATTTGTTTATTATACTGTTGAATGGAGCAACGTCAAGTTAAGTAATAAAATGAAGAAATCGAATCCAATTCTTGCAGTGGCGTTTTCCGGATTCAAAGCGACATTGCAGTTGTACTCGGTGCACGTCAAGCAGTACTCTTCCGATTGGAAATCGTCGACGAAATTATGCAAGTTGCCGCCGCAAGCCGTGATGTTTTCGTTTGTGGCCACGCAGCCTCTCAGTGTTGCAGTTCCTGAGGTTTCTGGAACACAGAAGTTTTGTTCATATGAACAGTAGTTTCTTGATCATTTATTGCTCGGATTGGCGAACGGCAGAATTGTGCTTTTTTGCCATCACATATTACTCCCTTCCGCAACCTAATTCCCCCCGAGCTAAAACGTCGAGATCTGTTGAAAAAATATATTCCGGGTCGGTCAATCTGTGTGTTTGTATGTATGTCAAGTTTTTTCTTTGACCCCCCCCCCCGATTTATTTTTGAACCGTCTGACCGATTTCGATCAAATTTTGTATGTAGGTAGGATAGGGTTTATGGTAGAAAAGAGGAAACAAGATTTTTTAACGTGATAGCCCATTTTGAAGCTTTTTGAAATCTCTATTCAAAACGTGTAAAAGTTATGACGTATCTGTCATATGTCAAAAGTTATAAAATGTCAAAATAAAAACTTTGACAGTAAATAACTCGAGAAGTACCCAACGGATTTTAACCAAATTTGGTTTGCAGCAAGAGTACTCACCAGGAACTCGGTGGAACATTTGCAGCTCTGATTAAAATCACGCATGCAACTTGATTTAAAAAAAAATCAATTTTCTTCAGAAAACAGGTAAAAATGGACTTGTCCCACGGTTTTTTTTCGGTGTTTCCGGATCGATTGCAATACAACTCTGTGAACATGCTTCTAATAGTATGCAGACGTAAAAATAAGCTTTTGGGTCCGAATCATCAGTCAGGTGTATCACAACATGATTAAGTAGGAACGTTCGTTTTTTTTTTTCGTATTTTTCTCAAATTTTTGAGAAAATTCCACAGATTTTGATGAAACTTGGTACATATGTAGTATCTGACGGGTGGAACGTGTGGTTGTAGTTTTGTTGACATCAGGCAGTCGCGGCCTCTAAAACTGGAAAAATAATTGTCAGAAATACTCACATTTTTATGAAATGACATGAAAATTTCAGGTCGCGGCGAAGTACCAGAAATTATTAAACTCTGTTCATACATGTGCTAGATCATAATTAGTAGACGCCATGTAGACGCTTTGAGAAAGTATTCAAAACAATAATCAGCTCAAACAGACGTTTCGTTCTTCAGATGTGATTTTTTGAAAATCAGCGGCGAATTTTGTATTGTAAATTTCTCGATAATTTTCTATTTAATTTTATATCTTTGGAAATATTTGACCGGTGCTGATGTTACTCAGTATAGGGGTATAGGGCCTTGGTAAAAAATATCTGGTCCAAAACTAGTTGATGCCAGTTGATCACAGCCGCCACAATTGGAAAAGTAATCTGGGAGATACTTGATTTGATAAACTGCTTGACAATTGAACTGCAACACCTAAAAATTAGGTGCGTTTTCGAATTGAGATAGCTCAAAAAATATCTGACGGATTCCAGAAATTCAGGCATGTGAGGAAAAATCATTTCTTTGACTATCGAGTGCTGGTATTGATGATAAGTTTGATTGCACAATTTGTCATATACAGGGTGCCAACGGAAAGCGTGCAGATATGGGCAATCTTTCACCTTGTGCAACTGTCGAAAAAAAAAGTCCGAGATTTTTTCTATCGCCTGCTTTTGAAACGTTGAATCATTATGCCGAAACGGTTTTAAAATTTTGGCCCTAACTTTTTTTTTCAAAAAATTGTGCTCAATTTTCTGAAATATGCACTTTTTGATTAAGAAAAAGAAATAGAGACATTGTTTGTTTTCAAACGGCGTCCATATTGAATTAACTTACGAAGATTTTCTTTTGAGCCTCCACATCCCCTAGAAACTACCCCTTTTGGGACACCGTCTCACAACAAGATATGCAATGCTTCATTTAAAAGGCTTAAGAAAAGTACTCATCAATAATTGGATTGAAATAAGTATACTACGATGACCCCACACGTACAGCTCCCTAAAAACCACCCCTTGACTTCAAGGGACAGGGTTGGTATGATAAGACATGCAATACATGAAAATTCCAAAAAACGTCTTTTTCAACTGTTCCACTAAAAAAGTGATGCTACACGATGACCCTTCACGTAGGTCATCCCAACAGTAGCTACCCTCTCGAAAAAAGAACTACCCTTCAAAAAACCAGTACTTCCGCAATACCTCATTTGTTAGGATTTTTTCAAAATCTGTCGCAATAGTTTGCCGCTACGATGATTTCATTCACATATCTACCCGAAACTACCTCTTCAACTACCCCTTTAATATCGCATAGCCTCTATCTTGATGCGTTATTTACGAGTTGAAAGAACTTTTGCCTACTAACCGTTTCATTGAAATGATGGTGTTTTCTACGATGATAGTACAAAACCTTTCCTGAAACTACCCCTAGAAATCGCCCCTTCAGTAAAAGGTATGCAGTACCTCATTTGGCAGCTCAGAGAAGGTGCGATTGAATAGGTTCAAAATGATTTCGCGATGACCTTACACGCATCAAGGTACCTAAAGGTTATGCGATATTGAAGGGGTAGTTGAAGGTGTAGTTTCGGGTAGATATGTGAATGAAATCATCGTAGCGGCAAACTATTGCGACAGATTTTGAAAAATTTTCAACAAATAAGGTATTGCGGAAGTACTGGTTTTTCAAAGGGTAGTTCTTTTTCCGGGAGGGTAGCTACTGTTGGGATGACCTACGCAGGGTCATCGTGTAGCATCATTTTTTCAGTGGAACAGTTAAAAAAGACGTTTTTTGGAATTTTCATGTACATATTGCATGTCTTATCATACCAACCCTTTCCCTTGAAGTCAAGGGGTGGTTTTTAGGGAGCTGTACGTGTGGGGTCATCGCAGTATCCTTATTTCAATCCAATTATTTATGAGTAATTTCCTTATGCCTTTTAAATGAAGCATTGCATGTCTTGTTGTGAGACGGTGTCCCAAAAGGGGTAGTTTCTAGAGGATGTGGAGGCTCAAATGAAAATCTTCGTAAGCAAATTCAATATGGATGCCGTTTGAGAACAAACAATGTCTCTATTTCTTTTTCTTAATCAGAAAGTGCATATTTCAGAAAATTGAGCACAATTTTTTGAAAAAAAAAGTTAGGGTCAAAATCTCAAAACCGTTTTGCCATAATGATTCAACCTTTCAAAAGCAGGCGATAGAAAAAATCTCGGATTTTTTTTTCGAAAGTTGTACAAGGTGAAAGATCGCCCATATCTGCACGCTCTCCGTTGGCACCCTGTATATGACAAATTGTGCAATCAAACTCATCATCAATACCAGCACTCGATAGTCAAAGGAATGACCTTTTCTCACATGCCTGAATTTCTGGAATCCGTCAAATAGTTTTCGAGCTATCTCAATTTGAAAATGCACCTAATTTTTAGGTGTTGCAGTTCAATTGTCAAGCAGTTTAGTTCAAGGACCTTGTGTGAAGGATGCTACGATGAAAAGTCCCGCGACAGACATGTCGACGATTTCATATACAACGATGCATTGAGATCAGCATGCTTTCAAGCAATTTGGAGCAATTATGTAATGATATAAAGATGTATTGTGCTCTTACGCCATCACATATTACTTCCTTCCGCACTAGTAGATGCAGTATACCCTTTTTTATGCTGCGATGCGTTTAGATCAGCATGGGGATGTAGAAAAGAAAAGGTATGCGTTCAAGCAATCTACAGCAATTATGTAATGATGTAAATAGGTGCACTTACTTGTATATCTCATTTCTACACACACGTAACTGACGCTGTGATCGGGCAAGGACTGGACGTCATCGTAGTTGATGATGGATCCTGGTATGAACGCGCAAAGACGCTGTTTGGGTCGGTTTTTCGGACAGTCTAATTTGTCCACCGGATCGCAAATGTAACAGCTCAAAAGACCGCTCGTAAAGTGCCTCTTACTTGTCGAGGTGGTTGCCGACTCAGCTTCATCTGAAAGATTCACTAGTAGCAGAATGAAAATTGCACAACAGATTGACGTTGTGATTTTCATTGTCAAACTACAGGTCAAACGTTGTATGTAGGTAGGTCAGATGTAGATAGGTTTAGTTTCTACGTAGAAACCTACCACGGCCACGCTTAAAAGCCAGAAACTGATGTTTTCTCTAGGATGTTTTCTTCACATTAAATTAACTATTGTTTTTCAATGCAGAGGCTCCTGTCGTCTCTGGTGAACAAACTGGGCGATCCCTCGCCGAAAGTTGTCTCCAAGGCCACGTATTGTCTGAACCAGCTGCTGCGGAAGCATTCCAACATGCAGGGCGTGGTGCTGAACGAAGTCGAAAAACTCCTGTTCAGGGCCAACGTGTCGCCGAAGGCACAGCACTACGGCCTGTGTTTCTTGTCGCAGTTCGGCCTGAACCACAACAATTCTGGAATCGCCCGGAAGCTCATCGAAGTGTACTTCGCTTTCTTCAATGGCAGCATCAAGAAGGTATTTTTGTCTCTTTCTCTGCCCTTCTTTCCGCAGTTCAGGCGCCAGGGATAAAAAATTGAGGCAGTCAGGAAAAAAATCCCAGCAGGCTGGAAATCGGATTAACGGAAATGACGGTTTCATGTCGCCATCATCGACAAGAAGTGCAAGAAATTGGTTTGTGTAGGATATCCAATTTCTTGTCGTGTGATAAAAAGTTGCACCTATGATTTTTTGTAGCATAAATTGTGAACACTTTGATGCCATCTCGCTATGATATACGATTCTTGAGATATAGCGTCTGGAAGTAATAGAGCATTTTTCGTAACAGCGTCATGCCGTTCAACTTTGAAAACAGCGACATGAAGCCGTCATTTCCGCCTGGCGGAAAATCAGTGTGCTATAATCTGAACTGAAAAGATCATTTTGAGCCGATTTCCGGCGTATTGGGAATTATTTCCTCATTGATCTCCCTGGTTCCTCTGCTACTTATGTATGTCAAGTCGCTGCTTTTTTTTTATTCAAATGTACCTACTTTCTGGACAACAGGGCGAAGTGGACACAAGAATGATGTCGGCATTGCTGGAGGGCGTCAACAGGGCGTATCCCTATGCCAAAGCGGAACTGGAAAAGAACACGGAACGAATCGAGGAGCTGTACAGGGTCGTGGCCAACGCCACCAACTTCAAGATAGCTCTGCACGCCCTGGCCTTGCTCCATCAGGTCTTCGACTACGCCAACAGCAATTCGAACAAGTATTACGCCGTGCTGTACAACAAGCTGCTGGATTCTAGACTGCTCAGCACGACACATCAAGCCAGGCTTCTCAGTTTGGTGTTCAAGTCCCTGCTCAAAGACGAGGAGATCAACAGGGTCAAGGCTTACGTCAAACGCTTGTTACAGGTAAAGTGGTACGGCTCATCATGCTTTAGGCAAGCACACGCGATGTCTAAACATCTTACACATGCAACCAAAATTTTGTATCGTCTTTAGCGAGTGTCATTGTCCAAAGTACGCCCAGCGCAAACGTGATTCAAGTGACCCAGGCAAATTTTATAGATTAGCATTGTAGATTTGCCGCCCTTTTATCTGGTGTGAAACGGACTTGTTCAAACTTATGTTACCTGCAAAATTGACATCAAAATTTTGGAATCTGAAAAATTGATCGTGTCATGCGTAGAAATGCGATTCGAGGGCCGCAGAGAGGCGTTACCGTCATTTAGACGCCAACGCCACACGGGTCTTCTTCGAATTTCACAGCATCCAGGATTCGTCTAGACGGCTTGGCAGTACCGACCCAGACACGCCTCGCGCGGGGCCCAAAACGGGGGTGAATGGCAAAGAGAAAGAATTCACATTTATTCGGTCCACTGTGCAGCTTTGAACAGCTCGATTCTTTGAAATTTGGATTAAATAACTTTTTACATGTGAATCCTGCTGCGAGGAAAAGACTGCCGGGGCGATCCTTGGTTTGCCAGTAATCTTTTAGGGCCTGACACGTCTTTGAGACTGGCGTTAGTGCTTCCATTGCGACACTTTCTTTGCAGTGGCGGCATCGTATTTTTTAGATTGAAGCGACGAAAAAACAAACTCGCTTCAAGAGGTTGGAATTTTTTTCTTATTCATTGAAGCAAAGTCTCGCCTTCGGCGCTACACTTCTGTTTCATGTTGTAGTGTGAACAAGGCTTAATATTTGAACTTCTGAGACAGAGCCTCGCCTTCGGCTCGGCAAATTACATCCCGACTTCATAAATAAAGCAGCGTTTACATGCAACCACGTTTTGATACAGTATTTAGCGCGTATCAACCTACAGTTTGGTTTTATGATGTAGTGTGAACAGGGCTTAAGATTTAAACTTTTAAAACAGAGCCTCGCCTTCGGCTCGGCAGATCACATTTCACCTTCATAAATATAGCAGCGTTCACATGCAACCACGTTTTGATACAGTATTTAGCGCGTATCAACCTACAGTTTGGTTTTATGATGTAGTGTGAACAGGGCTTAAGATTTAAACTTTTAAAACAGAGCCTCGCCTTCGGCTCGGCGGATCACATTTCACCTTCATAAATATAGCAGCGTTCACATGCAACCACGTTTTGATACAGTATTTAGCGAGTATCAACCTCTACAGTTCTGTTTCATGATCTAGTGTGAACAAGGCTTAATATTTCTTCAATGAAAATCTGAATCAGGCCTAACTTTCGAAACATGGTCTCGCCTTCGGCTCGTCGGGGCGATCCTTGCTTTGCCGGTAATCTTTTAAGGCCTGGCACGTCTTTGAGACTGGCCAAAGGGTTAGTGCTTCCATTGCGACACTTTCTTTGAGTGGCAGCATCGTATTTTTTAGATTGAAGCGACGAAAAATCAAACTCGCTTCAAGAGGTTGGAATTTTTTTCTTATTAATTGAAACAAAGTCTCGCCTTCGGCTCTACAGTTCTGTTTTATGTTGTAGTGTGAACAAGGCTTGATGTTTGAACTTTTGAGACAGAGCCTCGCCTTCGGCTCGGCGAATTACATTCCACCTTCATAAATAAAGCAGCGTTTACATGCAACCACGTTTTGATACAGTATTTAGCGCGTATCAACCTTCAGTTTGGTTTTATGATGTAGTGTGAACAGGGCTTAAGATTTAAACTTTTAAATCAGAGCCTCGCCTTCGGCTCGGCGGATCACATTTCACCTTCATAAATATAGCAGCGTTCACATGCAACCACGTTTTGATACAGTATTTAGCGAGTATAAACCTCTACAGTTCTGTTTCATGATCTAGTGTGAACAAGGCTTAATATTTCTTCAATGAAAATCTGAATGAGGCCTAACTTTCGAAACATGGTCTCGCCTTCGGCTCGTCAAAATCCATCTCACCTCCATAAATAAAGCAGCGTTTACATGCAACCACGTTTTTATACGGTATTTAGCGAGTATCAATGTCTACAGTTCTGTTTTATGATGATGTGTAAACAAGACTTCATATTCAAACCTTGAGAACATAGCCTCGCCTTCGGTTCGGCAGTTTTGATCTTTGCTCAATGATTAAAGCAGCGTTTACACGCAACCACAATTTTGTACTGGCTTTGGCAAGTGTCAGTGTTCACAACCTTCGGTTTAATGATGAAATGTAAACAAGGCTTAATACTTTAGCTTTTAAAACATGGCCTTGCCTTCGGCTCGGTAAAATACACCTCACCTCCATAGATAAGGCAGCGTTTACATGCAACCACGTTTTAATACAGTATTCAGCGAGTATCAATAGGTGCTTTCCTTTTACCACGAAACTCACTGATCTGATCTAAGTTAGAGAGAGACAGAGCGAGAAATCACATGCGCGAAAGTGAGAAACCACTAACAACTTAGGTCAGAATACTTAGTTCAGGTTGTAAAAGGAAAGCACCTAATGTCTACAGTTCTGTGTTTTGATTGAGTGTAAACAAGGCTTTATATTCAAACCTTGAAATCATAGTTTCGCCTTCGGCTCGGCAGGTTCAACTTCTGCCTAATCAATAAAGCAGCGCTTACACGAAACTACAATTTTGTACCGCCTTTAGCAAGTGTCAGTGTCTATACCTTCAGTTCAATGATAAAGTGTAAATAAGGCTTAATATTCAAACCATGAAATCATAGCCTCGCCTGAGGCTCGACAGCTTTGGTTTCGGCTCAATAATTGAGCAGCGTTTTTAGCAAGTGTCAGTGCCTGCACCTTCAGTTTAATGATTAAGTGTCAACCAGGCTCAATATTTCACCTTTAAAACAAAGCCTCGCCTTCGGCTCGTCAAATTACATTTCACCTTCATGAATTAAGCAGCGTTTGCATGCTGCTTTATTGCCATGCCTCGTTTTGATACAGTATTTAGCGGGTATCAGTGTCTACAGTTCTGTTTTATGATTGTAAATAATATGATACGTAATGATATGAGTGTAAATAAGGCTTAATATTCAAACCATGAAATCATACCCTCGCCTGCGACTCGGCAGCTTTGGTTTTTGCTCAATAATTAAGCAGCGTTTTTAGCAAGTGCCAGTGCCAGTGATGAAGTGTTGTGAACAAGGCTTAATATTTTACCTTTAAAACAAAGCCTCGCCTTCGGCTTGTCGAATTACATTCCACCTTCATGAATGAAGCAGCGTTTATATGCAATCAACGTTTTGATACAGTATTTAGCGAGTATCGATGTCTCCAGTTTTGTTAATGATGAAGTGTGAACAAAGCTTTATATTCAAAACTTGAAATCATAGCCTCGTTTTCGGCTCGGCAGGTTCAACTTCTGCCTAATAAATAGAGCAGCGTTTACACGCAGCTACAATTTGGTACCGCCTTTAGCAAGTGTCAGTGTCTACACTTTCAGTTTAATAATGAAGTGTAAACAAGGCTTAATATTTTAGCTTCTAAAACAAAGCGTCGGCTTCGGCTCAGCGAATTACATTCATTCTTCATAAATAAAGCAGCGTTCACATGTAACCACGTTTTGATACAGTATTTAGCGAGTATCTCTGTCTAGAGTATCACGCAACTAAAATTTTGTGCCGCCTCTAGCAAGGGTCAGTGTCTACACCTTCAGTTTAATTATAATGTGTAAACAAGGCTTGATATTCTGGGAGAGGGGTACAATGGGCCCAATAATGAGGCCTACGTGCCAGGTGGAACTACAGTTCCACCGACTCCCCAAGATGGAATCCAAGACTTGATATTTTAGCTTTTAAAACAAAGCCTCTCCTTCGGCTCGGCGAATCACATTTCACCTTATAAATGAAGCAGTGTTTCCATGCAACCACGTTTTCATAAAGTATCCAGCGAGTATCAATGTCTACAGTTCTCTCTAATGATGGAGTGTAAACAAGGCTTTATGTTTGACATTGAAAATAAGACTTCGCCTTGGGCTCTTTTCAATTTCATTTCGTATTTTTAATCAATGCAGCGTTTCACTCAATATTCGGTCTCGCCTTTAGTGAGGAGGAGGAGGAGGAGGAGAGGAGGCCTTTCTCGCCGAGTGTGAAGGTCCATACCTCCAGTTCAAGATCAACTTTCCAAGATTTCAATATTTTAATGTCAGTTTGATAAGCAACATAACCTCACTTCCAGACAAGCCAGTTCCACACCAGGTAAAAAAGCGACAAGCACACAATGCTAAACTATAAAATATGCCCAGCCGACTAGAATCACACTATACTGTACACTATACTATACTGGTCATGTGTCATCTACGGCGAGTGTAAATGACTTGCTCACACAGGATTGTATGAGACTTTTATATGTAACAGTTGAGCCGCTTCAGTCTTAGTCTTGCACATTTTTATCCGGTCATCAATTTGTTGACGCTCTAAATCTAAAGTATATGGGTTGATTTCACATCGCGACGTGTCCCAGTGTTCCAGTATGACGACAGGAAATCCATCGTCCCAATCATTTTTTATTTCTTTGACGATTTTTTCTTCTTTTCCAGTTGGCTTTGTTCATGCAACCGTCATTTTGTTGCGGCGTCCTCTACCTGGTCTCCCAAATCATAGAGAGAAAAGAAAACGTCCAGTCGTTGACCTTCAAGCAGACTGCTCTCACCAATTTGGATGATATCAAAAGTGACGGAGACGATGATGATGAGGAAGAAAGGTACTACGACGTCAAAGATGAACGCGAACCGATCGAAGAACAAGAAGCCGAGGACGTAAAGCCCCAGTTGGACGAACTGAACAAGTCTTTGACGGTTCCCAGCTGGGATCACCTCAAGAACGCCGCCAAAACTCCAACAAACGTAAAGTTCTTCCAGTACAACCCCCGCTACAGGAACCCCTTGTACGCAGGAGCTGAATACACCGCCTACTCCGAACTGCTCGCCCTCAAAAACCATTTCCATCCCAGCGTTTCCCTGTACGCTTCCAATATTCTGGACGGAGCTCCGGTGCGGTACAACGGCGACGTCCTCAAAGATTTCACCCTGATCCGGTTCCTGGACAGGTTCGTGTTCAAAAACCCGAAGAAAATCGACGAAATAAAAGGCGCGCATCCCATGTTCGGCAAGCGGAAGTTCTACCGAGCCAGAGGCATGCGATCTTTGGCCGTGACGTCCGAAAGCTACCTGAGACAAGACACGAGCAAAATTCCAGTCGACGAATTGTTCATGTACGCTTACTTGCAGAAGAAATACAGAGACGGCCGCAAGGAAAAACGCGACAGCGACGAAGAAAGCGAACCAGAATCGGTACAGGATGACGAATTCGACGAGTACATGGACGCACTGAAGGGACCGGCTCGGGACAGCGAAGATGAAGACCTGGATTTCATGAACGACATCGGAACCAGCTTGAAAGAGAAACCTTCGAAGCGAAAACGCGATGGTGAAGCTGAAGAATCTGATGATTCCGAATTCGAAGACGAAGAAGGTGATGAAGAAGAAGAAGACGAAGAAGACGGCACGCATATAAGCGACGATGAAGATTTGGACGACTTGGACATGAACGATGACGATAAGGAATTGCTGGGCGATTTGGACGAGGACGAGGATGCCGACGAAGATTTAGTTTTCGACGACGACAGCACGGACGAAGAAGACGAACCGAAAAAGAAGGGCAATAAGGGCAAGAAGCGCAAGGACGAAGGGTCGATATTCGTGTCCGCCGACAAGTTCGCCAAGCTGCTGGAGAACGAGGGCAAATCCAAAGTGGCACCCGGCAGTTCGAACGCGTTGCTGAACAAGGACAATGCCAGTAAGTAGGGTTTCAGCGCCATCAATGCTACTGCCTCTTTTATTTGAAGCTTGGCGACGTTACCGCTTTCCAGAATGCTGCTTTACTTCAAATCGATAGCGTAGTAGAAGTAGGTTCTGTTGTAAGTGGTGTCATGGAATCTGAATTCTAGTTTCTGGGAAATGCGTAGGTTAGCTTAGGATAGGGTCAAACTGTTTGAAAACGTCAAGAAGTTGAAATAGCGTCTGGCATTTGAATGGTTTTTGAACAATGGCTGTGTCAGTAAGTAGAGTTGCAGCGCCATCACATATTCTCCCTTCCTCTCTATTGTATAGTCTGGTAAATTTTCAAGTTTTCAGGCTTAGTTTTACTCTACAAACAGTACAGCTAGGCTCAAATGTATAAAGTAGATTCTGGATTTCTGGGGTATAAGTGATAATTTGATGGTCCACCTTGAACTTGAACTTGATTTTTTCAAAAAATATTAATTCAATTTTGATTTTTGCAGACATGAAGCAGCTCGCCTGGGAAGATAAGAGGAATAGCTGGCTGAAAGGCTACAGCAAAGCCATGGGAGGCAAGAAAGGCAAAAATACTGGGAATAAAGCGAAAAATAAAGGCTGGAACAAACACAAGAAGTTGAAGAAATAAAGCTGTTTTTAAACACGAATTTTGTACATCTCTTTTTTTGCATTAAAATGTTTTGTTTGTATGTATTACTTTCTTTACATGTTTCTGTGATAGAGGCTTGTGCAAGTGAATTTGCATAATCTCTAAATGCAAGAGTGGCTTCAACGCTACCGACAAATGAACTGGGTCCGTTTTTATCGAGTGTCAAGGATCTACTCGTAAGCAAAAGTCTGGTGTACACGCGCGAAATATTTTTTATTCTTATTTGTGCTACCTGCTTGAAGGCTCAAGAGAATTAGAGTCAATTCAAGTGTAAGCGTGGCTTTAGCTCTATCAACAAAATTATTTGCGATGAACATTTTCAGTGAACACTAAAGAACTCATGCAAGCAAAAGCCTGGTTTACACGCGCGAAATATTTTCCATTCTAATTTGTGCTACCTGCTTTTAGGCTCAAGGGAATTACGAATAATTCTAGTGTAAGCGTGGCTTGAGCTCTTATTAAAAAGTTCATTTGAAAGAAACGTTTCCCGTGAGCATTTGAAAAAACTGATTGTGAGCAAAAGCTTGGTTTACACACGCGAAATTTTTTTACTGCAATTTGTGCTGCCTGCTTTCAGACACAAGTGAATAAGAATTATTTCAAGTGTAATAGCTTGAGCAATAGCTTTGAGCTATTAAACAAATTATTTGATAGAAACGTTTCCAGTGAGCATTTGAAAAAAATCAAATATAATCAAAATTCAAAAGCTTGGTTTACACGCTTGGAATATTTTTTATTCTAATTTGCGCCACTTGCGCTTAGGTTCAATGGAATTAGGATTAATTCAAATGTAAGCATGACTTCAGCGCTGTCAGTAAAATTATTTAGTAAGATCGTTTTCAGTAAGCACTTGAAATAAATTAAATTGTAAGCAAAAGCCTGGTTTACACGCGAATAAAATATTTTTTATTCTAATTATTGTGCTACCACTGCTACCTGCTATTAGGCTCAATCAAGTAAATTAGAATTAATTCAAGTGTAAGCATGGCTTCAGCGCCGTCAACAAAATTATTCATTAGGAACTTTTTCAGTAATCACTTGGGATAAATTAATTTCAAGCGAAAGCCTGGTTTACACGCGTGACATTTTTTTTTCTCCCAGTTTGAGCTCCCTCCTTTTGGGCTCATGTGAATTAGGATTAATTCAAGTTTAAGCGTTGGGTTTAGCCCTATCAACAAGATAATTTGGTAGAAACGTTCTCGGTGAGCACTTGAAAGAAATCAATTGTAAGCTAAAGCCTGGTTTACACGCGCGAAATATTTTTCACTTCAATTTATGCTACCTATACTTTTAGGCTGAAGTGAATTGGGATTATTAGTTCAAGTGCAAGCGTGGCTTTAGCGGTATTGAACAAATTATTTGGTAGAATAGAAGCGTTTCCAGAGTGAGCATTTGAAAAAAAATAATTGTAAGAAAAAGCTTGATTTACACGCGTGAAATATTTTTTTTACAATTTGTGCTACCTCTGCTTTTAGCCTCTAGTGAATCAGGATTAATTCATGTATAAGCATGGCTTTAGCGCTATCAACAAATTATTTATAGGAAGGTTTTCAGTGAGCACCTGGAAGAAATTGATTGCAAACAAAAGCCTGGTTTGCATACGCGAAATTTTTTAACTCTAACTTCAATTGGTGCTATAGAAATATAGAATTTTTTTTTATAAAAAATCGAAAAACACTTCAAAATAGACAGGAACATGACATCAATTTGCAGGCTAATTAATTAGAGGCTCACCGCGACAATTGTACAACTAATTGCAGATATGTGTGAAGTTATGTAACTCAGCTCGAAATAGAGTTGTTGGATAAGTCTGTAAGTTATTATAATAAACTACAGCCCCAGCCTGATATAAACAAATTTATGGAATGTCCACACGCAAGTTTCATGTAAATTATTTGCTCAATAATTAAAATACTGGCTCTATAAATTTGAAAGATCAAGACAAAACTCAGTGAACAACAATCTCTCTCTAAGTACAATCAAATAGTAAAGATTTCTTTCCGTACCAGTGTAAATGGGCGAGAATGAAGAAGGGTTGAAATTGAAAAACTGGACGAAGAATTATTAAATTAGGCAGGGAATCAAATTCAAGTGCGCTATAGGAAAGGGGTTCGCCAATAGTTCGGTAAATTAGGAAGAATGAGAACGGAATTAACTTAAGGGTTGAATCAATTCGTGGTAGGATTGCGCACGTAATTAGGGTGTACTTTTCTTTCAGAAACCGAATGTAAACTGAATTAAACAATTCCGAACGCTAGCTGAATGCCAGCACGTCTGGAAATTATGAAATGAATAATTAAGTTGAACTTAATTAAGTTGGCGATGATTGATTAATTTGTAATAAAGATGAAATCTGGTTAAAAGACTTTGTTTATCTTTCAACATTTATACAATTCATCCCCTTTAAAAGAACGTGAGGTTACTACTGTAGTTTGATTGCGGTATAGCACGACATGAAATTAAGGTAGGTGAAATTGATTTAAATGACTTAGGTAAAGGTAAATAAAAATCTACGGCACAACGAAACATGACCATGAGCTACCGCAGTGCTCCGCAGTCGTTGAATCTGCAGGCACGATTCCACTCGAAATTATCATCGATGATAATCATACCACTTGTTATATTATTATTGACTATATTTCAGTGAGCACTTGAAAAAAAAAATTCAAGCTAAAGCACGGTTTATTAAGCCCTACCTTCTGTTAGGCTCAAGTGAATTAGAATTGTTTCAAATGTAAGCGTGCCTCAAGCGCTATCAACAAAATTATTTTGTAGGAACGTTTTCAGTGTGCGTGCGTGTAGTAGAAAAAAAAATTGTGAGCAAATAAAGGCTGGTTTACACGTGCAAAATATTTTTCATTCTAATTTGTGTTACCAGCTAGCTTGTGGGCTCAAGTGAATTATAGGATTATTTCAAGTATAAGCGTGTCTTTAGCGCTATATCAACAACATTGAAAATGTTTTCAGTGCATGAGCACTTGAAAAAAATGTATTGCAAGCAAAAGCCACCTGCTTTTCTAGGCAGGCCTTCTGATTTATGCCACCTGCTTCTAGGTTCAAAAAAATTGGAATGATTTCAAGTGTAAGCGGAGCTTAAGCGCTATCAACAAAAATATTTGGTAGCTGGTAGGGCTTGGCGATAGTTGGCGATAGCCTGGTTTACATACACCATACACGGAATATTTTTTATTCCAATCCGTTGGAAATTTCAGATAAAATCATATAAAAAAAATCATAAAGAGTTCTATATGTTTTCTATATGTTCTGTATTCGGTTTTTGAGACAGTAGTTTGCAGATAGATACATATAGAATTTTATCTGCAAAAACTTATAGGATTAGGCAAAATAGCTTATAGGGTACATTTGGAAAGGGTGTTTCAAAAATAAGTGCCATACTTCTTATCCCAGATTCAGATTTTCAAAATATAAATATTGTGCTATTTTTTATTTTTCAAAAGTGCCCCTGAAAAAAGTTACAGGCCTTCAAACTCCAATTTTTTAATTCGTTTTTTATTCATAACTATTTAAGGCTGGGCTGATTTTGCTAAAATTTCAACCAGAGTGTGCTGAAATACATTTCTATTGAACAATGATGGCGTATTTGAACAAAAGTTCCCAGTGGCGTAGATAGTGGGGGGTAGCTCCATCCCCCCCCACTTTCCACGCCCCTTAGGATTTTTCAAAACTGATTACATTTTTAGATTCCTTGTTCTTATTGCAAAAAAAAATACTCCTGCAAAATTTTGATTAGAGGCTTCATTTTTGAGATATTTGGGTTTGAAACTTTGAAAAACATCTCGGAATCGCCACTTTCCAGGGCCCAAATTGTTTTTTCCTGAAAAAGTCCATGTCTCACAGCAAAAATGGTGGTTTATCAACTCAAAACACCTAAAAAACTTATTTCAGTTGAGAAATCATGAGTCTTCTCGAATTTCAATTTTTAATTTTCTGAAAAAAAATTTGGGCCCTGGAGAGTGGCGAGTCCGAGATGTTTTTCAAAGTTTCAAACCCAAATATCTCGAAAATGAAGCCTTTAATCAAAATTTTGCGAGAGTAACTTTTTTTGCAAATTAAACAGGAAATCTAGAAATGTAGTCAGTTTTTGAAAAACTCAAGGGGCGTAGAAAGTTGGGGGAGAAAAGGGGGCTACCCCCCACTATCTACGCCACTGGGCAATTTAAATACGTTCAAATATGTTAATATAAATATAGAATATGTTCAAATACGCCATCATTGTTCGATAGAGACGTATTTCAGGACACCCTGGTTGAAATTTGGACAAAATCGGCCCAGCCGTGTTGAAGTTATGAATAAAAAACGAATTAAAAAATTGAATTTTGAAGGCCTGTAACTTTTTTCAGGGTAACTTTTTTCAGGGTAACTTTTGAAAAATAAAAAATAGCACAATCTTTATATCTTGAAAATCTGAATCTAGGGTGGAAAGGATGGCACTAATTTTTGAAACACCCTATATAGAAACATATAAGATACCGCATTTGGCATATAAAAACATATAAAATTGTATACGTGTTTCGAACAGGATACGTAAAATAACATATAAAATCATATAGATTCATATAAAATTCAGCCAATCGCGATTTATTTTCAATAAATTATGACATTTACTAAACATTTTAAAGACCATTGTAGATAAAATCTTGTAATAAAATACACCTATCCCGTCGGAAAATTTTGGACCCAGTGCGCAGGCAATATAACTAAATTCAAAATTGAGGTTGGCAAGTCTGACGAGCATCGGCGCATATTATCTACTGTCAGTGTCAGTTGTCTAGTTTCACATTTTTGTCATTGCATTGCAGCAGTATGCATTTATGCATTGAAAACCATAGTGAAAACTGATACTCACCAACTAAAATTAATAGTAATTATGATTATGGTATGCAGGATCAAATGTATGACACTCATCAGATAAAACTGAAAATTAACCTCAAAAATAGCTTTGTAAACAATCAACAAAAAATGAACTTAACATGTGCAGTTTAGTCTACTATAAGTTAAACAACACACTACCAGAATAGCCAATTATGTCCAAACCCCAAGCAAAATTTCCCCATGCCACCGGCGCCCGCAGTGATGTGAGTCGGGTATTTACCGGGTAGGTTGGTAAATATAAATCGGGTATTTACCCGGTATTTTCCCGAGCGATATTTACCCACCTCACCCAGTTTGACAGAAAAGTTGACACTGTTGACAGCTCGGATGACACTGTTGACAGCTCGGTTGACAGTGTTGACGGTTAAAGGTTAAATTATTTCTTTTCTCAAGTTCTAAGGCTTTATAAATATACCCTCCAAAGCACTTATTATTATTTTGCTGCTGTGAGCAAAAATCATTATTGTTATTGTTGTTACTATTATTATTATTAATGAAAATAGATACTCTATTAGAAACCCGATTTTGGGAAAAGGGTATTCACCCTTAAATATAAAAACCCGGGTATTTTACATCACTGGGCGCACGCAGTGGGTTCCCGAGTTGATATCGCGGTGGGAGAGGTGTATACAAGCACGTTAAGGCTAAAGGGGACTGAAATTGAGTACCAAGTGTGCGACAGAGAGAAAATACATCAAAAGTAATAAAATGTTTTTGGGAAAACCATTAGTCCAATTTCAGATCTGAAAAAAGGGTAATACTGAGATTTCAATTCTATTTGATGCGCTAGTCAAAAAAAAATCCAAAAATTTTTTTTAATTTTTTTTTCAATTTCTCAAATTAATTTCGATTTTTTCTGAAATCGCAGGTAGTCATTTTGATGTACTGAAAATATCAAACATTAATCCGTTTTTAGAATTTTTGTAGCACAAATGGTGCTCTCCGAAACACATTTTGAAAATCTCTCTTTGATATTTGCCGCCCGCTGCAGCTGTTCTCCGCGATGAGTCATTCACGATAAAGGTAGTGATCACTTTCTGCACACATGGTGTTATGATGTTTTCTGAGAAATAGGCGATGTAAATAGAGCAGTAGTAAAGATTTGTGACATCGTGGTATTACGCCGATATATTTCGTTGCTACGATCTCTGAAATTGTAATATTTTCTTTATTAAGTTGATCATTTATCTCACGAGATCACACTATCTAGATCTAGAATCTACTGATACTCCAAGATACTTATATCCAATTATAAAGGAACAAACATTGTAAAATCATATTGCAATTGCAAAACAATAGACTGCAAGTGCACAAATGTATTTAAAACTATATACACTGGGAGCAATAACAAAACTGCAAATAACTACTACTACTACTCCTACTCCGTCTGAAGTATGTCTGTCTGTCTGTCCGTCCGTCCGTTTGACTCCTGTGTGGATATCTGTCTGTTTGTTTGTGTGCCTGGCTGTCTGTGTGGTTATCTTCATGAATGACCTCAGCTCATTTGATTTTAGTTGAAATCGTTCCATTAGAATGCACTCTTGTTTCGTATAAAATTCGTATTACGTATCGTAGTACGATACGCGTTTGAGTGTCGAAAAGTGGCTAGTAAGAAACGTTAATGGGAAAAAAGTCATGGCATTTAAACTTTCTCGAATGGGCATGCTCCTACAAGCTCGCAGATCGATGATCTCAGGTAATAGAATTTTGATATTGAAGTCAATTTTGTTTTTATTTTGCCAGTGCACTATGTCCTTGTACTTGAAAATAGTGATTGTGTGTCCGTTTAAGCTGAGAATTTCTCTCCAAGCAAAATTTTTTATTGGTCTGTATAGCTTCTTGTATGGTCTTTTGTTTTGCCGACTTCGGGCAATATGTACATATTTTGGAGCTAAAATCATCAATAATAAATTTAATTGATTACTTTCAAATCCAATAGGACATTTCACCCTGATGATAGTACCATTGTGATGAGGAAGAAGCCCGTCTGGCGATTCCGCAAGATATCCATGGGTCGTCGGGTCCACAAACAGGCCTCATAGTTCAACTTTATTCCGTTAAGTTCAGTTCTAATCAAACCATACAACTTTTTTCTTATGGTGCGATTCTCTAAAAAATTACGTTCCATAAAGGCTCTGTCACGTTGTGATTACTCAGGCAACAGCCAATTGCCGACACGGATTTTTACATAACAAAGCGTTAATGGAATGTTATTTTTTACAGAATAGCACTATTCTTTTTTTCTATCTTGAACGGTAAGGCCGCTGTGGGATATTTACGCTAGGATCGGTCACTCTTTATCTTCCCATAGCTTCCAGTTACTGGGTTCAATGCCTGTTCTAAATTTTTACTGAAATCAAAGATTGAAATTGGCTGCTCCCAATGGGCGACAGACTGCTGAGATAAGGTTGTTGTACTTGCACCAGGGTGTACCGTTGGTGTATGGGTGAACTTTTTTTTTGAATTTTCGAATGTTTCAAGAATTTGATTCCAACAAAAATCGACAGAGTTCTTATTTCTTGCGGACTATAAATAATGTATGATGATACTGGACGGGAACCGCTTGCGCTTGCAGGTGGGCGGCACGCGGTGAACTTCAAAGGGAAATATTCAAAATTGATTTCGGTCGATACTATTAATGATATTTGAATTTTGAAAAAAGGTTATTATACAATATTTACCACAGAATAAAATGAATACCTGGGATTAAAAAAAAAAATTCAAAAATTTGAGAAAATCAAAAATTTTTTTCAAAAAAATACAAAAATCTAAATTTTTGACTACAGCATCAAATAATTATATATTCTAAAAATAATAACGTTTGAATTTTCAAAATCGGTTTATTGAGTGAATTTTGAGAATGTTAATAGTTTCCGCGCCATCTCGCGTCTCAGAAAGACATTATTTTATCGTCCCCTTTAGCCTTAAGTGTCTTATTAATAATATGTCACTTTTAAAGGTGGGTTCAGTCAGCTTGGTTTTAGTTTTAGTCGTAGTCGTTGTCGTAAATTTGAAAGTAGAAAGCACGCGTCATATGCGCGGCGTTCATACAGAGTTTTAGTTTTAATTTTAGTCGTAAGAATTCCGAACTTTGTCGTAAGATGCCGACTTGCAGGTTGCGTAATTACCGGTATAAGGTATGAGCATGGATGGTGATGGTAATGGGTTGTATGTATCAATAAAAAAAAATAGCATAAGCATTTGCTTCGATTTCAAAGGAGTTGTACTCCTCATAAATGTAAGCAAATACTTATTTATGCTTATTTTTTACGAGTTTTTATATTAATACTACCCATTATGAACACGGACCGTATGAAGATGAAGGTTCGCGCAGTATCATTCGAGCTCCTATTGGTCAATTCTTACGACTAAATCTTGCTGTATGAACGCTCTTCTCTGTTACGACAACGACTAAAACTAAAACAGCGACTAAATAAGCTGACTGAACCCACCTTAACTCTTGTATCGTAAATAGCTATTATCTTAGGTACTTATCCCTTTTTTTGCGTCGATTATTGACAAATATGTAACATATGCAGGAGAATACACTAGGTAACCTGTGAAATGTGGAATCGTGGAGTTCTTCTTTCGGTCTTCCAGAGGGTCTATCTTCATAGAAAACTACACCAGCATCGAGCAGAAACAACATAAACAGTAAACTAAACAAGCAAACGAAGCAAACAGATATAAAGCTTATTTACGCGAGGCTTAGCAGAGATTTTAACAGTGGTTAGTTAGGAGTGTTTACGCGCGCCGACCAAAATGACAGCCGACAGCCCCTTAACCTAGGCCGCTATTCTTGAATCGTGTGAGAAAAGTCCCTGGCAGTAAAATACATTCCGCAGTACACTTCTGTAGTGAAAGTTGCCTAAAAACCACGATTTTAGGCAACATTCGCTACATCAGTGTACTGCGGATGGGCATGGGCGTTTACGTGCGATTGCCAACACTTGTTTGCTTACTAAATGCAATTTAAAATCACATTTAGCTAAGCTTAACAGCTGTTGCGAAACTTGCGTTTAGAGGTGTTTATGCGGACGATAACATTTATGTTACGGACCTTAACACCAGTTTTAAACCTCGCGTAAACAAGGCCATAGACGCCGCGGGGCCAAACAACAGACAGCTAGACGCAGGCAGAAATGACTGAGTCAGAGTCACTGGCACTGCTCACTGTATTATCGGCAGTTCCCGGGAAATTCAAAATCTTCAAAAGCTATCAGTATTTCTGTATTTCATAATAGAAACGCAGGAGACAAATTCTATGAGCATTTGCTGATAAATATTCTATAAAGTTTTCATGATAGGGATTTTTCATATAAAAACTTATAGAAATTCAATGATGAATTGCAGATACATTTCAAGTATTATGTTTTCATATAAAAACATATAAAGCTTACTATGTGATTACCTCATAGCTTATATGATAACATATAGGATCCACTACCTTCATATAGAAAATTATAAGAGCAAATAGAATTTCAATTTGAAATTTTCGTCAGCGATTTGTTCCAGGCCAGGTGCTCTGAGCTCAAGTTAATTGGTATTAATTCAAGTGTAAGCGTGGCTTTAGCGTTTATTAACTAAATTATATTCAGGAAGTTTTCATTTTCAGTGAACACCGAGTATAGACACCGAGGTGAACACTTGAAAAAAAGTAAGCAAAAATCTGGTTTACACGCGCGAAATATTTTTCATTCTAATTTCATCTACATACTGCTATCGGTACTAAGTGCAAGTGTGGCTTTAGCGGCATCAACAAAATTTTAAAATATGTTTTCAGTGAGGTTTCCAGTCAGTTTAAAGTTTAAATTAAACTAATGAATCTGGCTTTAGGCCTGGACGTGGATGTACTGATAACATTTTCACTTTGACCTCAGTCATACAAATCCACCTACGGGTTGCAGGACGCAGAGTGTTTGTTGCATTTGTCGACTTCCAGCGCGCTTTTGACAGTGTTAACCACGACCTGCTGTGGCACAAACTTTATAGGGCTGGAATTAGCTCGAGGATCATTAGACTTGTAAAGAATCTTTATGACAGTGCCACGATGTGCGTCAGGTCAAGAAATGAGCACACTAGACAGTTCAACATCACTAAGGGAGTACTACAGGGTGAATCTCTGAGTGCTCTTTTGTTTAGCATTTTTATTGCTGACATCGAGGAATACTTCACAGCCAGTGGCCTGGAAGGTATCAGCATTGATAGCAGAAATAGCTTACAGATGCTCCTGTACGCTGATGATCTTGTCCTGATAAGTAACTCTCGGACTGACATGAACCGGAAATTGATGACCTTACATAGATACTCCCAAGAAAACAAGCTGTCTATCAATATAAACAAAACCAAAATAATGATCTTTGCCAGGGGTGGTTTTCATCATAATAATTCTAGTAACTATAGGTTCTTCATTGATAATGAGCAACTGGAAATAGTGAGCTCCTATACTTATCTTGGTGTGGAATTTGTTTCGTCCTCTCTTTTCCTTCAAATGTCTCGAAAAACTGTCTTGAAATGCAAACAAGCCATTGGTGCCTGCACCGCTCTGATGTATCGCTCAAAAATGAACTCATGGGAATCTAGAATTAAACTCTATGAATCTATAGTCCTATCCATGCTGTCCTATGGGATTGGCGTGTGGGGTTTACAGTACGGTGAGACCCTCGAACGAGTTCAAGTTGACTTCTTCAAGCGACTGCTTTATCTTGCTAGGAACACACCAGACTACATAATAAGGCTTGAAACATCTTCAAAAAATCTGAGATACGTCATATTCAAAGCAGCCATATCCTGGTTGAACAAACTCCTGAAAATGGACGACACTCGCCTTCCTAGGAAATGCTACAAGCGTCTTATTGCATTGAGTGACAAAGGTGATAAAAGGTATAACTGGGTCTTGCAGCTGAAAGAATACTTTGACATGTGCTCACATGGTGGTGTATGGTACGATGTGGTAAACGGTTTACAGAACACTTGTCTCAACACACATCAATTACTTGAATCGTTTCAAAGGTCTCTCTTTAATCAAGACTTGAACCGTTTAGCGCAAACGTCGTACTCAGACATAACACCAAAACTTGAGTACGGTGATGAGATCCCGATGTACCTTACACTTACTACCATTGAGCACTACCAGAATAATTGCCCAGCTAAGAACTTGCCATAAAACCTATCTGAGACTGACCTATAGGGGAACCACGCATAAAATTAACACCGAGGAACTATGCACTTCATGCAACCTGCAGAAGGCTGAATCTTTGCAACACATGCTTTTTGAATGCCCCATTTATGAGGGTGTCAGGGTGGAGTTTCTTGGAATGTCACGGAGTGTCGACGATGTCATTGATATTTTGAAGGCTAGATCCATTGGAGAACTGAACAAAATTACTCGCACAATCATGAATATTCTTCTGTTGAGGTCCTTCATCCATAATGAGTAGATAGCTGTCATTGTTGTCAACGTCTCTGCCAAAATGTCCTTGATATGCATAGAGTAAACTTCTAGTTATGTTGTACTTATACATGTAGTGAATCCTGCCAAATACCACTCTATCGTCTGTTTTTTTTTCTTAATTTACTTTGTTTGTCTGTGATTGTTCATTATCGTATATATCTATATATTTACTTTGTAATAAAGATAAGATCTTTTTATACAATAAAAAAATTGAATTGAATTGAATTGAATGAATTATTTGTAAGCAAAACCTGGTCTACACTGTAGCTGTAGCTATAGTGCTCTCAGGCTTTAGTGAATTGCGTAGTTCCAAGTGAAAGCATGGCTTTATTCTATCGACCTAATTACTGAGTTATGTTTGATTATATATGCGATATTCAGCGGCACGAGTTGCGCTGTAGGTTCGCAAAGCTAGGGGATGGAACTCATGCGTCTGCGCGAGCTAGGAAAAGTCAAAACCTGCAGATTTTCAGCCATCGATTTAACAAAGGAAAATAGATGACAAGAAACTCCTGACTTCCATGCCAGATTATGTGGAATGATGTTGTCCATGTGCATTGCTGTCGAAAAAATGAATTCCGCGCGTGGTGTTCCGAAAAGAACGAAAAAGCCGTTTTCAGTGTATAACTGGTTGCCTAGAAGGTGATGTTTTTTGGAAACACACATGAAATGGAACTGTAATGTTCTTTTCGTACGGTTTTTGCAGCCAGGCACTCAACAAACTGCCCGTCATTTTTGAAAAAAAAACAGAAAACACAAAACCTCTGATATATTATACATATAACCATGATATAACCCGATAAAATTATAGTTACCATTTGTTTACATGCAGTTTCATGCCACTGACAGACAGGACAGCAACCGCAAGGCAGAGAAGAATACCAGAAGTAGGGCGGTATTTTCAAAAACACACCAACTGATAAACACGTTACCATATTTTCGCTCATTGTGTATCTAGAACTGATCCATCATTGCTGGTCTTGAACACAATGAAAGATCAAGAAATGCTCTTTTTTCCATAGTTTATTTGAAAGTTTCATTTCCAGCCGTTTCAATAATAGACAATGTTGAAATTACGCTTTTTACATGTGTTAGCATACGGCACTATTCTCAAATCCCCTAGCATGGTTGCGCCAGCGCAGAAATGGCACTGAATTTCGCCTATTGGATAAATTTCACAGTTTCTCGTTTCTCGTTCTCGTTTACCCAGTTTTCAGCTTTTATCCTCACCGATTTGAAACTCCCGCGCGAGTTGACATTTCTGCCGTTGACACCTGTCACTTTGACTTTGACGGCGCTCTAACCTCAAAATCAGCTGTCACGCTGACAGTTCCTGGATTGCAAGGGGAAAAACATCAACAGATCGCGGAAAATGGTCTGCGAAAAGTGCGAAAAGAAGCTGGGCAAGGTGATAACGCCGGATCCGTGGAAAAGCGGCGCCAGGAACACCACAGAGTCCGGCGGGAGGAAGGTGAACGAAAACAAGGCCCTGACTTCGACCAAGAACCGCTTCAATCCCTACACCTCAAGATTCGAGATTTGCAGGTTCGTTTCCTTGCCTCTTGTCGCGTTCATTTGTTGATCTAATGTTCGTATTGTTCGGGGGCAGGATATGCAAGCAGAAGGTGCATCAGCAGGGCTCGCATTACTGCCAGTCGTGCGCCTACAAGAAAGGGATCTGTGCCATGTGCGGCAAGAAGATGATGAGCACCAAGAACTACAAGCAGTCTTCGGCTTGAGGCTTGCGATGCTTTGGTAAAGCAGGAAGATATACCGTGTACCTTAAGTAAGTAATTTAAAGTTGTACGTACATACTTTTATGTGGAAAAAAAATTAGATTTTTCGTATGAACAATTAAATGTACTTACTTCTTGTAATTCTGTAAGAATAATGGAAGTATAATGTAAATTGATTGATGTAACTTTGGGTACAACATTTATTGAAAGACACAGTTTCACTACTTGTACCATAGAGTGTTGGTACTTGTAGTAGGCTAAATACTTCTATTTAATATACCTAGGCTAAATATTCTCTAAAGAAATTAAAAGTTTTTTATGATACCAAAGTTGAGTATTATTTTTCTATACTATTGTTCACTCATAAGCTATGAACATAAAAGATCTATGATATTTTCTAAGTACAACTAGAATTATGTAACATTTATATACTTAACAATAAATTTAGGTACCTATTTAATTTCTCTTAGCTCATTGCTCATCTAGTTGTTTCTAGTCATTGGTACATGGCATCCTTCCATTAATTAAGGCTATCAAACTCATAATCAGTCAATCTTATTGCAACAGTTACAGTAGTTACAGCAGTTATTATTATTACCAAGAAAGTAGGACCTTATAACTGGTATGCTTGAAAATACAAATATATCAAAAAATGTTGGAGGCGTTGAGCTAATGAAGGTATTCAAGTTGGTGTTGGAATTCTTTCGAGGTTGGTACGACTACAAAACAATTGTACCAAGCTTACAAATGCACAGTCCCCAGGCAATCGTTCAGCTGAGTTGAACTTTGGCTAGAAACAACAAAAAGCTACAAATAGACCCACTAGAGCTAGGCATTACTTAGACACACCTACCTACTCACAATACAAGATACAATCAATTCCGCTATCACACTTAATTATATTTTGAAAGGACCCCGCACGATTCTTATGGAAAATGGCTCCCGGTTAAATTCTCTGAATTTTTGATATGATGTAGCTCATGAGATACTTATCAAATACCGTGAACCTCAAACTCAAATAATGGACAGTTTTTTACCCACAGGGGGTTGAAGTTGGAGGTTTTGACGGCTTAAGATTGATATTCTGACGTAAATAGAAGCTTTCTATTTGGTTTCTCTTCAAGATGTGTTTCATGCTATATGTATTTATTTGACAGAAAAATATCAACCCCTTCCTCCACCCCCATCCCCTATCTACCATCACAAAATTCGAGATTACTCTCAAAAGCCACGCAGATGGCTTATGTGATTTAAATTATGAATTTTGACATAAAAATTATTTTCCACCCCTAATGTTGGGGTGCCGATTTTCCAATTTTCCTCGGTTAATTTGGCTGAATTTTTGATATTGTATACTTCTAATTCTGCTGAACAAAAAGTTCCCATGCCAAAACTTATTCCTATGGACAGTTTTTGTTCTACAGGGGACTGAAGTTGAAGATTTGAGAGCATAAATATTGAACTTCAGTCCCCTGCAGAACAAAAACTGTTCATAGGAATAAGTTTTGGTATGAAAACTTTTTGTTCAGCAGAATTAGAACTACACAATACCAAAAATTCAGCCAAGTTAACCGAGGAAAATTGAAAAATCGGCACCCCAACATTAGGGGTGGAAAATAATTTTTGTGTTAAAATTCATGATTTAAATCACAAAAGCCATCCGCATGGCTTTCGGGAGTAATCTCGGATTTTATGATGGTAGATAGGGGTTGGGAGTGGAGGAGGGGGTTGATATTTTTCTGTCAAATAAATACATTTAGCATGAAACACAACTTGAAGAGAAACCAAATAAAAAGCTTCTATTAACGTCATAATATCATTTTGAAGCCGTCAAAACCTCCAACTTCAACCCCCTGTGGGTAAAAAACTGTCCATTATTTGAGTTTGGGGTTCACGGTATTCGATTAGTGTCTCATGAGCTACAACATATCAAAAATTCAGAGAATTTAACCGGGAGCCATTTTCCATAAGAATCGTGCGGGGTCCTTTAAACATATACAAAATAGAGAGTAGAAGTATGCTGAAGTAAATCACGCCACATAAAGACTTTTAAGAACAGTATACCTATATCATATTATTAATTATTTGCTTAACATTAATTTTATAATATAAGACACAATTATTATTGTCATGTCAGTATTATGGAATAATTCTTAAAACTATGTTATTGTTTTCTTCACATTGATAAAAGTAGAGCTGATATTATTCGTCCACTGAGACTGTCAAGAGCATATATTGATATTGGTAATCGCGTACCTACTTGTCGATTCCTTCAAACCTTCAAATCGAGCGCGCCAAGAAACGCTTCCAATTGGTCCTCATTGACAGCTGTCAGAACACGTCACAGCAATTTCGGCCAGTTGCCAAACGCAACCAATCAGCGCACGTTCCCAGCCCGCCAAATTCGAAATCCACAGCTAACAATACGAAACGTCTCTGTCTCTTATCTCAGTGCACGCAAAATAGTTATCCTCAGCATAAATATATGTCTAGAAGGTTAGAAGTTTTTTTTTATATATAGACGTTTAGATAATACATAAATATTTATAATATGCTTCACGGATATGCTTTGAAAAACAAAGTACAATATATCTTTGTGTATAATATGTATTTGTTGCTTATTAGAACGAGAGTCGTTAGACTTTGGCGGCCAAAAGTTCGGCCTTGGACTGATCAAAGAACTGCATCAGGTCCACGGACATGTAGTACGGACGTTCGATGCCGTCGTTGATCGAGCAGTCTTCGCAGTAGCAGAGGAAGATGGTGTCGATTGCCGTTTCGAATATGGAAAACAGGGCGTGGGCCATTATCGCAGAGTTCAATGCGGCCATGAAGATGACGACGTCGTCTTCGACCGAGTTTCTGCCCTGTAAAAAACAGAGCTCTCAGACTCATCAGTGCGGAGGCATCCAGGTCGGACGATCCGGTGAACAGTCAAGATATCTCTAAAGTACACCATTGGGCGACTCTTAAATTGTGAGATTCCCATGCGGCGCCATCTATTTAAGGCATTCCGCGATGCAATCACCCAAGCATTAGGCAGGCGGGGAATATAATAATGAGGTTATATGTAAAACCAAGCCGTCACGAGGAGCATTGACGGTATACGAGTGTACAGGGTGTTCACGTTGAGATTGACCCCCTCCACTAGCCGGCTTATCCCTGAACCAATTTCAAAAATATAAATTGATTCTTGAAGGATATCTGCTGAATTTCTCAAATTTGCCAATATAAATTTTCTATATCCCTAATATACAGGTGTCGCAAAAAATTACCTTGTTTTATTACATTTACATTTATTTAAATAATGCAATGGATGCTGACTTTTGTCCTTAATACAAATACATATAGCACTTGCGGGTTCATTTTTCGAAAACATTATAGGTTATTGAAAAAAAATCTCACAATCGGTTTGATTGAGATTTTTCTATATTTTAAACTGTTACAATTATGATATTTTGGCAGTTTGTTTGTGAAATTGACTCGTAAGTGTTGTAATTCGTTGTAATCAGAATAAAAGTCTGCATCGACTCCATGTTAAGAAAATATTACTTTTGAGACACCCTGTAAATCAATGGTCTAGAAATATTTCAGGTGCAAATTCAAAAAATTCAGCAAAACTCCTTCAAGAATCAGTTTTTCTTTTTGAAATTGTCCCAGGGATAAGGCAGCTAGTGGGGGAGGTCAATCTTAACGTGAACACCCTGTACATCATCAAATCCAAATAGAACTACCGGATTCGCTTTGGCTCTAAGAGGCGCATTGATTTGCGTGTTTGCCTTTCGTTCGATTCTTGAGTGTGAATTGAGCTTGAATTTCCAGAAGTGTCGTATTTCTTGAATTATCCACTATTCCTTGTGTATTTCTTTTATTGAATCATTCCTTGCATTCATCGGAACTCGCGTGATCCACCATAAAGTGTATTTCTTCAATTCACTGGCTATTTCTCTTGTATTTCTTCTATTGAATCATTCACTATTTGTCCTCCTCTATTCGCGCTTTTTACACACTATTTCTGTTCTTCTCGCGCCTGAAACGCCTGAAATTCTATAAAGTGTATTTCGTGCACTGAATCATTCAATATTCTTCATGTATTTTTTCTGTTGAATCGTTTTCTTGCCTCTTTCACTCATGTAATTCTGGAAAGCCTTTTTCCCCATGACTCATTCTGTACGTATTTCTTTCTCTGCTTGCATCCACAGGAACTCACTTGATTCACTATAACATCCTGGTCATGACGACCAACTGTAAATTTCTGGTCACCGAGCACCATTTGTAAGATTCTGGTCATCACGACAACTATTTTGTAATAATCCTCGTCACTGGCCCCTTTTTTGTGAGACCCCCTTTCCCTACATTAATTTAATTAAGCTGTGATGCGTCTAATTACCCTAAGTCGTATTTCGTTGTGCCGTAGATTTTATTTTACCTTTACCTAAGTTATTTAACCCGATTACACCTACCTCAGCTTCACGTCGTGCTAATACCTCAAGCCTACTCTAGTAGTAACCTCACGTTCGTTTTAAAGGGAATGAATTGAATAAATATTGAAAAATAAACAAAGTCATTTAACCACACCTCTTCTTTATTACAAATTAATCAATCATCGCCAACTTAATTAAATTCACCTTAATTATTCATTTTATAATTTCCTGACGTGCTGACATTCAGCTAGCGTTCGGAATTGTTTAATTCAGTTTACATTCGGTTTCTGAAAGAAAAGTACATCCTAATACCGTGTGCAATCCTACGATGAATTTGTTCAACCCTTGCGAATTAATTCCATTCTCATTCTTCCCAATTTTCAGAATTATAAGTGAAGCCATTTCCTAGTACACTTGAGTTTAATTCCCTGCATAATTCAATAATCCTTTGTCCAGTTTTCAATTCAACCCTTTCTTCCCTTTCGCCCATTCACCCTGGTACGAAGAGAAATCTTTACGGTTTAATTGTACTTAGAGAGAGATTGTTGTTCACCGAGTTTTGTCTTGATCTTTCGAATTTATAGCCATTATTTTAATTATTGATCAAATAATTTACATAAAATTTGAGTGTTGACATTCCATAGATTTTATATCCAGCTGGTGCTATAGTTCATAATTTGAAGACTTATCCAGCAGCTCGGTTTCATGCAGGTTCAATACCATTACACAAATTTACAATATGGAGTACAAGTCATCGCAATGAGCCTCTAATTAATTAGCCTGCAAATTTGATTTTATGTCTCGTTCATTTCTTATCTTGAAGTGTTTCGAAACGACACTGAATTTTCTTAGCATTACTCAAGGGGTTTCTCTTTGGAAACTCGGCCTCATGCCTTTAAATTCTTTGTCGCGCGAAAGGGTTAAATATCTTATTCTATGGGGGAAGATAACGCGTAATCAAGATTTTGCCCAGATTTGATTTGCATAAATACTGCTAGTGCTTGTCTCAGCTAATAGAGTCTACAAAATCATGCTCTGTCGGAAGCCAAATCTTTTAAAAGGGTTGCTGAGGTTTCACCCTTTTTCTTGCATCTGGAAGGTAGTCATCTGAGAACAAGGGGCCGCATTTTAAAAGCTCAGAGCAATTACAAAGAATTCAAATCGGCTTGACGCTTATCATGGCTGTTCAAAAGATCAAACAAAACCTACTATCATTTTTTTAAACCAAAACAATTACTTCAACCTTATTTAAACCATTCGCATTCGATTACAATAGAAATCAGACTTGCCTTAAGGTTTTCCTTCCACGTCACTGATTTACTACAAATCTATCACAGTGTTTTAGCACTTTTCTTAATTTATTCTTCTACAAAAATATTAGTTTTCTTCCCGCAAAATACACCCGTCGTGCTCGACTCTTACCACCCGAATCCCCAGCGTCACTCCCGTCTCTATTCATGGACCCTTCCTGTTACCACACCCCCGTCTCCCGTCACAACCCTCTGGCCTACCAACGTCGATGCCTGCATGCTTTCCTGCATCCGGTGTCACTCCGATGCTGGCCGGCAAAAATCGATATATTTCGCATTCCTCAACCAAATTTCTTTCCTTTCCTTTATCGCCCGTAATGCTAATTCTATTCCCAATTATTTCATTCCCCTTTATTTTATAATTCTAAGCCGTTCTGTCACATCACACATGAAGTGTATTTCTTCCATTTATTCATTCACTATCCATCGTGAATGTTTTCTGTTGAATCATTCACAATGTCTCTTTCTCTGCTCGTTCTTTTATAGGCACTCGTCTCTATTATCATGGGATGTTTTTCTCCTAATGAATCATCAAGTGTTTCCTCCGATACCCTCGATGCCATTCACAGACACTCATGTATTTAACCAAACTGTTTTCCTCTGTTCGTTAGGACCCACGCGAGATTTGACACTGAGTGTTTTTTTTTATTGAAACATTCACCATTTCATGAGTGCCGTACTCGCGCGTCGTACAGTTTAGTGTATTTCTTCTTTCCATCAATTCTCTATTCCTCTGTATTTTTTTGATTGAATCATTCACTCCTTTTCTTCCTGCTGTCGTGCTCTTATAGGCAATGGCCTGAACTTCCATAGAGTATTTCTTCCAGTGAATCATTCACTATTCCTCGTGTGAAGTAGTCCTATCACCATCAAAAATTACATGGTAAGATCGCGTAGGTACTTCTTTTATCGAATCATCTACTGTTTCTTTTCCTCCAATCTCACTTTTATAGGATCTCGCTAGAAATTCCTACTGTATTTCTTACAACTAGTCATTCGAAATTTCTTTTCTCTGCTTGCATTCACATGAACTTGCATAATTTATCATTAAGTGTATTTCTCTTGATGGATCACTCATTACTCCGTGTGTATTCTTTCACTGAATCATTCACTATTTACTTAGAAATATCGCTGTGATTACTACTCGCTTTTAATCCGCCCGCTACCTTTCGCGTGCTTTCCGTGTGCTCCGGATTGTCTGCACCTCCGCCAAAATGGACAGATGTGTCTTGATCGAGCGTTGATGGTTTCATGTATTTCAATTACCAAGTCATCACGTATATGCTGGAAACGTCCAGAACTCTGCACTTGTATCTACACCGCGATCTAATGGATGGAAGAATCTAGAAAGATCGCGTGTTTACCAGAATGCACGGAATCGTCTCTAGTAACAATATCTCTTCTTCTCGCGCTTTCATAGGCAATCGTTTGAAATTTTTTAAGTGTATTTATTCCAACGAATAATTCACTATTCCTCGTGTATTCCTTTAATCTAATCATTCACTATTTTTCTTTCACCTCTTGGGTTCTATCAAAACATTTCTTTTATTGAATAATTCACAATTTTTCTTCCTTTTTTTGCGCTTTCATAAACATTCGTCTGAACTACCATAACGTGTATTTCTTTCAATGAATCATTCAGCGTTTCTCTTCCTCTGCTCATATTTACAGGCACTCGCGGGATTTGAAATGAGTGTATTTCTTCTATTGAATCCTTCATTATTTAACGGGTACTTCTTCTATTAAATAATTCACTATTTCTTTTTCATTCTTACGTTTTCATTGTGACTCGCCTGAATTACCACAAAGTATTTCTTCTGTTGCCACCTCCAGTATTTCTCTACCCCTACTTGCTTTCACAGGCACTCAGGAATTTACCAGGAAGTGTATTTCTTCCAACGAATCATTCAGTATTTATCTCAATTTAAAAGGCACTCGTGAAGACAACGTAGCAACTGTTCAGTGTATTTCGGTTCATCATTCAATATTTCAATTGTGCTCGTTTCCACAGCCGAATGTATGATTTACCATTACCACGAAATGTGTGTCTTCCAAAGAATCATCCAGTATTTCTCTCCCTCTGCTCGAACTTACAGGCACTCTCAGGATTTGAAATTAGGTATATTTCTTCTACCAAATCATTAACTACTCCGTGTGTAATTCTTATGTTGAATCATTCACTATTTCTCTTCCTCTCCTCGCGCTTTTATAGGCAATCACCTTAAAATTCCATAAGCTGGTATTTCTTCTCATGAGTCGTCATCCACTAGTTCTACTTGCATTCACAGGCACCCACGGAATTCACCATCACGTGTATTTCTTACAAAGAATCGTTCAGTAGTCTCTTTCCCTGCTCGCATCCACAGGAGCTCGCACGATCTACCATGAAATATACTTCTTCTATTGTCTCATTCACTATTGCTCGGGTATTTTATTGAATCATTCACTTTCTCGGGTACTTCTTCTAACGAATCATCCACTATTTCTTCTCCATGCTCGCGTTTTCATGGACACTCGCCTGAATCAACATAAAGTGTGTTTCTTTTGAGGCCACATCCAGTATTTCTTCTCTGAAATCGCCAACGGGACGTACCATTCAGTGTATTTTCTCGATTTATCATTCAGTATTCTTCCCCTTCTTGCTTCTATATAGAATCGTCGAAGGCGACGTACCGTTCAGTGTATTTCTTCGATTTATCATTCACTATTTCTCATTTCCATTCATTTTTACCGACACTCGCGTAACTCAGCATTCAGTTTATTTCCTAGATTTATAAAATAGTATTTCTTAGTTTATTATTCAGTATTTTCCTCTGCAATCGTCAAAAGTGAAGTGTCACTCAATGTATTGAGTATTTCTGCTCTGCCAGCTTTGACAGCGATTCACCAAAAGCGACATATCCTTTTTTGTCTTTCCTTACTTAATCAATCAATATTTCTCCTATGCTTGCTTCAGTAGACAGTCGCCGAATGCAAGAACCATTCAGTGTATTTCTATGATTTCTTATTCAGTATTCCTTCTCCGCTCGTTATACAAACAATCACCAAAGGTGACGTACCATTCGGTGTATTGCTTTGATTTATCGTTCATGATTCTTTCCGCTGCCTACTCATATCTTTCATATCTTTCAGTGTATTTCTTAGATAAATCATTCAGTATTTCCCCTTTTGCTCGCTTCAATAGATCATCGCCGAATGCGAGAACTATTCAGTGTATTTCTCCGAGTTCTCATTCAATATTTATTTCTCCTCCGCTCCTTTTCATAGCCAATCGCCAAAGGTGACGTATCATTCAGTGTATTGCTTCGATTTTTTCATTCACTATTCTTCCTTTGCTCCCGTCTATATATCTTTCAGTGTATTTCCTCAATAAATCATTCAGTATTCCCTTTGCTCGCTTCAATAGACAGTCGCCGAATGCGAGAGCGATTCATTGTATTTTTCCGATTTCTCATTCAGCACTTCTCCTCCGTTTGTTTTTATGGACAATTGGCGAAGGTGACGTACCATTCAGTGTATTGCTTTGTTTTATCATTTAGTCTTCTTTTTTTTGATTTGATGTTTTGAAGTGACAGGTCATTTTGCGTATTTCCTCAGCAAATCAATCAGTATTTCTTTTGTACTCCCTTCCCCTTCCAACGGCACTTGCGCGACGTACCGTTCAATGTAATTCTTTGATTTATCATTCAGTATTATTTCTTTTCTGCTCGCTTCAATAGACAATCGCCGAATGCGAGAGCCATTAAGTGTATTTCTCCTATTTCTCAATCAGTACATCTCCTCCGCTCATTTTATAGGCCATTGCCAAAGATGATGTACCATCCAGTGTATTTCATCAACTAATCAATCAGTATTTCTTTTGTACTCGCTTCCATCGACACTTGCGCGACGTACCATTCAATGTAGTTCTTCGATTTATCATTTAGTATTTCTTCTTTGCCTCTCGCTTCAATAGGTAATCGCCGAATGCGAGAACCGTTCAGTGTATTGCTTTGTTCCATCATTCAGTATTCCTTCTTTTTTATCTGATTTTTTCCAAGTGACATACCATTCTGTGTATTTCCTCAACTAATCAATCAGTACTTCTTCTTTTGTACTCATCGGCTCTCATCGGCACTTGCGCGACGTACTATTCAATGTATTTCTTTGATTCATCATTCAGTATTTCTTCTTTTCTGCTCGCTTCAATAGACAATCGCCGAATGCGAGAACGATTCAGTGTATTTCTCCGATTTCTCATTCAGTACTTCTTCGTTTTTTTTTTTTTAGACAATCAGCAAAGGTGACGCACCATTCAGTGTATTGCTTTGTTTGATCACTCAGTATCCTTTCTTCATTTGCTTTTTTTCAAGTGATATACCATTCTACGTATTTCCTCAACTAATCAATCAGTATTTCTTCTTTTGTACTCGCTTCCATCGGCACTTGCGCGACGTACTATTCAATGTATTTCATTGATTCATCATTCAGTATTTCTTCTTTTCTGCTCACTTCAATAGACAATCGCCGAATGCGAGAACGATTCAGTGTATTTCTCCGATTTCTCATTCAGTACTTCTTCGGTTTTTTTTTTTAGACAATCAGCAAAGGTGACGCACCATTCAGTGTATTGCTTTGTTTGATCACTCAGTATCCTTTTTTCATTTGCTTTTTTTTAAGTGATATACCATTCTACGTATTTCCTCAACTAATCAATAAGTATTTCTTCTTTTGTACTCGCTTCCATCGGCACTTGCGCGACGTACTATTCAATGTATTTCTTTGATTCATCATTCAGTATTTCTTCTTTTCTGCTCGCTTCAATAGACAATCGCTGAATGCGAGAACGATTCAGTGTATTTCTCCGATTTCTCATTCAGTACTTCTTCGACCGTTTTTTTAGACAATCAGCAAAGGTGACGCATCATTCAGTGTATTCCCCCTATTTCCCAATCAATACTTCTCCTCCGCTCATTTTATAGACCATCGCCAAAGATGATGTACCATCCCGTGTATTTCATCAACTGATCAATCAGTATTTCTTTTGTACTCCCTTCCATCCCCACTTGCGCGCCCTGCCATCCACTGTAATTCTCTGATTCATCATTCAGTATTTCTTCTTTTCTCTTCGCTTCAATTAGAATTAGAATTAGTATTATAATTAGAATATACAGTCGCCGAATGCGAGAACGATTCAGTGTATTTCTCCGATTTCTCATTCAGTACTTCTCCTCCGTTTTTTTTTTAGATAATCAGCAAAGGTGACGCACCATTCAGTGAATTTCTTTCATTTACCGTCCAGTATTTCCTTCTCTGCTCATCTCTATTCACTTTCAGTGTATTTCATTGATTGATCAATCACTATTTCACCTCCTCGGCTCACTTGGTTGTCGAATGCGATTGCATCGTTCAGCGTATTTCTCCGAGTTATTATTCAGTATTTCTTCTTTTTTGCTAGCTTTCAAAAGCACCTCCACCACTTACCATTCGGATTTAGTGATTGACACTTTTCTCTCTTTTCTCATTTCCAAAAATAAATAGGTACGAGGTAGGTGTGTATTTGCTGAAGGTGATACATGACTCTTCTACTCAAGGTAGCTAAATATTTCATAATAGGATACTATACCTACGTGTGAACAAGAGAGCGCCGTACTACTTGGTCCAAGACTTACCACAATCATGATTCCGAGGAATATGGTCAGGATGACGATGAAGAGCTTGGTCATGAACAGCACGAAATCTCCGATCGAGTTGACGGCCAGGACGCCCTGCAGATTGGCGTGGAGCAGCCGCACGGCCCTCTTGCCCGACGCGAAGAACCCCTCGCCGTGCATGGCCACCTGGATGTAGGCGTTCTTGCTGATGTAGACCAGAACCGACTGCAGAAATCCCAGGCAGAACCCGACCAGGTAGCGGGTCTTTTTGTTTTTGCTCAGGGTCTTCAGGACGAACTTGATGATGCCCACTATGGTCATGACCAGCGAACCGAAAGCCACCGATCCCAGGTGGAACTTGATCAGGTTGACGAAGCTGTCCTTGATCGGGGTCCCGAGGAAGGTCTTGTCGCGGGCAAAGTACCACGAAGATATGGCGCCGGAAATGACCATCACCTGACAGCCGACGATGAACTTGACCATCCATACCGTCACGACCACGATCATGAAGATCGTGAAGCAGATGGCCACGTTCGGTTCGTAGCTGTAGACGTCCTCGCCGAGCTTGGTCAAAGTTCCGGCGTTCAACGCGTACATCATCGTCAGAGCGGAGCACATGAACGCCACGAAAAGCGCCCAGAAGGTCTGAAATACATTTCAATATACTTCTTGCTTTCGCCTATGCAATTTCTCGCTTCTTCTCTCTCTAATTGAAGTTGGGTCAGTTAGTTTTGTTCTAAAAGGAAAGCACATCTGGTAAAAAGTTGGGGAGCTCACCAGAATTGGTTCGAAAATAATCATGGGCATGGCGAAGATCGCCTTGACGGCTTCCCTGAACAAGTTGATGACCAAAGGTATCCGCTTGAACGTAACAGCTAAAACTGCGGTCACCCCGATGGCAACCCCCGTCATCACCAGCGCTCCCGAGTAGCCTTTTCCTGTAAACCTAAAGAAATCCAGCTGCAAGTTAAGAAACAAACGAATACAAAAAATAGATACGAACCATAAAACCAGAGTGACCAGAATGAGAAAAGTGTAACACCCGGCTATTATGCCCCATATCAACGGCGCCGTTGCGTATCTGAAGAGCAGCAGCATTGCCAAGCACAGACCCATGGACAGCGCGATCATCACCACTATCGTTCCGAATCTGTGTACCCATTGGCTTCCCCTCTAAGAACGGAAATAAATAATTGAAAAAAAAAACGGTTCGGTTGAAAACGGTATTAAAATCAAATTGAAAAAAAAAGACTCACCGACAAAGATCCGTCTAGATCTAAATGCACTGATACATCCATGGTTTCGTTGTCCCCGTTGTCCAATAGGAAGCATACTTTGTCGATTATCAGGTGCCTGGAACAAGTCCAGTTGAACATTTTTGTTCGGTAGGTTTAAGAGCATAGCTACAGATTTTCATCCGTTGAATATTTGAATTCAGTTTGTAGGAAACTTGGTGCACTGTTGGCACTACTGCACGGAGCCGTATTCTGTCAACTGTCACGAACAGTATCACCAACTTCACAAACACACGAATATCTATATACGAAATTGAAGATTCTTGAAACCGAGCTTAAAACAAAAACTTGCTGTATTGGCACCACTTATTTCTGGTGAATATTGCAGCTTTTAAGTTGACGTTTCTTTGCTGTTAGTTGGTAAACTATGGAAAAACGTGAGGTTGGTAGCATTGTTTGACGTTTTCTGCATACAGTAGTGCCAAATAAAAATTGAAAAGTTCACTTCTATTCTTTGATTTATTTTGCATCAAGTGAGGCATTAAGACTAAAAAGTGACTGTTTGGTATAAAAAACTGGAACTTACTCAGTAGCCTGGCAAGACTTGACGCAGTTCTTAGGAACATAGGCCCGAAACGATTCATCCGACCAGCTGTTGATATCGATGACCTCGAGGAGTTCTAAATATCTGAAACAAGATTAAAATCAAAGTGAAGGTAGATAGATGAAAATATGAACAACAAAATAGAAAAAAGAATATGGCTAAACAGAAAAGAAACAATGAACTACCTTAGTAAAAACGAAAAAAACTAAATGGGAATATCTTCACTTACTCATAGCCGATCATATTCTTTCCAGAACACTTGACGCCATCGACGTAATCATTTTCCTCGCCGCAAACATTGCCGCAATTGTCGTAGTTTGTGCCATGGACGTTGCAAAATGTGTATATCAAAAAAGCAAACTGTAACAAAAATCAATATTGTTCAAATTTACCGCAAAGTAGCGCAACTATATGTTTTGAATCAAATCGAGCTTTTAACGGGGCAAAAGTAAAAGAAGAGTTTAGAGATCGCCACTACTAGGGCTGGGTCATGAGACAAATCGCGTATCGAAACTTGCTCCGGGTGATTTGTATCTCGGTTGTGGCGCTTCCGACTTCAAAGCTGACGACGGATTCGTATTTCTCGTGGTCGATTTACTTGGAAAGTACATGCGACTCGATATCCTTTCCTGCTACCCAACAAAACTAGCTGCTGGTGATTTGTATCTCGGCTGTGGCGCTTCTGACTTCAAAACTGACGAAGGATTCGTGTTCCTTGTAGTCGATTTACTCGAAAAGAACATGCGACTCGATATGCTTTCTTGTCATCTAACAAAACTTGCACCTGGTAATTTGTATCTCGGTTGTCGCACTTCCGATTTGAAAACTAATGGAGAATTTGTGTTCCTCGTGGTCGATTTACTTGAAAAGAACATGCGACTCGATATGCTTTCTTGCCATCTAACAAAACTTGCTCCTGGTAATTTGTATCTCAGTTGTCGCACTTTCAATTTGAAAACTGATGACAAATTTGGGTTCCTCGTGGTCGATTCACTTGGAAAGAACATGCGACTCGATATGCTTTCTTGCCATCTAACAAAACTTGCTCCTGCTAATTTGTATCTCGGTTGTCGCACTTCCGATTTGAAAATTGATGACGGATTTGTGTTCCTCGTGTTCGATTCACTTGAAAAGAACATGTGACTCGATATGCTTTCTTGTCATCTAACAAAACTTGCTCCTTGTAATTTGTATCTCGGTTGTCGCACTTCCGATCAAAAAACTGATGACGAATTCATGTTCCTCGTGGTCGATTTACTTGAAAGGAACATGCGACTCGATACGCTTTCTTGCCATCTAACAAAACTTGCTTCTAGTGATTTGTATCTCGGTTGTCGCACTTCCGATTTGAAAACTGATGACGGATTTGTGTTCCTCGTGGTCGATTCACTTGAAAAGAACATGCGACTCGATATGCTTTCTTGCCATCCAACAAAATTTGCTCCTGGTAATTTGTATCTTGGTTGTCGCACTTCCGATTTGGAAACTGATGACGAATTTGTGTTCCTCGTTGTCGATTCACTTGAATAGAACATGCGACTCGATATGCTTTCTTGCCATCCAACAAAACTTGCTCCTGGTAATTTGGATCTCGGTTGTCGCACTTCCGATTTGGAAACTGATGACGAATTTGTGTTCCTCGTTGTCGATTCAATTGAATAGAACATGCGACTTGATATGCTTTCTTGCCATCCAACAAAACTTGCTCCTGGTAATTTGTATCTCGGTTGTCGCACTTCCGATTTGAAAACTGATGACAAATTTGTGTTCCTCGTTGTCGATTCACTTGAATAGAACATGCGACTTGATATGCTTTCTTGCCATTTAACAAAACTTGCTCCTGGTAATTAGTATCTCGGTTGTCGCACTTCCGATTTGAAAATTGATGACGGATTTGTGTTCCTCGTGTTCGATTCACTTGTAAAGAACATGTGACTCGATATGCTTTCTTGTCATCTAACAAAACTTGCTCCTGGTAATTTGTATCTCGGTTGTCGCACTTCCGATCAAAAAACTGATGACGAATTCATGTTCCTCGTGGTCGATTTACTTGAAAAGAACATGCGACTCGATACGCTTTCTTGCCATCTAACAAAACTTGCTTCTAGTGATTTGTATCTTGGTTGTCGCACTTCCGATTTGAAAACTGATGACGGATTTGTGTTCCTCGTGGTCGATTTACTTGAAAAGAACATGCGACTCGATATGCTTTCTTGCCATCTAACAAAACTTGCTCCTGGTAATTTGTATCTCGGTTGTCGCACTTCCGATCAAAAAACTGATGACGAATTCATGTTCCTCGTGGTCGATTTACTTGAAAGGAACATGCGACTCGATACGCTTTCTTGCCATCTAACAAAACTTGCTTCTAGTGATTTGTATCTCGGTTGTCGCACTTCCGATTTGAAAACTGATGACGTATTTGTGTTCCTCGTGGTCGATTTACTTGAAAAGAACATGCGGCTCGATATGCTTTCTTGCCATCTAACAAAACTTGCTCCTGGTAATTTGTATCTCGGTTGTCGCACTTCCGATAAAAAAACTGATGACGAATTCATGTTCTTCGTGGTCGATTTACTTGAAAAGAACATGCGACTCGATATGCTTCTTCGCCATTCAACAAAACTTGCTCCTGGTAATTTGTATCTCGGTTGTCGCACTTTCGATTTGAAAACTAATGAAGAATTTGGGTTCCTCGTGGTCGATTTACTGGAGAAGAACATGCGACTCGATATGCTTCTTCGCCATTCAACAAAACTTGCTCCTGGTAATTTGTATCTCGGTTGTCGCACTTTCGATTTGAAAACTAATGAAGAATTTGGGTTCCTCGTGGTCGATTCACTCGAAAAGAACATGCGACTCGATATGCTTGCTTGCCATCTAACAAAACTTGCTCTTGGTAATTTGTATCTCCGTTGTTACCACTCCGATTTGAAAACTAACGACGGATTCGTATTCCTTGTAGTCGATTTACTTGAAAAGAACATGCGACTCGATATGCTTGCTTGTCTTCTAACAAAACTTGCTCCTAGTAATTTGTATTTCGGTTGTCGCACTTCCGATTTGAAAACTGATGACGTATTTGTGTTCCTCGTGGTCGATTTCCTTGAAAAGAACATGCGACTCGATATGCTTCTTCGCCATTCAACAAAACTTGCTCCTGGTAATTTGTATCTCGGTTGTCGCACTTTCGATTTGGAAACTAATGAAGAATTTGGGTTCCTCGTGGTCGATTTACTCGAAAAGAACATGCGACTCGATATGCTTGCGTGCCATCTAACAAAACTTGCTCTTGGTAATTTGTATCTCCGTTGTTACCACTCCGATTTGAAAACTAACGACGGATTCGTATTCCTTGTGGTCGATTTACTTGAAAAGAACATACGACTCGATATGCTTGCTTGCCATCTAACAAAACGTGCTTCTGGTAATTTGTATATCTGTTGTCGCACTTCCGATTTGAAAACTGATGACGTATTTGTGTTCCTCGTGGTCGATTTCCTTGAAAAAAACATGCGACTCGATATGCTTGCTTGCTATCTAAAAAACTTGCTCCTGGTAATTTGTATCTCCATTGTTACCACTCCGATTTGAAAACTAACGACGGATTCGTATTCCTCGTGGTCGGTTTACTTGGAAAGAACATGCGACTCGATATGCTTCCTTGGTATCCAACAAAACTCGCTCAACGATACAGGGGCCCCTCGAGGGGCCCTATCACGATGTAGAATTCTATGCTTGTGACGTCACGTTGTCTAGCAGCAGCCAATCACGGAGGCGGTTGCTATACGACGTGACGTCACTGACGTAGTATTCTTCCCATCTTGATAGGACTTGTGGCCTAAACTGACGGATGCGCCAGCTAGCGTTCATAGAGTGCGAACCAAGCCTCATTTTTCCTAGTTAAAGTGTAAATCGTACTCAATCTCAATAATCCTCTTACCAGTATCAATATGTTGACCCCGAAGACTATCAGAAAGGGTACGTCTGTGGGCTGACGTTTCTGCGGTATTTCTGGGATGCTGTAAGTTTCAGGTGCGATGGCGAGTTTTTTGAACTCGCTGAGCTGGAACGTGCAGAAGAAAAAAAACAACAATTTAGTCAGAAAACTGTGAAAACACTGGACGTAAAATCATACTTTTTCAGGTGCGGGTTGTTCCACAATCAGTTGGGCTGAAGTTCCAAGTCCCATCGTGCCAGCTTGCTAGAATTGTTTTTGTGTGCGATATCAATTTCACGGTTTTTTTCTACAAAAGTAAGCTGTGGAAAAATGTGTTGTATTGGTATTAATGGTACGATGCCGACTTGACGGTAACGTATAATGGAGCCTCCGGACATTGGGCATTTTCATTCCATTTTCTCCAGCGGTCACCACTGTATCTAACACCATTAGCGAAGAACCACCAACCAGTAGACGATTTTCGCTACGTTCGTTATCTCGAACATTTTCACTTGCGTGTACATTACGTCGCGATGTCACGGTGACAACTGTGACATAATTTTTTTTAAATAAATAAATAAATATTGTTTTCCCCTTTTCGACCTTACATTCGGCCATAGGAGTATTTAATTCAAATCGTCGTTACATCAACAGTTCTATTATACACAGTCATTTTCTACAACACTATTATCTCAACGTTTTTAGCGATGTTTGGCCCAGAAAAGTTTTCTTCCGCCGGCTGAAATCGAACCTCGATCTGAGAGGAAGCGTTAAAACTGTCACATATTATACATAGCATAACTATCCAGACGTTAGCATCAAGTTATTAAGGTACCATTTGTACCAACACAGCACATATTTCCCATAGGTTACTCCAATTAAAAACAGAATTATTGTTATAACTACCTACATTATGAGATCTACTCAACAAATATTCAGAGTGTGGCAAAATTAGCAAAAAAGCATCAAATCCAGGGCAGCTTTGAAAGTGTCAGAAAGGGGGAATGCTTCAAAAGTGTCAGAAAAATGTCGAGACAAGCCTTTTATTTTTGGAAATAGGTAGGTATGGGTCAAAGCCTGGGATTACATTATTTATTTTCGTTTGAAAAGGTTTCAAAAGACTTGCAATATACTGAAAATCAATTTTTTCGAGCTGTTCAATGTGTTTTGAAATTTTATTTATTGTAGATAAGTGAGTATACAGGATGAGTCAAATTCTGAAAATCCAGTCATGGTCGAAAATAGCAGGCAGTTTACTCTGGGAACAAATTTGTAGCTTCTGCAAGCTCACAAACCTACAAATGGTGTTTTGTAGAGAAAACTGCTGATAGTCAGAAATTATGACTTACTTCGACTCACCCTGTATAATAGATAAAATTTCAAATAACATTCCAACAGTTGACAAAATTGCTCTTTATTCTGATCCAAAGATGATGTTTCTGGTGAATGATTGATGAGTTCACAAAAATCGTTCTAGATAACGGTCTCTAATTCAACTTACGTTTTGCTAATTATACGACACCCTGTATTATTAGAAATCCCGCTAAAAAACACCTTGTTGTAGATTTTCCACACAAAGTTTCATTTGCATAAAGTAACAAATTGTTTCCACTTCAGCAGAGTCAATACGCAGCTCTCCACAATAAGCTCCACTTAATCCTAATCCCTTTAATCCTTAACCGAAACAAAACCGAAAAGGAAATTTCCAGTTCTTATTTGTTTCAGCAGGCTATTAACTACCTACAAGAAGATGCTCTTTTTCTTTGCTGTTGAAGTTGCAAACAAAGTGTTCAAGTTAAAAAAAAAGTACATTTTCCTACTTACTTGTTAAGTAGGTACCTACTTGTATAGGGATAAAATCACAAAGTCTTGGATAAAAACTGCTACTCTAAGCCCTTTAGGGCACCGCCGTCGACTTGTCACTATCGTTTCCAGCCATATACCCCGTTTCCAGGCATGCCCACTGCAACCCTCCGCGGGAAAATCGATGCGCTCATTGGGAAATTCGCGCGTTTCTCAATGACTCCCACACTTTCATTCACGTCGTTTCACCTCTAAAAATATAATCCTGCCGTTCAGGTACATGTATAATAATTAGCTTCAATTAACTATTGATGTTTACTTCATACTTCAGTTCCACCAAAGCTGCCGGGTTCCTTTAACGTGCTGAAATTTTGTTCGAATTTTATTTTTGTTGTTTCACAAAATAGAATGAAAGCCGCGGTTAGATTAATAAATAACGTCAAGCAAACAAATGCAGGCTGAAAAAATTACTGTCTAATCGTTAATACTCGTATAGGATGCTTCTGAGCAAAAAATTCAACTCGAGATTCGACCTGAAACAAACAAAAATTATAATCAACAGTAATATCACAAGTGCTTAGATTTTCACGATAATTTTGGTCAGGCGATCGCGAGTGCTGATTGTAGCGATAAATGCCCGACTCCTTAGGAGGAGGGCATTTATCCTGGGACAATCAGCCCGAGGGAAACGCCAGGCCGAAATTATCTGGGAAAATCTCGAGCACGAGTGATATTTTGAAGATTATTACATAAAAGAAGTCCGAAGTGACAGCTGTCAGATTTTGTTGTTTACATGAATTTTATTCCGTTGCTATTGACAGTGGGATTTAGATAAGTGAATATTATCCTTGTAGGTCTAATAATCAAGGGCGTTGTATGTAATAATCAAAGTTAAAGTCATAATACTCAGCTGAAGTTGCTTAGATTGACATATCGAATGTAACTTTGAACCGAACTTTGAACTTCATCAGCTTTCAACTTATTATTAGCAACTGTGTATAGATGTAAACTTATTAGGGCCAATAAGTTAGCGCTAAATTGGATTATGGTGTAGGTATAGGTTCACTTTGAAACTGAATATCGCATATGTGTATCAAGAATGATGTTACGATTCCGACAAATATTTCCAACTTTTATATTCCACTCCGCTGCATTTCATTCCCCCTCCCCGTTCAACGGAAATTTTTGTTGTTTGGTAAAATTCCTGGAAAAGTACATCACCGGGGATGGCCAGACGCATTTCGTCGTCTCCCACACGACTCTTCAGTTGCCTTGGATAGATTCTGAGCGCTTCCTTATTCCTTTACATCGATGGAGTTAGCTCGAGTATTTTTAATATTACATCAAATTCGCCGGGTCAGCCTGTGTTGAAACCCTGAAAAAATGTTAGGTACCGTGCATTTGACTGTAAAGATAAATTGGACGCTAGAACTGAGCCTGGCCATTTTTCGCCTAGGTACCTACCGTCGACTAGCCTTGGTACCTACCTACCTTGAGGAAAAACCCCATGCATACCAAAATGGTAGCCGATTCAATTTTCCAAAGCGACCGAAGTCAAAAATAAGAGGTTTGATGACTTCCTTCTTGCTGATCTGGATTCTGACCTTGGTGTCTTTTACCTAAGGCATTAGGCTATGGCACATACTTTTTGAAACAATAAGTTAGATACCTATGTACACATAATGTTACAAGCGGCGATCCCGGACATATTGGTAAACACTCGATCTTTCTGGATCCTTCCATCCATTAGATCGCAGTGTAGAAGTCTGGAGCGATCTGGTGCATTTCAGAGCGTTCGTGTACGTGAAACTGAAGGGAGACTTCAATGCTCGATAGAGAAAGATCTGTCCATTTTGGCGGAGGCGCCGCTCCAGAACCCGGCGGAATTATACGGGTAACGTGTGTGATTATTCAGGAATGGTCTAGAAACCGCATATGCCGAGCCACTATGGAATTTGCTGGAAGCAGACAGAAAGTTCGGGAACACTATTCGGAGGCCTTATATAAGGCATCAGCCGGCAGCTCAGGGCAGTATTGAATTGGAATGGGAAGTGGTAACAAGTGCGAAACAAGCGAAGTACCTGCGATATAATTCCAAGTAGATAACTGTTGGCGTGTATTTATTCGTTGTAGTACGCAGAAATAAACAGTGTGTGTTTTGAAACAATCGTCTCAATTATATTCGAACCCGTACGCAAAATATCGTAACAATATTATGAAGTGACCTCGGAAGTCACTTACTTTTTCCGGTGGTGGATGATCGTAGAGAGAGGTTGAAGACTGCCTTGAACCCTTCGTTTATCAAAATAATAATTATGTACCTACCTATAGGGTGATTCAAAAGTGTCGGACCACCCTGAAGGTGCGTAATATGGAAGCGTAGTAGAGTGCTGGAAAGTTGTTGAAAAAATTCTATTTCTTTTAATTTTGAAGTTATGGAGGGACAAAAGTTGGTCCTTCGATCGCTTCTGTTTTCTTTGTTTCAAAAGATTTTAGTGAACTGTTTATGGAGAAAGAATGAGTACAAAAAATCAACCTCTGAATCTGCAAAGAATTTATGTTTTGTATACAGGAGGAGTCATGAATCCTGAATTTTTTTTCTGAAAGTACCTGCGAACAGCCACATTGGTCCCATAACCTATGTAGAGCACAATAAAACTATGAAACACAGTTCATTTTAATAGAATTCTGTTGCCTCTGGTTTTTTAGGGAAACTTAATTTTTCTAGTTTATGATTCACCCCGTATAGGTATACCTAGAACAGAAATTCAATACAGATTCAGAGGTTCATTTTTTGTAGTCAATTTTATTCCATAAGAAGTTTACTAAAATGTTTTGGAATAACGGAAATATAAGCAATCGAAGGACCAACTTTTGTTTCTCCATAACTTCAAATTTAAAGACATAGAATTTTTTAAACAACTTTCCCACACACCCTTCAGAGCCAGGTATTACCGAACCTGGCTCTGAAGCACCTGTAGTATTGCGCAGGCAATGTTTGATAATGAAAACAGTATCAATTTTCAAGAAAACTATAACCAAATTCTTCCGAGTAAAGGTACGTTGAAATGTGATGAGCAAGTGTGCTTATTTTTCCTAGTCTCACTGAATATTTTTGGTTTGACGAATTGTAGTTGATTCAAATTGCGCGCGCTATACAGGGTGTTTCAGGAATGATAGCAAAAAATTCAACTGTGAGTAGATCTCGTCAAAATATGACGAAAACCTATACCATTTTGCAAAGTTTGGCCTAATGACGAAGGTACAGACCTCCAAAGTTCACTTTTTTTGGATTTCAAAAATTTGTAACTCAGGAACGTTTTGACAAATTCAGCTTTTATCCAGAAAAGCTGATTTATCATAATCATCTATAAACCTGCTGAATTTGAGAAGAATTCAACCAGTGGTGTAGGAGTTATGAAGGGTCAGCTTAAGTTAACTTTTCTTCGGATGCTTCCAAATTATTGACCCTCATAACTCCTACACCTTAACTGGTTGGATTCTTCTCAAATTTGGCAGGTTCATGAATGATTATGATTATGACAAACCGGCTTTTGCTGAATAAGAGCTAAATTTGTCAAAACGTTCCTGAGTTACAAATTTTTGAAATCCGAAAAAAGTGAACTTTCGAGGGCTGTATCTTCGTCATTAGGTCGAACTTTGCAAAATGGTATACATATAGTTGAATTGATTGCTATCATCCCTGAAACAACCTGTATGTCAGCTGAGGTCCCGCCGAGAGAAGTGAGAAGATGGCATCTGGGCGAAGCTAGCGGCAGCGGTGTTTTGGTTACGTGCTTGTATTGTGTGTTGATAAATAGTTCCACGTGAACCAAGCTATTCTACAACTATTCCAAACACAGTCCACTTTATCAAACTAACTTTTATTCAATTTTCATGTGAAAACAGCTCCAGGACGGAGCAGTAAATTCATTTTTTGGCCAGAGAAAGGTTTTGATTCTCAAGTGATGGCTGTGTGAACTTATTTCTAGAAGTAAAGCTGCGTTAGATGTGTTATAGGCGTCTGTCAATCGCTTTTGCTGTTACTAAATCAGGTTCTAAAGTGTCAAGCTACTTTTAAACCAACCTAACAATAGGACGTACCTTTCCTACACTAGAAAAGACTAACATGATTTTTGAATGTGTAAAGAGACACAAAATGTACAAAAGGTACTCAAATTTCTTGTCTCAATTTCGCTCTTAAAACTTCAAAGCTGAAAGCGATTGAAGCTAAAACTAAACCAGTTAACAAGACGACGAAAGCACCTTGGACGTGGAACCATTTCAGCTTCATAAATCCATGATTGACTTGATTGGGTGCAAGAGCGTATTGCAATAGTCCATCTGAGTACAGTATGATGTTCTGAAACATAATAATATCATCGAATTTTTTCTAAACACAGCCTGGTAACCTGATGATTTCAGAAGAAAAAAAATTGTTTTTCGGTTAGAATGATATTTGCTATAGAGATGAGATCTGAAGCAGCTTGAACTAAGAAGACAGAAGTAGGTACGTATGCAAAGATAGAATGGAAAACAAAAAATGGAGAATAGAATACTTCATGAGCCTCACCATGGTTTCCCAATACGAAAACAAGCCAGCTTCGTTGATTTGGTGGATCAAGCGGTCCATCGATGGTAAAAAAACGGAATGTTTTCTGAGCATGAGAACAATGGGCGTCCAGTAGATGTCTTCGGGCATGGCACGCAGATTGAAAATCAAGTCTCGGTCGATGTAGTCGGGCACTACGACGTGACCTGCAACACGTGACCATTTCTGTCGTAGTCAGTCGTTCAGAATTATTGCTCAAAATAAATACCATATCTCACTCTTTCCGTGAAAAATGCAAAGTTCTTAGCATATCTCAGATCGTCTTCGCTTTTCACAAGAAACTTGTTTCTTATAGTTTCGTAAGGCTCCTAGAAATAGTCTTTCTTATGAATATTATATAATATACTTGTCTATATCAACCTCGTGTACTGTTTCCAAAGATATCATCCAACCTTCGAGTACGGAGCCCCACTGCAGTCCACTTTCAGCCAAATCAAATCCTGTTCTTATCGCTTTGTACCTGAATATTTTTTGTCATTTATCGAGATCTCAAAGCAAGAATCAAATACTTAGATGATGAGTGTGAAATTTTGAAGATGGTATCGCTCGCAAAAAAAGCATGCATAGAACACAGAACACACGTACTTCACTCTGTGTCCTAAAATAACTAACCTTGTGACTAAAATTATGCAGAACTAAGCCTAAGTCAACAAAAGCTCGTCTATAACATATCAATAGTCCGCTTGAGTTCGGCGTGAGCACTTTGTCATCTGAGCCGCCGCGCCGAGCCGCTGAGCTGATCAAGGGCTCAATAATCAAGACAGGTATAGAAAAAATGAATACTTTTATGGAAGAAGCTCTGAAAAATTGGAATCCCCTAATGAGATTCTAGTCAACTTTTGGCATGTCACAGTCAAGTCCTTCCTCGGTAACTTCCAGGCATCTTTATAGCCGGTCGTTGATTGTCTCACCGTTTGGCCAAAAGATTATCTAGAATACGTGGACTATATATTTTTGGAGATGAGTTGATGAGTACCTTGGAGTGGTCATGACGCTAGCTAAACCAGCACAGTACGAAGTTGACAGCAAAACCGTGGTTATAAGAATGACACCAAGTATTCGTCTGATCATCTTTGTACCTCTAAACTTATTGAAAGCTTGCATCAAGTAGATTTGGAACAGTGTTGAAATGGCTCTGTCTATGCTTTTTCGAATAGATATCCTGAAAAAAAAATACTGTCACGAAACTAGCTGGAGATCACAAAGGCCGGATGTGCGCAGTTAGCGAAAGTGCCGTGCCGAGAGCGTGGTAGAATCTACGCGGACTCCGGTGGATATTTCCAGAGCCGCCGCGAGTCCAGTAGCGACCAATGCTGCAATATACCGGCAGACGCCTGCAATATTCTCGAATCAAACACGCCAATATACAGGGTGACTTTTTGGGAAGGACCCACCCCAAATTTGCCGCCGCCAAACGTTTTCCCAAGAGAACACCGAAACAGGTCGATTTTTATTTTGACGGGGACATCTAGAACACACATTGTCAAATTTTCATCTTCAACCCCTTTGCCCCCACCCTCCCTGCTCAAGAATTTCAAACAGCACTATCTGTTGTGATACATCCAGTTGAATGTAATGAAATTCTCCTTCTGTCAAACATATATTGATTTTTTCAAATCACACCTCAACCCTTCTCAAAATTCCCACATTATCAAATCAAATGGAGCTTTTTCTCTTTCAACTCCCGATTCTTGGAGAATAAATTTCCCAGCAAAACAGGTCGATTTTCATTCCGAAAGAGGCATCTAAGACACGTATCTATCGCCAAAATTTTGTATCTCCAATCCCTCTGCCCCCAACCTGACCTACTTTAAAATTTCAAAAAAGCAACATTCACCTTGTGATACATCAGACTGGGGGGCAATTGAATTGTCTTTCTGTAAAAATAATCTCAAATTTTCAAAATCTTCTCTTACCCTTTTCAAAAATCCTCTTAATTGGGAAGCGAACGAGTTGAAATCAAAAATTTGACAATACGTGTCTTATAGCTGTATTACACTTCACAATTTCTTGTACAATTTCTTGAACCATCTGCCAAAATATAGTGTCAAAAAACAATGAACTTTATTGTTGATTTGACAGATTGTTCAAGAAATTGTGTAGTGTGTTACAGCAATTGGATGTCTCCTTCAAAATAAAAATCGACCTGTTTTTGCTGAAAAATCCATTTCTCAAGGATCGGTAGTTGATAGGAGGAAAACCTCACTTTATTTGAAAATGAAGAATGTTTGAGAAAGGTTTGGAGTGGTTCAAAAGAATTTAAAGTATGTTTGACAGAAAGAGAATTTTATTACCTTCAGTTTGATGTATCACAACATAGGTAGTGAAGTTTGAAATTCTAAAGAAGGGTAAGGTGGGGGCGAAGAGGTTGAAGTGAAAATTTGACAATATGTGACCTGGATGTTCTCCTCAAAATAAAAATTGACCTGTTTCAGCGTTTTTCTGTTGGAAAAATTTGGCAGTCAGAAGTCCGGAGTGGATCTTTCTCAAAAAATCACCAAGCTGGAGATTTTAATTCGAAGCAGAAGTGGACACCAGCGAAGTTGAACGGAGCGATTCTTGAGTGCAATGATTTGATAGTAGATTATTATCATCATTATTGCACTACATGTAGTGGTACGCAGTTTTGAATAGTGTATGCTTGAAAGTTCGTATTTTGGTTCGTATTAAGATCGTATATTGCGAAGTGCCCGACGCAAATTCGTATCAATACTGTAGTCGGGGTGCTACGATTTTGAATACTGCAAATGAATTAGACGGGATGCCCTTTGGCATGATAACTACTCATACCAAGGTGATTAATTTTCTCCAAGGATGCGTCAACATTTCCCACTCAGAAAAAAAGATGGCGACGATTTTTGACAGGACCTGAATTTTTGTAAAATATAGGCATGTGGGATATGTTTTCTTACTAATTTTGACCTCCTGAACACGAATATCGAGTTCATTTTTACATCAGAAATCAAATCGACCTCATATTTTACATCTGAAAACCGCAAAAATAGCAGACTCTCGCTTTTTTTCGAATTGAAAATTTCGTATGCCATTTACATCGATTTCCAGCCTTGAGCTCGTTAAATAGATCCCACGGAACAAGTTAACGGTAGTTCTGCAAAATAACTCTACAAACATCGCCAGGGTGCGCCCCAAAGCATACAAAATATGAGCTCTGGGAGCACATTTTTCTGCGGCTGATTTAAGGGATGTAAGTGTGAAATGGAAAATGTTTTGCAATACATTCCACTGTTTTATATAGTAAGCTTACATATACTGAGGATTTATCAACATACAATGACAATTTCAGATAAAAAACCAAAAAAATATATTTTCATGATTTGTTGATAACTTTTTTTTCAATAATACTAAAAAACGTAGCTTTGATTTTGATGATGTTTTCCATCAAGGTAAATACATCAAGAAACCTTTTTCACCTGAAACAACTACCTTAGCTCAAAGTTTCGGTATAGCGACTCATAATTAAATCATTTTTCGTTAGACTTGCGGTTGCTAAACATCAGAAAAGCGTCTTTTGATTTTAAAGTTTTGTCCTTACACTTGTTCTAGAATGCAACATACGGCTGATGGTGAATCTTTGGTTCAAAGTTTTCTACGAGTATTTCTATCTCGCCCATGAACTCATTTAGGTGTCTAGAAATTTTCGGACTGGATATGCACCAACGGCGAAGGGCAGTAGGATCTTCAGTGTTATTACCAATTTAAAATTTGTTGTCTTGCGTGTGTTGGAATTTGCGAGAATGGAACTATAGTATTATCAGTCAAGGCGCAAAAACACCTAGGACGTGAACAGGCATAGAAAACGGACATGGAAAACATATGGAAAAGTGATCAGGTAGGCACCAAGACCTTTCCAACATTACGACTCTTATTTTGCAACTATAGTATCTATGATACATGGTGTATGTTTCATGCTCTTTGGCTTGTTCACGTCCTAGACGCTTTTGAGCCACCATTAATAGCTCATTACTTTCATTCTCGCATTATTCTGACACACACAAGACAACAAATTTGAAGTTGGTGCCATAGAAATACGAATAACACTGAAGGTCCTACTGAACCTTTGCCGTTGGTGCATATATCCAGTCCAGCAGACACCTGAATGAGTTCACGGGCGAGCCAAAGCTCAACCATCAGCCGTATGTTGCATTCCAGAACAAGTTCAAAGAAGGACTTTGAAATTATTAATAGACGCTTTTCTGATGTTTGGCAATCGCGGATCTGACAAAAATGCTTTATATTATAAGAAACTCTAAGCTAGGGTGGTTATTCCAGGTGGTTATTCCAGGTCTCTTGATGTATTTACCTTGATAAAGAACATCATCAAAATCAGAGCTACGTTTTTTGGTATCAATTGTACCTGTCATAGAAAAAATTATTAACAAATCATGAAAATTTGTTTGTACGGTATTTTGTTTTAAATCCCTATGGTATGTTGATGAATGCTTGGTATGTCATAATAAACAGTAAAACATATTGCACAACATTCTTCCTTTCACACTTACATTCCCCATCCAGCCGCAGCAAAGTGTGCTCCCAGCGCCCATTTTTGGTATGATTTGAGGCGCACCCTGGCGAGGTTTGAAGAGTTATTTTGCAGAACTTAGACTGTTGACATGTTCTATGGGATCTATACAGCCAGCTCAAGGCTGGAAATCGCCGTTGATCGTACATAAAATTTTCAGTTCAAAAATTAGCGAGAGTCTGCTATTTTTGCGGTTTTCAGATGTGAAATATGAGGTCAAGTTGATTTCCAATGTGAAAATAAACTCCATATTCGTATTCAGGAGGTCAAAATTGGTGAGAAAACATGTGTCACACGCATAAGTTTTATAAAAAATCCGCTCCTGTCAAAAATCGTCGCCATCTTTTTTTCTGAGTGGGAAATGTTGACGCATCCTTGGCGAAAATTGATCACCTTGGTATAAGTAGTCATCATAGCAAAGGGCATCCCGTCTAATTCATTTGCGGTATTTTGCTATTTTATGTCGCGTACCACCCCGACTACTGAAACAATTCTACCTCACCTGTCGTCACGCTGCAGTACTATACTGATCACTGCCACATTGACCATGGCCGAAATCAGGAAAACTATCCACATTTCATTCGAAAAGGCCAAGGCCGGGGTCGAAAATCCTGAAGCTATCCTAAAATTCCATGATTGTATAAAAAAGTGAAATTCGGACGGAACAGCTGGAGAAAATACTCAGGTGCTGGTACCAAACTTGTGACTCCAGATCTGCTGCTTGGAATGGTGAAGTCAAAATACTTGTAAAACACGTCCCAGGGGTAAACTGCAACTGAATTCATTCCGTTACTCTACTATACAATAGACTATACCTACTGATTGCTATATTGAGTAGGTTTCAATTGGTTGAAAAATCACCAAAAATAACGTCAGCTTGATCCGCCATAAGCGCTCCAAACAATCCAGTCCCCGTCCAATTTCCGAAAACGTTGCCCAAATCGTATCGTTCAACCTTGACGAATTTCATGGTCATGTTGTGTTTCTTGACAAATTCTTGTATGATGTTCAGTTCGGTTCCATCAAATAAACCTTTTTCTTCATCTAGAAATTTAGTTTTCGTAATCGTTTCATAGATACATAATATTAATAAGCCAACGCGCAAAGTAATATACAGGGTGTTTCAGGGATGATAGCAAAAAATTTAACTATGAGTAGATCTTGTCAAAATATGACAAAAACCTATATACCATTTTGCAAAGTTCGACCTAATGACGAAGATACAGCCCTCCAAAGTTCACTTTTTTCGGATTTCAAAAATTTGTAACTCCAGGAACATTCCGACAAATTTAGCTTTAATTCAGCAAGAGCTGGTTTGTCATAATGATCTATCAACCTGCCAAAGTTGGTGAGAATCCAACAAGTGGTGTAGGAGTTATGAGGGTCGATAATTTAGAAGCATCCGAAGAAAAGTGGTCTTAAGGTGACTCCTCATAACTTCTACGCCACTGATTGGATTCTTCAAAAATTTGGCAGGATGATAGATAATTATGACAAACCAGCTTATGCTGGATTAAAGCTAAATTTAACAAAACGTTCTTGAGTTACAAATTTTTAAAATCCGAAAAAAGTGAACTTTGGAGAGATCTTTGTCATTAGAACGAGTTTTACAAAATGGTATATAGGTTTTTGTCATATTTTGACGAGATCTACCCACAGTGGAATTTTTTGCTATCATCCCTGAAACACCCTGTATAATCAGAAATATAAATTTTGCAGTTTATATATCTAGCTTGACATTTTTTGTTAGAGTAGTGTCAGAATCAACAAGAAATTCGAATTTTTTCTTGATTTTAGCAACTATTACGAAAAACGTTGTTCGACACACAAGCGCTGGGCTTTTTCAGGCCCTCAGCCTCTTTTGCAGCATTCGGTTACGCCTAATGATGGCAAACACGGCTTTGGGTCTGAGAACGTGTTTTTTGTTGTATTTTGGTATTTGTATTATTTGTAAGTATCAACTAAAATTCTTCTAGTCGTTGACGTGGCTGTTGAAAGTGATTTTGAATTAACCTTCAATTTATTATCAATAGGCTAAGGCTCAGACAGTTTCCCACGACAAAAAATTGACTGGAAACTAGACGACAAGGTTGGTTTGCAACCGTTTAACTGCCGAATTTCATTTTTAGAATACTACCTGGGCTGTACTTAACTTATCTGTTGGACAGCAAAGTTGTCGGTAGCGGGAAATTGGCTTCATTTTGAAAATCAACAACTTCCGATTGCCGAATAAATAAATCTTCAATGTCAGACTTTCGATCTCGGAAAATATAAAAACAGTTTCGAGACAAGACATCACATTTCATGATTTTTGCATTAGATTATGAAGAAAAAAAAATGACAAAAATTAGAGTACAATCGTTGCAATTTCGCACCATTATACCTATCACCCTGTAGAAGTTTTACATGGAGTTCCTCAACATTCATCATTACAGGATACGAACAAATGAGGCTAATCATCGCAAGAAACAAAATGAAAGTCGCATTCGGCAACCGGAATTTATTGGTTTTCAAAATTAAGACATTTTTCCGATACCGACAACTTCGTTGTCCAGCAGTTTACATGATATTCTGAGCCTAAACAAAGTTTGCCCTCCCATTTGAATAACTAAAGCATCGGCATCGTTCGGAACTTTTTGACCGCGACGATACATAGTAGTAGGTACTCACCGAGCATGACAAAAGGAACGTACGAAAATGTCCCAATTTTGATTGCTTTCCCGTTTTGATTCCACAGCTTGTCGGGGAACAGTGCTTTCGCGTGTAAAAATCTGGAATTTGCCTCGAACCACCTGTCCAAAAACCCTTCGTCGTTCCAGCACGTGAACCCGTCGCTGTGGCTTTCCACAACCAAAATATCGCTCACGTATTTCGCTTCTTGCGTGTCAAAAATTCCCCTGTCGTGGACGCCGCCGAAGATCACGTACCTCCGGCCGTTCAACCTCCGATCCTGCAGTCTTATCAATTTTTCAACTTATTGTTTGAACATTTCCGTCGAATTTTCGTGCATGATTGCAATGTCTTCGCAGAACGATTCCAAATGCAGCGGTTCATTGACGGGCACGTTCACGTGGACAAAAGGAATTTCTAATGTATCGATGTTTCCTCTATTTCCGTCGTCGGTCAAGAGCAATATGCATCGTGAATTCAAAAAGAAATTCTTTATGATCACTTTAAAAAGCAGGTTCATCGTAGATGATGCTGTCACCTTTGATAGCGGCATCTTGGAGATCTTCGGAGTGGTGCAGCTTGAAATGCCAACCTCGCTCTGCACTCTTTTGTAGGTCATCATGAGCCTGCTGGTCGAATACTTGTAATTATTAACGGTGGCTTATAAAGATTCTCAACTGCTGTTTGTTATTTGAAATTGTAATATAGATAAACTGTTGATTCAAGAGCAATTTTGCTTGGGGTGTACTACAGTTTTGAACGTGAGTCGACACTTATATTTTGAACTATTTATTAGCCAAATTGGTGTAACGTCTCGTACACTAACTTATGATTTGTATAGGGGCAAATAATATCATGAGCTAATAACATCAATAAGGACATAATATGGTGAACCCCACTTAAAGTTCTAAATGGAACTTTGTGTGCAGGTGCATTTGTGTTTTCACCTTGGTTTAAGATCAGATTGTAACAATGGTAAAACATTTATATAAAATAAAAGAAAACAAGAGTAAAATAGTGAAGCAGATTTTAAACAACAGAGTACAGTAAAACATGTTAAAAAGCAATTTTCTCATTCGTAAAATCAATAAGTGAAATCTAGAGTAATCTTGTATCACACGGGTTGAAAATGACTGGAAAATGACTAGAGTTGACTTTCAAGCGGGTCGCCATCATGTAAAATCCTGTTTTTCAATTCAGCTCGTTTTTGTTTAGAATTTTTTATAGTTTTTATGGGCTTTGGCACCCTATTGTATAGTCTCGGAGCTGAATATCTGAAATGACTTTGACCTTGAGTCTTTCGTGCTCGAGGAACAGCAATCTCCTCTCTTATTCTTATGTTATGTTTGTAGACCCTCATTTCGGCCTTGTGCTGCTTTGTCTGGTATGTGAATAATTTTTTTGCATAATTTGTTTTTTTTTTGTGAATTTTATACTCCCTGAAGAGTTTGTCACTACTATATGTGTCGCTCTTCTCCAGAATTATCTTCAATAATTTATTCATTATTGAATAAATACAACAATTTATTTATAATACACTCAATAATTCACTATCATTGTGGAATTTGTACAGGGTGATTCATGAGTGACCTTACATAGGCTAATGGGAGATAGAGGACTTCGAGGCGAGTCGGAATCCACTGAAGAAATTTTATTTTCTCCAATGATTACGAAGATACAGGGTGTTTAGTGTGTTTCGTATGAAACTTTGATGAGCGATATTTCTGAAACCGCCAGAGGTATTTTGTTGAAATTAACCAGTAATATTTCTCTGTTGGAACTCATCCCGAAGCCATACCGACTGAGTCAAAATCCAGGGCCGGGCTAGAAAAAAGGTGCCCCTTTTTTGTTTCATCAAAAAGTACATTTTCTGACCGCTTTTCTGGAAAACAGCTATCGGATTCAAGAAGCTAAGGAAAAATGCTACAAGAATCACTCTTCAATTCGGATGGCACACCTAAACCGTTTCGACAATAAAATTGAAAGTAAAATTTGTGGGTGAGTTCACATTTTCGACCGGACATAATCGATTCATTGTTTGATTGAATTCATTGAAATTAATTTTTTGGCTTGTTTCTGTTGGATAGAAGGGCTTGGTTGAAAGAAAAATTCCAGAGCCGACCATTTTTTTTTTATGACAAAATCGAGAGTGAAACCAAACCTGGACTCGATTTGGTCATCAAAAAAAATCTTCGGCTATGGATTTTTTTTTCCTACCAAGCCCTTCTATTCCACAGAGACAAGCTAAAAAATGAATTTGAATGAATTCAATCAATTAATGAGTCGATTATGTCCGGTCAAAAATGGAAACTTACCCACAAATTTTACATTTAATTTTTATGTCGAAACGGTTAAGGCGTGCCATCTAAATTGAAGAGTGATTTTTCAAGCATTTTTCCTTAGCTTTTCGAATCCGCTGGCAGTTTTTTAGAAAAGCGGTCAAAAAATGTATTTTTTGATCAAATAAAAAAGAGGCACATTTTTTCAATCCCGGCCCTGGATTTTGACTTATCCAGTAAAGCTTCAGGGTAAGTTCCAATAGAGAAATATTGCTGGTGAATTTCAAGAAAATTACTCTAGCCGTTTCAGAAATATCGCTTATCAAAGTTTCATACAAAACATACAAAACACCCTGTATCTTTGTAACCAATGGAGAAAACAAAATTTCTTCAGTGGATCCTGACTTGCCTCGAAGTCCTCTATCTCCCATTAGCCTATGTAAGGTCACTCATGAATCACCCTGTATATCGATAAGAAACAATTCAATTTTTTGTTTGTGGTGAGATTTCACTATGAATCTGGCAATTTTGCTTCAGAAAACCGCGGAACGTTGCCAGAAGGTAGGGTTGATTCGTCAAATTCTGTCGATGTTTCATGATTATGTTTGAATGACATCTCCGTCAGACACTGTCTGTCTCTCCCGTTTCCCCCGGGGTCTCATGTAAAAGTGTCGTCCAAGTGATGCATTCTCAAGGGCTGCCCCAACATCTGTATTTCTACTTCCTCAAAAGATGAGTGCTTTCTTCTAGAACGCAACTCATAAGAAATCAGGTGACTTGATGTCGCTTTTTGAACAACAGCCATGAGATGGAATGTTTTCGAAAATATGAGGTTGACTAAAACAGCTTGCTGCAGACAGAGACCATTCCAATGAACCAAGGTGAAATATCGACAATTTTGGCTTGTGCTCTTCTCACAACCTGAACGAAGTGAATTTTCTTGCCTGCGTCAGGTTGACACTAACGGAAACCTAACACAGGTCTGCGAGCAATCGGCACATCTTCGACAAAAATTATGGGCCACGTCCGCAACAAGATCTCTGGGGAGTTCATCCGGCTCAAAGCCTATCGTTTAAGTGAGGGGGGGGGGTAACGGTCAAGAATGGAATGATCCGTGCATTCTGTGATTTAAGCATGAAATTCAACACACGTGTTCAGAAGACCTTCCTCCGCAATTCCAAATATGACGCCATGCTACATTTCTCGCCAAAGGCACTGTATTGCGGTTAATATACGATAGCCTTTGGCATGATAACTTTTGGTCAACTGCTGTTAGAAGCGGTAAAACGATGGGTGAAATGACTGAAGCAGTTACTAACTATGTATGATTTTATTTTGCTCAGAACGAATATCTCCTCCACGAACTGATTCAAGCAAATTCTTGGTACATGTGGGACAACGGGAAAAATGTGATTTTCTGAGCTTACTACCTCACCTTCAATCACCCCTGACATTCAAAGTTTTTCACGTCAGCATAATTAATGAAATGGGAATGAAGATAATCAAGAGGCAAGGTTACGAAAAATATGATAATTCATCATAAACTCTCCTCAGAGTTTTTGTGCTTATAATTTGTGCCATATTACAGATGATGAAATAGTATATTACATAACAAGCTACGAAAGTGATACTTTTCGTATGAGTGTGAAAAATTGCGCACGAGCGCCAGCGAGTGCAGTAATCACACGAATGCAAGAAAAGACACTTTCGTGCGAGTTGTGTACACTATTTTTCCTTCGACCGACCTATTTTCCCTGTCCGACGTCTGCTCATTGACGATCGAAATATCAAAATACTCACGTCAGAAGGCGTCATCCACCGATATTACTCACTGATATCTTATTTTCTCATGTAAATTCGAATGTTGTACTGCCACTTTTCCATTTTTATGTAAATTAAATGAAATTACCGAAAACCAGATGAAGTTCCTCCAATTTTGAGAACTTTCACAACAACCGGCAACGCTGCTCGACATTGACAGTTGCTAGGGATTTTAGATATCTTGTTCAGATTTACCTAGTTACTAAAAAAATTATTTCATTCCCTCTTGAGTCTTGAAGTCGTCATTTCAATGTCACGGATGCAGCCAACATTCTCACGCGATTTGTTTCATTTTCTATTATTACTGATTACTATATCAATGACCTGCCAACGAACAAGATTCCAGGAGCAAAATTCACCATATATGCTGATGATACTAGTGCTGTTGTGGGAACGGATGATAGAGTGAACCTACCTAAGATCACATACTTAAATAGCTATACCGCTCATGAACCTATTGCGCATTCTGCTGCGCTGCGTAACAGAAGGAGTTAGAGAATGACGCCATCTTGATGGTTAATTTCCAGTGTATCTCAAAATACCGAGCTATATAGCTACCACAAAATATCCTAAGGCCCGTGAAACTGATCAAACCTTCTGCAATTTTACAATAGCGATCCAGTTTTCTCAAGTACCATCACGTAAGTGTACTTAGTTTTCTTGAAATTACGAAATACTCACATCGAGTTGGATGGTTGGGAGTCACTGTACTCTGAGTAAACGAAACGTCAAGTGACAGCTTTTTGACAGTGTAAATAAACATCACGTAGTTAACCGAACTTTTGGATGCTGGAATGATCGCACACCTTTTCTTCACCTGTTGATTCTCACTTGATGTTATAAGTGTTGATTCCACGTACTTTGAGGGAGAAATAAAATAATGTCGTGCTTAGTCAAGTGGCCAACTAGCGAAGTGGTGCCAGTCCACACCACCCAAAGTCCCTAAATAACCATCAAGATGGCGGCGCCCATAATTACAGGTGTCGGACGTCTCTCTTGCGCGGTATAGCTATTAGGCGCGGGCAGCTAACTGTCAAAGATAGGCAACCAGTGTGTTTGGTGGACCAACAAATGGAATTTAGCATTGTGCAGCATAGCAAGCGAGTGCCTTTCTTGCGTTTTCTCACCAGAAGAGCGATGTCAGGACGAAAGGGCACTATTTTTGTATACTCTAGGATCTTGCGCAGATAATTCCGAAAAAAGAAAACGGGCCGAAAGCATCCTTTTTACGTATTCCATTGAAAAAGACCAATGTGATGTCTACACCACCTCAAAATGTTACCCATGATTTTTGCAAAACCCAAGAAGGACCTGAGTGTTGAAATGTAAGCAACGTTAGCTCTTTCCTTAGAGTTTCACACGAGGTAGGTGAAAATTTTACAAACAATTTTGTGTGGGAGCTATGTAGTGGGGTCGATACGATTTTGGATACTGCACTTTTGAGTAGAGTTATGAAACTTGGCACATAGTTTCTAGGGGCCATAAGAAGAGATTTCGTCCGATGTTCCCAAAAAAATTTCTGACGAAATCCGTTATATAGGCCCCTTTTTTAAAAATGGCGACCAAATTTTGAAAATTGGCGATTGGTCGTACAGTGGCGCGCGAAGTATCAATTCCTAACATTTTGACCTTGACCAGTTGATTCAAGCCACCCCTGACTTGATCCGTCTGATATTTTGGCCATTTGGGCCTTTTTTCAAAATGGCAGCCAAACTTCGAAAATTGTAATTTGGTCGTATAGCAAGGTATCAATTCTCGACATTTCGACCATGACAAGTCGATTAAAGCCTACCCCAACTCCATCCAACCTAAATTTTGGCCTCAATACTCAATTATAGTGCTGATACAGAAATTTATTTTTAAATTTTTAGAAGGGTTGTGGAAAACCACTTCTTGGATTTTCTGTGTGTCCAATATGTGAGTATTTTAGTATTTTACGCATGTATAAAACTGTCAAAACCATAAAAAATGTCGAAAGTACATACATATCAACTGGAAGTTGTTTCAGAATTTGTATTTGTGCTAAAAGATTAGTCAGGTTACATATCACGTTACCAGAAATAACACTGATTGAGGAATCTGCGCTCCATTCTCAGTGGTGTTTGGAGGTTAGACTTGTCTCTGCCTCTCAGACCTCAGACTTCGGTTACTTTTCATCAGTGTAGAAGAAATGTTGCATGTTGATTAGGAATAAATTCTTGCAAAGTTTGATTTTTGCATGAGAGAGCGTCCCACTGATGTAGAGCATCTGAGTCGACTGTGCGCCGATATGGGATGCAACTTATTTGAAAATTTGCACGTTTGCATTTATGCGATTGTGCGGGACGCTCACCTATATTCTTCTTTACTGTTTTCTTCATCTATTACGTTGGTGAAGAACGGAACTCTCACCTATCCTGAATCCGTTTTCAATTGAGGTCTCCAATTTTCCGTTGTCTCTCTTTACTGTGACGTCATGCGTATAAGATACGGTTAATCGAGGTCATTGGGCGCTTCCCAATAAGGCGTATAAGGACACAATTCGACACAATTTGACACAGCTAGCGTTCCAATAGCAGTAATAGCACCACATGTCGACACAATCGAAACATTGGCGAGGCTGAGTTTAGAATTGAGCTGGCAAGTGCACTTTGACATTGTGTATCCGTCTTGTCGCAGTTATTGGAAAGCGTCCTATGTTTCTTGAGATATGACATTTCGTTTCTGACAATGGGAAATTTTTCGAATCTGACAAGCCCCCTGTCGTGTATTTATTTGATTTCAGCATGGATTTCATGATTTCACTTGTTCTTACCCTCGTTCTTGCCAATAAGTGTGTTATATGTAGTGGAAAACTGAGAAGATACTGAAGATACTTACAGAAATGGTTCAAGGGTGTTGTGTCGCTCTATGCGAGTGCGAGAATAAGACGAATACACCCGGCATCACCATGCACCGGTTCAGGAAAGACCCAAACTTGATGGAAGTGTGGCTGCACCAGCACCACCAGGGATCACGCTGCACCAGACACGTGCATCTTACTACGAAAAAACTCTATTACTTCGTCCATTAAAAACTCCCTTATGGTGTAACGGTCGCGTTTTTCAGACGGAGAGATTTGGAGGCGGAATTTATCGAGAAGGCGGAAGGGTTGGCAGGAAGCGAGTTGATTGACTTTTGTTTGTTTTCTTTTTCTGTTTGCTTTGACGGGTCAAAAATTGGTGGCAGTCAAATTTTCCGAAGTCGTTACTTTAACATGCTGCAGCGTAGCTGAATCACCACCATGGGGCTGGAGCCCCCTCGGGCCCCTGAAACGGCAACGATCAGTAAGAATAAGCCGTTTACTTTCGATGTGTCATTCCTAACTGTCCGAATTATTTCAAAAGGTCACCCCCGTTTTCACCCCGCCTAGAGCTATCGCCCGTTTCCCGTTGTAACCCCTGCTAGCACTCGCGAGCCCGACTTTCTGCGCCATGCTCGCCATCGCCGACGCTTCATGCAGGTCCACGTCAATTTGTCGCCAATCCGGCGCTATCGTGTCGCCGGCTGACAACCGCTGAATTACGCCCGACAGCAAGTGACCTTCGCCCTTGAGTCGTACCCAAAACCCCCGCATCTCCAGCAGCTGCTCACCCGAAGATTCGGTGACGTACCTTTTTCATTTTATTCTTCGGTGGGGGTGTAGCCCTGCTAAGCTACTCCGACGAGACTCTAGGGCCAGTTCTGTTGCCTATGCCTATTGTATTCTTAAATTTACCGTACCTATATCGCAGCCTCTAAAGCCCTACAGCGATTGAAGTCGGGGGCTTGTCAGATTTGACGTGTCGAATCAGCGTCTCCATCACGGGTCCCAGAGAAGGCACACCTCTCGTACGGCACGTTGGCGCCCTCTTCCCCAAATGCTACTCTGAGGACCTGGGCCTTCGGCTATAGTCGCTGTGGTCGCTAGAGAGGCCACCAGTATTTTTCTGTATTTGTGTATAACTTGTTTTGATCCATCAACCGTAAAATTTATCGTATTTATAAGTTCGTCACTGCATCTGAGTGTGTAACCGTCCGTGTAATCATTACTCTTCTCTATTGTTTTTCTTTCTTGCTGTTCACCTTTTTTTTTTTTTTTCATTTTGTTGTCCAATAGAGAATTTGTTCACTATTAATTTTATTCCTTTTTTTTTATTCCGTATGCATCCTTCCTCCAACGCTGGCGGGCTGTTGGCATTCATCCTCTCGCGGATCCATAGACCCTGAGCTAGACCGAGCGCGGCCCATAACCCTGAGGTCCGCTATAAGAGCAGGCCTCGGCCGGGGCTGTGGCCCTCTTTGTCCTCTAACCCGAAATAAATCATCGCCGGCCATAAGGGCCTTAGTCTTGGGAAAATGGACCACAGCCAAACTCGGCTGATCATCAGCCGGGATTCGGGGGAAGCGGCCCTTGTATCCGGGGTACCGTTACAATGGGTTCTAGTGACTTTCCCCACATGATAATGGGAACAGTATAGCTAACCGATTCAAAATTCCCGCAAAAGTCAGAAACGAAACGTCCAAACGTCATAAACGTCAAAACGTCAAAGGTGACCTCGAAAATCCATGTATTTTCTATCTCCTAAAATTGGAAAGGTCAATTCTAATTTCTGTAGGTGATCCAATTTCCACATGTTGCATTATACTCGTTTTGTCACTTACATATACCAAGGTTGGGGAAGAACTATGTACATATAAGGCGCTAAAGCTGTAATGCTTTTCTTGAAGGTATAATATTCTTCCTACCATAGATACTAAAAAATCCGATTGCGATCCAGGAACAGGTTTCAATGATGAGGGACTTTACGGCTATAAGTTCAAAAAATCTAACATCGTACCTACATTTTTGCCAAAAATGTGTCACATGGGACAAACTAAGACCCGTAGGAGAGATCTTTGCGCCTTGGACACACTAGAAACTTGCAGAAATTTTTACAAACAGTACTGTGATTCAATAAGAGGTACATTGTGATTGTCTTCTGCTCAAATCTCTCCAAGTACAACTCTTATGGACTTATAAATCTGCAAAAACCGCTTATCTCGATTCTTTTCCGTACATATTCAAACAACTTGCACTTCGGAACTTCTCGCGGTTTTGATGCCACGAGATCTTCACTGACAGGAGGACAGGACTATAAATGGGGATTGAGGTCAAAATTTGAGTCAAGTCGAGTTGGGAAGGGTAATAATCGACTCGCAATGGTCGAAATGCCCAGGAATGGATACCTTGTGTGCCCCTATACGATCACCTGCCGATTTTCGGGGTTTAGCTTATTTTGGAAAGAAGGCCTCAATTGCTCAAATATCAGCCGAATCGAGTCAGAGGTGGCTGGAATCAACTCGTCAGAGTCAAAATGTTACGAATTGATAGTTCGTGCAAACGTGCAAATTTCCATATAAATTGCACCCCATATCAGTGCACAGTCGATTCGGATGCTCTACATCAGTGGGACGCTCTCTAATGCGGAAAATCAAACCTTGCAATGTTGATTCCTAATCAACATGCCAAATTTCTTCTGCACCGATGAAAATTTTCTGAAACAACTTGCAGTGGGTATGTAGGTATGTACTTTCGACGTTTTTTTTATGGTTGTCACAGTTTTGTATATGCGTGAAATAGGTTTTGCCACTGGGGGAAGCCTTTCATTCCTTCAGAAAAATGTAGTGATTCTGCTCTCCGAATTACTTACATGTTGGAAACACAGAAAGTCCAAGAAGTGATTTTCCCTCGGGTTTTCCACAACCCTTCTCAAGATTAAAAAAAATTCCAAATCAGCACTATAGGTAATTGAGTATTGAGGCCAAAATCTAGGTTGGGTAGAGTCGGGGTAGGCTTTAATCGACTTGTCATGGTCGAAATGTCGAGAACTGATACCTTGCAGGCCACTATACGACCAAATTCCAATTTTCGAAGTTTGACTACCATTTTGAAAAAAGGCACAAACGGCCAAAATATCAGACGAATCGAGTCAGGGGTGGCTTAAATCAACTCGTTATGGTCAAAATGTTGGGAATTGATACTTTGCGCGCCACTGTACGACCAATCGCCAATTTTCAAAATATGGACGCCATTTTGGAAAAAGGGGCCTATATAACAGATTCCGTCGAAATTTTTTCTGGGAACATCGGGCAAAATTTCTTCTTATGGTCCCTAGAAACTATGTGCCAAGTTTCATAACTCTACTCAAAAGTGCAGTATCCAAGGGATTTTCGTCGCGTACCGTCCCCACTAATGGGTGGCATCGAACATCAATGACATAATGCTCGGTTCATCATCTATCCATTTTATTTTGTGAAACCATCTCAAGTTATCGTTTTTTCAGGCAAGTCAAGCAAACTACAAGCCAACTTGGAAGTTGTGGGCTTGAGCACCATACAGTTTTCCAAGGATCGAACGCCTGTATACTATAGACACCCAACTTTACGGACTCACTTCGGACTCCGAGTCTGACTACTTACTATGAAATTTTTGAACCACAATTGTGCTATTTTATTCTAATACCTACCACTCCACTGCAGCTCAGGTTATCTTTTTTTTGAGTTTAACATGAGGTGCGTGAACACTTTATCAACAAATATGTGTAAAAGCTATGGATGGAATCGAACACATAATTATGCTTGGTTTATCATCACAGGTCATTTTGTGAAATCATCTCAGGCTATCTTTTTTCAGGGTAAATCAAGCAAACTTCAAGCTAACTTGGAGGTTGTAGGCACTGATTGTGGTCTTCCAAGAAATAAATTAATGACACTCAACATTTCCGGACTTATCTCAGACTCCTACGGCAAAACCTAAGGAACATAAAAAGTTTGGGCTAAAATTTTAAGATTAACCACTGATCTATCATAAGCTTTATTCATACAAGGAAACAAGTGAAGCCTAAAGAAAATTAATCCTGAGAGGATTACACAAAATGAACTGAGATGATGAACCGAGTGAGTGTTCGGTTCCACTCATAGCAGTCATATCTCTCACACTTGATAGTTCTATTTATCTATTTCCACCCACTTTATGTTGAACTCCAAGAGAAGAGCTAACTTGATCTGCAGTGGGGCGGTGTTAGGATAAAATAGCACAATTGTGGTTCAGAGATTTTATAGTAAGTAGTCAGACTCGGAGTCCGAAGTGAGTCCGTAAAGTTGGGTGTCTATAGTATACAGGCGTTCGATCCTTGGAAAACGGTATGGTGCTCAAGCCCACATCTTCCAAGTTGGCTTGTAGTTTGCTTGACTTGCCTGAAAAAACGATAACTTGAGATGGTTTCACATAATAAACTGGATAGATGATGAACCGAGCATTATGTCATTGATGTTCGATGCCACCCATAGCTCCCACACAAAATTTTTTGTAAAATTTTCACCTACCTCGTGTGAAACTCTAAGGAAAGAGCTAACGTTGCTTACATTTCAACACTCAGGTCCTTCTTGGGTTTTGCAAAAATCATGGGTAACATTTTGAGGTGGTGTAGACATCACATTGGTCTTTTTCATTGGAATACGTAAAAAGGATGCTTTCGGCCCGTTTAGTCCATCCGCTAGGTACTATTCTGTATTTTTTTAAAGGTCGAAAAGGTTTTTTTTGGAATTCCAATCAGTCAAGGTCCACAGAATCATATTTTTTTGGTGGCAACGCTCAAAAGTGGTGCGGTCACCCTGTGCACCCCCATGGGGGCCAGCCCCCAGTTAATCGAATTTCAGTGCTGTAACTCAGAGGATCGACACAGAATTGCAAAAAATTAAGGATGTCATGAAAAATGTCCCTCAAAAGTCATCCACAATGAAGATACAGCCCTTCAAGTTTCAAAAAAGGCGATTTTCGTGGAGGTACAATTTCCACAATTTTCAACCGATTTTGCTGAAAATTTGGCTAGGCCCCTCTGTAACAAGTATCTAGAAGGGGGAATTTCATTTTCTGGATAAATTGTCCAGTGGCGGAGCAACTGGAAATTTTGACATAATGCCGTCCCTCCTCATTTCTCAAGTCCCTGGTCAACTTTGAACTCTGAAACTTTCACTATGTATCGAATATATTGTTTAGCTACGATGTTCCCAAAAAAATTAGAATCAGAGCTGGTTTCTGGGTTTAATGCTGAATATAGAAGAGGAGGATTTGCTTTAATTTTTTTAGCTGAATACCCTAGTATTTTTTTTATATGAAAAAATTGTGTCCAAATTTTTGGTTTTTTTTTGGGAGCATCGTAGCTGAATAATGTATTCGATACATAGTGAAAGTTTCAGAGTCCAAAGTTGACCAGGGACTTGAGAAATGAGGAGGGACGGCATTATGTCAAAATTTCCAGTTGTTCCGCCACTGGACAATTTATCCAGAAAATGAAATTCCCCCTTCTAGATGCTTGTTATAGAGGGGCTTAGCCAAATTTTCAGCAAAATCGGTTGAAAATTGTGGAAATTGTACCTCCACGGAAATCACCTTTTTTGAAACTTGAAGGGCTGTATCTTCATTGTGGATGACTTTTGAGGGAGTTTTTTCATGACATCCTGAATTTTTTGTAATTCTGTGTCAATCCTCCGAGTAACAGAACTGAAATTCGATTAACTGGGGGCTGGCCCCCATGGGGGTGCACAGGGTGACCGCACTACTTTTGAGCGTTGCCACCAAAAAAATATGATTCTGTGGACCTTAACTGATTGGAATTCCAAAAAAAACCTTCTCGACCTCTAAAAAAATACAGAATAGTACCTAGCGGATGGACTAGTTTTCTTTTTTCGGAATTATCGGGTATAATACCACGAGTGCAATGAAAATTACCGATAATTCTGAAAAATGCGTGTTGCCTGAAAACTGCATGAGTTTGTTTTCTCTGTTGGGGGAGGGCTCTTCTTTCGAACAACAGAAGAAAACAAACGAATGCGGTTTTCTTATGGCAACACGCATTTTCAGAATTATCTGGTTGATTTTCATTGCAAGAGTGGTATTCGAAAGAATATTTCCCGAATCATTCTACAAATTATTCACATATTATTTCACACGACAATAAAATTAATGATACATGGATAGCCACCTAACTGTACTGAACCGCAGAACAGAAAAGAGAACCAGAGGCTGACGTGAAAAGTGTGAAATCATTATGACTGCGCAATCCCAAATCGTTTCAATTTCTTGCACATTCCTCTGGGTCCTTGAGTACTCGCTTGAGCATGAGCATCCCCATACAGTGTCCAGAGTCCAACGCTAACACTGGGCACGCATCATGCTTGTTTGACAGTAGGTGTTTAAACAATGACATATCGATTGAATTATCGATATGGTCTTTCGGATTATCGCTTATTAATCCTCAAAATTTCTGTCCGAATTATCGCGTTTTTGACGTATGAGTGAAATATTCTGCGTAAGATCCTAGAGTATACAAAAATAGTGCCCTTTCGTCCTGACATCGCTCTTCTGGTGAGAAAACGCAAGAAAGGCACTCGCTTGCTATGCTGCACAATGCCATTGTTTAATTATATCCAGTTAGCCAACTGAATAGGCCGATTGTACTTCTACGAAATAGTTCAAGATTCTTCCGGTAGATGGCGCTGCGATTAACAATGTCGATTTAATTAGTGTGAGGACGTAAACAACAACGAAAGCTACGACATGCGTGCAAATATGTTGATGGTAGAGTGATTTAAAGTGTTTCCGACTTTTCGGTCTGATTTCGGTTGTGCCTCTCTGATTGCAAAATGTCATACACGAAATGCAATCATTTTGGTGTCCAAAAAGTGACAGAAAATTTTATAAATTTCCAAAGAATGATCCCAACAGGCTGTAGAAATGGATAGACGCAGCAGGGAACTAAAAATTGCGCGGTAAGTTTTCATGTTCATACCTTTTTATAGAATAATGTTAAGTACCTATCTAATGATTTTTGTTAATATGAAGCTCCACAAAGTCACAGAGACCCCACCTCAACTTTGAGGTGCTCCATAATATATTTTTCCTGAAGTCACAATAAAGACTAGCTGGCTCGGCTAAGTCCAAGCAGCGGCTGAAAGAAAGTTCAAATAGTTGACAATCTCTTGAAATTGCATGGGGATCCTCGCCTAATCATTATTTCAACTTTTTAGAGTATCAGCCCGTCCAATTGTCCGAAATGAGTATCTGCAAGAATCATTTTGACAGAAGCGCCTTCGTCAATCCGACCCACGTTAGATTGAACCGGAATGCCATATACCCAAACACTTTGATATGCCGTCTACACCAGTCCATCTAGAAGTCGAGGGCCAACAACTGAGCCAACAACAACAACAACATAATCCATGGTAATTACTTTGGGTAGGTACGGGTACTCGCTTATTTATAACACTATTTAAACATAGGAATAAATATGGAAAAAAAAACATACTTGAAACTAAGCAACCTAGAGCATCAAACTAGAAAAAAATAGCTCCTCATAGTATTGACTATTGCATACAGCAAAACTAAAAATTATAGGGTGGCAACAAAAAGTCCTGCACCATTTCAAAAAAGTACAAAGTTGTAAGGTATCCTTTACCACCATGTATTAAGCATATCGCTGTCACAAGCCTGTCACAAGCCAACAAGTACCTACTGGCAGATGGTGGAGGTAGAAAGATTTATCTTGAAGTTGGTGGAAGCCGCTTCAGAATTCGATAACTTTCAAGAACTTGACGGCTGTTTGGAGGCGAATAATTTTTCGGATGTCCTCCCAAATTGTGACCAGTATAATACTTATGGTGCTATTCTGTAAAAAAGATACATCGATGTAAGCGCTGTATCGGTGTCGCTGTAAGATGAGATGACACATGTGACAATGCAAAACATTATTACCTACTTTTGTCATTGTACAGCGATGTAGCGCTTACATCGATGTATCTTTTTGACATAATAGCACCATAAGTTGAGATTTATAATAATTCAAAATTACAATTATAATAAAATTTTTATAACTTTTTTCACATTTTCAGGAAATTCCACAAGAGAAGGTACATCAGATACCGCCAAAGACCGGATGCCAAAACAAACCTACTCGCGGGAAGATGTTGTGTCAAAGGTGTTGAATTTTTCGCCATCAACAAGAAGTGTGCCAGCTGAGATACCAGCAAAGTAGAAACGAGTTTTCATATGGTTATTATTCCACCATGTCCAACTTCTCCGTCTTTGTCGTTACAAGATAACTCCAAGATTTGCTCAACAAAATATCATTTGTTGAGCAAATTGATTCCTATTTGATCAGAAACATGAGGCCGTTATCGCAGCAGAGATTGTAGATTTGTAGATAGATAACATTTTTTGATTTATTGCGATAGAATCTATGTTGTGCCTATGCAGACAGTGCTATAAAGATAGGTTTTGGAGTTGAAAAAATAAATTCATGAAATTTTGAAGCACTTTTACCGATTCAGAATTCACACCACCATGTAATTAAATTCCCCGAAAATCCCAGTTGAGCATTTTTTCGACGCTGTAAAAATATATCATGTTTGCTGCAACAAGTCCAAAAATTGTGTCCTCGTTGTCGCATTAGAGCCATACTGCTAGCTCACAGCTGTTGGTCCTACCGCAGGCGCAGGACATAACTAGACCGTCGTTTGAACCGTCAAAATCGTATTTCTCGCTAAAAGAAACACGTAACTCGCTTCAATTCGCAAATAACAGTGTTAATTAAGTATAGTCCGGGGATTAGTGGCCAAATTTGATAAATTTTTCATTGTATGATAAAGACATAAAATTTGGTGTGAGTGGTCATGGTCCTCCTTTAAAATGTAGACATGGCACCTCCGCTTTATTTTGGTTAGGGAACTCCTACGAACCACCGTAATTATCGTCACACATATCAGAAAATAATCATTCGACTCTACACTAAACCTTGACAAGAGACACACGAGTTCTCGCCATACGCACTGTTAATAAGGCTTTGCGGAATCAATCTGTACAAGCTTATTCCTTGACAAAAATTTACCTTCTCTTTCCGAACCGATCTCTTTCGAAACCTTCAAAGATGCACTTTGGTTTGAGCTCGTAGACATTTCCAAAATCCGAAAAAATTCAAATTTTGAAAAAAAAAACAATATTGAAAAACTTGCAATCAAGAAAAAATTTCAATTTTGAAAAAATTAAAATTTAGGAGAAATTCAAATTTTGAAGAAATTCAAATTTTGAAGAAATTCAAATTTTGAAGAAATTCAAATTTTGAAAAAAATCAAATTTTGGAGAAATTCAAATTTTGAAAAAATTCTAATTTAGAAAAAAATCAAATTTAGAGAAAATTTATATGTATTTCGAGAAATTCAAATTTTGAAAAAAATTGAAATTTTGAAAAAAATTCAAATTTTGAGAAAATTCAAATTTTGGAGAAATTCAAATTTTATAAAAATTCAAATTTTGAAAAAATTCTCATTTAGAAAAGAATCAAATCAAGAGAAAATTTATATTTCGAAAAATTCAAATTTTGAAAAAAAAACAATATTGGAAAACTTGTTATCAACAGTAATATCACAAGTGCTTAGATTTTTACGATAATTTTGGTCAGGCGATCGCGAGTGCTGATTGTAGCGATAAATGCCCGACTCCGTAGGAGGAGGGCATTTATCCAGGGACAATCAGCCCGAGGGAAACGCCTGGCCAAAATTATCTGGGAAAATCTTGAGCACGAGTGATATTTTGAAGAATATTACATAAAAGAAGTCCGAAGTGACAGCTGTCAGATTTTGTTGTTTAAATGAATTTTATTCTGTTGCTATTGACAGTGGGATTTAGATAAGTGAATATTATCCTTGTAGGTCTAATAATCAAGGGCGTTGTATGTAATAATCGCTACAATGTGTACCCCACCCCCACCCCACCAATACCCCCACAAGGGATATTTTGATGATTATTGCAAAAAAGAAGTACGAAGTGACAGCTGTCAGATTTTGTTGTTTACATGAATTTTATTCCGTTGCTATTGACAGTGGGATTTAGATAAGTGAATATTATCCTTGTAGGTCTAATAATCAAGGGCGTTGTATGTAATAATCAAGAAAAAATTTCAATTTTGAAAAAATTCAAATTTTGAAGAAATTCAAATTTTGAAAAAACCTAAATTTTGAAAAAATTCAATTTTTGAAAAAAATCAAATTTTGGAGAAATTCAAATTTTGAAAAAATTCTAATTTAGAAAAAAATCAAATTGTCCTTAATTCCATATAGTCATGGAAAATGTCTTGTCTGGGACTTGACAATAGTCGACACGGTGGCTCCATCATACTTATTCAGCACTGCCATATGCCCAGGCGCGGCGGCTGAAAAAGCTGAGGCCAAAAAAAGGATTAAATACAGCGTCCTGTCAAACGAGTATTTATTCATCCCAATCGCCATCGAGACTTTTGGCTCTTTTGGTCCAAGTGCGCGAGCGTTTATTCGAGACATCAGCCTTAAGTTGGTAGAAGCTACCGGAAATCACAAAGAGGGCTCCTGGTTTAGAGAAAGACTATCACTCGCGATTCAACGGGGAAATGCCATCAGTGTGATGGGAACTCTTTGCACTGATGTCACTTCCTCGTTGAATTTTTCGAAATATTTTTAGTTATGGTTATAGATCTACAATAATATGTTGTACTTGTAGTTGAATAAAAAACCAAAATTTAGAGAAAGTTTATATGTATTTCGAGAAATTCAAATTTTGAAAAAAAAGTTGAGAAAAAATTCTTGAAAAAATTTCAATTCTTGAAAAAATTCAAATTTTGAAAAAAATTAAAATTGAAGGAAAAAAATTCAAGATTCAAATTTTGAGAACAAATCATTTTTGGATTTTGGAAATGTCTGATCTCAAACCAAAGTACACCTTGTAAATCTCGAAAGAGACCTGAATGGTGAATTTCTGTTGAGGAATAGCCCGTACGGATTGATTCCGCAAAGCATTATTTTACCAATTTAACTCTTCAACACCACTATGCTGGAATCGATACAGTTTTCCATTATTTTATATGCATCAGAGCCGCGGTAGTATCTGGATAACCTCCAAATATCCTTGCAATTGAGTGATAGAATAGTTCCAGAAACCAAAGAACTTTGTTCCTTGCCTTTTTGACACAAACACCAGTTAACTTGATTCTTGAGTGCTTTAAAACCAATTTTAAACTCTGTCAAAGAAAGTAATAAAAATTTATTACTTGAAAAATATTATTCTTATTCTCCTATTTTTCACTACCCTGGATATTTTTGGGAATCGTTCTAGTTTTTGGATTCTACGTTCAGTATAATAGTAGTATAGATAAAAAGATGCTCTTGCAAAATTTTGATTGGAGGCTTCGTTTTCGAGATATTTGGATTTGTAACTTGAAGAAACATCTTGAAAATGGTGTATGTTTTTATTTAATATAATATGTGATACATTTTGTAAAAGGATTAAAATTAAGTTAAAAAAAAAAAAAAAAAAAAAAAGGAGATTAAACAATGTAAAAAATATCTTCCAACTTTGTAGAGGAAAAAGAGCGTAAAGATCCTAAAATGCTAGCTGCATTTCCTCGTTGTATTGCTAGAGCAATTTTTTGTCTGAAACTTTCAAGTCTAAAAATTAAAATCTAAAAAGCTCATGATTTCCCAGCTGACAGATTTTCTAGGTTTTCTAAGTCAGTAAACCACCATTTTTTTTCAGAGAAACGGGAAGTTTTCAGGAAAAAAAGGGGTCTTAGAAAGTGGAGATTTCGGGGTGTTTTTAAAAGTTTCAAACCCAAATATCTCGAAAACGAAGCCTCTAATCAAAATTTGGCAATGAGAACCTTGTTTTCTAAATGAACCGTAAAATCCAAAATTTAGATCGATTCCTAAAATTAGTCAGGGGAGTAAAAATGGGGTGGAGAAACCCATACTACCTATGTGAAGTGCGCAACCCTAGCGGAATGTGTGCCCAAATGTAAAGGTCACCAGAGTCGTGAGCGAAACAGTGCTCAAAAGTAGACGGAAATCAAGCATGAATGTTACGAAAGACAGTATATTTTTATTCATGTATGAAATATTATTCACAAAAAATTAGTGGAAATAACCATATAGGTATTATTATTTGACAACAATAATGTACATTTTAAAAATGTAACCATATACACCATTTTACAATTATCTTTTTATACTTTTATACGTAGAACATGTATTTTATATTCGATGTAAACTGCTCCACAATAAAAAATTTAACATTAACATTATTATCCACTTTGAAATTTAAACCACATCGCAATGCCCGAACAGAAATCAGATATGCTGCTACGAAACATGAAAATATGAATAATTAGAACCCAAATATTTCATCAGAAGCTTAACGTCTTGGCGGCTATTGGAATGGGCCGCTAGGCAACCCAGATCTTTCAGTCTCAAATTTAGGCTGGGAATAGCACTATATTTCAACAGTTTTTCATGTAACTTCATTTTAACCTCATCTGGTTTGTGGCCGGACGGCTAGCACGGCTGGTACAGTTTCATTTTTTTGCTGCAATGTTGATGGGGCTGTTGATTATATGTCAAATGCATCAATTCAGTCTCCATGCACTAAAGTTGGCCTAGGCTGGACTTCTTTGAAACGTGGGTTTTTGAAAGAAGAGTAGAAAATCTCCTAATTCAAGTATCTACCACAACATAACCTCCAATTTTCGCCGCATATCGCAGAGACCTGGAATGAAGAGATCGACTTGCTAATAATAGTCAGGTGTTATCAAGTCTCGACTTACCTACCAGTATGTGTGCGTCGGTTTTTCCACAATAGCATTGAATAGGTCATTAAAATGAAGATTTTTCTGAATGTTCACCTTTTGTTTTGATGTATACGTCAAACAGCGAGAAAAGTCAAAGATTCAAGCTACGACGTGCGGATGAACAGAGTCCGCACGAAACCGAGTCGATTTACCGGCCATCTCGCGGTTGAATTGGGAACTAATCCTAGCTCTTAGCTATAGCACACTCCCAGCTCTATTTGGTGCGCAGAAGTGGTTGCCAAAATTATACATAGCATTGGCTAACTCAGAGATAACCGCTAACTGGATATAATTAAACAATGATACTAGTGTTGTGGGAACGGATGATAAGAGTGAACCTACCTAAGATTGCTCAGTCATGTATAGATTATGTTGCAGGATGGTGCGAACATAACGGGATCAGACTGAACATTGGAAAGTCGGTGGCGATGAAAATAACGACTAAAAACTCAACAATTGACTCCAGCCTTCTGCTGAGAAATGAGGGCAAATCAGTTAAAAATGTGAGTTCTACAAAATTTCTGGGACTATATATTGATCAAAAACTTACATGGAATGCACATATCGGGGATCTTGTTTCGAAGCTCAGTAGTTGCACGTTCCTGATTCGCTCGATCAGAGGCACAGTCTCCTCGGGTGTGCTGAGGGTCATATATTTTTCTATGTTTCAGTCCAGACTCACTTACGGAGTTCTGCACTGGGGTTGTGCCGCAAATATGAAGCGTGTTCTAATGGCGCAGAAAAGGGTTGTTCGATGCATGACGGGTTCTTCAAACAGATCATCCTGTAGACCATTGTTCCTTAAATTGAATGTGATGACGGTGACGTCCCTGTATTTGTATTCCTTGTTGATGTATGTTAGGGCGAACATCGATAAATGCACCTTGAGACGGAATATTCACGGTCATGACACGAGAAATGGCAATCTGCTTGATGTCCCATTCTCAAGACTTGTCATTGGACAGCACAGTCTTCAATATATGAGTCTCAGGGTGTACAATCACGCGTTGAAGGTTCACGGATGTTTCACTGACGCTGATACACATCGTGTTTTTGTGAGAAAAATAAAGCAATTTTTAATTGCCAAATGCTTTTATACACTCGACGAGTTCTTTCTGTAATATATTTTTTTGTATATATGTATATTCTTATTGTCACAGTGTGTGGCTGTATGTGTACCGTCTGCCAGATGTATATAAACTGTGTTAAGTGACTGTCTGACTTTGCCGATTTTATGTGTAGATTCTCAAATCTGTATCGTTTCATAAGGCATAAATAAATACTTTACTTTACTTTACTTTTACTTTACTCGAAGTTCTCGACTTTGAACAACGACCACACCACTTACTGTGGGCGAAGAAGCATGAGTGGCATGCCCAGGGAGGTATGTGGCCCAGAGACGCCCCCCAAATGCTGGATAATGGATCGTTTGCCATGGAACTATGTTTGGCTGGAGTAGACCATGCATTTTGCTGTAAGCAGGCAAGATACCCACTATTTTTGATGCAACATTCATATTAACAATATTAATTTCTAGGTAATTGGCCTGTTAGACGAATATGCCACTCAGTCGGAGAATGCTAGAGACAACAATTTTCAAGAATCCCAGTATTTTTTAATGGTAACAAAGGCTTAAAATAAAAGCATGAACTGTTGTAGCTGTGAAAATTATTTTTAACAATACCTAATTCTATGGTTTCTAACATGTAGTTTGAAAAAATTCTAAATAATTAAAATTCTTAATAAGAACATTGCAGAAAATATCTATCTTACCCCGTATCTAACTTAACTAATCTACTGTTTCTTAGTATCACTGACATAATTTATATTTATTGTATTACCATAACAATTAATAAAATTGATTGGATTCAGACCCAATGTTGTTTGCTGGTTTTGTAAGTTCAATGTTTGCGTGTTTTCAGTTGTTGTAGATGGCCCATTGTTGACCACCACCTGTTCCGGTTCTGGAGAAATCACTACTGCTTCTGCAGGTTTTGTGATGGTTGATGGAGCTATAGCAGCGAAAATTTTCCTTGAAACTGCCAGGAAACGTTCCTATTCGTCAATGTAAGACTCGGCTATGGCACTTGATCGCCAGCCACCGTGTCTCTTCAAAGTTGTGACGTCGCCTCAGCATCAACTAAGATTGTAGCTGAAGATCGGCGGAAGCAGTGGCCTGTGTATAATTTTGGAGTTTCCAAATTCAAAAAAGTGGCCACTTCTTTTGGAACTGCACCTATTTTATTGATACCCACTGGTTGACGTGTGCATTTCTGATTTTGATAGTTGAGGAAGAATCTTCTCTCAGTGCAATTGGTCGGCCTCAATTGGACATAACTTTGGAAGACAGCATAAAATTTACCAGTCAGGGTGAAGGTACGTGGAGTTTTTATTTCTGTGTCGTTAATATGAATTATTGCTGCCGATCCTAAATCTGCTACGTCATCAATTTTAAGTTGGCACAGCTCATGCTTACGGCACGCTCCACTAATTCCTACTATCAGTGTCACCTAGAAAAATACCGTAATTCAGGTTTATTCCTACATAGTTGTTAAGTAGGTACCTACCTTCGTAAGGAGGTATTTGTGATCAGGAGCTTCTTCCAAAAATTGATTAATCTGTTCCCCAGTCAAAGTTTTTGACTTCTTGGGGCGATATCCACTAGAACTACGCTTCAGGAAAGCTTTTAACTGAAGATAGTTACTAATGTTGATGTTGTGGTGGATGGTAAGCGTGGTTCTAATCATGGAATATTGCGTCCATAGAGTTGTTGGGGCAACCTTATTAGATAGCTCCCCGAAATACGCCATCAAGACGTTTTCAGAGAATGATGAAACGATTTGGTTCCTTTGCCGCCAGTTCATGAACTGTTTGTACGCGATTTCATACCGTTGGAGCGACTTCTCGGGGAGTAACTTTTTTGTAGTCAACTGCGCCGCCTCTCTTACTGCAGGGGGTGTACCAAAATGCATGTTTTCAGCTTCACTGCTGCTGCTTGAGTCCATAATTTCAATTCGCAGGTAAATCTTTGCAACGAGAAAAGACTTTGTAGACTTCGAGTGCAAATTTTTCAGCAAACTGTCATATCGTCAGCGCCTACTCATGAATATCTTCATAAGCACCTGAGATCGGGTTTAATTTTGATTTTTTTAAACATTTATAGAATTCTACAATCAACTGTCGATTTGCTAATATGAACTCTTTTATTTAATAGGTAATTAATCTCACAAATATCTATTTTTAAACAAAAGCCTAGACTGAAAATATTACAATAGAAATAATAGAATCTGTTTGTCAATTTGCATATCCAAAGTAGGCATTGAAAAGCGAAAGCAAAAGGCACTAGTGACGATATTATTACTTTCGCGCACAGTGTTTGCAATTGGCAAGTTTCGCGCCTACTATGCCGTACAGAATGTAACGTTTTCGTGGGTGGTCGTAGGAAAATGATATATTCTGCTTTGTCGTTCACCGTCCAATTGCACAAAGTCTAAGTAAGTGAATTTGTCATAGAGACAGGTGCATGAGACCTTGGAATAAATATTAGTGTTTAAATAACATTGCTTTTGATACCCCTTGGTTCCTGCCTAAATGTCAAAAACTGGCGAAATCGGATTTGCTGTCCTAAAAAGACCTTTTTAACAGCCTAAAATAGGCTTTCTCGATCTCTTGATAGAAATGTTCCAAGATATTGAAGAGAATATTGTTACGATATTTCGCGTACGGGTTCGAATATAATTGAGCCTATTGTTTCAAATAGGCCAGGCGGTATGTCGGTAAAATCATTTCAATCTGGAAAAAACTCCGACCAAAGCTTTTATGGTGTCAAACTCTTCGTAAGGTCAGCAGGTATCTACCCCTGAGTTTCCGCCCAAAAACGAGTTGTGCTGATTCCTCCACATCTGCCCAAAGGTGAAAGATGTCTTGAAGGTCCAAAAAGACCTGTTAAACCCCCGCACTTTTTCATTTTATTTGGCTCAATGCAAACGTACAACTCTTATGCAAACATTGGAAGCATTTGTCATCATCTCTGTGCCAGTCTTACTGTTGAAAAAAAAGATTGCTTTGTGCGGGTCAGATAAATCACTTTTGATTGTTTTTCCACACAAGAAAACGATGGAGCAACATGTATGTTGGATGTTTTCCACTAACTCGTACCCAGTGAACCCATTTCTGGTGTTGAAATTTCAATAACAGCATTTTTGAAGATGATGCCCGCTAAGAAGTGAATAATTTTTACCCGCCTGTTCAGCAGCAATTTTTTCAATTTTACCAAACACCGTTTGCAAAAATTTTATAAGGAATGAAAAGCTCTAACTCTTCTTTAACTATATCATGCCTGGCTTAATCGCGGCACGCACTTGAAACTCTAAAAAACTTATTTCTTTTCGAACGGTCCTATTCCGCCCGCGTGCGGCCGTGCCTACTTGACATAGACCGGACTGTTTACACGAGCTTAGAAATGTAGGTACTCTTTTCCAGCTTTAAAACACGGCCATTATTATTAAGACTTTGTACATTGATTTATGGAGAAATTATACATTATTTTATCAATAATGGTCGTGTTTTAAAGCTGGAAGAGACTACATTTTCGAGCTTTTGTAATCAGTTCGGTCTATGTCAAGTAGGCACGGCCGCACACGGGTAAAATAGAACCGCTCGAAAGAAATCAGTTTCCTACACTTTCAAAAAGCGTGCCGCGGTTAAGCCAGATATGATATCATTAGAAAACAGTTCCAGCTTGTCATTTCCTATAAAATTTTCAAGAACGGTGTTTGGTAAAATTGCAAAAATTGCTGCTGAACAGGCGGGTGAAGATTATCCACTTCTTAGCGGGCAACATCTTCAAAAATGCTGTTATTGAAATTTTAACACCATAAATGAGTTCAATGGGTACGAGTCAGTAGAAAACATCCAAAATACATGTTGCTCCATCGTTTTCTTGTGTGGAAAAACAATCAAATGTGATTTATCTGACCCGCACAAAGGAATCTTTTTTTTCAACAGTAAGACTGACACAGAGATGATGACAAATGCTTCCAATGTTTGCGTAAGAGTTGTACGTTTGCATTGAGGCAAATAAAATGAAAAAGTACGGGGGTTCAACAGGTCTTTTTGCACCTTCAAGACATCTTTTACCTTTGGGCAGATGTGGAGGAATCAGCACAACTCGTTTTTGGGCGGAAACTCAGTGGTAGATACCTACTGACCTTACGAAGAGTTTGACACCATAACAGCTTTGGTCGGAATTTTTTCTATTCAGAATGACCTACCGCCTGGCCTAAAAACAAACACTGTTTATTTCTGCGTACTACAATCAATACATCAACAATTATTCACGCTTGGAATTATGTCGCAGGTACTTCGCTTGTTATCGCTCGCTATCTAGTGGAACGAGTTATTTATAATAGACTAATTACATTTTTGGAAAAGCTCAATATCCTTTCAAATTTTCAAAATGGATTTAGAAAAAATAAATCGACTATAAGAGCGGTCTACCAGGCGTTGACGGAGATTGTAGAGTCTCAAAATAAAGGTAACATCACACTCATGGCATGCCTCGACCTCTCCAAGGCTTTTGATAGCGTAAGCCACGATATATTGATTAAAAGACTCCAAAATGTTGGGGTGAGGGGAGTTGCCCTCAGTTTGTTCAGGTCATACCTGAAGGACCGTTCACAAAGTGTAGTGGAATATGACGAGGTTAACGGTATAAGAGTGAGATCGGAAAGGATGAATATTGAAAGAGGAGTACCACAGGGATCTATCCTTGGACCACTATTGTATATAATTTACACTAACGAGATCCCTGGGATTGTGGACGGGCCGATAATACAGTTTGCGGATGACACCTCGCTGATTGTGAGTGGTGCTGACTTGAGGGAGGCGGGAAACGAGGTTGTAAAGGCTTTAGAAACCCTTTCGGGTTGGTTCGGTGCAAACAACCTACAGCTGAACATGTCAAAAACAAATTTGATCAGGTTCGGGTATTCGCACCGTGCACGACGCCAGCGTCACCTGGCGTCCGCAACTTTGTAGGCGCAAAACGTCACTCATGTCATAAATTACAGATGGCTGAACTGTCATAAATGACAGATCGCTGGCCTGAACTGTCATTATTTTGTGGTTAAGTGCTTCGTCAACATAGACTTTGTCATTGACAAACTGTCAGTCAACCACGTAGCATCTGTTGTGACAGTTGGTTGTCAATTATTTCAATTATTTCCACTGTCAAATTGACATAAATGACATCAAACATCAGAAAATTGACAGCCCAATCACGCAGTGCCGAGCAAGGATGTGTGCCGAGCCATCAATGTTGCTCTTTTTGTCCACATAAAGCGCTGTGATCGGTTTCGTTACCCCCACTCTGTACTTCGCACGGGGCGAATAGTCTTAATAATCCAGAGTATACCCTTAAATTTCAAAACGCGGATATAACATCGGTTCCCAGCACTAAATTTTTAGGAATTGTGGTTGACCATAGATTAGACTGAAAGAGTCATGTTGAGAGCGTCGCTGCAGGCCTATTATTGATCTCGGTATGGTAGATAGCGACCGTCGTTACGTATCGATAACTTATGAATTTCCCTCGTATGCAAATGTCACCGTCAACATGAAAGCTGTCGTCGGTAGAGAGTAACGATGTCTGATATCGATTCATTGCATGTATTTCAAGTGAGCTCGAGTAAGAACCCATGTGACTGGGCTCCTACTGTGTTGCAAGAAGCCTTTCTTCCCTAAATCTCTACCGTGGATGGCGTATCGAACCAAGGACCCTGCTGCAAACATGTGAACATGAACCTGATCCGGCATGTGTTGGGAGAAACCATTGAATAGGCACCCAACTTCTACCAAACAAGCTGATTGACCTTCACGTGGCCAAATCACTGTCATCAACAAGTGAACCTCTACGTGCATCGTGAGGTGCCTTTGGAAGGAACACTTACCACTTACCATTGCTCTGATCTTGGATGTAACAGAGGGTTCGAAACGACAGTTATGAACGCGGCATACGGTGCATTTCTGCATGCAGGTTTTCCAGCCAGGGTTCCTCGCATGTTTTATTGCATGTTTTTGTACAAGTTTTAGCACGAAGCAGGAAGCAGTGCTGAATTTTTGACGGACGCTGTCAAACCGATATCTATTAGACGTCTTCTTAGAGTCTGTTTGGGTCTGGAAGGCGCCCAACTTGCTTATTAGATCACTTTGGTAATTGCAAGTGATGAGACAGAATATTTCAGAACTGGTTTCAGAAGGTGAGAACCCCCGTTCATCCTTCAACGGGGGTGCTAAATTGTGCCAGGAGCCTGCCCCGCAAAGTGAAAAACGCGCAAACCGTGCGTTGTTTTACCAGAGAATCTCATCAGAGACCTTGCCTGTGATGGGAAATAATATTTCAGAAGGTGAGAACTCCCGTTCATCCTCCAACGGGGGTGCAAAATTGCGCCAGGAGCCTGCCCCGCAAAGTGAGGAACGGGCAAACCGTCCGTTGTTTTTTTTTTCAAGAAACTCATCAGAGACCTTGCTTGTGATGAGAGAGAATATTCCACAAGGTGAGAACCCCTGTTCATCCTCCAACGGGGGTGCAAAATTGCGCCGGGAGCCTGCCACTCAAAATGACCAACGGGCAAACCGTGCGTTGTTTTTTTGGAGAAACTCATCAGAGACCTTGCTTGTGATGAGAATGAATATTTCAGAAGGTGAGAACCCCCGTTCATGCGCCAGGAGCTTGTCTCTCAAAATGACCAACGGGCAAAGCGTGCGTTGTTTTTTTGAAAAAACTCATTAGAGACCTAGTGGGGTCGGTACACATTAAAAAACGGTACTATACGGCATTTAATGATACAGAAAATTCCTTCTGCATGAGGGTTCTACAAGGCCTAACGAACGATACTAGAAGGGGAAGCACAAAAGCTTCCCCTTAGGGGGGCCGCAGGGGGCCCTGTCAAGTTGACGGTCCAAGAACTCCTACCAAACCATCTTTCAATTTCGTTGTATCACTCAAATGGGGATGATGTGACTCCATTGTCAATCTCGATGGCAATGGTCGCCATGTTTCTTACATCCTTCATGCTTGAAAAAATAATATCTTCGGGGGGTCAGAGAAATCTCTTTTAATTTTTTTATACATACGAGAGGATGCAAAGTTGGCAAGTTTTGTATCTTAACCTATTATTTGGCATTCCCAAAATCCTATTATGAAGTCAATTTTTCGAATTCTCAATTTTGGGTTGATTGGTAGGCTAAGAAGTAGGTATTTTTTAACATCCAGTCCACACGTACTTTTTTCAGTGTCCAAGTGGAGGTTATTCAAACCATCATCAGGGGTGGATATACTGAACTATTTTCTAAACTTTATGTCAAGAAAACCAATTCTCAACCGCGCATAGAGAGTACACAAATTATTTTTCTTTCGGTCGGTCGAATTGCGATGCCTACTACGCCCGTCAGGGAGAGCGCTGAGCATCGCCAGACTAAAACTGGCATGAAAACAGCATAAACGAATTCAAAACTGCCTGAAACACTCATTATGTGGTTTGGCATTCAATTCTGAGTCAGCACTCAGAGATTTGGTCAGTTTTGAATTTGTTTGGGCTGTTTTCACACTAGTTTAGTCTGGCGATGCTCAGCGTTCTCCCTGACGGGCGTAGTAGGCATCGCAATTCGACCGACCGAAAGAAAAATAATTTGTGTACTCTCTATGCGCGGTTAAGAATTGGTTTTCTTGACATAATGTTTAGAAAATAGTTCAGTATATACACCCCTGATGATGATTTGAATAACCTCCAGTTGGACACTGAAAAAAGTACGTGTGGACTGGATGTCAAAAAATACCTACTTCTTAGCCTACCAATCAACCCAAAATTGAGAATTTGAAAAATTGACTTCATAATAGGATTTTGGGAATGCCAAGTAACAGGTTAAGACACAAAACATGCCAACTCCGCATCCTCTTGTATGTATAAAAAAATAAAAAGTGATTTCTCTGACCTCCCGAAGATATTATTTTTTCAAGCATGAAGGATGAAAGAGACATGGCGACCAATGCCATCGAGATTCACAATGGAGTCACATCATCCCCATTTGAGTGATACAACTAAATTGAAAGATGGTTTGGTAGGAGTTCTTGAACCGTCAACTTAACAGGGCCCCCTGCGGCCCCCCTAAGGGGAAGCTCTTGTGCTTCCCCTTCTAATATTGTTCGTTAGGCCTTGTAGAACACTCATGCAGAAGGAATTTTTTGTATCATTGAATGCCGTATGGGAATGGCTACCAACCCCACTAACCTTGCTTGTGATAAGAAAGAATATTTTAAAAGGTGAGAACTCCCGTTGATCCTCTAACGGGGGTGCGAAATTGCGCCAGGAGCTTGCCCCTCAAAATGACCAACGAGCAAAGCGTGCGTTGTTTTTTCAGAGAAATTTATCAGAGACCTTGCCTGTGATGAGAAAGAATAATTCAGAAGGTGAGAACCATCGTTCATCCTCCAACGTGGGTGCGGAATTGCGCCAGGGTCCTGCCCCTCAAAATGACCATGCGGTTTTTTTTCAACAGAAACTTATCAGAAACTTTGCTTGTGATGAGAAAGATCATTTAAGAAGGTGGGAAGCCCCGTTCATCCCTCAACGGGGGTGCGAAATTGCGCCAGGAGCCTGCTCCGCAAAGTGAGGAACGGGCAAACCGTGCGCTTATTCCCAAGAAACTCATCAGAGACCTTGCTTGTGATGGAAAAGAATATTCAAAAGGTACGAACTCAGTTCATTTCCCAATGAGGGTAAGAAGCCAGAAGCCTGATGGATAAAGTTACCATTACCAGCACAAAAAAAATGAATGACAGATAAATGGAATTCTACATAAGCTCTGATAAGCAGTACCTTGCCTTGGTGAGAACCCCAATGTTCATAATGTGTATTAGCTTAAATACCTTTTGTGTCGATTGTGATATTTTTCATGTTAGTTGTTATATGTTACGGAATTGTATGTATTTCGTAACATTTTTGGGGGGCATTGTAGGGGGCTTGAAAGTTTGGCCCCAAAATGTTCAATAAATAACTTCATTTGACACTGATTAAATTCTTCAGCGTGTGATCATGTTGAGTCTTCTGAAGTTGATGATGTTGTTATTTGAAACAAAAATCAGAAAATGGGGGTAACTCGGGGTGTTTCTTGAAAAGTGTCAAAAATACCATGCACTCCCTTTCAGACCAATTTTGAGGTGCCACTCACTATTCCAAGGATCAAAAATAGTTGCAGCGGTACGCTAGCAAAATGACCCTGATTCTGCATTTTGTGATACTGCAATGAAATTTGGCATATGCCAACTACGTAGAATTTCAAGTGATTTGACCCGCAGCACTCAAAAATTTGTCCTTTAGGGGGCGACTGGGGGCCCCTCCAAATTTCAAGATGTCAGTGTTTTTACCATTCACCATTCAGTACCGCCCCATCTACCGTACAGGACCTAAACAACTTTGTTCTTGACCATCATAACATTTTTCGTCATGTCAATTCCATTCTTCTTACAGAAAAAAATTATTTCTTTGTCTGGTCAACAAGTCGAGAAATATATTTTTTTTTGGACCACAAATAGATTGTTGAGTCGTTTTTGTGTGATCATCGATAAATCCGCATCCCCTTGATTCATTTATGGAAACAAAAGTTTTGCTGTTCTATTCTTTAACAAAGGGGTGACCTCAACTTATCATTATTTTCAACATTACCTTTTTCAATGTTTTATCCCTAAAAATATGATTATTATTGTACTAATATATAGCTTGAAGTTTTCTTCAACGGTTTGGATGATAAAACGACCTCAGATTCCACCTGGAAGCCGTGCATATTAATTTTTCTGCAAGGCCGTCAAATTTTTACTTTCCCGGCCCACCCACGAACACGGAGGGAAAGTATTGTAATCGTGCAGAAAAAAAGTTTTGAGATTTCACCGGATACCTATATCCGTTTTGAGGTCCCCCAAGACGATTAAGACCATTTTCAGAATGATGTCTGTCTGTGTGTGTGTGTGTGTGTGTGTGTGTGTGTGTGTGTGTGTGTGTGTGTGTGTGTGTGTGTGTGTGTGTGTGTGTGTGTGTGTGTGTGTGTGTGTGTGTGTATGTGTGTGTGTCTGTCTGTGATCTTCCACGATAACTGCCGTAACGTTGACTGGATCGACTTGATATTTGGTATACAATTATGGTTGTTTCCTGAAAAGAGCCCATTAATTTTTGGCTGTCATCTGTCAAACTCAACTGTCACTATCATCAAATGTCAGAAGCTATATCTCACGGCACTCAACTTGCAATATGTCATTTGAAAGCCCTTGGAAAACTGTATTCAGAACAGTTGGGAACATTGCCCTATCTGTCATCTGTCAAATAATAAAAAATGTTAAAGTTCAAAACTTTACCAATTAATTATTCAAAATCTATCCGATGGATTGGAACCAGATTTGGCAGGAAGCAACACAACAAAAGAGTCAAATTGAGGCCGCAGTTGCAGTTTTCCACCATTCTCCAGTTGAGCGTAATGAATTTTCGAAATTTCTCCTGGCCGTTGCCACTCAGGAGGGGCTCTCGCCGGTGTTTCGACCAGCACGACTCGCTTTTGTAGCAGGACTCCACTCAAAAATTAATTCCTGCTCGGGGATCGACTTTTTTTTGGAAATTTTTTGGAACTGATATCGGAAGAAGATTGTATTGAGCGTCGTGCAGGTCCATTTTCAAAGTTGACACGGTTTCGGTTTTCCGACTGTAATTTTTTCAAAATGAAATTTGCACATTCCGTGAATTTGAGAAAAACGCAATGCAAACTTCTACATGCGGTAGGCCCCACGAAATATTAATTTTAGGTGCAAACATGCTGTGAATAAAAGTTAGAGAAAAGATTGAGCTAATTTTTGGAGAAAAAAATTTTCGAAATCGGATCAACAGTTGCCGAGTTTTCCTCTCTGGAAAAACTGCAAATTTTCCAACTTTTTATTCAGTGAACAGATTTCTTGGAATTGTTTTTTTTAGAGAATAGATAACTGGTTCTTGAACATTTTCCAATAATTTATTTCCAATTTCCCGGAAATTTTCCTCCTGAAAATATAAAACCACTCATGCGATCGTACAAATTAAACGGTTCTGTCACGATAATTACCGAATTATTGATCCGATCAAATCGAAATCAGGTACGGAGGCCTAAGTTCAGCCTGGAATGTTCTGATTAGACTTTGGGTGGATGATTTTGATCGGAAGCCCTCAGGTGGCACATTGGGTCTGGGTTTGTCTGCCCAAGCTCTAAATTGAAAATATAGAGTTGAAATTTGACACAAAGATGCAGTAAAAGTTTTCAATCAAGTTTTTGTAATTTCATCATCATATCTGAAGTAGGAACAAAAATTTCAATAAGGAACCAGCATTGCATTTTTGAGATATCACAACAGTTAGCTACCTAGTTCTACCTTTTGGATCATTTCATCACCTTGGAAAACTGACCTAACCTGTAATTTTTTCTGTCCGCTCAACAATGGATGCAGGATGCTCGCTAAACGCTCGACTGAATAGAATTTTTTCATCAATTTCCAAATCGAATCGCCCCCTCCCGAAAGGACACTTCGATCAAAATCATTACTGACGTCTCTGGATACCGCCGGGAAAGTTTTGTGTCGCCCCACAACAGATTTTTGATTTTTTACCGGGAGCGGCCAAAATCTCAATACACACCACTCCGCCCAAGACAACCGGTTGCGGTACTTTCGCACCAACTCTCATTTCAGTATCACAAAATGCAAAATTGTAAGGCGTGAATATCGTTTTCCGCTAGAGCAAACCGGTGCTCTTGGGTGGAGTGGTGTGTATTGACATTTTGGCCGCTCCCGCTAGAAAATCAAAAATCCCAAATTTGACGGCCTTGCAGAAAAATTATTATGTACGGCTTCCAGGTGGAATCTGAGGCAGTTTCATCATCCACATCTTTGAAGAGAACTTCAAGCTGTATATTAGTTTACCAATAATCATACTTACCGAGGTAAAACATTGAAAAAGGTAATGTTGGAAATAATGGTAAGTTGAAGTCACTCCTTTGTTGAAAAATAGCACTGCAAAAGTTTTCTTTTCATAAATGAATCAAGGGGAAGCGGATTCATTGATGATCGCACAAAAACTACTCAACAATCTATTGGTGGTCCAAAAAAAAAAAAATTTTTCAATTTGTTGACCAGGCAAAGAAAATTTTTTTTCTTCTACATATAAGAAGAATGGAATTGACATGACGAAAAATGTTATGATGGTCAAGAACAAAGTTGTTTAGGTTCTGTATGGTAGATAGGGCGGTACCGAATGGCGCATGGGAAAAATTCGGACATCTTGAAATTTTGAGGGGCCCCCAGTCGCCCCCTAATGGACAAATTTTTGAGTGCTGCGGGTCAAATCACTTGAAATTTTATGTAGTTTGCATATGCCAAATTTCATTGCAGTATCACAAAATGCAGAATCAAAAAGCGTACCGCTGCAACTAAAATCGATGTGAAATATTGAATCAAATTTGACAGGTGCAAATGGCTTGTTGGGACAATCAAAACTTCCATGTTGTAGGCCAGGCGGTATGTCGGTAAAATCACCACAATCTGGAAAAAACTCCGACCAAAGCTTTTATGGTGTCAAACTCTTCGTAAGGTCAGTAGGTATCTACCACTGAGTTTCCGCCCAAAAACGAGTTGTGCTGATTCCTCCACATCTGTGCGAAGGTAAAGGATGCCTCGAAAGTGCAAGAAGACCTGTTAAACCTTCGTACTTTTTCGTTATATTTGCCTTAATGCAAACGTACAACTCTTATGCAAACATTGGAAGCATTTGACATCATCTCTGTGTCCAGTCTTACTGTTGAAAAAAAAAAATCTTTGTGCGGGTCAGATAAATTACATTTAATGGTTTTTCAACACAAGAAAACGATGGAGCAACACGTATTTTGTATGTTTCCTAATAACTCGTATCCATTGAACCAATTTATGGCATTGAAATTTCAATAACAGAATTTCTGAAGATGTTGCCAGCAAAAAAGTGAATAATTTTCAGCCACCTGTTCAGCAGCAATTTTTTCAAATTTACCAAACACCGTTTGCGAAAATTTTATAAGGAATGAAAAGCTCAAACTCTTCTCTAACGATATCGTGCCTGGCTTAACCGCGGCATGCACTTGAAATTCTAAAAAACTGATTTCTTTTCAAGAGGTCCTGTTTCACCCTCGTGCGGCCGTGCCTACTTGACATAGACCCGACTGATTACACAAGCTTGGAAATATACACTATTTTCCAGCTTTAAAACGCAACCATTATTATTAAGACTTAGTACATTGATTCATGAAGGAATCATATATTATTTTATCATTAATGGTCGTGTTTTGAAGCTGGAAGAGAGTACATTTCCAAACTTGTGTAATCAGTTCGGTCTATGTCAAGTAGGCACGGCCGCACGCGGGTAAAATAAAACGCTCGGAAAGAAATCAGCTTCCTACACTTTCAAAAAGCGTGCCGCGGTTAAGCCAGATATATTATCATTAGAAAACAGTTCCAGCTTGTCATTCCCTATAAAATTTTCGAGAACGGTGTTTGGTAAAATTGAAAAAACTGCTGCTGAACAGGCGGGTAAAAATTATTCACTTCTTAGCGGGCAACATCTTCAAAAATGCTGTTATTGAAATTTTAACGCCATAAAGGGGTTCAGTGAGTACAAACTATTAGAAAACATCCAAAATACATGTTGCTCCATCGTGTTCTTGAGTGGAAAAACAATTAAATGTGATTTATCGGACCCGCACAAAGAAATTTTTTTTCAACAGTAAGACTGGTACAGAGACGATAACAAATGCTTCCAATGTTTGCGTTAGAGCTGTACGTTTGAATTGAAGCAAATAAAATGAAAAAGTACGGGGGTTGAACAGGTCTTTTTGCACCTTCAAGACATCCTTCACCTTTGGGCAGATGTGGAGGAATCAGCACAACTCACTTTTGGGCGGAAACTCAGTGGTAGATACCTACTGACCTTACGAAGAGTTTGACACCATAAAAGCTTTGGTCGGAATTTTTTCTATCTAGAATGACCTACCGCCTGGCCTATTGGGCTGATTTGAAGGTCCGCTTTTTACGACCCCGTTGATAGCTTCTTTGAATATTTGGACTCATGCCCAGACGATCAAACATCATGATGCGGCTCTTTGAAACGAATATTGACCATTACTGAATGAAGAAGATGATCTCAAGAGGGCAAATTACCAACTAAATTTTTTTGAAATAATCATTACTGGCAAGGTATCGCCATTGACTTATTCCGCGGGGTATCTACTCATCGCGTCTTCAATAATGTCACTTTTTTTCTCATTGTATAATGGTTTATATTTATTTTAAAGGACCGCATCACGATGTTTGACCGTACAGGTTGGCCATATCATCATATTAATTTAGTCACAGACATAAGTCTGAATACTAGAGTAGCTTTCAACGGAGTAGTGAGAAGCGGACCTTTAAATCAGCCCCAAATGGAAGTTTTGATTGGCCCAACAAGCCACTTGCACCTGTCAAGTATGATTCAATATTTCACATCGATTTTTGATCGTTGGAATCGTAAGCGGAACATCAAAAATTTTTCTGAAACGAAGTGCATGGCAGTTTTGACACTTTTCAAAAAACACCCCTCAATACCTCCATGTTCTGGTTTTTGTTCCAAATAACCATATCATCAACTTAAGAGGACTCAACATGATCACATCTGAGGCTCAAGAATTAAACCGTGTCAAATTAAGTTACTCATTGAACATTTTGGGGCCAAACTTTGACGCCCCCTAAAATACCCTTCGATCAAAATTTTGCGTGGTTTGGCACATCAAATAGCTCAGAACGGTCTGAGGAATGTGTGTGCCAAATGAGATTGCGTCACTCCAAGTTCCAAGCGATTTTTGTGTATGGACTAAAATACCGCCAAAGAAGTTTAGTAGACGTCTACATCTGCTCCTGATGGAAATTTTAACTGGCCCGACGAGCCAGTTTTACCCATTATATTTTATTCAACAATTCATAACGTTGCTTCGTCGATGGAATTGTAACTGACACCTAAAAATTAAACAGAGAGAGAGAGTGCATGGTATTTTTTTGAAAAAATCCCATCCCACTCGACCCCCTTTTCGGTTTTTTCTTTCAAAAAACCATTGTCAACCTCAACAGACTCGACATGATCACATTTGATACTTAAAAATTGGATCAGTGCCGAATAAGGTCATTTTTTGAACATTTTGGGGCCCAACTTTGAACCCCACCAGAGTGCCCCCTAAGGGATATTTTTCGTGCCCAGATGGGTCAAATATCTTGAAATGGTCTGAAGAGCATTTGTACCGAACGGCAAACGCAACGTGAGTTTTAACCTTGTGAAATATTCTTTCTCATAACAAGCAAGGTCTCTGATGAGTTTCTCTAAAAAAACAACGCACGGTTTGCCCGTTGGTCATTTTGAGGGTCAGGCTCCTGGCGCAATCTTGCACCCCCGTTGGAAGATAAACGGGGGTTCTCACCTTCTGGAATATTCTTTCTCATCACAAGCAAGGTCTCTGATGAGTTTCTCCAAAAAAACAACGCACGGTTTGCCGTTCCTCACTTTGCGGGGCAGGTTCCTGGCGCAATTTCGCACCCCCGTTGGACAATGAACGGGGGTTCTCACCTTCTGAAATATTCTTTCTCATCACAGGCAAGGTCTCTGATAAGTTTCTTTAAAAAAACAACGCACTGTTTGCCCGTTGGTCATTTTGAGGAGCAGGCTCCTGGCGCAATTTCGCACCCCCGTTGGAGGATGAACGGGTTTTGACCTTGTGAAATATTCTTTCTCATAACAAGCAAGGTCTCTGATGAGTTTCTCCAAAAAAACAACGCACGGTTTGCCCGTTGGTCATTTTGAGGGGCAGGCTCCTGGCGCAATTTCGCACCCCTGTTGGAGGATGAACGGGGGTTTTAACCTTGTGAAATATTCTTTCTCATAACAAGCAAGGTCTCTGATGAGTTTCTCTGGAAAAACAACGCACGGTTTGTCTGTTGGTCATTTTGAGGGGCAGGCTCCTGGCGCAATCTTGCACCCCCGTTGGAAGATAAACGGGGGTTCTCACCTTCTGAAATATTCTTTCTCATCACAAGCAAGGTCTCTGATGAGTTTCTCTAAAAAAACAACGCACGGTTTGCCCGTTGGTCATTTTGAGGAGCAGGCTCCTGGCGCAATTTCGCACCCCCGTTGGAGAATGAACGGGGGTTCTCACCTTCTGGAATATTCTTTCTCATCACAGGCAAGGTCTTTGATAAGTTTCTCTAAAAAAACAACGCACGATTTGCCAGTTGGTCATTTTGAGGGGCAGGCTCCTGGCGCAATTTCGCACCCCCGTTGGAGGATGAACGGGGGTTTAAACCTTGTGAAATATTCTTTCTCATAACAAGCAAGGTCTCTGATGAGTTTCTCTGGAAAAACAACGCACGGTTTGTCCGTTGGTCATTTTGAGGGGCAGGCTCCTGGCGCAATCTTGCACCCCCGTTGGAAGATAAACGGGGGTTCTCACCTTCTGAAATATTCTTTCTCATCACAAGCAAGGTCTCTGATGAGTTTCTCTAAAAAAACAACGCACGGTTTGCCCGTTGGTCATTTTGAGGAGCAGGCTCCTGGCGCAATCTTGCACCTCCGTTTGAAGATGAACGGGGGTTTTCACCTTCTGAAATATTCTTTCTCATCACAGGCAAGGTCTCTGATAAGTTTCTCTAAAAAAACAACGCACTGTTTGCCCGTTGATCATTTTGAGGAGCAGGCTCCTGGCGCAATTTCGCACCCCCGTTGGAGGATGAACGGGTTTTGACCTTGTGAAATATTCTTTCTCATAACAAGCAAGGTCTCTGATGAGTTTCTCCAAAAAAACAACGCACGGTTTGCCCGTTGGTCATTTTGAGGGGCAGGCTCCTGGCGCAATTTCGCACCCCTGTTGGAGGATGAACGGGGGTTTTAACCTTGTGAAATATTCTTTCTCATAACAAGCAAGGTCTCTGATGAGTTTCTCTGAAAAAACAACGCACGGTTTGCCCGTTGGTCATTTTGAGGGGCAGGCTCCTGGCGCAATCTTGCACCCCCGTTGGAAGATAAACGGGGGTTCTCACCTTCTGAAATATTTTTTCTCATCACAAGCAAGGTCTCTGATGAGTTTCTCTAAAAAAAACAACGCACGGTTTGCCCGTTGGTCATTTTGAGAAGCAGGCTCCTGGCGCAATTTCGCACCCCCGTTCGAGAATGAACGGGGGTTCTCACCTTCTGAAATATTCTTTCTCATCACAGGCAAGGTCTCTGATAAGTTTCTCTAAGAAAACAACGCACGATTGTAAGCACGACGCACGAGTATGAGCGTGGCGCGGAGCGTCGGATGTCGGGAGAGCGATATCCGAGGCTAAGCAACGTCAGGCGCAGTCAGATTTCTGGATGGGTGACCTACTAGAAATTCAACTATCAGCTCGCTCATACCGTGCCTCGGAGAGCACGTTAAGCTGTCGGTCCACGGTTAAGTAGAGTAGCCATTGGCTAGACTTCGCCGTAACAAAGACGAAATTATTATTATTATTATTATTTGCCTGTTGGTCATTTTGAGGGGCAGGCTCCTGGCGCAATTTCGCACCCCCGTTGGAGGATGAACGGGGGTTTTAACCTTGTGAAATATTCTTTCTCATAACAAGCAAGGTCTCTGATGAGTTTCTCTGAAAAAACAACGCACGGTTTGCCCGTTGGTCATTTTGAGGGGCAGGCTCCTGGCGCAATCTTGCACCTCCGTTTGAAGATAAACGGGGGTTTTCACCTTCTGAAATATTCTTTCTCATCACAGGCAAGGTCTCTGATAAGTTTATCTGAAAAAACAACCCACGGTTTGCCCGTTGGTCATTTTGAGGGGCAGGCTCCTGGCGCAATTTCGCACCCCTGTTGGAGGATGAACGGGGGTTTACACCTTGTGAAATATTCTTTCTCATAACAAGCGAGGTCTCTGATAAGTTTCTCTGAAAAAACAACGCACGGTTTGCCCGTTGGTCATTTTGAGGGGCAGGCTCCTGGCGCAATCTTGCACCTCCGTTTGAAGATAAACGGGGGTTTTCACCTTCTGAAATATTCTTTCTCATCACAGGCAAGGTCTCTGATAAGTTTCTCTGAAAAAACAGCCCACGGTTTGCCCGTTGGTCATTTTGAGGGGCAGGCTCCTGGCGCAATTTCGCACCCCTGTTGGAGGATGAACGGGGGTTTTAACCATGTGAAATATTCTTTCTCATAACAAGCGAGGTCTCTGATAAGTTTCTCTGAAAAAACAACGCACGGTTTGCCCGTTGGTCATTTTGAGGGGCAGGCTCCTGGCGCAATCTTGCACCTCCGTTTGAAGATAAACGGGGGTTTTCACCTTCTGAAATATTCTTTCTCATCACAGGCAAGGTATCTGATAAGTTTCTCTGAAAAAACAACTCACGGTTTGCCCGTTGGTCATTTTGAGGGGCAGGCTCCTGGCGCAATTTCGCACCCCTGTTGGAGGATGAAAGGGGGTTTTCACCTTCTGAAATATTCTTTTCTCATCACAGGCAAGGTCTCTGATAAGTTTTTCTGAAAAAACAACGCACGGTTTGCCCGTTGGTCATTTTGAGGGGCAGGCTCCTGGCGCAATCTTGCACCTCCGTTTGAAGATAAACGGGGGTTTTCACCTTCTGAAATATTCTTTCTCATAACAAGCAAGGTCTCTGATGAGTTTCTCTGAAAAAACAACGCACGGTTTGCCCGTTGGTCATTTTGAGGGGCAGGCTCCTGGCGCAATCTTGCACCTCCGTTTGAAGATAAACGGGGGTTTTCACCTTCTGAAATATTCTTTCTCATCACAGGCAAGGTCTCTGATAAGTTTCTCTGAAAAAACAACCCACGGTTTGCCCGTTGGTCATTTTGAGGGACAGGCTCCTGGCGCAATTTCGCACCCCTGTTGGAGGATGAACGGGGGTTTTAACCTTGTGAAATATTCTTTCTCATAACAAGCGAGGTCTCTGATAAGTTTCTCTGAAAAAACAACGCACGGTTTGCCCGTTGGTCATTTTGAGGGGCAGGCTCCTGGCGCAATTTCGCACCCCTGTTGGAGGATGAACGGGGGTTTTCACCTTCTGAAATATTCTTTTCTCATCACAGGCAAGGTCTCTGATAAGTTTTTCTGAAAAAACAACGCACGGTTTGCCCGTTGGTCATTTTGAGGAGCAGGCTCCTGGCGCAATTTCGCACCCCCGTTGGAGAATGAACGGGGGTTCTCACCTTCTGGAATATTCTTTCTCATCACAGGCAAGGTCTTTGATAAGTTTCTCTAAAAAAACAACGCACGATTTGCCAGTTGGTCATTTTGAGGGGCAGGCTCCTGGCGCAATTTCGCACCCCCGTTGGAGGATGAACGGGGGTTTAAACCTTGTGAAATATTCTTTCTCATAACAAGCAAGGTCTCTGATGAGTTTCTCTGGAAAAACAACGCACGGTTTGTCCGTTGGTCATTTTGAGGGGCAGGCTCCTGGCGCAATCTTGCACCCCCGTTGGAAGATAAACGGGGGTTCTCACCTTCTGAAATATTCTTTCTCATCACAAGCAAGGTCTCTGATGAGTTTCTCTAAAAAAACAACGCACGGTTTGCCCGTTGGTCATTTTGAGGAGCAGGCTCCTGGCGCAATCTTGCACCTCCGTTTGAAGATGAACGGGGGTTTTCACCTTCTGAAATATTCTTTCTCATCACAGGCAAGGTCTCTGATAAGTTTCTCTAAAAAAACAACGCACTGTTTGCCCGTTGATCATTTTGAGGAGCAGGCTCCTGGCGCAATTTCGCACCCCCGTTGGAGGATGAACGGGTTTTGACCTTGTGAAATATTCTTTCTCATAACAAGCAAGGTCTCTGATGAGTTTCTCCAAAACAACAACGCACGGTTTGCCCGTTGGTCATTTTGAGGGGCAGGCTCCTGGCGCAATTTCGCACCCCTGTTGGAGGATGAACGGGGGTTTTAACCTTGTGAAATATTCTTTCTCATAACAAGCAAGGTCTCTGATGAGTTTCTCTGAAAAAACAACGCACGGTTTGCCCGTTGGTCATTTTGAGGGGCAGGCTCCTGGCGCAATCTTGCACCTCCGTTTGAAGATGAACGGGGGTTTTCACCTTCTGAAATATTCTTTCTCATCACAGGCAAGGTCTCTGATAAGTTTCTCCAAAAAAACAACGCTCTGTTTGCCCGTTGATCATTTTGAGGAGCAGGCTCCTGGCGCAATTTCGCACCCCCGTTGGAGGATGAACGGGTTTTGACCTTGTGAAATATTCTTTCTCATAACAAGCAAGGTCTCTGATGAGTTTCTCCAAAAAAACAACGCACGATTTGCCTGTTGGTCATTTTGAGGGGCAGGCTCCTGGCGCAATTTCGCACCCCCGTTGGAGGATGAACGGGGGTTTTAACCTTGTGAAATATTCTTTCTCATAACAAGCAAGGTCTCTGATGAGTTTCTCTGAAAAAACAACGCACGGTTTGCCCGTTGGTCATTTTGAGGGGCAGGCTCCTGGCGCAATCTTGCACCTCCGTTTGAAGATGAACGGGGGTTTTCACCTTCTGAAATATTCTTTCTCATCACAGGCAAGGTCTCTGATAAGTTTCTCCAAAAAAACAACGCACTGTTTGCCCGTTGATCATTTTGAGGAGCAGGCTCCTGGCGCAATTTCGCACCCCCGTTGGAGGATGAACGGGTTTTGACCTTGTGAAATATTCTTTCTCATAACAAGCAAGGTCTCTGATGAGTTTCTCCAAAAAAACAACGCACGATTTGCCTGTTGGTCATTTTGAGGGGCAGGCTCCTGGCGCAATTTCGCACCCCCGTTGGAGGATGAACGGGGGTTTTAACCTTGTGAAATATTCTTTCTCATAACAAGCAAGGTCTCTGATGAGTTTCTCTGAAAAAACAACGCACGGTTTGCCCGTTGGTCATTTTGAGGGGCAGGCTCCTGGCGCAATCTTGCACCTCCGTTTGAAGATGAACGGGGGTTTTCACCTTCTGAAATATTCTTTCTCATCACAGGCAAGGTCTCTGATAAGTTTATCTGAAAAAACAACCCACGGTTTGCCCGTTGGTCATTTTGAGGGGCAGGCTCCTGGCGCAATTTCGCACCCCTGTTGGAGGATGAACGGGGGTTTACACCTTGTGAAATATTCTTTCTCATAACAAGCGAGGTCTCTGATAAGTTTCTCTGAAAAAACAACGCACGGTTTGCCCGTTGGTCATTTTGAGGGGCAGGCTCCTGGCGCAATCTTGCACCTCCGTTTGAAGATAAACGGGGGTTTTCACCTTCTGAAATATTCTTTCTCATCACAGGCAAGGTCTCTGATAAGTTTCTCTGAAAAAACAACCCACGGTTTGCCCGTTGGTCATTTTGAGGGGCAGGCTCCTGGCGCAATTTCGCACCCCTGTTGGAGGATGAACGGGGGTTTTAACCATGTGAAATATTCTTTCTCATAACAAGCGAGGTCTCTGATAAGTTTCTCTGAAAAAACAACGCACGGTTTGCCCGTTGGTCATTTTGAGGGGCAGGCTCCTGGCGCAATCTTGCACCTCCGTTTGAAGATAAACGGGGGTTTTCACCTTCTGAAATATTCTTTCTCATCACAGGCAAGGTATCTGATAAGTTTCTCTGAAAAAACAACTCACGGTTTGCCCGTTGGTCATTTTGAGGGGCAGGCTCCTGGCGCAATTTCGCACCCCTGTTGGAGGATGAACGGGGGTTTTCACCTTCTGAAATATTCTTTTCTCATCACAGGCAAGGTCTCTGATAAGTTTTTCTGAAAAAACAACGCACGGTTTGCCCGTTGGTCATTTTGAGGGGCAGGCTCCTGGCGCAATCTTGCACCTCCGTTTGAAGATAAACGGGGGTTTTCACCTTCTGAAATATTCTTTCTCATAACAAGCAAGGTCTCTGATGAGTTTCTCTGAAAAAACAACGCACGGTTTGCCCGTTGGTCATTTTGAGGGGCAGGCTCCTGGCGCAATCTTGCACCTCCGTTTGAAGATAAACGGGGGTTTTCACCTTCTGAAATATTCTTTCTCATCACAGGCAAGGTCTCTGATAAGTTTCTCTGAAAAAACAACCCACGGTTTGCCCGTTGGTCATTTTGAGGGACAGGCTCCTGGCGCAATTTCGCACCCCTGTTGGAGGATGAACGGGGGTTTTAACCTTGTGAAATATTCTTTCTCATAACAAGCGAGGTCTCTGATAAGTTTCTCTGAAAAAACAACGCACGGTTTGCCCGTTGGTCATTTTGAGGGGCAGGCTCCTGGCGCAATCTTGCACCTCCGTTTGAAGATAAACGGGGGTTTTCACCTTCTGAAATATTCTTTCTCATCACAGGCAAGGTATCTGATAAGTTTCTCTGAAAAAACAACTCATGGTTTGCCCGTTGGTCATTTTCAGGGGCAGGCTCCTGGCGCAATTTCGCACCCCTGTTGGAGGATGAACGGGGGTTTTCACCTTCTGAAATATTCTTTTCTCATCACAGGCAAGGTCTCTGATAAGTTTTTCTGAAAAAACAACGCACGGTTTGCCCGTTGGTCATTTTGAGGAGCAGGCTCCTGGCGCAACTTCGCACCCCCGTTGGAGGATGAACGGGTTTTGACCTAGTGAAATATTCTTTCTCATAACAAGCAAGGTCTCTGATGAGTTTCTCCAAAAAAACAACGCACGGTTTGCCCGTTGGTCATTTTGAGGGGCAGGCTCCTGGCGCAATTCCGCACCCCTGTTGGAGGATGAACGGGGGTTTTAACCTTGTGAAATATTCTTTCTCATATCAAGCAAGGTCTCTGATAAGTTTTTCTAGAAAAACAACGCACGGTTTGCCCGTTGGTCATTTTGAGGGGCAGGCTCCTGGCGCAATCTTGCACCCCCGTTGGAAGATAAACGGGGGTTCTCACCTTCTGAAATATTCTTTCTCATCACAGGCAAGGTCTCTGATAAGTTTCTCTAAAAAAACAACGCACGGTTTGCCCGTTGGTCATTTTGAGGGGCAGGCTCCTGGCGCAATCTTGCACCTCCGTTTGAAGATAAACGGGGGTTTTCACCTTCTGAAATATTCTTTCTCATCACAGGCAAGGTATCTGATAAGTTTCTCTGAAAAAACAACTCACGGTTTGCCCGTTGGTCATTTTGAGGGGCAGGCTCCTGGCGCAATTTCGCACCCCTGTTGGAGGATGAACGGGGGTTTTCACCTTGTGAAATATTCTTTCTCATAACAAGCAAGGTCTCTGATGAGTTTCTCTGAAAAAACAACGCACGGTTTGCCCGTTGGTCATTTTGAGGGGCAGGCTCCTGGCGCAATCTTGCACCTCCGTTTGAAGATAAACGGGGGTTTTCACCTTCTGAAATATTCTTTCTCATCACAGGCAAGATCTCTGATAAGTTTCTCTGAAAAAACAACCCACGGTTTGCCCGTTGGTCATTTTGAGGGACAGGCTCCTGGCGCAATTTCGCACCCCTGTTGGAGGATGAACGGGGGTTTTAACCTTGTGAAATATTCTTTCTCATAACAAGCGAGGTCTCTGATAAGTTTCTCTGAAAAAACAACGCACGGTTTGCCCGTTGGTCATTTTGAGGGGCAGGCTCCTGGCGCAATCTTGCACCTCCGTTTGAAGATAAACGGGGGTTTTCACCTTCTGAAATATTCTTTCTCATCACAGGCAAGGTATCTGATAAGTTTCTCTGAAAAAACAACTCATGGTTTGCCCGTTGGTCATTTTCAGGGGCAGGCTCCTGGCGCAATTTCGCACCCCTGTTGGAGGATGAACGGGGGTTTTCACCTTCTGAAATATTCTTTTCTCATCACAGGCAAGGTCTCTGATAAGTTTTTCTGAAAAAACAACGCACGGTTTGCCCGTTGGTCATTTTGAGGAGCAGGCTCCTGGCGCAACTTCGCACCCCCGTTGGAGGATGAACGGGTTTTGACCTAGTGAAATATTCTTTCTCATAACAAGCAAGGTCTCTGATGAGTTTCTCCAAAAAAACAACGCACGGTTTGCCCGTTGGTCATTTTGAGGGGCAGGCTCCTGGCGCAATTCCGCACCCCTGTTGGAGGATGAACGGGGGTTTTAACCTTGTGAAATATTCTTTCTCATATCAAGCAAGGTCTCTGATAAGTTTTCCTAGAAAAACAACGCACGGTTTGCCCGTTGGTCATTTTGAGGGGCAGGCTCCTGGCGCAATCTTGCACCCCCGTTGGAAGATAAACGGGGGTTCTCACCTTCTGAAATATTCTTTCTCATCACAGGCAAGGTCTCTGATAAGTTTCTCTAAAAAAACAACGCACGGTTTGCCCGTTGGTCATTTTGAGGGGCAGGCTCCTGGCGCAATCTTGCACCTCCGTTTGAAGATAAACGGGGGTTTTCACCTTCTGAAATATTCTTTCTCATCACAGGCAAGGTATCTGATAAGTTTCTCTGAAAAAACAACTCACGGTTTGCCCGTTGGTCATTTTGAGGGGCAGGCTCCTGGCGCAATTTCGCACCCCTGTTGGAGGATGAACGGGGGTTTTCACCTTCTGAAATATTCTTTTCTCATCACAGGCAAGGTCTCTGATAAGTTTTTCTGAAAAAACAACGCACGGTTTGCCCGTTGGTCATTTTGAGGAGCAGGCTCCTGGCGCAATTTCGCACCCCTGTTGGAGGATGAACGGGAGTTTTAACCTTGTGAAATATTCTTTCTCATAACAAGCAAGGTCTCTGATGAGTTTCTCTAAAAAAACAACGCACGGTTTGCCCGTTGGTCATTTTGAGGGGCAGGCTCCTGGCGCAATCTTGCACCTCCGTTGGAAGATAAACGGGGGTTTTCACCTTCTGAAATATTCTTTCTCATCACAGGCAAGGTCTCTGATAAGTTTCTCTAAAAAAACAACGCACGGTTTGCCCGTTGGTCATTTTGAGGAGCAGGCTCCTGGCGCAATTTCGCACCCCTGTTGGAGGATGAACGGGAGTTTTAACCTTGTGAAATATTCTTTCTCATAACAAGCAAGGTCTCTGATGAGTTTCTCTAAAAAAACAACGCACGGTTTGCCCGTTGGTCATTTTGAGGAGCAGGCTCCTGGCGCAATTCCGCACCCCTGTTGGAGGATGAACGGGGGTTTTAACCTTGTGAAATTTTCTTTCTCATAACAAGCAAGGTCTCTGATGAGTTTCTCTGAAAAAACAACGCACGGTTTGCCCGTTGGTCATTTTGAGGGGCAGGCTCCTGGCGCAATCTTGCACCTCCGTTGGAAGATAAACGGGGGTTTTCACCTTCTGAAATATTCTTTCTCATCACAGGCAAGGTCTCTGATAAGTTTCTCTGGAAAAACAGCGCACGGTTTGCCCGTTGGTCATTTTGAGGAGCAGGCTCCTGGCGCAATTTCGCACTCCCGTTGGAGGATGAACGGGTTTTGACCTTGTGAAATATTCTTTCTCATAACAAGCAAGGTCTCTGATGAGTTTCTCCAAAAAAACAACGCACGGTTTGCCCGTTGGTCATTCCGAGGGGCAGGCTCCTGGCGCAATTCCGCACCCCTGTTGGAGGATGAACGGGGGTTTTCACCTTCTGAAATATTCTTTCTCATCACTGGCAAGGTCTCTGATAAGTTTCCCTGGAAAAACAACGCACGGTTTGGCCGTTGGTCATTTTGAGGAGCAGGCTCCTGGCGCAATCTTGCACCCCCGTTGGAAGATAAACGGGGGTTCTCACCTTCTGAAATATTCTTTCTCATCACAAGCAAGGTCTCTGATGAGTTTCTCAAAAAAAACAACGCACGGTTTGCCCGTTGGTCATTTTGAGGAGCAGGCTCCTGGCGCAATTTCGCACTCCCGTTGGAGGATGAACGGGGGTTCTCAACTTCTGAAATATTCTTTCTCATCACAGGCAAGGTCTCTGATAAGTTTCTCTAAGAAAACAACGCACGGTTTGCCTGTTGGTCATTTTGAGGGGCAGGCTCCTGGCGCAATTCCGCACCCCTGTTGGAGGATTAACGGGAGTTTTAACCTTGTGAAATATTCTTTCTCATAACAAGCAAGGTCTCTGATAAGTTTCTCTAAAAAAACAACGCACGGTTTGCCCGTTGGTCATTTTGAGGGGCAGGCTCCTGGCGCAATTTCACACCCCTGTTGGAGGATGAACGGGGGTTTTAACCTTGTGAAATATTCTTTCTCATCACAAGCAAGGTCACTGATGAGTTCCTCTAAAAAATATCAACGCACGGTTTGCCCGTTCCTCACTTTGCGGGGCAGGCTCCTGGCGCAATTTTGCACCCCCGTTGGAGGACGAACGGGGGTTCTCACCTTCTGAAACCAGTTCTGAAAAATACTCTCTCTCATCACTAGCAATTACCAAAGTGATCTAATAAGCAAGTTGGGCCCCTTTCAGACCCAAACAGACTATAAGAAGACAGATAAATAAATGACAGCGCCCGTCAAAAATCCAGCACTGCTTCCTGCCTCGTGTGATGCCAAAACCTGTACGAAAAACATGCAATAAAACATGCGAGAAACTCTGGCTGGAAAACCGTGTGCCGCGTTCATAACTGTCGTTTCGAACCCTCTGTTATATCCAAGATCAGAGCAACGGTAAATGGTAAGTGTTCCCTCCAAAGGCACCTCACGATGCACCTAGAGGCTCACTTGTTGGTGACAGTGATTTGGCCACGTGAAGGTCAATCAGCTTGTTTGGTAGAAGTTGGGTGCCTCTTCAATGGTTCCTCTCAACACATGCCGGATTAGGTTCACGTTCACATGTTTGCAGGAGGGTCCTTGGTTCGATACGCCATCCACGGTAGAAATTTAGGGGAGAAAGGCTTCTTGCAACACAGTAGGAGTCCAGTCACATGAGTTTTCACTCGAGCTTACTTGAAATACATGCAATGAATCGATATCGGACATCGTTACTCTCTACCGACGACAGCTTTCATGTTGACAGTGACATTTGCATACGAGGGAAATTCATAAGTTATCGATACGTAACGACGGTCGCTATCTACTATTAGCTGCTTTCTTTCGGCCAGGATCACGGATCATGATTCGGAAATCCGCTGACTGCATTGGTTGGATTGGTTCCACGTGACACAACCAACCAACCCCGTGAGCGGATTTCCGGATCGTGATCCGTGATCCTGACCGAAAGAAAGCGGTTATTGTAGACAAAAAAAGCTGAACGACAGATGAATGACTTTTCAAATTGTGTAGAAGGCCCTTTAGGATTATCATTTTTGACAAGCCCATGACAAAATGCCAGTTATTTTTTTGAGTCACAAAACAACGTCAGTTGTGTCTTTGATTTCTTTGTAGCTATGAACCAGGAGTAGAAGAAGGTGAAGATAAAAATGGATAATTTCTACTGAGATTTCTACCCATTGTATCAACACGAGCCCGCAATAACACGGTGACTTCGTGCTGGTTGATTCCATGTAATATGCTACGAGTACATGGCAATGGCGGTTTGGCGGTCCGTTGCCTTTTGCTTGTAGGGAAATTTAAGCGGCTCGCAGCATGTCGAACATTGGCGAACTAAATCGTCCTCTAGCATCTGGACATACCGTGATCTGGACATAGACCATTTGGATCAGTGCTTGATCTTCGGCTTCGGTAGTATAGCTTTGCGTCTGCCAGAACCTGGTTGCCGTGTCAGCGTTGAATTTTTCCGCCATCCGCACATAACGTTGTAAACCGTCCCTTTCCTGTTTTTGAGAAAGTCTGCTACCGTCTTCCACGCGATACCACTCTCCACAAGAGGAATAATTTGCACCCTAACAAATTCCACGTACCACCTCGGTATGGTACAATACCCAGTGAACACGGACCTCTATAAGATGTTTTGTGATGTCCATTTTAAGTGAAATTTGTGAAGTCTCAAAATAACTTCGCATAGCTTGCCTGAGGAGGTCTCTCCGGAAACCGAGAATTTTTACGATGTCCATAAAAGGTTAAATTAGTGACTTCTCAAAGCGACTTCCCACAGCTTGCTTCGGGAGGTCCAAGAACCTATGTCCAATTATTGTCAACATTGCAAGCACCCATGGACGTCGCAAAACGATGTATGTTTGGATTTCCCATAAAGGAGTTCATTTAGATGTTATTCGTAATTGCACGCGCATTTAGCAATACCAATTTTTCACCACAATGTGAAGTCTTGGCGATGTACTTCTGTGACAGCCCGGGGGATGCTCAAAACTCAAAAGCCGTAGTGAGAGAATTGGCCGTTGATGGTGCTTTTCTACTCCGAGTGCCGTGGCATTCTTTCCGTTCTTGGCTTTGGATGATGACGGATGTTGTTCGCAGTTCAGTTGTTGGCAGTGAAATAATTACGAATATATCGAAATCGAGCAGTACCTACTAATCATCAGAAGCCCTGAGTGGTGAGTGAATTTCCTTCTAGGTGAGATACATTTTATTAGCTTCTTTTAGTGCAATTTCCTAACGGGAATAGCACTAATTTTTGAATTTGGCTATATTAATGTCACTACTAGTATCGTAAATATCTATTATGTTGTATTATTTATTTATTTTTTGTTTGTTCAGGTGCAGTTCGGGATACACACTCAATTTCAAAAGAGATTTTGAGATCTTTGTCAAAGAATATGGCTATACCATTCCAAGCAACGTCGGGAGCGGGAAGCTGCCAAATTAATTTGAGCTATTTTTATATATCTGTATCTCAGAGTCAAATAAAATAATTATGTATTGAATAGACTTGTAGCTAATGTGTCATGTGTTGTAATAAAATGTGTTATACAAAAAACATTTTTTATTACATTACTCCTCACGAGGTCCCACATATCGAAGTACCTATCTGAAAAGTACTACTGAGAGGTACTGTGGACGTCAAAAACTAGAAATCATTGGGAAGTCACATCGTGATTCTAATAGGCGTATGAAAATTACTTCCACAGGAAGTATTAATAAGATCTCCCAGTAACCTCCACAATGTTACTTCTATGGGAAGTTCGTTTCATTGCATTTGGGGCGGACATTTCGCGGTCGCAGGGATTGCTTGGAGACCTCGCTGGGAACATCGCAATGGCTTTATATTTGCCGCATGTGAACTCCATAAGAGTTACATACAACCTCGCCGTGTTCACTGGGTAGTACCATACCGAGATCAATAATAGGCTAACTGGGGGCTTGGCGAGCTGCTGTTATGCCTTGGGAACACTGACTAGGTTGGTGAGCACCGAGGCGGCACTAGCGTCTTATCATGCCTATATTCAGTCGCGAATAAGATACGGACTTATTTTTTGGGGCAACTATCATCGGATTCTGCAAGGGTTTTCAGGCTTCAAAAGAGAGCATTGAGAAATATTTTCCAATTAAAAAGTAGAGACAGCTGCAAGCAGTACTTTACCCAGTGGGCAAGAACTGGTCCCAGTGATGTCGCATAGTAGTCACGAAAGGATGATGTGATGTCCTAAATAAAAGCCCAGAAACCTCTGCAATATTTTACAGGTACCTCTTATGTCAGTCATTTTGTGTCCAGTTTAGTACATCCCAGCAATGTTGAACTGGGAGGTTTGTCAGAAGTTCAATTAAGATTTCACAGGGAAGTTGGTTTTAGGACATCTCTTAAATGTTCGCGGCACGAGGTGTTTAGGCCGTCCGATCAAAAGTCATATAGTTTTCCTGATTAATGGTGCGATTCTCTGAAAAATAACATTCCATAAAGGCTCTGTTACGCTGTTATTGACTAGGTAACAGCCAATGGCCGACAGGATTTTTTACATAACAGAGCGTTTATGGGATGTTATTTTTTACAGAATAGCACTTATGTAAAAATCCATGTCGGCCAGGGTCTACGCACTCCCCGTAAAACTGCCGTGGCAACGTTTTCGAGAGGTTGGCGCCTGGGGTTGAGCCCCCTGCCTGCCTCCCAGGTGGCGCCAGCGTCACTCTTCCCGCCCCTGATTGGTGATCTTTCTCGGCTCGACCGATTCATACCTCAAGTCCCGAGACCCCCCGATTCGGCCCTCCAAAATCGGAATTTGCAGCGGGGTAGAGCTGGGTAGAGCAGGGTTTCGCACAGTGGCTGTGGGATTGCCAAAGCAACGAATTATAAACAAATTTTTCGTTTGCCTCATTTTCTAGCGTTCTCCTTTTGAACAAAAATATTAGTTATTATAGCAAGTTTAGTGTCCATGCAAGTTATTCTGTGGATTAGTGTTGGATATTGATGGTGTGGCAGTATTCGAAGTAGTTTTTGTGCAACGTTTTATTCAACAAGCTCTGGATTTCCTGGGGACCCCTCGCCCGGTGCGCATCAACCCCTCAAGTTAAGCTAGGACATCCGGAGCCGGTTTTGAACTCAGCTGCTTCCAGTTCCCATCACCTGCGCATCTTCGACCCTGCTTGTGAAAATTGGAGTTCATCTCAAAAGTGTTTGTCTCCGCCTGGACAATTTAGTGAACCTCATTGTTGCGTCCGTTACAAAATAATTTTATTTGTATACATTTTCTTAATAAATGTTCGATTTTTACTAATATCTGGTCTTTCAACCGTCCACAAAACGGGAAAAAAGTGTTGTATAGAGGCATTTTTGCTCCACTTCGTTTGTGCAAGGAGTAGCTAGGGGAGTTTCCTTAGCAACTCGTCGCACAAACGGAGCAAGAGCAAAATGCTCATCAATAATGATTGAAAGTCTTCAATTTCAAACGGAAAATCTAGTAGGCATTTCTCTGATTAGTACCCTGCCGTTACGCTAGGGGCGCTAAACACGGTATAAATTCTGAAGCCAAGCTGCCGATCTAAGTAAGCGCAGCGTTTTGACATTCCTTGTCTATGATGTCGGCCATTGGCTGTTGCCTAAGTAACAACGTAACAGAGCCTTTATGAAATGCAATTTTTTAGAGAATCGCACAATTACTTTTTACAGAATCGCACTATTAGATATCCAGTGAATCTCGATCCGATAGTTGTTGTGGGAGTACCTATGACTATCCATGTTCAAAATCCTATTCGAAAATGAGTGTATTATGTCCCTAATTCATGTAAAACAACTACGCTTACATGAATCAGAGACAATAACTCCGTTTTCGGTATTCTGAACATGGAATAGTTTTATCTCAAACCGAAGAATATTGATATTGGGTTATGGTCATTCAAAAATGTTTCATGAAGGTCTCAATAACGCAGCTCAGTTTGATGGAAACGACATTGACAATGGAGTCTCTGTGAACTAACAAATCCACCATGGATATCCGTTATTGATGATTAGTGAAGTTATTAAAAAATTTCTAAAGTAGCTATGGCATAATATGGTATGGTACAAAATTTTTATTAAAAGAACTTTTATGAAACATCTGTGGGAATGAATACAAATATAATATCTTGGTGTAAAAGGTAGTGATATAAAATAATTGCAACAGAATTTTTATCCACCGCTGACTTAATTTAAAATATATATACCCAGTTCCCCTGTCTTCGGCAGGTAGCAATCGAGCATTACTCAGCACCAAACTTCATTCATTACACAGACTCCCTTCTGTACCTTTGAGAAGCGTGGCGGAGCCGCTCCTTGAAGTGTTCAAATTCGCTTTCAGTAGTTGTAAGAAATATATTTTTCACTGCACACTGCACCTGGAAAAATACTTCACGTTAGGTTATACCTCACAGTGCCTTGTTATTTTCCATTTTTCAATCAAGTTACCCTGGGTTGCACCAACGCTCAATTGATATAATACGAGATTAGTGAAATTTATTTTGGTCAGTACTCGTTGGTGAATAATAGAAACTCTGGTTTCTCAAAAGAGAATGATCCAATGATTGATTAGCTGAAGATTTTATGCGTTTCCCATGATCAACCTTCTGGGATTGACCAGATTGAAATCCATTTAATCTCGTATTAGCGTTAATTGCATATCATTTTTTTGGTGCAACCCAGGGTTATAACTTAACGAGTAGGTACTGCTTGAAACTTGAATTAATTTGAAAACGTTTTGAGAAAACTTGCCATCTACTGCGGTTCAGATATTATATTGGTATATTGTTTTTGATATTTTACAAATTTGAAGCTAGAGTGACAAGTACCTAAGTACTTATGTGGCAAACTTTCGAGCCACAGTACCTGAACCGGCAATACACAGCAAGATTTTGAAATAACAAGTTGCTTGTATGTCGGCAGATATACCTATACTCAAAAACTTTGAACTTACTCAGTGAAACTTGAAAAATCTCAAGTTCTTCGGCGCAAAATTATTTTTCTGCCCTGTCCAAGAACACCTTTTGAGCTAACCTCGGGTTCCACCAAAATTTTAAGAGCAGATTAAATCTATCACTCTGATAGTTGCTATGCACCAGCCAATAGGATGGCCAGTTGCTTAGTTACTATGAGACTGATAAAGTTATCGCGCTGATAAAAGTTTGGTGGAACCCAAGGTAAGTCATTTTGGTAAAACATTTAGCTAGGACCCTCTTCACGAAATTCTTTGAATATCTGTTCCTCATCCAATGCTGTCAATCATCTTTCTCTAAAAAATGGTTCAATATAGCTTATACCAATATAAATTCACCAAAATACTTACAAAAAATGATCCTGGAGTTCTTCTTTGGAGCTATTCTATGTCTTGGACCAGAACTCAGCAGACTTTCACTTCAAATTCTCCAACATTTTTATTTTTTCATCACTTTCTAACGCTTGAATTCAACATTCTTTCTTTTACACCACCATGGAATCCCAATTCAATACACCCGAGGATACACCCCTTCAATAAAAAGCGGCAGGAATGTCTCTCGATGTCTCTCACAAAACAGGACTGATGCATCTGAATTGCCACCAATTTCTCCTGCAAAATCTGCAGGTACTGCATGTTCTTTGAACTGGACAGATGTACTGGGAACCGCTATGGGTGCTTCATGGAACTGGGCCTTGCCTTATATGTACTGGGAACAGCTCCGTAACGTGGAACCTCAGAGGGATTTACATCTACAGAAAAAAACACGAGCAACAATCAACATTTGAAAGCAATTACCTATTTATAAGAGAAATTGAATGCAATTTTGTGATTAGGCTCAAAGCGTGAAAATATTAAAATTAGTTACCTATTCCCATCACCGGCTGTTCAATTTCACCGACCAAGCCACTACCGGCACCAGTGTCCGCTACCGTTCTACTTTCTACTTTTCGTAGTAACCGATGAGATCTCCGGCGGCTGAGGATGGTACATCGGAAACAGAGTCGGGATAGCATCAGGGCGTAATTTCTTTGAACCAGGGTCCTTGTAGCTTTCAACAGTAAAATGACGGCTGCAAATTCGAAAGTGTCGAAGCGACGCTCCGGTAAACTTGATGCCCATGTTTTCTTGCCACAATTTTGATCTGTAAAATATTGATTTCATAACGTTTCACTCTGGCAGAAAGACGACATGCATGCAAAGATGCAATGCAAAGCTATTCGAAATCAAAATTGAAAATAAGCTAATTAACTTACTTTGCCACCGCTGATGGAAAATAATGCATATTTTCAACTACGGCCTCCGAATAACCACAAACGTGGCATATCGCTAAACGAGACGACATTTCCGCTTGGTAAAACTCGACGTGAAAATTTGGAAAAAAAAAGGAAAACACTTGAAGACACAAACACGAAACATCCATGCACGAAACACAAACAACGGTTGACGTTCAAATCAGAGCACGTTCAAATCAAATGACGCGAGATTTTTGACGTTGACTTGTGGTTGACAGAGCGCACCCCAGCGCCCTCTGCCCCAGCGCAGTTATAGGTTATGATAAGACTTAAAAAAATCATCTCTAGGCAAACTTCGTAGGATGTCTTCCGGACAGGCCATGCAGGAAGTGGATGGGACATCCTTTTTAGGAACTCCTTATTAGGACAACTATGAAACATAGCAGGGATTTTTTTTTGGATATCCTTTTTGAGAGCTAAACAGAACATCGCAAAACCTCCCAAAGTTGTCCTTGCCCACTGGGTATCAAGTACAAGATATTTACGCTGACGTCGCTTTACATCTATGAGGCCACAATTTTCATTTTGAGTAACCCAGATCTATTCCGGAGTAGTAAGTTCGATCACACCTATACCACACGAAATAAAGACCACCTTATGGCGCCAAGACTGCATCACGCTTATCTGCAGAGGAACATTCCACACTCCGCTCTGAAGGTTTTTAACAGACTACCTCCTTCACTCAAAAAATTACCAATAGCGCGAATCAAAAGCTTGCTGAAGAGGTTTCTCTCCAAGAAATCCTACTATTCAATGCAGGAATTCATTGATGACACGGAGGTCGATCAAATCATGGATCAGGGGTACTAATGTTAATGGATAACTTAGCATGAATTTATCTGTGATATTCACTCGGATGTTCGAGAACGGAGATTTTTAACTGTACATACTTGATTTTTATCTGTACATTGTTATCATAAATTGTCTTTGTCCACCTATTTTATCTATTTATTTGTTTATTTATTATTTAATTGTTTGTTACTGTGTTATGTTGTAAATACATTGTATATATGCATGCTGTACCCACGCGTGCCCACGCCTTACGTTGACAGCTCTACAACCTGTGAATGGTTTTATGGAAGACAATAAATGTATCTATCTATCTATCTATCTATCTATCTATCTATCTATCTATCTATCTATCTATCTATCTATCTATCTATCTATCTATCCAATGGGGTACTTGCCAATGGAATAGATTTAGCTGGAAATACTTTTGATTGCTAGTATAAGTGATAAGGGGACTCTACTGAGAATTTCACAATAATCCCGTCGTTTTCTACAGAAAAAACGAATTTGAAAAATCCTCCTGAAAGCTTCGCGCCAGGACAGGGATTTTGAGTGGGGTTGGTCTGACTGTGTGACAATGAAATAATCAAGAATGTCAGAGATGTCACTGTGACACTGTCATTTTGAACATGCTATCGCAAAACCGGTTTCCTATCGAATTCTCTTACCATGAGCATTTAGACAATAAAGTCGAACAAGGTTTCGAAGAAACTGACTCCAGAAACCTCTTATAACACTGTCTCAGTCGATATAATTTATTTCGAGGGGAGAATCTGGAGGATCACCAATAGCACAGAAATAAGAGGCTGAAAATGAACAGTGAGCTTTTATAGGTTCATCATTAGCATACAATTCCGGATAGGTAGAGTAGAGCTACAAGAGATCCATGTGGGAAGGACGCGATGGATCTCCAAATAAAATGTGGGGAGCAGGAACACTGATGTCCGAAATGAAGCCGAGGGTCAGCCAGGTCAGAGCACGGGTGACAAACGTGCGAAAGGCTTTTAGGTGGACAGCACTGAAGACTAAAGAAAGAGACTAGTTAGGTTGAACAAGGAATGAACAAAACGAGTAGGTACTTACCGCGTAGATCAAAGCCTCGATCAAAGCAGTCAAAGGCAAAAAAGGGCACAGGATGAAATTACGGTCGGCGGTTTGACGTTGTCAGTCAGACTCAGATCTTGTTGTTTGAAAACGGCACCTTGGCGACGTTATATCATTGCCAACCCAACGAGGAAAAAGAGCCCTTCTATGTTCTATATCTAATATATTTGTGACGTCACAAATATATTTTTAAAACACGCATTGCGGCCGCAATTTTGGGAATTTAGGAAAAAGAAAAAATACGGGTACATTATTTTTAACCATACTATCGATTAAGCCAATAAAAAAAAATTAGGCAAGTACCCCATTCAATACTGCCGCGAGCTGCCGGCTGATGCCTTATATAAGGCCTCCGAACAGCGTTCCCGAGCTTTCTGTCTACTTCCAGCAAATTCCATAGTGCCTGCATATGCGGTTTCTAGACCATTCCCGAATAATCACACACGTTACCCGTATAATTCTGGCGGGTTCTGGACGGCGCCTCCGCCAAAATGAACAGATGTGCCCTGATCAGGCATTCGAGTCTCCATTGAGTTTCACATACACGAACGCTCTGGAATGCACCAGATCGCTCCAAACTTCTACACTGCGATCTAATGGATGGGAGGATCCAGAAAGGTCGAGTGTTCACCAATATGTACGAGATCGCCGCTCTTATCAATACCCATTTTTTTTGGTTTGTTACATTCAAACTGTGAGAGTAAATTGCTCCCAACCGAGTGTTGAACCTAAAGAGACCATATTATTGACAATGGCAACAATTGTTTTTCAGAATGAGGGGATTATTTTATGCTAGAATTATTGTTTGTTACAATTTTGAGAATTATTACTTACAAGTCTTAGAATTACTTCAAAAAAATTTATTTGTGAAAATAGTTGACCCAAAGGTTAACTGCCCATCTTATTTCATTTTTCAAGCTGTTTATTATAGAAATAGCAAGTTCCACCACAATGTCTTGGAGAGTCACGGATTAGAAAAAAAAAAAATTTGTGTATAAAAACTTTGAAACTTCTGGTCTTTTCGATATTCCAGAAACGGTTAAACACAACACATTCAAGAACCGTTTGTTGGGACTTTTTAAGGATGAATGTAGATAATTTGTGACGATTTCCAATCTTCCACTTCATAAAATAATAATGAAATAATAATTTTTGACTTCTTTCTTTTTCCACCCTGTATACACCCCCGGTATGGTTGGCACCAATGCTACTAGTCTGAATCGAAAGAGAATGGCTCAATTGACACCTCTGTTGAGTGGCATCTTGGCATCATAAAATTTAAGGTGCAAACATTTTTTAGCAACTAGCATCTAGGCCATTGTATCAAAAAATGATATTATTGAAAAACGGCTCAACCTATTTTTTTCATTTTTGTGTTGAAATAATCCCAAGATAGCGTAGAATAAGAAAATAGAAAAATCTAGGAGGTGCACTTACTTTTGGGTTGAAGCGAGGGTTGAAGTCATTTCAGGCTAGACGTGCCCCTTCAATAAAATTCAAGCCATATAAATATCCCTGCGACAAAATTTCCCAGGCCAAGAATATCCCCGCCAATAATATCACAGTCGAAAATATCGCCGCGACAAAATTTACCAAGCTCAAAATATCCCCGCCAATAATATCCCAACAGAAAATATCACCGTGACTGAATTTCCCAGGTGTAAATAACCCCTCCAATCATATCCAAACCAAAAATATCATCGCGACCAAATTTACTGAGCCGAAAATATCGCCGTCAATAAAATCCAAGACAAAAATATCCCCGCGACAAATTTTCTCAAGCCAAAAATATCCCCGCCAATAAAAACTAAAGTCAAAAATTCCCTAGACCAAAAATATCTCCGCGACAAACTCTGCTAGGCCAAAAATCTCCCCGCCAATAAAATCCAACATAAAAATACTTAAGCGACAAAATTTCCTATGCAAAAATATGCCAACCAATATGTGAATTCCAAGCCAAAAATATACCCGGGACAAAATTTCCCAGGTAAATATCCTCGCCAATGATATTTCCGCAAAAATATCCCCACGACAAAATTTTCTAGGTAAATATCCCCCCCCCCAATAATATTCCAGTCAAAAATATCCTAGGCCAAAAATCTCCCCGCCAATTATATCCCAGGTCAAAAATATCTTCGGCAATAATATCCTAGCCAAAAATATTCCTGCGACAAACTTTCCTTTGCCGAAAATATTCCCGAATAATATCCTATAGTGGGGACGGTACGCGACGAAAATCCCTTGGATACTGCACTTTTGAGTAGAGTTATGAAACTTGGCACATAGTTTCTAGGGACCATAATAAGAAATTTCGCCCGATGTTCCCAAAAAAAAATTCGACGGAATCCGTTATATAGGCCCCTTTTTCCAAAATGGCGTCCAAATTTTGAAAATTGGCGATTGATCGTACAGTGGCGCGCAAAGTATCAATTCCAGACATTTTGACCATAACGAGTTGGTTTAAGCCACCCCTGACTCGATCCGTCTGATATTTTGGCCATTTGGGCCTTTTTTCCAAAATGGCAGCCAAACTTCGAAAGTTGGAATTTGGTCGTATAGTGGCCTGCAAGGTATCAATTCTGGACATTTCGACCATGACAAGTCGATTAAAGCCTACCCCGACTCTACACAACCTAAATTTTGGCCTCAATACTCAATTATTATAGTGCCGATTTAGAATTTTTTTTTTTTTATCTTGAGAAGGGTTGTGAAAAACCCGAGGGAAAACCACTTCTTGGACTTTTTGTGTGTCCAACATGTGAGTAGGTCCGGAGAACAGAATCACTACATTTTTCCGAAGGAATGAAATCAGAATCAGAATCAGAATAAATTTTATTTCCATAAAAAGCTCCACCATTGTAAAACATCATAGGCTCCCCCAGTGGCAAAACCTATTTCACGCTAGTATAAAACTGTGACAACCATAAAAAACGTCGAAAGTACATATTTACATACCAACTGCAAGTTGTTTTAGAAAATTTTCATCGGTGCAAAAGAAATTTGGCATGTTGATTAGGAATAAATCCTTGCAAGGTTTGATTTTCTGCATGAGAGAGCGTCCCACTGATGTAGAGCATCTTAGTCGACTGTGCGCTATTTATAAATTTTGCACGTTTGCACGAAGCATCAATTCGTAACATTTTCATTATGACGAGTTGATTGAAGTCACCTCTGACTTGATTCGGCTGATATTTGGGCCATTGAGGCCTTCTTTCCAAAATGGCGGCCAAACCGAAATCGGCAGGTGGTCGTATGAGGGCACACAAGGTATCCATTCCTGGACATTCCGACCGTTGCGAGTCGATTAATACCCTTCCCGACTCGACTTGACTCAAATTTTGACCTCAATCCCCGTTTATAGTTCTGTCCTATTGTCAGTTAAGATCTCGTGGCATCAAAACCGCAAGAAATTTCGAAGTGCAAGTTATTTGAATATGTACGGAAAGGGATCGAGATAAGCGGTTTTTGCCGATTCATACGTCGATACGAGTTGTACTTGAAAAGATTTGAGCAGAAGACAATCACAATGTACCTCTTATTGAATACCAACACCAACACACTCTTATCTAGTGTGTCCAAGGCACAAAGATCTCTCCTATGGGTCTTAGTTTGTTCCATGTGACACATTTTTGGCAAAAAATGTAGGTACAGTGTTAGGTTTTTTGCACTTATAGCCGTAAAGTTCCTCATTATTAAAATTAAAACCTGTTCCTGAATCGCAATCAGATTTTTTAGTATCTATGGTAGAACGAATATTATATCTTCGAGAGAAGCATTACAGCTTTAGCGCCTTATGTACATGGTTCTTTCCCAACCTTGGTATCAGTAAGTGACAAAACGAGTACCTATAATGCAACATGTAGAAATTGGATCACATACAGGAATTAGAATTGAAAAGGGATTCAAGATAGGTGAGAGTTCTGTTTTTCACCAATGTAATAGATAAAGAAAACAGTGAAGAAGAATGTAGGTGAGCGTCTCGCACAATCGCACAAACGCAAACGTGCAAATTTTTAAATAAGTTGCATCCCATATCGGCGCACAGTCGACTCAGATGCTCTTCATCAGTGGGACGCTCTCTCATGCAGAAAATCAAACCTTGCAAGAATTTATTCCTAATCAACATGCAACATTTGTTCTACACTGATGAAAAGTAACCAAAGTCTGAGGTCTGAGAGGCAGAGAGAAGTCTAACCTCCAAACACCACTGAGAAACAGCAAATACACGCGATAGAGCGCAGATTTCTCAATCACTGTTATTTCTGGTAATGATAATATGTAACCTGACTTATCTTTTAGCACAAATACAAATTCTGAAACAACTTGCAGTTGATATGTATGTACCTACTTTCGACATTTTTTATGGTTTTAACAGTTTAATACATGCGTGAAATAGGTTTTGCCAGTGGGGTGGGGAGCTTTTTATTTCTTCGGAAAAATGTAGTGATTCTGCTCTCCGGATTACTCACATGTTGGACACACAGAAAGTCCAAAAAGTGGTTTTCCCTCGGGTTTTTCACAACCCTTCTCAAGATAAAAAAAAATAAATTCTGAATCAGCACTATAATTGAGTATTGAGGCCAAAATTTAGGTTGGGTACAGTCGGGGTAGGCTTTAGTCGACTTGTCATAGTCGAAATGTCCAGAATTGATACCTTGCAGGCCACTACAGAATCAAATTCCAACTTTCGAAGTTTGGCTGCCATTTTGGAAAAAAGTCCCAAATGGCCAAAATATCAGACGGATCGAGTCAGGGGTGGCTTAAATCAACTCGTTAGGTTCAAAATGTTAGGAATTGATACTTTGCGCGCCACTGTACGACCAATCGCCAATTTTCAAAATTTGGACGCCATTTTGGAAAAAGGGGCCTATATAACGGATTCCGTCGAATTTTTTTTGGAACATCGGGCGAAATTTCTTCTTATGGTCCCTAGAAACTATGTGCCAAGTTTCATAACTCTACTCAAAAGTGCAGTATCCAAAAGCGTACCGACCCCACTACTAGGCCAAAAATATTTCCGCGATGAAATTTCCTAGGTTGAAAATATCTCCGACAATAAAATACAAGCCAATAATATCCAAACAAAAAATATCCACGAGACGAAATTTTTGAGCCAAAAATATCCCCGACAAAAAATTTTTGCGACAAAATTTTCCAGGTCAAAAATACCCTCAATCCAAGCCAAAAATATTCCCGCGACAAAATTTCCCAACCCCGCCAATGATATCCAAGCCCAATAATATATCCCCACAACAAAATTTCTTGGACCAAAAGTATTCCCGCCAATAATATCCAAGCCAAAAATATCCCCGCGAAAAAATTTCCCTGGCCAAAAATATCCCCACCAAATAATCAACAACAATACCATAAGAAGGGTCTATTTTGTCGATTATCGCCCACATACCCAATTCAACCAATCAGAACAACCGAATGAGACCCACGTGACTCGGTTTAAGCTATCGATTAATGCACACTAGGAGGTGATTAATGCACACTAGGTAATAGCACCGGATTGAAATATTTTTGGGCCCACGAATAATATGTAATTGAAACGACTGTATTTATACTTGTTTGGACTGAAATTTTAGTACTGGTGCGTTTAAAGGGTCTTCCACTTACTAAAATACAATTTTACAACCTATTAGACTTCGTTTCAGTATTGTTTCCAGCAACGAGGCCCCTTCCTTGATCCGCGACTGTGCACTCTCCTGTCATGCGCTGTCAACAGCTGTTAGTGACATTTTGTTTTTAGCTCTACCAGTCTACCGTCCATGTGAAACTACTCTGTTGTGAACTACAACTCATGGCAAGATAGTTATTATTTAGCCAAGCAGAATTAGCTTGATTTAGTAGTGAGCTTCACAAGTATATTCAGTTATTAGAAAGAAGAAAAAATAAACATTTTCACCCTTCTCTTGAATTTGATTTTTTTTCTAACAAGGCATGCTTTGAAATTGACAGTTCTACTATACAATGATACATTGGAACTACCATTTATACTGGTAGTCTATTTGGGCGATAATCTGCAAAATTTAACTCGGGCTTTGTGTTTTATTCGAGTTAAATGTTTTAAATTCCTCAAACAACTACCAATCACTCGAAAAGTAGACCCGATATTATCTTGGACAAAATCCCTCGACTACGTCTCGGGATTTTAGTCAGATAATATCGGGTCTACTTTTTCCTCGTGATTGACAGTTGTTTTCGGGTTAAAACAATTTAACTGAAAAAACACCAAGCACTTGTTATATTACTATTGAAAAAACACCAAGCACTTGTTATATTACTATTGACAAAATTGAATTTCTCGATAACTGGTCGCTAGGCATTTTTCGAAAACCAGCTGCCACAGAAAAAAACGACGAGTGCACAGCACGAGTCGTTTTTCTGTGACAGCTGGTTTGAGAGAAATGCCACGACCAGTTTGAGAGAATAAATTCAATTTTGTAGACATAAATGGATTCTTCGAATGGTATTTAATGGACTATTTTTTTTAAACGTTTATTTCAAATCACTTGTTGTAAATAATAAAGGTACAGTTGTTGTTATTCAATAAAGATTTGGAAAGGCTTCGGCCAGAGTGCAACGGCGATGCTTCTATGAGAATGGTTGGTTATTTTCATTTCACTCAATCCACTTTTTCCGCACTGGCTCTTGTCCATTTGCTTTCCTGTTCCAAGCGCTGCATTTTTATCCCAACACGCATGTTATAATGCCCAACTCTCAAAATATCGGCAATCTGCGGCACTGTTGTATCTCCGACAAATCATAGTCCCATTCTGCGTGTTTTTCTAGTTTTTCGAGACGATCATTCTCTCCATCTTCGAACATGGCAAATTCGCCACTCATCATTTGGAACTGTTTTGTATTTTCTACTCACAAACACTGACAGACAATCAAGCAATAATTATTAAATTTTACAATTTGACATTCACGTTATCGTTGTTATGGTGAGTGTATCAACAGCCAGTTTTGTCACCCTGCAGCAGTTTATTCAGTAGCAGCAGAGGTTTTGTCACCCCACCATTGATTTGCCATTGCAAAACTGTTGACATTGGTTGTAATGGTAACACGTGGTACTAAATACAGCGTCGCTATTGGTTTAAAACGTCAAAAAAAAATAGTCAACAGTAATATAACAAGTGCTTAGATTTTCATGATAATTTTGGACAGGCCATCGCGAGTGCTGGTTGTCCTCCTACGGAGTCGGGCATTTATCTAGGGACAACCAGCCCGAGGGAAACGCCTGGCCAAAATTATCTGGGAAAATCTCGAGCACGAGTGATATTTTGGTGATTATTACAAAAAAGAAGTCCGAAGTGACAGCTGTCAGATTTTGTTGTTTACATCAATTTTATTCCGTTGCTATGGACAGTGGGATTTAGTGAATATTTTTCTTGTAGGTCTGATAATCAAGGGTTTGCGAGGGGTAAACCACTGACGGAATTTTTGTACACCGATTTCCAATGATTTTCAAATTATTTCCAAGGATTTCCAAATGATTTCCACATGATTTCCAATGATTTCCACATGATTTCCAGATGATTTCCATGGGAGTGTACACCAGATTTTCAAGGTGGTTTACCCCTCGGGGTGTTGTACCTACTCATGTGATAATCACAGCAAAAGTATCTCAGCCGAAAATATCCTCACCACAAAATTTCAGCTTGTCTTTTTTCACCGCTCTGTTTGCTCTACCTACCCGAAACTCCCCCTTTCCGGTAATTGCGTCTCAAAGTCTTCAGACCGTCGGGCAAGTGTGATTCTTCAGAAAAAGTCAAAGAAAAATCCTCAAACTCACAAAATCCTCCAGATTTTAGCGATTATTCATCTAGAACCGACAGCTCGCTGACCTAACACTGAACACTACCACATTTACTTCCAACGGTCCATCTCCTGTAATTGCGAGGATAAGTTGCAGATTGCCGTCGATCTTCTCTAGAGATCACTCGCAAGTTTCGTTGCCTGTCGTCCCCCATACTTCCGAAAGCAGTCACCACTTCCGAAAGCAGTCACAACGCCACTTTGGTCAATAATGCCTCCCAGGCCCTTCACTTTGCCGCCTCGGCGGTCTCAATCCATCGACAATCAAATCAAGGGCAATCACTCCGAGCCGCCCCCCTATGACTTTCCCTTCCGAGAGCCTGGATGATACGAGGGTTGACCTTGTTTCTTCTTGTCACCTCGACTGGTGGTTCCGTCGTCGTTTTGTCTTCTGCTGGGTAGTCCCCTGGTTTGGTTCCAGTGATGAAACCCAATTTTAGCTTGACCGGTTAGCTGTTGGCTCGCGGCAAGAAGCATCAGGACGTTGCGTGGATCGTTGAACAAATCAGACGTTATCCCAGCGGCTGGTGGACCAAAAATGCGGGTGATTGGCAGTCCATATTATTATATGTTTTCGAGGATTAGCTAGGACATGCCTACAAAAATTAGTTTGGGAAATATTGGAGAAAAACAGCTCTGGGACTCGCTCTGGGGTACCAAAAGTACCCCACATGGGAACGGGAAGGTTAATGAAGCTTGTGTCTTCAATATGCTTGAAAAACGACCTTCATGTTCATTCTCTGATGGATCTACCTTCTTATAAAAAAAATAAAATAAAGCGATTGTACCAAGTTGCATTTACGTTTTATTTAAAGTTTCTTTGAATTCACATTATTTTCACACTTATATGACCCAAGCTTTAGGTACAGAAGGGTTATTATTGTCCTTCTTGTCCTCCGCCATCGTCGCCGCCCGAATCGCCCTTTATTATATTGACGATACAGAAGACATACCACAGAATGAACATGCACGGCGGATGCTGGTAGGAAGAAGAGCAATCTAGCAGGTTCCAGTTCATGGTTCTTGAGTTTTTTTCACAGGAATTTTGAATTTTTTTCTAATGAAGAGACGAAAACGAATGCGTGTCAGATTTGCTGAGAATTTACATTTATATTTTGAAGTTTCAAACTAAGCACCCATGGAAACCATTGTTCGGGTATTGTTCCAACTGAAGCTTGTTTGTTCAACTTGACTTGAACCTTACCTAACGATTATGTAATAATCCATTTCATGTGTCAGCTTTATTATTGAATACCTACCTGTTTTTCCGAACAGCGAATAAATATATATGGATATAGGTAATACTTATTGTTCAACGATATAATTATATGACAAAAATTATTGTCTAATCGCTACAAATATGGAAGAATGCTCTTGAATCGATGGGACTCACACGTCAGAGCAGTGATCAATAGCAACATTATTTATGGGTTTGAATTCTTCAAAGTATTGCTTGAGTTCTTCGGACATGTAGAACGGCCGGTCTATTCCGTCGTTCAGCTCGCGATCTTCGCAATAGCACAAGAATATCGTCTTGATTGCGGTCTGAAACAAAGCTCGATGAAATCGAAGAAATTATTGATACCTGCTTGCATCTATAACCACCGACCGGTTGCATTAGCCCAGAAATCATAAATCGGATTAAGGTGCGTTCAGTGAGCTTATTCAGTCGCTGTTTTAGTTTTAGTCGTTGTCGTAACAGAGAAGAGCGTTCATACAGCAAGATTTAGTCGTAAGAATGGGGACGATCCGTTGCTTAGAAAGTCCATAGCTTAGAATGTTCGTAGCTTAGAAAGTTCTTAGCTTAGAGTGGTCCATAGTTTAGAAAGCTCACAGCTTAGAATGGTTCATAGCTTAGAATGTTCACTGCTTAGAAAGTTCATAGCTTAGAAAATGCATAGGTTAGAATGTTCTTAGCCTAGAAGGTTCTTAGCTTAGAATGGTCCATAGCTTAGAATGGGTCGCAGCTTGGGAAATTCGCACCTCAGATTAGTTCGTAGCTTAGAATGTTGACTGCGTGGATATGTCTGTTTAGAAAGATCAATCTTCGAATGATCCGTAGCTAAAAAGTTCATAGCTTAGAATCCGATGGAAACTTGCGCGCACAGAGTGGGTATACTAGAAATTGAAATTCTCAAAAGTTCTCAGCAATTTGGCACACCGAGCTGTGTACATGGATGTCGTCAGGTTCAGTAGTTTTTTTTTTTGTAGACCCGCAATCGGAATACCTAGCAATGAGATTGTTTACTTTCTCAACAATTTTGCACACCAATCTGTCTAGATGAAACGTCATCTTCAGTAGTCTGGACGCTATGGACATTCTAAGCTAAGAACATGGTACCTATGAATTTTCTAAACTATGAACTTTCTAAGCTATGGACATTCTAAGCTACGAGCCATTCTAAGCTGTGAGCTTTCTAAGCTACGGACCATTCTAAGCTAAGAACTTTCTAAGCTACGAACATTCTAAGCTATAGACTTTCTAAGCTACGGACCATTCTAAGCTAAGGATTTTCTAAGCTATGGGCATTCTAAGCTATGGACTTTCTAAGCTACGTACTAGACCCGTAAGAATTGACCAATAGGAGCTCGAATGATACTGCGCGAACCTTCATCTCCATACGGTCCGTGTTCATAATGGGTAGTATTAATATAAAAACTCGTAAAAAAATAAGCATAAATAAGTATTTACTTACATTTATGAGGAGTACCACTCCTCTAAAATCGAAGCAAATGCTCATGCTATTTTTTTATTGATACATACAACCCATTACCATCACCACTCATGCTCATACCTTATACCGGTAATTACGCAACCTGCAAGTCGGCATCATACGACAAAGTTCGGAATTCTTACGACTAAAATTAAAACTAAAACTCTGTATGAACGCCGCGCGTATGACGCGTGCTTTCTACTTTCAAATTTACGACAACGACTACGACTAAAACTAAAACCAAGCTGACTGAACCCACCTTTAGAAGTAGGTTATGGGAAGATTACTCACTTGGAAAATTCTGAAGATCGCATGTGCCATCAGGAATGATATTACGGTTGCGAAGAATATTACGGTTCCCCAGTTGTGGTCCACGAGGTCGTCGCTCTGGAAATATGAATGATTTCTATTTTATAAACTGGGCATGTGCATAACAATCAGTTTGAGAAATAGCCGTGCGAGGGCGCAACCAGCTCCTTGATAAATTTAAAATTTGTCATGCCAATAAGATTACCGCGCTTGATGCAGGAAACCGTTCTGACACGATAGCTGCCGAACCGTTAATCCGATGGACTTGAAATTTGGTATACAGACAGCTGTATAAGACAGCTTGCTGTCAAATGAGCTGATCAGTTTTTGGCTGTCATCTGTCAAACTGAAGTGTCACTATCAAAAATGACAAAAGACACGCACAGACGGAACCTGACGACAGGCTACCAGCCTTGCGAGAGCTAATATTGCTTTCGGGTCAGAGACAGTGCACATCCGTCGGTGCTACCGCACGCACCGACGGAACCTGACGACCGGCTACTAGCTTTGAGAAATCATCCATTAGCAGACCTTTTTTGATAAAATATTTCTTGAAGTTTGTGCAAGCTACACCGAAGCACACTTACCTTCAAGATGATCCCGAGGATTATGGTGAACGTTATGACAAGCAGCTTGGCCATGAACAGCACCATCCATCCGATGAAGTTCAAGGGCAGAGCTTCGTTCAGGTGTTTGAACAGCAACCTCACGGCCCGCTTCCCGGACTCGTAGAACCCCTCCCCGTGCATGGCCACCTGGACGTAAGCGTTTTCGGAAATGTACGCAAACAACGACTGGATAATCCCCAGGAAGCACTGCACCAGGCAGCGGGTGCTCTTCCTCTCGGCCAGGCTCTTCAGGATCCACTTGACGATCGCCAGCAGCGTCAGAACCAGCGAGCCGAAAGCCACCGATCCCAGATGGAACTTGACCAGGCAAGTCAGCGAGTCTCGGATGGGGCTTCCCATGAAGCTCTTGTCGCGCGAAAAGTACCAGGTGGCCACCGAGCTGGCGATGACGAATATCTGGCAGGCCAGGATGAAGTTGATGATCCACAGGGTCATCGCCGTGTTGAAGTACAAGCCGAAGATCACGGCCGCCGTCGGTCGGTAGCCGTAGAAGTGGTTGCCGAGGTCCGTGAAAACGCCGGCTGTGCAGAACACGTTGGTCGTCACCACGAACATGACGATGGTCACCACGAGCGCCAGCACGGTCTGCGAACAAACCGAAGTAAGGCCACGGGAATCCAAAACCGCAAGCTCGGTTTACCAATAAGGACTCGAGTATGATCAGTGGCATCGAAAATATAGCTTTGGTTGCTTCGCGGAAGATGTTGATGACCATAGGTATTTTCCTGAAGTAGCGCGCCAGAAGCACGGTCATTATCACGGCGAGTACGGCCATCACGATGGCCAAATCTTTTGACGACATATCTGTTCTGCTGCGGTTCGATGATACCAAGAGATCATTGTTGTGACCATCATCGCTCCTGAAAAAATCGTTCGGTTTTGAAAAATGATTGAAAAAATCGAAAATATTACCATAACACGAACGTAACGGTCCACATGAAGAACGGCCACATTATGATGATGGCCCAGATGGCGCAAGCCGGGGCGTATCTGAACAACACCAGCATGAGCACGCACAGCCCTCCCGATATCGAAACGACGAGAAGAATCCAACCCAACGAATCCAAAATGAACCCCCAGGCGTTCTGAAATCCAACACGTTAACCGAGCAAAACGCGCGATCGCCATCACACATTGCTTGTTCTTTTTCGCGATTGATTTGGCAATTTAATGAAAATTAGTGCGGAAGGGAGCAATTTGTGATGGCGCAGCATATCTCACGTTCATCGACATTTTATTATCGATGTTATCGCGCACTCGGATTACTGTAGTCGAATTGATGAGTTCATCCCATATCTCCAGCTCTTCCAGAATGAAACACTGGTCGTCCACGATGAGATTGCTGAAATTGAGTTCCATCATTGAACGTGCCTTGAGCGATAGAGGAAATGTTTACTATTCTTCGTTGCATTCTTTGACGCAATGTTTGCGCACACTGTCTCTGTAGTCGAGTTCATGCCACCGCTGGAAATCCACCAATTCGTCCATTTGTAAAAACCTGCAAACAATACATTTGCGATTTTTTTCACAATAATTATTATTGTCCAGGGTTGCATATTTCGTGCCGTCTAGAATGAATTTTTGTTCTTCAACACCAGAACTTCAACAGAAGAAGACCGGGACCGTTCAATTTTACATACAATTCTGTATAGTTCTATCACAGACTTGCTCAACATTTCAACAAAATAAAGTGTGTAACTCATGGACCTGTATTGAAGTCCACTGTATGGAATTCGCGGTAAAAATGGGACGATAAAAATGAGTAACGGTAGGCCTTGAGTCGGGCAACGAATGAAAGAGGGCGCTAGCTATTCAATTCATACGTCAGAACTGAGCAAGTTACTATAACCTGATTTAGTGCCGTCACATCCACACTCTCGAGCCCGTACTATGATGGAAGTATATACCAGACCCGCACATCGTGATGCGTTAAAAAACGGGCGCGGCTCGCTAGAAACGACACACCGCACGCTTCATGATGGTATAGTCTGTACACCGATAGAACGGACTTTTTTGAATTTCAGTAATGTAACCTATAGCAAACAAAAGCACTAAAGAATGTAACAACATAGGCGCGTTTGGAACTAATATTAGTTTTGTTCGGTTGGTAGTCTTACCCGGGCAAATTATTCCTACGCCAAGCCAATGGCATGACATTCAACGAGTTTGACACTTACGTACGATTTCTAACCTCCATTTCTCTATGATGTTTGTTATTTTCATTGAATTTTTTTAGTCGGCTCGGCTGTTGTGAGTGTTGTGTAATAAAATCAGCTTCATTCAAAAACATTATTTTCTCATTTATTAAAATTGGTATTAACACCAGTCATTTAAAATTACCATAGCACTTAAGCTGGATTCATAGTTTCAGTAAGTTAAGAAATAAGAAATAACAGTAAGAAGTAAGGTAAGCAGTAAGCGTTAAGCAGTATGAAATGATTCAGAGTTTGCAATAAAAAGTAAGAAATAGGCATGCGCAATAGTTGACGTTGTTGACACCATAATAGTTCAATGCCATAATATGACAGCCCAGCTGTTCACTTGACAGTCCGAGTCCACTCTTTCTCTGTTTTGAGTACATAGCCTCTGTGTTGTTGTTTTTACCACGAGTGTTTTCGTAAATTTTGATAATGGATTTGATAGATGACGACAAAGCTGCAGCTATTGCGGGAAGACTCGGTCATAATCTGGATAGATCTTCATGTGGTTCATATTGCCTGCAAATTTCATTTCAATCGGATCTCTTTTAAAGAAATTCAAAATGGCGGATCAAAGATGGCGGCAGAATAACAAAAACCAAAAGTCAACTTGACATCCTGGATATATGTACTATTGATCAGCGTTTACATCACATCGATATCTTTCTTCCCTGAGGAGTTATCCCGGGTACGGACGGACGGACGGACAAAGTGAAGCTAAAAGCGCCTTATTCTCTCATTTTTTGGGAAAGTGCGCTAAAAAAGAGTTGATAGGAAAGAGCTTTGAAAACCTCCCGATGATCATAAACGGAACAGTTTTTTGAGTTTCCAGGTCAAAATGAATCGTAAAAATCAGTGAAGCTTCCACCGAAAGCTTCAGAAGCTTAGCTTTTGGAATTCTGACAGCCGAATCAAGTTTGATTCGTTGGAAAAAGTCATGAATTTGCTCGGAAATTTTTAACCTCAAGTAATAACAGTCACGGTCACGGCTTTTTCAGGCTTACCACAGTTTAACTGTTAACAAACTGAGCTTTGAGAGTTTTGAAAAATATCAACTTTTTCAATTTTCGTAAGCTTACAATGAGCCTTGAAAGAGTCAATCAAGTTTCGTAAAAGCTTTAAAAAATCTACAGATGTAATGTTTGAGTAAGCTCACAATCAAAACGAGCGTTGAAGAGATTGAGCTTTGCCAGAGAGCTTTTGAAGTTTCTAGGAGCAGCAAAGTTCATTCTGGAAACTAATCAGCTGAAGCTCACTGTTGTAGGTATATGAAAAAATCCAGAATCTGGTAAAGCTTTCAAGCTTCAAAAAGTAGGAGGAAATGAGTATACCCATACATAATGCTTGTTCGTCAGCAAGCTCAACGAGTATTCAAGCTCTTTATTGAAGCTCCAAAAACTGAAAGTACTCATATAAAACTTTGAAAAGCTTCGATTTCAAGCTTTTTTTTCAAAAGTTTCAAAAAGCGGCAAAAATGAAACAAATTAGCTCTGGAAGCTTCAACTGTCCTTCTTTTTGAACAAAGCTCTCTTCGAAAGCTTCGAATTTTTTCGTATTTTGGAGAAATGTAAGAACAACTGCTTCCTGTTCTCAAGCTTGGATGAAGCTTTTTCTAATCGCAGACTTCAGCTTCAGCTTGGCTAGAAGGCCCAACATTTTGGTTCTAATATTGTATTTCGTATCATAATAAAGGCTTTCAGAAATCTAAAAAACTAATATTTGAAAAAATCAAGCTTTGCTAGAAAGCTTCAAAAGCTCATTCTAAAAATTAATTTGCTTATTTTGAAAATTTTTCAGGATTTTGAGCGGTTTTCAGGCTTGTGATTACACAAAGTTTATAATGTACATAGACAAAAGCTTTCGAACTCGCAGGCTCTTTTATGAAAGCTCTAAAAGCTCTCATGTGAAAAATTTCGGAAGCTTCAAAGTTTCAAACTTTTTATTGAAGAATTAAAAAAAAAGCTGAAGAAATTGAATAATTCAGTTCTGGAAGCTTTTCAACCACTTTTCCAGTTCGAAGCTCGCATAACAATGAAAAATGGACTTCTCGAAATTCGCGTATTCCAGACGCTTCAAAAAGCTCAACGACTTGGAACTTTTCTATTGGATAATAGAGCTTCAGTTGTTGGAAAGCTCAACATTACAAGTTAGTACTAGTGAAAACGAACTGTTTTGGGAGCTTTAGAAAACCAAAAAAATATCAAGCTTTTCGAAATGAACTTTGAATCAAAGGGACTCTTTAAAAGATTCGGTTAGCAATATATGTTTCTTACCTCGGAAGTTGCCATCAGGTTTGTTTGGCTTCGAAAAATGCACTGTGACTATGAGCAGTGTGAACAGTTTGAGAACCGCTGTCTGCCAATTTATTTGCGGAAGGTTAGCAGCTCTGAGCCAATAGCCGTGACGATTACGCGGTTTGTCATATTTATAAGCAGATTGAGAGGTGTCGCGTCGCAGTTGCCGCGTTGATGCGATGTCTGCGGTATTTTACGTCCGATTCGATTTTGGCGTATTACTGCTGTTGATTTTTGACTGAACTGATTGATTATACATTGTCCGTGATTTGGTGAAAAAAAAATACGGCAAGGAAATAGAGACTTGGGTGATGGAATGGAACCCCCTCAATTTTTTTTTCCTAGCTAACTCCATTTCTAGGCATAGTAGGCTATGACAGAAATGTCTATTCTTGAATTGAGCAAAATCAGTCGAACGGTTACAAAGTTATGATAATAAATCGATTTTCTGACCCAAATTCGAAGAGCTGTATCTCCGATATTTTACTTTTCCGATTATGTTTTTGGGATCAGTTGTGGTATTCCCCTTTGTTTTGTTTGTACGTTGGTACCTGAAGTAGGTACGGTCGTTGACGTTCGTAGCGTTTGCCGATGGAAGAGGGAGATGGCGCTGTGCTGGGCGAGCGGCAGCCGCGTACAGAGAAGAGAATCAGCTGTGGTGAGGAACACGTGATATTCAGTGCAACGAGTGTGCGTCGTTTTTACAATTTTAGGGTGGGTCTTTCTTTGATTATTGTATCGTAATTTTGGCTTCCACCCACTTACCAAATCATGCATTTTGATACCTATTATGTCCGCAAAATTATTGTACAGGGTGTTCACGATGAAATTCACCCCCCTCCAGTAGATTCCCTTTCAAGATACATATTTCGAAGAACTATGAACTTTTTCTTCACAATTTTTCCCAGGAACCTCAAATCGATCCTCTAAAAGTTTTTAATTGGTATCGTATACAGGGTGTGATATGTAACTTTTTCATTTCAAATGCCACACCCTATATTTTAATCCGTTATTTGGTGAACTTTTTTTTCTGATTACAAATATATATATTTATATGACACTTATGATTTATTTCGACAGGTAAGTTGTCGGAAAAATAATAAAATATGTAGTCAAATAATTTTGTTTCGCGGCAAGATGGCTTTAATTTCTACAGTTCACTTGGAAAAAAATTCTCGCAGCATTGTGTCTGCAGAATTCAACTCTTCATGGATAAATGGTCTAATTTGTTCCTAATACAGGATGTCGCGTAATTTTCAATTTTCAATTTATTTGACTACCTATTTTTTTTTTTTTGACAGCTTCCTTGTCAAAATGAATCATGATTGTTATGTATCTTTGTAATCAGAAAGAAAGGCTCCATCAAATGACGTAATAAAATATAGGGTGTTGCATTTGAAATAAAAAAGTTACATGTCACACCCTGTATACGGTAGGTACCAATTGAAAACTTTTAGACGATCGATTCAAAAATCCCTGAAAAAATCGTTGACAAAAAGTTTTTAGTTTTTCAAAATATCTCAAAGGGGAATCTCCTAGAGGGGGGGGGGAATAACGCGAAATTCTTTGTTCTCAACGGGCTTGCATAACCCGCAGTTTTTCCCCCTTTGAAGTCAAGGTGCTTTGCACTGCTCTGAATTTTGTGTAATTCATCTACTCCTAAATGATCCCAATGTTGATGGCAAAGGCCGTAATCTAGTGAGTGTCCACTTTGCGCACTCATGACGTGGCCTCAGGATTGCACTGACGCGCGTATTTCAAGGTTTCATGATTGTTTCTTTTCCACAAGTCACGTACAAACAGTAAGACGACAAAAAGAAACTCTGCTACGCCAAAATCAGCCGCTAAGTAGAGAGCAGTACATTTTATGATTCTCACATTTCATTGTTCATTCTCGGGTTATACATGAAAGTAAAGGAAGGAAACGAGACTTGCACGCTTCTGCGTGTCGGGGGGGGGGGGGGGTTAGGAGGAGGGGGGTCCACCTGCTCGTATGAATCTGCCTTGTTGAGTCTACTAACCTTTTCTTATTTGGGGGAAATTATGTAAGACGTCGGAGAGAGGGCCACAGGTTGGCTCGAGTCGATTTTTCTGTATGCGATTACTGTTTACTAACCATACTTCTGTTTTGTGTGATTGTATGTATGTATCTGTGGGGTTTGTGATGGGTAACTGCTTTGGAGTTTCAGGCGAATGCGTTATAGATACTTCTTCCTTCCAATTGCTTATAAAGAGTATGACCAACTTCAACTTCTCTACTTATTTATCTATCACCTGTCTCTTGTTTATTCATCTACCTGTTCCTCTTATTTGTTTCTTGTTTATTTACCTACACCATTGCTGATTTATCCACTTGTTTACTCATCATTTGTGTCTTGTTTATTTATGTACTTATTTATCGATCATTTATTAATTGTTTACTTATCTATAAATTTGACTTCTTTTGTTTGTAAAGTGAAAAATTAATTGCTGAGCGTAGTTTTCTCCAAAGCGTAAGCGAGCGAGTTTCCTTTTGTTGTTACGTAAATAACTTGTAAACTAAACAAACTTCCAAAGATGTTCCAGCACCGACTAACGCTGACTTGATAAATGTACTACTGGAGTGACTTCTCTGTCATTTCATCATGATATTCATTCACACTTGACTTTTGTTCAGATCATTTGAGGAGGGATTTTTCAGCAATCAACCAGGCAATACGCAGGGGTTTCTTTGACGTGTTCTTCCCATGTGTGCCTGTCAGCGAATACGTCACTTTTCCTTTGCGATTAAATTGACAGTTTGACATGTTTTATGATTTCTTGTTTTGTTTTGCTTACCTGATTGTGTGTCCATTTTATTGATGTGAATTCCTGCATTGTCTAAATAATTTGTAATGCTTCCTCTTGTTTTACTCTTGTTTGTGGTTTTTGTTCTTTATCCATGTTGTGTCATTTTATCACTGTCAGTTCATTGATGTGAGGTGTTTTGAGAAAAAACCGAATCCATTCAAAACTTTGCAACTGATTTTCAATAAAAGTCCATTTTGTTTGCATTTCATTCGCGTTTCATTCAAGAATTCAACCTCATTCCCAAGGGCACATTCTCATCTAGAGTAAGAACTCACACAACGTAGGAAAGAGGTAAACAACGTTGGGAAGGGAAGGGACAACGACGATCACAGCCAAACATCGAAAACGGGGGTCTATGAACGGGGGTTACACTACACAGCCTACTTATTTTTCTATTCTTCATCGATTGACAAGTTTCCGCACTTCAACTCCGGGCACCCTGTATTTATTTGGATAAGAAAAGTGAAATTTTCGCATCTGGGCCAGCAGTGTGGGACGGCGCTCGTAGCTGCCAGGTCAGCTTTCTACTGGAGTCATGGCAATATACTGTATTATTAGTCCAGTTTAGGTACAGGTCCATGGTACAACGGTACAACTAGGTAAGTCTCGAGGTAAGTATAGGTTACCGTGTCGTGAAGGGGACCCGAAGCCGCACATTTTACAGTAACGATTCTACCACCATTCTCTTCCTTATACAATTTTAAGCCGATCTAGGTACGGCGAAGAATGCGATTTACTTACGTCAACTATTCCATTTTCGCACTTGAATACCGCCCACTTTCTTTATTCGTCGCCATGGTATATAACCACTCTATTCTCGCTGTTCTTTTTTTGACAATTGAACTTTGTTTGTATGTAACTGTGTACAAAACCGATATGTATTGAAAAGCAAATAGAGAAATTACACGCGTCAACTACCCATTTTTTGCGACTCTCTTCCCGTTAACTGTGTTTTATTGGTTTCATTCCTTCTTTCTAAACGTACTTCACCTCCTTTTTATGCTTTTGCGCGACTCTTTCCATGCGTTGTTATTCTTTCTATGCGCTTTTCCGCTTTTTTTTTCCTGTATTTCATTCCTTATTCACACGCGTCGACTGTCTTTTTCCCGACTTTCTTCCCGTTCCGTGTGATTTATTCCTTCTTTTCAATGTTTTTTTTACGATTGTCAACGGTTTTTCAGCCACGTTTCTTGTTTTACGACGCGTTCTTTCTAGTTTCTCCCCGCCTAACACCCCCATTCTGCTCCTTGGTCGCGTTGGTGTCTTTTGGTTGCGTACTGTCACAATAACAATGTTTTTTACTGGTTTTCCTAAGATTTCTTGCAATTTTTCGTCTTGTTTTTTGTTTTATGACGCGTTATTTTCCGCTTTCCCCCGCCCAACACCCCTATTTTGCTCCCCGGTCCCGTTGGTGTGTTTGATCTTTTGTTTAGTACCATTTCCACTTCGTTCGGGGGGTTTGCATATCCGCCCGGCGCTAGAAATGGGTACTCGCTGCGCAGTTTTCTAACTTTCCAATTTTTTCTCGAAAGTTTGTGGAACTTCCACTGTTTGTAGTCCATTATTCCTACTTTTGGAATGACCGAAGTCGAGATGCCATTCATGACACGGTCACCGTAAGTACATATTGCTTTTTTGCTTTTTTCATTTTGATTTATTTGTTGAAATGTTGAGCAAATATGATATGGAATTGAACTTACTAAAATGTTCTGCGACATGCACAAAAACTCACTTGTACTCGCGGTAGTCCTTCCCGGTACAATTTACACCCTCAACGCGTTCGTTACGTTGACCACAAAAGTTGCCGCAATTGTCGTACTGGAACCCATGGGTATTGCAAGAAGCGTAGATTATAAAAACAAACTGAAATTCAAACGAAATTGATAATTTTGATTTTCATATGGTTCCAATTTAGCAGAATCAGTTACCAGAACGGCGAGACAACCTGCGAATATTCCCAGAAATAATTTGTCGGTGCACTGTCTCTTCTGGGGAATCTCTGGGATGTTGTAATGTTCCGGATCTATTGCCAACTTCTTAAATTCACTCAGCTAGAAAATTAACATAATATGACAAAATTTTCAAGTTTTGAGTTTGATTATTATCACTGCACGTGAAAAGTTACAGGTACCTAGGTATATAAGGTATACTCACTTTTTCTGGTGGTGGATGATCAGGGAGAGGTTGAACAGATTGTCCGGAACCCATTTAGAACACGTCAAAAAAACGTTCAGAGTTTTAACTTCCAGTTAAATGTTGTAGACGCGTTTTTCGAAAGGGTTTTTTCAGTTTTTTTTTTTTGGGAGGAGAAAACCCGGAAAAACTAGAAGCGAACTTGTTGTGAGAGTTTAAAGTGAAGCTTGCAAGGACACAGATCGAGAGATGATGCAGGACAGGCATAGACAGAGGCTGAGGATTGCTGGCGCCATCCTTGAAAACGTCCTAGACAAAAATCAATTCCTTGCGCATCCAAATAGTAATATAGCCCTCGCTTATTCATTCAAAATTCCACCAGGCTCGGCAATAAGCGACTGAAAGAAGTCGTCGAAGAGTAAAACGATCATTACCGCTACTTATTATTATTATTATCATCATCACAGAATTAATAACGTGAAATAGAACGATATAGTGCTGCTGATCATTCCGATTTGTTATTTGTTTTGAAATCACATTTTCATGTGCTTATTTAGGTACGGTAGGTACAGGATGTCTCACTTAAAATTGACCCGGCCATTATTATTTTTCTTATTCTGGGGCGAAAACTTTTCTCGATTAAATTTTCTTACATTTCTTATAACTCGTTGAGTCGAATTTCTAACATGGTAATAAATAATAAACAAGGATTAAAAACACTTGTATATTTTCATATGGATAAAAAGATATTTTTTATCTGAATTAAAAAATATACCACATGCACACATGTTTTTCCAGGTATATTTTTGAATTCAGCTGGAAAATATCTTTTAATCTACAGAGGGGTGTCAAGAAAATGGCGGAGAAGCTCTCCCTCGAGCTTTCCAGTACGTTGTAAGGGACCCTTCAGAGAACTCCTCGGGGAACTCCGAAATAATGATAAAAAAATTCTTCCACTTTAATTTTTGGGGTTATTAATAGTCCGGATGCTAGTTGCATAAAATAGAATGAACCTTGCATTTTTTGATGAGAAGATGCTACTTGATGGAAATGTTCTTTGCATCATACTCTTCCGATCCAGGAAGGTAGCCATCGGCGCTGCCTATCCATGCCGGCAGCGTATACAGGGTGAAACAGAAAAAAAAAGTTGGAAAATTATATTTAAATAACCGAAGCATGTGAAGACGTGTAATTTACTACATACATTTACTGTTTTATGCTCATGAAGTCACAGCAAACCGTTCTTGATTACCTTGAACCGTCTTTGAAATGTAGGGGAAAAACAAAAAAAAAAACAAGAACACTCTTTTTCCATAAATAAGTGATTCTTACAGATATTGACACAATACTTGGTATTTCTCACGATATATTTCTACAAAAAGTAATGTTAGAAATGATGTGAGCTGGGTAGCCTATTTCTAAGCCAACTATTTCCAGAAATACGATTGTCAACTTTTTTTTTCCTCTTGAGCACCATCTTGAATCTGCTCTGTGAGGCATCGTTAAAAAAATGATTGCTTATCATAATAACGGTAATATGTGATCATTGCATCGTAAAAACAACCTCCTCATCATAATTTAGTGACCTCTTCGGCGGGAAAGATTTGCCATTCACGTATTTTCTGGCTCTTCAAAGCTTAAGGGCCCATGATGGCATTTGCAACATCTGGAATGGTAAAATAAACTGCTCGTCAAAAGTTAAGCATAGACCAAAATTTGCTCCAATTTCAAGTGAGGATTTCTTCGGGAAAAGATATCTGATTTGAAAAAAATGTATGGTGCTTGGTAGAACTTTTCTTCAGCTACAAGACGCTATGTCGATTTACGTCACCATTGACTTTGTCCATGATATACAGGATGCCAAAGAAGGAGTGTCAAAAGTGTTAATTTTTGAAGTCGTGGAACTTTTTAAAAAAAAATTCCGGATTTTTTTTTCTCGTGAGTTTTAGAAAGCGAATATCAATACCTCGAAACGGTTTTTGACTTTTGATCGTATTTTGTTTTTTCAAAGAGTTCTTGATTTTTTTGTGAAATTTAGATTTTTTGATGCAGAATATTCTAGAGCAGTTGCTTTTTCTTGAAAATTCACAGAAACGTACACAGTTGCTGGATGAATTATACCATGAGAAAATTGACCTCATGGACCTCCGGAAAAGGTCATCCTCTGGACCTCTTCAGGGGAGATGCCCAATGAAGCATGCTGCGACATCACTTTGACACTTATTGAACCCAGCATGGATAAAAATGCAAGACTTGTAACCATACGTTGCATCAAAATTACCATGGTTACCAATTAGTCCCAACATGGGTGATTTTGTTACTGCCCAAGTCACTGGAAATTTTTAAAAGTGATATCTCCTAGACGAGTAGAGATAGAGCCATAATCCTTTTTTTGATTTCAATCGGACACATTATTGGTCATTCGAGCATGATGTGCAAATTTTTCACGTTCATACTTTTTCAGTGGTGGGGGGTAATTTTGACGTTTGTCATGTCAGAACTTTTTTCTTGAACTTGTCATCGTTGGAATGTTGACATGAATGTATACTGTCAGTTTCAGCTGATGAATTTCAAGTTTGCGTTCGGTGTTTTTCTTCCTCAAAGTCCAGGTTTCCTGAGAAAACCTTTGTTGGTCTTTTGTTTTCACTACTGATGTGGAAGTGGTAGATTACATTCATGTTGACATTTCAATGATGACAAGTACAAAAAAAAAATCCTGACATGACAAACGTCAAAATTTCCCCCCACCACTGAATAAGTATATAAACGTGAAAAATTTGCACATCATGCTTGAATAACCAATAATGTGTCCGATTGAAATCAAAAAAAAAATTATGGCTCTATCTCTACTCGTCTATGAGATATCACTTCTGAAAATTTCCAGTGACTTGGGCAGTAACAAAATCACCCATGATGGGACTAATTGGTAACCATGGTAGTTTTGATGCAACGTATGGTTACAAGTCTTGCATTTTTATCCATGGTGGGTTCAATCAGTGTCAAAGTAATGTCGCAGCATGCTTCATTGGGCATCTCCCCTGAAGAGGTCCGGAGGATGACCTCTTTTGGAGGTCCATGAGGTCAATTCCCTCATGGTATAATTCATCCAGCAACTGTGTACGTTTCTGTGAATTTTCAAGAAAAAGCAACTGCTCTAGCAAGTTCTGCATCAAAAAATCTAAATTTCACAAAAAAAATCAAGAACTCTTTGAAAAAACAAAATACGATCAAAAGTCAAAAACCGTTTCGAGATATTGATATCCGCTTTCTAAAACTCGAGAGAGAAAAAATCCGGATTTTTTTTTAAAAAAGTTCCACGACTTCAAAAATTAACACTTTTGACACTCCTTCTTTGGCATCCTGTATATCATGGACAAAGTCAATGGTGACGTAAATCGACATAGCGTCTTGTAGCTTAAGAAAAGCTCTACCAAGCATCATACATTTTTTTCGAATCAGATATCTTTTCCCGAAGAAATCCTTACTTGAAATTGGAGCAAATTTTGGTCTATGCTTAACTTTTGACGAGCAGTTTATGTTACGCATTATGAACCTTGATGTACCTACTTTGAGGTAGCCTACCAAGTTTTGCAATCATCAATTGAAAGGTTTGTTCTTAAAAGCTGTTTGAACAAAATTTGTTTAACTTTGTTATGGAAAATGCAAAATATTGGATCTTTCACCCTTATTTGATCCCTTGTTGAGGAAAGCCTGAAACCGAAAGTCTCCAAAATTGTCATGCTAATGGTTCACTGAGAACTGCTCTTCAATGTGTAGTTGTCAAAATCTGCATAGTTGCGTTCAGATTCCAGACAGAGAGCGACAAAGAAGTTCATGCAGTGAAAAAAGACACAACTTTCAATGCAACCGAGAAATCCCGGAAATGTCTCTTTTAGATAAGCTTCCCGCAATACACATGTTCTGTAAGACTCTCAAGCGTGGGTGAAAAGCTTGAAACACTACTAACTTGAGGCTCTAACAGTGTACCAAATTGCACATTTATGTTATAAAAAGCAAGGTTTCCAGACAACTTTCAGTCTAGCTCTGGACTAGTTTTTTCTCGACTGTAATTTATGTCTTTTTTACTGCATGAACTTCTTTGTCGCTCTCTGTCTGGAATCTGAACGCAACTATGCAATTTTTGACAACTGAACATTGAAGAGAACTTCTCACTGAAACATTATCATAAAAAATTCGGAGACTTTATGTTTCAGGCTATCCTCAGTGAGGGATCAAGTAAGAGTGAGAGACCCAATATTTTATATTTTTCATAAAAGAAACGACACAAATTTTGCTCAAACAGCTTTTGAGAACAAACCTTTCAATTGATGATGGTGAAACTTGGTAGGCTACCTCAAAGTACATCAAGGTTCATAATGCGTAACATATTCCACCATTCCAGATGTTGCAAATGCCATCATGAGCACTAAAGCTTTGAAGAGCCAAAAAATACGTGAATGACAATTCTTTCCCACCGAAGAGGTCACTAAATTATGATGAGGAGGTTGTTTTTACTATGCAATGATTACATATTACCATTATTATGATAAGCAATCATTTTTTTAACGATGCCTCACAGGGCAGATTCAAGATGGTGCTCAAGAGGAAAAAAAAAGTTGACAATCGTATTTCTGGAAAAAGTTGGCTTAGAAATAGGCTACCCAGCTCACATCATTTCTAACATTACTTTTTGTAGAAATACCAAGTATTGTATCAATATCTCGAAGGATTACATATTTATGGAAAAAAGAGTGTTCTTGTTTTTTTTCTGGTTTTCCCCTACATTTCAAAGACGGTTTAAGGTAATCAAGAACAGTTTGCTGTGACTTCATAAGCATAAAATAGTTAATGTATGTGGTTAGTTACACGACTCCACATGTTTCGGCGAGTGTTTCGGTTAATTAAATATAATTTTTCAACTTTTTTTTTCTGTATCACCCTGTATACGCCGCCGGCATGGATGGCGCTGATGGCTACCTTTCTGGATCGGAAGAGTACGATGCAAAGAACATTTCCACCAAGTGGCATCTTCTCATCAAAAAATGCAAGGTACTTTCAACTAGCATCCGGACTATAAGGGTCAAGAGGCTCTTTGAACCCTTCTAGTTTTGTTAATTCAAAAGAATTCAGTTTACTTGACGGCAGAATTATGAGAAAGAAATATCTACCACTGGACGTGTATTGAATTTTTCTTTACATACAAGGTGAGTCAGAAACTAAGAAAATTGATATTCGAAGGACAAGTTTTGACCCAAAAATTTTTCAAAAATGAAAGTTGGAAGAAACAACGGATAATGTATAATTATTAAGAGGAACGTCTCCGCTATACATTTGTGATGGTAGCAAGCCAGCAGAACGCGTTAACGTGAATTTTGTATCAGCACCAGCACGGGTTGAAGAGAGATGGTGCATTTCGTAGATTTATCGATAATTTCGAACAAGAGAAAAATTAATAAATTTTGTTTCCAGAACCTGACAGGTAACGATATAGACTTTGGCGCCGAGTGCTTGTTAAAAAATTAACGCCGGTGTTGATATAGAAAAAATGCAAATATCCACTTCAACAAGAAATAAATTACTTAAATGTACTGGACAGGGAGCTGGTGCCTCAAAACTTACGTCATAAGGTACATGATTTTAACCCTATAGGTCTAATATACGTTGATAAGGTTGTTGAAAATTTCTTTGTCTTACATGTCAGACCGGGGGCTTTAGGCTGGTATGGGCTTGTCAATTTTCGAAAAATGTCAAAAATTTATGTCACAAGGTGCATGAATGAAACCAACGGGCTTTTGTGTGGGAATATTCCCTCAATCAAGAATCGGGTCCTAAGACAAAATTTTTGGGGGCTCTCGGTCCATAAGACAAGTTTGAAATTTTCAAAAAAGGCCAAAATTTACCTCCTCTTGGAGACTTCTCCTTTGGCATAATTTTAGGAATGGAAAACGATTCTCACATGATTTTTTACGCAGGTTTCGAATCTGTCCACAAAATTTTTTAATGGTATATCCTCGGGTATATCGCTAGGTAGGTATATCGCTTAACAGGGTGCAACACCGAAAATTTTTTCTCGAATCGTACACCCTGTATTTTAACATGGAAATTGATTCCGTTTTTCATCCTGATTAAAAATATATCACACTTGGTGGGTTAGTCAACAAAACGCCTGTGAAAAAATTGATAAATTTTGGTCCTTTTCTCAAAATTTCAAACTTGTCTTGCGACCAAATTTTCGATCAAGGGGATGTTCCCACACAAAATCCAGTTGGTTTTATTCATGTACCTTATGACGTAAATTTTTGGCAATTTTTTCGAAAATTGACAGGCTCATACCAGCCTAAAGCCCCCGGTCTGACATGTAAGACAAAGCAATTTTTAACAACCTTATCAACGCACATTAGACCTACAGGGTTGAAATCATGTACCTTATGACGTAAGTTTTAAGGCACCAGCTCCCTGTCCATACCTTCGATCGCTATAAACCAAAAGCGAGTAGAAATCACAGCGATATTCCTAAGTGAATAATTGTTGGCGTGTATTTATTGTAGTACGCAGTAATAAACAGTGTGTGTTTTAAAATGATCGTCTCAATTATATTCGAACCCGTACACGAAATACGCAACAATATATAACACCAGTGTCGGACTGGTCCACCGGGCAACCGGGCAAATGCCCGGTAGGCCAATAATCCCGAGTTTGGAGGCCAAATTGTCCACACCTGGAAAAAAAATTGCACAAATTTGATGTTTCTGCAAACAACAGTTGGAGAGTTGGAAAAACTTCGAACTGAACAGTTGGAGTATTGCCATATCTGTCATCTGTCAAATAATAAAGATGTCAAAGTTCAAAACTTCACCACTTAATTTTTGGAAATCAATCCTATGGATTATTGGAACCAAATTTGGCAGGAAGCAACAGAACAGGAGAGTCAAATTAAGCTTGCAGTTGCAGTTTTCCACCATTTCCCAGTCGGGCGTTACGAATTTTCAAATTTTCTGCTAGTCGTTGCCACCTAAGAGAGCCTCTCGCCTGTGTTTTGACCAGGACGACTCGCTTTTGATGCAGAACTCCACTCAAAGATTCATTCCTGCTCGGGGATCGACTTGTTTTAAAAAATTCCAACTGATATCGGAAGTAGAATGGATTAGGCGTCGTGCAGACCCATTTTCAAAATCGACACGGTTCCGGTTTCCCGACGGTAATTTTTTCCAAACGAAATTTGCACATTCCGTGAATTTGAAAAAACTGCAGTGCAAACTTTGCGATTGCGGTGAGCCCCACAAAATATTCATTTTAGGTGCAGACATGTCGGAAAGGGAAGTTGGAGAAAAGATGGAAATAATTTTTAAAGGAAAAACTTTTGTATTTGTATTATACACAAATCGGGCCCACGGTTTTCGAGTTTTCCGTCTGGAAAAACTGCAAATTTTCCAACTTTTCATCCCTCGAACAGATTTTCACCATTTTTTTAAACAAAAGGTAACTGGTTCGTGAGCAACCTCCAACAATTTTTTTTTAATTTGCTGGGAATTTCCCGATTGAAAATATAAAACCCGCCTGGGCTTTCGAGACCGGACTTCAATGATGGAGCTTAAGGTGAAGCCTTTGATTTGGAATAAGATTTGAGGTTTTCCCGGAAAATTCGAAGTTTTCTGACAAAATTTTGAATTTCCCGCAAATTCAATCTTTCTCCCTAATTTTAACTTCCCACCTGAAGCGATGTTTCAAATTTTCATAGGTTCCTGGATACTAGTCCGGAAAGTTTTGGGGTGACACAACCGATTTTTTGCTTATTATTTTTAGCAATTATTATTATTATTATTATTTAAAAAAATTCGTCTGCGGCGCTAAATGGGGGGCGAGCCCTTCAGATCTCCCTTCGCTTTCGAGGCCACTTCCATTTTTTGCCCGGTAGGCTAACACAACCTTTCAAAGAGTCGATCTTTTGATTCAAAGCTCATTTCGAAAACCTTGATATTGTTTTATTCTCTAAAGCTCCCAAAAGTTTGTTTTTACTATTTGAAACTAAAACTTGTAATGTTGAGCGTTGAGCTTATTCCCAAAAATTAAAGCTCGGAATCATCCAATAAAAAATTTCAACTCGTTGGGCTTTTGGAAGTTTGATCTAAAATACGCGAATTTCGAGAAGTTTTCTACTGTCATGGGAGCTTATTTCAACTGGAAAAATAGTTGGAAAGCTTTCAGAATTTGCCAATGCCAATTTGATCGCCATTTAAAATTTTCAAAGCTCGAGTTTGAGCCGAGAATGCGAGAAGAGCGGCGCAAGTAAACGAAGTAGGTCTTAGATATTATACTTATTAAATACAAAGCATAATTAGAATGACTGGACTCACTAGTTGAACCATTTTTGAGCAACTAACTTTTGCCCTTGAGTCTACACTTCTGAGCAAAAGTTAAGGGCCACTTTTTCAAATATCCGTAATTTTCAAACGCGTTTTTTAGTTTTGATGAATTTTTGAACAGAGGTGGCCTAACGTAGTGCGAAGACAAGCGTAAAGTGGCGCACTCATCAATGCATAAGTTTGCGGTAGAGAGGTCTTCGACTGTTGCTTTGCAGAAATGCATAATTTTTACTGATATCGAAGCATTGAATTTTGGCCTAAATGGAGGTTCATCCAATGGAAAACTTCTAGTGTGCTTTGTTACAATGTGCTTTAGCAAGTACCATGTTCAGTTTGTTCATTGACATCTTTCGTCTTCAAATCTTGACCATCAATCTCTTCTTATGGCTCAAGAATGCATGAGGCAATACTTTGCGTTGATTTTTGTTGTAAACAGTTCATTTGTGTATTTATTGTGATTTTGCGTCAACATTTTGTAACTGTGGCCACTCTTGAGCCTCAAATACAAGAAATTCTTCATGCAGACTGTTACTGAAGAAGAAAAACAAGAGGAAAAAGCTCACAAAGACGTCAAAATCTTGGGCATTGACAAGATGAAAGTCATCAATTTCATCACATGCCGATAAAATACCTCTACAGTGACCAAAGAAGAAATGGTCAATTTCTTCAGTTCTTTACAGGAAAAGACATTTGCGGAGTATCGCCAAGAGTCCAAGCGCACAGGCGATCAGTAACAACCTTTATTAATCATTTGTCATCGATATTCAAGAGTTTAAACCACTCTAACGCCATCAGACCCTTTCAAATGCGAAGAAGTTGAAAAACTAACTTCAAGTTTGTTGCGCTGCACTGAGTGAACCCAAGGACGGAAATGGATGGTGGCCATACTCAGAAATGTGTATAAGCCTTGTGTCCAAGTGTAGAAACCACCAAGAGGATCTGACGACGCAAAACATTGAAAATCGGGGTTTGTTTGAACCTCTGCAGTGTGAAAAAAAGCTCAAATCAAATGACGTTCTCTATCGGGACTGTCGTCTTTCGTAATTGTACAGGAACTGCTCAAAAAAATTCCTGCCCACACCATGATGGAGCCACCCCCAAACGGAATCCTGAGTGAAATGCAATCTGCATGAAACCGCTGTCCACGACGACATCATACACGATCTCGCCAGTAGTTTCCTGTCAGGAAGATACGTGTTTTACCTTTGTCGTTTTTGAACAGTCCCTGTATAATTACAAAAAAACGAACAATCCCGATTGAGAACTTATTCGATTTTAGCTGTTTTTCACACTGCAGAGGTTCAACAAACACCGATTTTCAAATGTTTGCGTCGTCAGATGCTCCTGGTGGTTTCTACACCTAAACACAAGGCTTATACACATATCTGAGTATAGCTATCATCCATTTCCGTCCTTCGGTTCACTCAGTGTAGCACAACAAACTTGAAGTTAATTTTTCAACTTCTTCGCATTCGAAAGAGCCTGATGGCGTTAAAGGGATTTAAACTCTTGAATATCGATGACAAATGATTAATAAAGGTTGTTACTGATCGCCTGTGCGCTTGGACTCTTGGCGATACCCCGCAAATGTCTTTTCCTGTGAAGAACTGAAGAAATTGACCATTTCTTCTTTGGTCACTGTAGAGGTGTTTTATCGGCATGTGATGAAATTGATGACTTTCATCTTGTCAATGCCCAAGATTTTGACGTCTTTGTGAGCTTTTTCCTCTTGTTTTTCTTCTTTAGTAACAGTCTGCATGGAGAATTTCTTGTATTTGAGGCTCAAGAGTGGCCACAGTTACAAAATGTTGACGCAAAATCACAATAAATACACAAATAAACTGTTTACAACAAAAATCAACGCAAAGTATTGCCTCATGCATTCTTGAGCCATAAGAAGAGATTGATGGTCAAGATTTGAAGACGAAAGATGTCAATGAACAAACTGAACATGGTACTTGCTCAAGCACATTGTAACAAAGCACACTAGAAATTTTCTATTGGATGAACCTCCATTTAGCCCAAAATTCAATGCTTCGATTTCAGTAAAAATTATGCATTTCTGCAAAGCAACAGTCGAAGACCTCTCTACCGCAAACCTATGCATTGATGAGTGCGTCACTTTACGCCTGTCTTAACACTACATTAGGCCACCTCTGTTCGAAAATCCATCAAAACTAAAAAAGGCGTTTGAAAATTACGGACATTTAAAAAAGTGGCCCTTAACTTTTGCTCAGAAGTGTATTTCGACATATGGTGGAGGCGCTGGGTATTTTAGGCTCTTTGTCTATAAAAAGGGTGGCAAAGGTCGGCGACCTTCAACATGTCGCTCATAGCGCTACTGCCTCGACTATGTCTTGGCTAGATCTGTTTCTTCTAGATGGGGGAAACGGGGCTTCAGATGGTAAAGGACACAGGCTCTGATACAGAACGCTTTAATTCACTTACTTTACTAATTTCGGTAACGAAATTCTGTATTTTTTTCTAAAATGGTTGACAGTTGTTTGTTGAGGTACCTGGGTATGGCGCAGACAAACCTGAAAGGTGTCAAGCAAATGTTTGCCCTGTTAGAAATTCAAAACAGTTCTCGGGATATTGTTTCTATACACATTGGGCAAACTTATTCATTTGCTGCCAAAACCTAAACATTCTTGTTGAGATAGGTATCTCGAGGGATATCTATGGTAAGGATTTCAAAATGACTGACTGAATTATACATTTTTTAATAAAAATAAAATAAAAGTTTATTGATACAACTAAAATCAAATCATAGAACATCATCACAATTAGTTAGCACGCCTCTTTTTCTTCTTGTTCTTGTTGAACCCTTCGAACTCCATGCTGACTAGTGGATTGGATTTCCTGGCCTAGAAAAAAGTTTTTGATTCAATTTTTGACTTCAATAATTATTACAAAAAAAAAACGAAACAAAGAACAATAAGAAGATTGGGAACAAACCTGAAATTTATTCGAGGATCCACCTTTAGAAAAGTCCCTCTTTCTTTTATTGTTCTTCTTGTTCAGTCCCGACAAGTTCTTCAAAGTTTTTGGGACGATGTAATCGGGTACATCAGAAAGATGCTGCTGCACCTTGACGGTGTGCAAAGCTTTGTCATGCCTTAAAACTTGCAGGTCGGTGGGGTTGTCGTCGAAGTAGCTCTGAAATCAAGAAACTAAAATAACAAAATCGTCAACAAGGGGGTGGTTGCCTGCAGAGGGCGATTACGTCGGAGCTATGTTTTACCTGTCAACAGTGTCAATGTCAGACAAGTCAAAATATCGTTAATCTGTCTAGAAATTTCATACAACTTCTTTTTGTTACAAAGCGTGTCTTCGCTACCAAACAGAGGTGCGAAGTTGATCATTGCAGTATAATGTACTATTACCATATCCTTAGAATAGGCACTAACTCCGACCTTTGGGCCACCTGTTGACGAAAAAGGGAACAAATACAAATTCAACTTTCCGAACTCTAATTACAGTGGATTTTGATTTTTCATTTTGCGGCAAAGTATTGCGATGCCACAACAGATTTTTTAAAATGGAATTGCCCCTATTCTACAGGGTGTCCTCGAAGTTTAGTCATTTTTTTCAACACGTTGTTGCTGACATATCAAGGGATCAGGGAAAGATAGTGTAAAAAATCTTTTGTCGTAAATCCCTCGAGCTATGAAGACCCAAAGTTCGGTCCTGAATTCTATATAAAGCTTTCTGAATCAGGAGGACTAGGAGTATTTATTTCCAAGTTTGATCGGTTAAACCTAGCTGAGACAGCCTATATAACGCGTGAAGTTGCCGACACAGTGTGAAGTTTGCAACATCATGTGAAGTTGATAACAGTAAAGCACCCACCTTGAGCTTCTGACAGTTGAAAATCTCCTGCTTGATCTCCCTCAGCCGCGCCTCCCGCACGGCGATCCTGGTGACGGCCCGCCAGGCGTCCTTGGCCCTGTACCGGAACGACTCGACCTCCTCCAGCTTGAACTGGTACGACTTGAAAACGGACACGTCCTTTTCCACCTCCAGGTGCTTCTCGACGACCGCGAACAGATCCTTCTCCTTCATGCTGACGAAGGACAGGACGGAGCCCTGGTTGGTGCCGCGGGCCGTCCTGCCGGCCCTGTGGATGTACGCTTCGATGTCCAGAGGGAAATCAAAGTTCACCACGTTGGCCACGTTGGTGAAGTCGATGCCGCGCGACACTCCGCTTTCTTTGTCCTTCCTGCGTTTCGATTTCTTTTCCGGCACGGCGGCTGCTGCGGCGGCCACGCCGGGCTCCTCCAGGGCTTTTTCGTCCGAAGCTATGATTATGTCGTAGATGCCCTGGTTGAACTGGTTGACGGAGTGGCAACGCACCGTGGCCGGAAGCTCCGAATTCAGCACGCAAACTGGTATGGCGAACTGTTCCAGATACAGCTTCAATCTGGAAATAATTACTCATTTAGGTACCTAGTTAGTTCAGATACAGAGTTACCGGTTGTTACGTCGTTTTCTGCTTCTGTTTGTTTTTGAATACATGGACCGATTGGGCCAGTCCGGTACTGCCCTGCCGTTCATTTTTTAGCAGTTTGGGGAATTTCGTTATCTTGCAGTAGCCGTTCCGGCAAATGAGTACCGCGTGCCTTTCTCCAATTGGCTATAGATAGATCTGATAAAACAAAGCGACGCGTGGCTACTTATTTCTTTTCAATTTGAAACTCGCATCGGAGCTGTCGACAAGTGTGTGTGCTGTATAGACAATACAAATAGAAAAAACCATATGTCGTCAGGGATTTTTACGGTTGTGTAGGAACTAGGCGAGTCCATCATTCAAAATAAGGTTGGCTGATTTTTGATGCCCCAATATCCGTGACGACGGTGGTGATAACATATGGTCTTCTCTATTTGTATTGTCTATACATCCACGTTTTTGCCTGTTTAGTGGTCTTCGAAATTGTGTTAGTTCGAAGCCAGAAACAGCTTGTTTTGCGGGTTTATCTGGCGAACGTTGGATTATTAGGGTATCTGACCCGAAGTAGGCACTGTTTTGCCGTCTAAAGAAGTACAACCAAACCTGGCGCATCAAACGAAACCGTCTGTCACTTGAAGGTAAAGTAAAGACTGATTTGGTTCCTCTTTTTGTCATATTTTCGAGTTTGAGTCGATACTGAGTTGAGTGAATTGTTGTAGGTTTCTTTCCCTTACCCACCCACTCAGTTTTTCTGCTACATAACGAGTTTTTCTACGATCAAGTTCCCGACGTCTCTATTTTTCTGTCATCCCGTTTCAAAGTCTGGAGATTTTGCCAGCAAGTCGTCAACGTCACCGACATCTACATCGTCGCATTTACGCAACAGGGAATTTCCCGGACCCGCCTTTTGGTATGAGTGCAAGATTTTCCAAACCGGCCGGTGAGTCCTGTCGCACTAGCGTAGATCCCATCTTCACACGACACCAAGTCTAGCCATCGCCGCACTCTGGAAGTCGCAGCGTACGACAACTTGTCGATCGCGGCCGCCAGGAAGCCGTCACCGTGTTTACAACTTTGCGTTTTGGTCAAGTAAGCGGCGAACTTTCGCCTATTTGTGTTGCTTTATTTTTCCTCTATTACTTGTGTTACATTAAAATGCGTAAACAATAATCATTTTTCACGATGATATTTGGCTTAACACTACTCGAGTACCGTTCTAGAAAAAGACGGAAGAAGAATAGATTGACAGTTTTCAGGGGACAATGAAGAGTAAAATTTGAGATTCAGTCTGCTCGCAACTAAATTGTTGTGATCTTCGACCATTCGCGAAGTGTATATGCGCTTTGTTTAAATTAACATCATTCTTCATCTTTTGGAACCGTACACAAACTCTGTAGTTTTGCCACCGACAGTCTCGTGGTACCTTATTGTTGGTGATTTTGAAATAACCGTAGATGTTATAGAGCGAAAGGTCCTAGTTTGACTTGTAATCAATAATTATTCATTTCGAAAGGAAAATCTCTGAATAAAATTCATAAGGTTTCATGTATGAAATTATTATTGTTTTTGTAACATTGTTAACGTGTGAAAAAGAAAGCCGATAACACTCTCTGGGATGGCTTATCAACTTAGGTACCTACCGCGCCGTTTTAGTTTCACGTCGACTTGAATTGTTATCTCTGGTATTGTTGAAAACGGGACGACCGGTACCAACGCTTTGGAACAGATACCGTTCACTTCAATTCCGGCTCAATTCTTTTCCGAACGTAACATAAACCTTGTTGTGGCACTATTCGACGACAGTATTCGACAACAATATTCGACATATCAGCCTCTTTTACTTCATTTGTTGTAAAATTAGCCAACCGGCACCTGTCATTTTCATTGCCTTTTGTAAATAAACGTTCTGTTTGAAATCCATTCATTGCTTTGTCTTCAGTGTTGTACTAGTCATTGTTTGGTGCTAAACGTTTTTTTTGGGAGGGGAGGGGGAATTCAGTCAACAATACTGTGGCGCCCCCGACCATCCAATTAACCCCGGCCTATCTCCACTGATCAGCTGGCGGGCCGTGTTCCTAAATAAGACAGACCAATGGTAAGTCGCACCGAAAAGGCACGAGGCCATTTTGGCATGTAACACGGTATTTATTCGCGGTTTAATCGCGGAGACTTCGGCAGTCGATAGAGCATCGAAACATAAGTGGACTTTTTTCGGAACACTCTGTAGGTCTGTAGGGCGAATTCACACCAACGCTGCGCTCGCAATACGTTTACATTACATTGGCACCAAGATTGTAGCACATTAAATTTTGGACGCGGCCATAATATCGTCGCTGATTTTTCAAGATCGATGGGCACTTATGCGAGTGCGAGATCGTAGAAAGAAAATACATTGAATATATTTTCCACAAAGAAAAAATCAATTACTATTTTCCTAACCACTATATTTGTTAAGGAAAACTTCAAACAAAATTTCAATTCGGGAAGTGAGTTTTCCACTCAACGAATAGCTGATCTGTGATCTGCGGTTTTTTGAGATATGATCGTGATCGTGTAAGGTAACTTGCAAGCTATCCATCATACATGGTTTTTAAGATATGACCGAAATTTTCACGCCGTTGAACCATTTGTCACAAAGGACCATGCACGATTCTTATAGAAAAAAGGTCCCGTTCAAATTTCTTGAATTTTTGACGTTACAGTCCAGTTTGAAGCTAACCAAAATCCATCAACCATTGAAAAAAGTTTTTCTGGGGCTGAAGATGGGCGTTTCCAAGGTAGAAAAATATGTTCCGACGTAAGAAGAACATTTAAATGTCTTGACTAACGTATTATTATGGCTCATGACAATTTCCTTCTTCTTTTGAGAAAAAATCATCTCTATTCCTCACCTCCAACCCCTACTTGTGAACATCAAACTCGAAATTACATTGAAAAGTCATACAGACGGTTTTATTTTGTCGAATTATGCATTTCGGCACCACATTTTTTTCCAGCCTTTAGGGGGTGATTCTGCAGAGAAATAGTGTTGGTAACATTACTGGTCGTTCTCTGTGAGGAAATGTTGTTGACAACATTCTGTTAGGGCTCTGTTATTCCGTTGTTGCCAAGGCATAATGTTACGAACATTATTTTCGTACAGAATCACCCCATATGTTGGAGCTCTGTTACGTCAAAAACTCGAGCGCCAATTGGTTGTTGCCTTAGCAATAAGAGAATAACAGAGCTCTAACATGATGTTGTATACAACATCTCCTCACAGAATACGGCCTGCATTAATGAAGAATTTCCATTCCGATTTTAGGAGATAGAAAACAATGCGGTATTTCAAGGTCATTCTTGACGTTTATGTCATTTCGTTCTGACAGCATGGTAGTTTCACGGGAGAAGTAGGCGGCGATTTTGAATGAACTTGTTCATCATGTGGGGAAAGTCACTGGAGCCACTGAAACCATTTTCAAGCGAGCATTTTGTATGTGTAAGTTGATTTTAACATACTGTTAGTGTTGAGAGTTGCGAGGATCTCGTGCGATTCCAGTACATTCTAGAGCAAACGCCACGATTCTAGAGCGTTCGAACAAGCTGGAGATAGGGACGTGCGAATAGGACACATACAGGGTGGCCCAACTAAAACACAACAGAGGTTTTTTTTTGGGCATTCCACCTCATTTTTTTGGAAAAAGCACGGACAGGTCGATTTGTATACGGATGGGGCATCTGAAACACATTGGCGAATTTATATATTCAGCCCCCTCACTCCCACCCACCCCAATACTGAAATTTCGAATGACATCACCTACTTTGCGATATATCAAATTGAAGAGAATCAGATTCTCTTTCTGAAAAAAATATTTTCAAAATTTTCAACCCCACCCCCTATTTTCCTAAAATTTCCAAAGTGTCCAATTCCATATTCTTGACCTTTCAATTTTCTTAATTGCAGTCAACATTATCCTGCACAGCATCGAGAAAGAAAATTTTCTGCGAAAAAAGTGTTCACCCCTTCACCACAACTTCTAAACCAAAAATGACACTACCTACTTTGTGATACATCAAATTGGAGGATCAAATTTAAAACCCCCTCTTCCTCCTAAGATACTTCGAATGTTCAATGAATTGAGGGAGGGGTTGAAAATTAAAAAAAAATTGTTTTCGAGAAAAGAATTTTAATTTCATTTAATTTGATGTATCACAAAGCAGGTGGTGTATGTTGAATTTTGAAGTTGGGGAGGGAGGAGAGCAAAGGGGTGAATCTGGGTAGCACTTTTTCAACCGAAAATTTTCTTCTCTGATGCTATCTGGGATGACGCTGACTAAACTGAAGAAAACTGAGGACTCAAGAATATAGAATGAGACAGAGAATTTTAAGAAGAAGGAGGGTGGGATTGAAAATTTCAAAAACATGTTTCCAGGGAGGGAATTTAATTTTCTTCAATTTGATGTAACTATCGCAAGGTGGGTGGTGTCATTTGAAATTTTGAACTTGGGGTGCGTGGATGTGAGGGGGCTTGAGATCGAAATTCGCCTATGTTTGTTTAAGATGCCCCCGAGGATGCCCCCCTCGATATAGAAATCGACCTGTCCAAGCTTTTTTCAAAAAAATGAAGTGAAATGCCTAAAACCCCCTCTGTTGTGTTTTCGTTGGGCCACCCTGTATGTACCATTGGGGAGGTAACCGACTTTTCAGAGCATGCCAGTTTACAGGATGTCTCGCAATTAAGGTTACAAATTTCTAGCGGAGATTCTCCATCAAAAATGGACCAGAAAAAATATAACTTCGATGTCCTAAAATGCTCCGTTGAAAAGTTACAGGGTGTTCAGGTTGACTTTTTAAAATCGATTTTTTAACACAACTTTTGAACCGTTCAACCGATTTTGTTCAAATTTGAAACAAAGTTCACTGAAATAGGTCTCTATCGAATAATAGCAACATGTTTTGAAAAAAAAATTCAGGGGCGTAGATAATAGGGGGTGTCTTCATATTTTCCCTCCTATTTTTTACACCTCTAGCTATTCTTCCAAATTGTTCTTATTTTTGGATTCTACGTTCAATTTTAAAAAAGCTACTCCTGCAAAATTTTGATTGGAGGCTTCGTTTTCGATATATGTATTTTTGGGTTTGCAACTTTGAAAAGCACCTCAAAATTGCCAATTTTCCATGAAGAGAAATGTCAATGCTATTGGATCTACAAGTTGAGAAAAAAATCAAAATTTTCCGTATTCTCCAAAATTCCCGCAAATTAAAAAGCATTAAATTTGAATTTTCTATTTTTAAAATAAAGGTATCAAAACTGATTTCTACTATCTACATTTTCAGTAGTATCAGAAATCTCTTGAGCTTGAAAATCGAGCTTAGAAAATCGTGAATTTTCTTGAATATCAATTTTTATCCTTGAAATTGCGGTTTTCAAGTTGTTGTTCAAACAATCTGATTCAAATATCTCGAAAAAGAAGCGTCCGAGGAAACTGTATTCAGAACAGTTCAAAGTATTGCCCTATCTGTCATCTGTTTAATAATAAAAAATCTGTTGTGGGGCGACACAAAACTTTCCCGGCGGTATCCAGAGACGTCAGTAATGATTTTGATCGAAGTGTCCCTTCGGGAGGGGGCGATTCGATTTGGAAATTGATGAAAAAATTCTATTAAGTCGAGCGTTTAGCGAGCATCCTGCATCCATTGTTGAGCAGACAGAAAAAATGACAGGTTAGGTCAGTTTCCCAAGGTGATGAAATGATCCAAAAGGTAGAACTAGGTAGCTAACTGTTGTGATATCTCAAAAATGCAATGCTGGTTCCTTATTGAAATTTTTGTTCCTACTTTAGATATGATGATGAAATTACAAAAACTTGATTGAAAACTTTCACTGCATCTGTGTGTCAAATTTCAACTCTATATTTTCAATTTAGAGCTTGGGCAGACAAACCCAGACCCAATGTGCCACCTGAGGGCTTCCGATCAAAATCATCCACCCAAAGTCTAATCAGAACATTCCAGGCTGAACTTAGGCCTCCGTACCTGATTTCGATTTGATCGGATCAATAATTCGGTAATTATCGTGACAGAACCGCTTAATTTGTACGATCGCATGAGTGGTTTTATATTTTCAGGAGGAAAATTTCCGGGAAATTGGAGAGAAATTATTGGAAAATGTTCAAGAACCAGTTATCTATTCTCTAAAAAAAACAATTCCAAGAAATCTGTTCACTGAATAAAAAGTTGGAAAATTTGCAGTTTTTCCAGAGAGGAAAACTCGGCAACTGTTGATCCGATTTCGAAAATTTTTTCCTCCAAAAATTAGCTCAATCTTTTCTCTAACTTTTATTCACAGCATGTCTGCACCTAAAATTAATATTTCGTGGGGCCTACCGCATGTAGAAGTTTGCATTGCGTTTTTCTCAAATTCACGGAATGTTGCAAATTTCATTTTGAAAAAATTACAATCGGAAAACCGAAACCGTGTCAACTCTGAAAATAGACCTGCACGACGCTCAATACAATCTACTTTCGATATCAGTTGAAATTTCCAAAAAAAAGTCGATCCCCGAGCAGGAATAAATTTTTGAGTGGAGTCCTGCTACAAAAGCGAGTCGTGCTGGTCGAAACACCGGCGAGAGCCCCTCCTGAGTGGCAACGGCCAGGAGAAATTTCGAAAATTCATTACGCTCAACTGGAGAATGGTGGAAAACTGCAACTGCGGTCTCAATTTGACTCTTTTGTTGTGTTGCTTCCTGCCAAATCTGGTTCCAATCCATCGGATAGATTTTGAATAATTAATTGGTGAAGTTTTGAACTTTAACATTTTTTATTATTTGACAGATGACAGATAGGGCAATGTTTCCAACTGTTCTGAATACAGTTTTCCAAGGGCTTTCAAATGACATATTGCAAGTTGAGTTCCGTGAGATATAGCTTCTGACATTTGATGGTAGTGACAGTTGGGTTTGACAGATGACAGCCAAAAACTAATGGGCTCTTTTCAGGAAACAACCATGTTTGTATACCAAATATCAAGTCGATCCAGTCAACGTTACGGCAGTTATCGTGGAAGATCACAGACAGACACACACACACACACACACACACACACACACACACACACACACACACACACACACACACACACAGACAGACATCATTCTGAAAATGGTCTTAATCGTCTTGGGGGACCTCAAAACGGATATATCCGGTGAAATTTTTTTCTGCACGATTACAATACTTTCCCTCCGTGTTCGTGGGTGGGCCGGGAAAGTAAAATGTCAAAGTTCAAAACTTTACCATTCACCTTTCAAAATCAAACCAATGGATTGTGACCAAATTTGGCAGGAAGCAACAAAACAAAAGCGTCAAATCAAGTCTGCAGTTGCAATCTTCTATCATTTTCCAGTCGAGCGTTATGAATTTTCGAAATTTCTCCTAGCCGTTGCCACTCGAGAGGGCCTCTCGCCCCACGAAATATTCATTTTAGGTGCAGGCATACTGGAAATGAAAGTTGGAAGAAAGATTGAATTAATTTTTGGAGGGAAAACTTTTGCAATCCGACCCACGGTTTCCGAGTTTCCATTTTGGAAAAACTGCAAATTTTCCAATTTTTTATCCTGTATTTTTTTTTAAATAAGAGGTAACTGGGAATCGGTTTGATTTTTTTTCCATCAAGTAGAAACTCTTCCAACGAGAAAATGTAAAGGCAATGGTATCAAATTTCCAAAATTTCCAAAAAAATTTGAAAATTTTCAATTTTAATTTTTGAAAATTCAAAAACTAGATAGCATCGCACATACATATTTCTTCAAGAAAGTGGCATGCCAAATTTGAACCTTCTATGTTCAAAAAAAAGGTACCAAAAATGATTTCTACTAATTCACTTTTTCATGTCTACGAGAAATCATTTTTGGTACCTTTTTTTAAAAACAGAAAGTTCAAATTTGGCATGCGACTTTCTTGAACAAAGGTGTATGTGCGTTGCTATCTAATTTTTAAATTTTCAAAAATCAGAATAAAAAAATTTACAGAAGTTTTTGGGAATTTTGGGAATTTGATAGCATTGCCTGTACATTTTCTCTTTGGAGGAGTCCCTACTTGAAAAAAAAAAAAATAGAACCGATTCCCGTCAACAACTTTTCAAGTAGCTAGCATCAGAAACCCCTTAAATGATTTTTGAACATTTTCAGGCAATTACTCTTAAAATTTTCCAAGTTTTCTACTTTAAAATGAGTAACCGGCCTGGCTCATCGAGACCAGACTCAAATGATGGAGCTCAAAATGGAGCTCTTATTAAAGAAAATATTTCAATTCTTCAATCTTTTTCTCAAATTTTAATTTCACACCCGAAGGGACGTCTCATAACAACATTTCCATCCGTTCTTTGCTTACTCATCAGGGAAGCTTTGGGGTGACACAACCGATTTTTCTATAATTCCTGGACTATTTTCCATAAAAACTTTTTTATAATTTTCAATTGATTGCAGAAGTTGCTGCTGAATTTAGCAGGCTGAATTCAAGGACACCTGTAAACACAACAGAAGGAAGCTTACTTGTAGCATTTATCGACGGTGTTGACGAAAATAATGGATTTGCCTCGGATCAAGTGCAGCTTCAGCAAAGCATACAAAATGGAAGCCTTATCCATTTCTTCGGCCATCAAATGGTAATGCGTCAGCTGAGAAGCGGGCGCCAGCTCGGGCTCTTCCAATTTCAGCGTCACGGCGTTGTGCAGCACCAAATTCTTCACATTTTTCACGTCCTCGCTCAGCGTGGCCGAAGCCAGAGCCGCCTGGTAGATCTTCGGCAAATGCCCGACGAGCTCCTTCAGCTCCGCCTCGTACCCAAACGAAAATATCAAGTCCGCCTCGTCGATCACCAGCAGCTCCAGCGATTTCTTCAGGTTCAAGTTGCCGGCCTTGATGTGCTTCAGGGCCCGGGCCGGCGTGCCGACGACGATGTCCGGCTGCTCGACCAGGAGGGGTTTCTGCACGGCGAGGTCGACGGCCGGGGCGACGTCGATGCACCGGATCTCCCGCGAGCACTTGACGGTCAGGTCGACGACCACCTTGGCGATCTGCTGGCAGAGCTCGCGGCTCGGCGCCAGGATCAGGGCCTTCGTTTCTTGATGCCGGGCCGTCTGTTTGGCGTTGAGGATCTTCTGTATGACCGGAATGGCAAAAGCGGCCGTCTTTCCGGAACCGGTCCTGGCACGCAGCAGGACGTCTTTGCCTTCCAGGAGGATGGGGATGGCGCGTTCCTGGATCAGGGTCGGTTCGGCCCAGCCGAGCTTAGCTATGGCCTGCGAAAATGTTGTTATTCGATTGATTTAACCGGCGCAAATACGACAATACCTTCAGGATCCTGTCGTCCAGCTCCATTTCGTGGAAGCCTTTCGGTTTTTCCTCTTGATTATCTTGATTTTCTTCCATTTTTTCTTTTCGTGTGCCTCCTGCCTCCTTTCAAAAACAACGTGCAAGTTTTAGGTTATGTGTCACATATGTCAATGTCAGCTGTCAAATTGACATTCCAGTCTAGCCAAACTCGATTTTGCCTTTTGAAGGGTAAAGGGAGGGTCGATGTAGGTAGATGTTGCAGCTTCTGCAAATCATACCACCACCCCCTGGGCAGGGCCTCTGGCAAAATTAACTTCGCTTCGCAGCTGTGCTGTGTGTTTTTGCCAAGGATGGTTTTTGCTTCGCCTGCAGCTTGCAGTTGGTCTGCAAGTTGGAAATCTTGGTGGAATTCAAGTTTATCACGTTGGCAGTAGTGGCTTTTGACATTTCACTGTTCAAATTTTTTGACGCTTGAGTGTTTTGAGGTTATGTTATGTTGCAGTTTTGAAAGTGCCCTCCATTTCGATTTTAATTTGGCTTATTCATGCTTTTTTTTTGCCGAAAACCCCAAAAGACTATCTAAAGATTTCAGTAAATATATTCCCCTCAACAATACATTAATTTCAGCTTTCAGGTAACCATTTTTGTAATCTACTCCCAATACTATATTTTTATTTTTATAATAATTGCATTTTGCAGACCAGTGGAAACTTGTACTTTGTAGTGAAACCTGATTATGTGATATTTAAATCTGGTGAGCAGTATTTTCCAATAAAATGCTATAAAGAAAAATATTGTGCTTTGCTAAAGCTCTGATGAAGCCCGGTAGGTAGGTACCTACCTATAAAAATAAGTTCTTTTGTCAGGTCATGGAGGAGTCACAGAGGAAATAACTCATAATGATATAACTATACCTATTTACAAAAGTATTAGACAGCTCTAGACTCGGCTCTAGAGCACAAATCAAACAACAGAATCATAGGAAAGTTGAAATTCTGGTAAATTTTTTTAATTTCCTTCGAGTTTTGGATCAACTTCAAGCAATATTAGACTTTGAGGTACCTATTATTTTATTTCAGGACAGTTTTGCTGGATTCTCATAAGCATTAAATCAAGCATCAGTCATTTAACCAGAACCTGGTGGAAGAACTATTTGTGACCTTATTTACAAAGTTATTGTGAGAAAATCGCAAAAACACCTCATTCCAATTGTGATTTGGTTTCTATACCCAACAGTTTTTGTTTAATTCCGCTACCCATTATTGAAGTTTTGCTCGAAGAAATTGATGGTCAGGGAGCTGGTGCCTCAAAACTTATTACGTCATAAGGTACATGATTTTAACCCTGTAGGTCTAATGCGATTTTAAAAATTAGAAAGAGGAAACAAAATTCAAATTAGTGTTGCCCAACTCATATTTAATTTAAAAAATCACAATTTGGGTGTTTTTGAAGAAAAAAAAGTTCGGCACGGCTGCGGTTCGATCCCACTACCTTCCTGTTGAAAGTCAGGTTCTTTACCAATGAGCTACCCGGTGACAGATGCGCAGTCCGCTTCACCTCGTGATAACGTTATCGCCTTGTTTTTGGTCTTGACAGTTCGGCGGTTCAAATTGTGTTTTGGTGGATAAAAGCATGCCCGATTCATCTAAAAACCACCAATCGTTGAATGTGCATCAACCATTTCTCGTCCAGTTCAGAAATTTGGTGGATTTCCGTCGAAATAAGATCCGAAATGTCAAACGAAAAAAGCGACATCAGTTTCAGCCAAAATCAAGCTCCCGGAGGGTATCTTGTGACGTCACTCATAAACTGGATGAGGCAACCTATAGTACGGTCTAATGTGCATTGATAAGGTTGTTGAAAATTGCTTTGTCTTAGCGCCGTGTCACACTATCCAATTTGTATCAAACTGGTTTGATCAAACAAGATCAAACTGAAATGATGACGTCATCAGTTTGATGGTGGGTGAGGGTGGGCTGTCACACCATCCAATTTTGATCAATCGAATCGCATCAAACTCGGTTGGACATAGTTGGATGAAAATAGAGGGGCTCCTATTTTCGTCCGGCAATTTGATCCAACTCAAGCCAGGGTTGGCTATAGAACATCCCTTCTCCTCACATGGCTGCCGTTGCCTAGACAGCCCTTTGGTTTCTAGATTTTTATTTGCTTTGGCTTTTGATTTCGGTACGTCAGAATGTCAGAATTTTTCATTTCAGCTGTCGTCAATCTGGTCGCAGAATACCTTGTGTTGGTCGCTTCAGTTCAGACTGTTTCTGTGCGTTTTGTGTTGAATCAGGTAGGTACGTAGGATCTACTTTTGTAAAGTTTACGGCTGTGTGAATTACAGGTATTTTTCTTCCAGCGAATTAATGGCATCTATGATGATGGCTTCGACTACAGCGCAGTCATCTCGTCGACAAGGTAATTGAATTGCACCAAGCCAAAGAGGTATTATATAGGGTGGAAGATCCCCTATACAACAATAAATTGGCGCGAAGATCTGCCCAGAAGGAGCGTCTAGCCCAAATTGTTGACGTGCGTCTCGGTCAATCTGATGCTTGGATAGTTTCCCGTGGCAATGTGTTTTTCTTGGCGATATGTATCTCTGGGAGTCCCAATAAAGTCTTAAACGTTGTCTCATTCATTTGCATTTAATTCTTGTAGTTGAACAGATCCTCAGCAGCGATACCTACTTGTCTTTTTTCAGTAACCCGATATCGTTATTGACTCCTTTCTTGAGGTTCGTGAACTTATCTCTGCTGCTTATTTTTTCACTTATTCTCTCACTTATTTATTTTGAAAATCTACACAGCAACTTCCGCAACACGAGATGCCGCCAAGGAGGGATGCCGCAGGTATCAGCAAGAAGCTGACATTTGAAAGTTTGATATAGTTTGATAGAAAATAAAGGGACTGATCAATCTTTCAAACGATGACGTCATCGTTTGAGTTTGATCTTGTTTGATCAAACCAGTTTGATGCAAATTGGATAGTGTGACACGGCGCTTACATGTCAGACCGGTAGTGGGGGCTTTTGGATACTGCACTTTTGAGTAGAGTTATGAAACTTGGCACATAGTTTCTAGGGACCATAAGAAGAAATTTCGCCCGATGTTCCAAAGAAAAATCCGTTGTATAGGCCCTTTTTTCCAAAATGGCGTCCAAATTTTGAAAATTGACGATTGGTCGTACAGTGGCGCGCAAAGTATCAATTCCTAACATTTTGAACATGACGAGTGGATATAAGCCACCCTTGACTCGATCCGATTTGATATTTTGGCCATTTGGGACTTTTTTCCAAAATGGCAGCCAAACTTCGAAAGTTGGAATTTGATCCTGTAGTGGCCTGCAAGGTATCAATTCTGGACATTTCGACCATGACAAGTCGATTAAAGCCTACCCCGACTGTACCCAACCTAAATTTTGGCCTCAATACTCAATTATAGTGCTGATTCAGAATTTATTTTTTTTTATCTTGAGAAGGGTTGTGAAAAACCCGAGGGAAAACCACTTTTTGGACTTTCTATGTGTCTAACATGTGAGTAATCCGGAGAGCAGAATCACTACATTTTTCCGAAGAAATAAAAGGCTCCCCACCCCACTGACAAAATCTATTTCACGCATGTATTAAACTGTAAAAACCATAAAAAATGTCGAAAGTACATACATATCAACTGCAAGTTGTTTCAGAATTTGTATTTGTGCTAAAAGATAAGTCAGGTTACATATTACATTACCAGAAATAAGAGTGATTGAGAAATCTGCGCTCTATCGCGTGTATTTGCTGTTTCTCAGTGGTGTTTGGAGGTTAGACTTCTCTCTGCCTCTCAGACCTCAGACTTTGGTTACTTTTCATCAGTGTAGAAGAAATGTTGCATGTTGATTAGGAATAAATTCCTGCAAGGTTTGATTTTCTGCAAGAGAGAGCGTCCCACTGATGTAGAGCATCTGAGTCGACTGTGCGCCGATATGGGATGCAACTTATTTGAAAATTTGCACGTTTGCGTTTGTGCGATTGTGCGAGACGCTCACCTACATTCTTCTCTACTGTTTTCTTTATCTATTACATTGGTGAAGAACAGAACTCTCACCTATCTTGAATCCCTTTTCAATTCTAATTCCTGTATGTGATCCAATTTCTACATGTTGCATTATACTCGTTTTGTCACTTACAGATACCAAGGTTGGGAAAGAACCATGTACATAAGGCGCTAAAGCTGTAATGCTTTTCTCGAAGATATAATATTCGTTCTACCATAGATACTAAAAAATCTGATTGCGATTCAGGAACAGGTTTTAATTTTAATAATGAGGAACTTTACGGCTATAAGTGCAAAAAACCTAACACTGTACCTACATTTTTTGCCAAAAATGTGTCACATGGGACAAACTAAGACCCATAGGAGAGATCTTTGTGCCTTGGACACACTAGATAAGAGTGTGTTGGTGTTGGTATTCAATAAGAGGTACATTGTGATTGTCTTCTGCTCAAATCTTTTCAAGTACAACTCGTATCGACGTATAAATCGGCAAAAACCGCTTATCTCGATCCCTTTCCGTACATATTCAAACAACTTGCACTTCGAAATTTCTTGCGGTTTTGATGCCACGAGATCCTAACTGACCATAGGACAGAGCTATAAATGGGGATTGAGGTCAAAATTTGAGTCAAGTCGAGTCGGGAAGGGTATTAATCGACTCGCAATGGTCGGAATGTCCAGGAATGGATACCTTGTGTGCCCCTATACGACCACCTGCCGATTTCGGTTTGGCCGCCATTTTGGAAAGAAGGCCTCAATGGCCCAAATATCAGCTGAATCAAGTCAGAGGTGGCTTCAATCAACTCGTCATAATGAAAATGTTACGAATTGATGCTTCGTGCAAACGTGCAAAATTTATAAATAGCGCACAGTCGACTCAGATGCTCTACATCAGTGGGACGCTCTCTCATGCAGAAAATCAAACCTTGCAAGGATTTATTCCTAATCAACATGCCAAATTTCTTCTGCACCGATGAAAATTTTCTGAAACAACTTGCAGTTGGTATGTAAATATGTACTTTCGACGTTTTTTATGGTTGTCACAGTTTTATACTAGCGTGAAATAGGTTTTGCCACTGGGGGGAGCCTATGTTTTACAATGATGGAGCTTTTTATGGAAATAAAATTTATTCTGATTCTGATTTCATTCCTTCGGAAAAATGTAGTGATTCTGCTCTCCGGATTACTCACATGTTGGACACACAAAAAGTCCAAGAAGTGGTTTTCCCTCGGGTTTTTCACAACCCTTCTCAAGATAAAAAAAATAAATTCTAAATCAGCACTATAATAATTGAGTATTGAGGCCAAAATTTAGGTTGTGTAGAGTCGGGGTAGGCTTTAATCGACTTGTCATGGTCGAAATGTCCAGAATTGATACCTTGCAGGCCACTATACGACCAAATTCCAACTTTCGAAGTTTGGCTGCCATTTTGGAAAAAAAGGCCCAAATGGCCAAAATATCAGTCGGATCGAGTCAGAGGTGGCTTAAACCAACTCGTTATGGTCAAAATGTTGGGAATTGATACTTTGCGCGCCACTGTACGACCAATCGCCAATTTTCAAAATTTGGACGCCATTTTGGAAAAATGGGCCTATATAACGGATTCCGTCGAATTTTTTTTTGGGAACATCGGGCGAAATTTCTTATTATGGTCCCTAGAAACTATGTACCAAGTTTCATAACTCTACTCAAAAGTGCAGTATCCAAGGGATTTTCGTCGCATACCGTCCCCACTACGGGGGCTTTAGGCTGGTATGAGCTTGTCAATTTTCGAAAAAATGGCCAAAAATTTACGTCATAAGGTACATGAATGAAACCAACTGGATTTTGTGTGGGAACATCCCCTTGATAAAAAATCTGGTCGTAAGGCAAAATTTTTGGAGGATTTCGGTCCATAAGACAAGTTTGAAATTTTCAAAAAAGGATCAAAATTCATCAATTTCTTCACAAGCGTTTTGTTGACTAACCTACCAAGTGTGATATATATATTTGTAATCAAGATGAAAAACGGAATCGATTTCCATGTTAAAATACAGGGTGTACGATTTGAGGAAAAATTTTCGATGTTGCACCCTGTAAGCGATGTACCATTAAAAATTTTTGAGGGCAGATTCGAAACCTGCGTAAAAATCATGTAAGAATCGTTTTTCATGCTCAAAATTATGCTAAAGGAGTAGTCTCCAGGAGGAGGTAAATTTTGGCCTTTTTTGAAAATTTCAAACTTGTCTTATGGACCAAGAGCCCCCAAAAATTTTGTCTTATGACCCGATTTTTGATTAAGGGGATGTTTTCACACAAAAGTCCCTTGGTTTCATTCATGTAGGTACCTTATGACATGAATTTTTGACATTTTTCGAAAATTGACAAGCCTATACCAGCCTAAAGCCCCCGGTCTGACACGTAAGACAAAGAAATTTTCAACAACCTTATCAACGCACATTAGACCTACAGGGTTAAAATCATGTACTTTATGACGCTAGTTTTGAGGCACCAGCTCCCTGTCCATGAAACACGCTGGGGCCTTATTTCTGGCGGGGAGCGATCACCAGGCGATCACAATCCAGCCAATCACAGCCCTGGTTGCCTAGCAACTTCACATGGGAAGAGATCACATCGTTCCTAGAAATAGGCTCCCTGCATAAATGCAAACCAAGAAAAAACAGACAGACCAGACCAACAAAACAGACCAAGAAAATTAGCTTTACCTCTGTTTCAACCCAGAATAAACTCCCATCAGGTTGAAATTTGGTATACAAATTAAGTCGTCAGATGACAAGGCACCCTTTTGTTGTCTAGCGCTGACCCAGCAAGATGCACGAAAAGCCAACCTGCATGGCTTCCTCCTTTCTCGCAGCAATATTATAAATATTAGTAGGTACTGTGGCGTACAGCTTAAAATCACAAAAATGAATTAAATATTTAGGATTAAATTAAAATTACGGGCGATATTGGGAAGTGACGAAACTGAGAGTCAAAAATAGAGTAAGGAAACGCATGCCGGCGCATCGGTTTTGTGAGTCAGGGGAGATTTTAGCAGAGGGGATGGAGCAAAAAAAGAATCGGTCCGAAAGTAGAGACGGGGGTGAAGAAGATTCTCGTCGTAGCAGTCGACGACAGATGTGTGAGGAAGACAAAAATTAATATTTATCAAAAAGAAAGTGACGAGAGTACTAAAACCATCGTTAATAGCTGTAGTGCATCAGTTACGAGAAAAGAAAACATTGAAGCAAGTCTGATTTCCATTGTAATCAAATGATAATTGTTTAGATGGGGTTGAAGTGATTGTTTTGTGTATAAAATGAAATGATAGTAGGTTTTGTTCTTGATATTTCGAACAGCCATAGGAAGCGTCAAACCGATTCAATACCCTGAAATTGCTGTGAGCTTTTAAATACCTTGTTTTTCAGCTACCTTCTAACCACCAGAAAAATGGTGAAAAAGTCAGTACCTAACCCTTCTGAAGAGATCTAGCTTCCTACAGAGTATGCTTTGTAGACAAAGCACTAGCAGTATTCATGCAAATCAAATCTGGGCGACAATCTCACGTGTTATCTCACCCCGTATAGAATAAAAGATTCAACCCTTTTCGCACGACAAGGAGTTTATGAGCATTAAAAAGCTAGCGTTCCATATCGAAGAGAACCTCTTTGTACATTGCCCAGAAAATTCAGTGTCGCTTTGAAAACGCTCCAAGACAGAAAGGAACCTAACATCATTTTTGCAGGCTGCTCAAGGACGGAGTTGAATTGGTAAAATTAGCGTTCCGAAATCAATCCGTGTGGGTTTATTCCTTGACGGATTTTTACCATTCTGGTCTTTTTCGAAAGCTGCAAGGATGTACTTTGGTTTGAGCCCATTGGCATTTCCAAAATCCAAAAATCAAAAGAACTATTTTTGGATTTTGGAAATGCCAATGGGCTCAAACCAAAGTACATTCCTGTAGCTTTCGAAAGAGACCAAAATGGTAAGAAACCGTCAAGGAATAAACCCACACGGATTGATTTCGCAACGCTCATTTTACCAGTTCAACACCGTTTAGAGGCTCACCGCGATAAATTGTACACCTGATTGCAGATTTGCGTGAAGTTATTTAACCGAGCGTGAAGTAGAGCTGCTGGATAAGTCTGTGAGTTCAAAACTACAGCACCAGCCGGATATAAATTTATGGAATGTAAACACTCAAATTTTATGTAAATTATTTGATCGATAATCAAAATAATGGCTATAATTTCGAAATACCAAGACAATACTCAGTGAACAACCATCTCTCTCTCTCAGAACAATTAGATAATAGAGATTTCTATTCGTACAAGGAAGATGGACTAGACAGAAGAAGGGGTTGAAATTTTAATATCGACCAGGTCTCAAATTGATTAGGCAGGGAAATAAAACTCTAATGCGTTAGGAAACGGGTTCACCAATAGTTCTGAAAATTAGGGAGAATGCGAAACGGAATTGAAAGGGTTGAGCTAATTAGTCGCAGGGTTTCGCACGTAATTACGATGTACTTTTCTTTCAGAAACCGAATATAAACTTGAATCAACTAATTCCTATCGTTAGCTGGTTTCAGCACGCCTGGAAACTATGTAATGAACAATTAAGATTAACTTGATTAAATTGGCGATGATTGATTAACTTGTAATAAAGGTGAGGTGTGGTTAAATGACTTTGTTTATTTTTCAACATTTATTTCAGTCATCCTCTTTCAAATAACTGAGGCTACTCGCATGTCAGAGGGGTACTAGGGCATGACTGGGGAAGAATTAGGGAACTTAGTAATTGATTTAAAAGACTTGGGTAATAGTAATTAAAAATCTACGGCACGGAAAAAGTTGAAACATCGTAGGTAGGTACATTCGTTTACATTTTGAATTACTGGGTATTTGATTGAAACGGCCTCCGTTTCAGAAACGATGTGACCAGCTAAGCTTTATCTTAAAAATTAAAGTGACCTATGATAAAATACTTTCGAATAAAACGGAAGTTTCCGGAAAATGATCTATGGCTACGGATACAGCTGCTACGGAGAATGAATCACCACGTTATTTTTTTTTTATTCAGAAGTCTCGGTGGATCAGCCAATTTTTGAAATTGGCTTCGTTAGTCACGATCTTTCAGATAATGAGTCCTATTTGAATACAGAGTGTTTCAAACGACGAGAAAAAATATTTGTTCATAATTCATCTGAAATTTTATGAAAATTTGATATTAAATGAGACTAGCACATTTTCAAACTGCAGTTCAAAATGAAATTCAGATATGCCGAAAATTTAAAATTGGAAAACTTGAATTTTACTGGATTTTTACTGAGTTTCCAACATGTTTTCAATATTTCAAACCTAAATATCTCGAAAATGAAGCCTCAAATCAAAATTTTACATGAATATCTTTTTCTTCTAAATTGAATGTAGAATCTGAAAATATTAACAATTTAAAAAAAATATTAGGGAAGGCGAAAGTCGGGGAGAAATAAGGGGGCAGCCCCTTATTATTTAGCCCCTGAAGAATTTCAATAAATCGCGGTATTATTATTCGATGAAGACTTATTTGACTGAACTTTGAGAGGGGGAGGGAGAGAGTGAGTTATAGTGTTATAGCCTATTGTGATAGCAATGGAAATCTGGGAACTGTACTTACCGCGTCAGAAGTGACCAAACTAGAGCGTAGAATGTTGAGAGAATCAAGTTGAAAAGAAGTGGTACAGCAGTAAGCAGCGGTTAGCATGCAGTAATCCATTGGTGAGAGCTCTGTTTTGTGAAACCAGTGTACATGTGGCTTTCGCCTCTCGTCACCAGGATGCAGCATCTGAGTTACCTATATGACAGTTCTAAGTATGACAGCCATTCAATGACATAAGCTGTTTTAAGGTCAAATCCGAGGTCAAGTCAGAGCACCTTTAATTACTTAAATTTTATGGTCATTCAATTATTTTTGGTTGTAAACCCAAGAGAAGTTCCTCTTCGATGAAGAAATACCAAAAGCGATTGTATCAATCAAACAAGAGAATCACAAAATTGCGAAGGCGTAGAAGGGACACCGCATGCATTACTTCTTCCTCGACTTCTTCAATCTGCGGGACTTCTACTTACTATAACACAAATTTCTACTTATGACACGGAGTTTCGTTTTATAACACGAAATTTCTACCTGTAACACAAAATTCCGTCTTGTAACACTACTTATAACACGAGGTTTCCGTTTGACGTTCCATCTTTCCGCTCGGTGTTTGGTGTTTGACCTACTGCCAGGTTCCGTCGACCAATTTTACCTGTAAAAAGGTGATATTTTCGTGACTAGATGCTTTTGTTGAGCGCGTTAGTGCTTGTTGTATTTTGTATACCAATTGGGCGCTAAAAGCAGTAGGTATACATGGACCTCGTCTGGTCACTACTTTTTTGCTGATCCAATAGGTCGAAGTTTCCCACATGGCGAGCTGGGTCGAAAAATTGTGTGCATGAACCTCGTCAGGTTACGAAGTTTTTTTTATAACTCTTTTCAAGTCAAAGTTTTCACATGACGAGTTGAGTACAACAAGCTGGTGTTGTACGTGGATGGTCCACCTGATCCACTGCTATTGATCTGTGCCTCGATCTGTGTCATAGTGTGAGGAGCGAGTTTACTATCATTGATGTGTGCCTTACGTTGAAGAGCGAGTTTACCAATATTGGGCCAATTCATTCTTCTCTCTGCGCTTCTACTTCTAATTTTTCAAATTTATTGACTGTTCAGAACTGTAGCATCCATTTCTTTCCACTTCCCTAACATCTCGCTTCGCTCTGTTCTTCCGAGCGTTGTAAAAAATTCCCGAAAACTATTGGACAATCTGCAAATTTTTCTCTTGGTCTGGAAATACAGGGTGTTTCAGGGATGATAGCAAAAAATTCAACTGTGGGTAGATCTCATCAAAATGATGATGAGGAAGATACAGCCTTCCAAAGTTCACTTTTTCGGATTTCAAAAATTCGTAACTCAGGAACGTTTCGACAAATTCAGGTTTTATTCAGCAAAAGCTGGTTTGTCATAATTATCTATCAACCTGCCAAATTGGGAAGAATCCAACCAGTGGTGTAGGAGTTTTGAGGGTCAATAATTCAGAAGCATCCGAAGAAAAGTTGACTTAAGGTGACCCCTCATAACATTTACACCACTGATTGGACTCTTTCCTTTGGCAGGTTGATAGATAATCATGACAAACCAGCTTATGCTAAATCAAAGCTGAATTTGTCGAAACGTTCTTGGGTTAAAATTTTTTGAAATCTGAAAAAAGTGAATTTGTAGGGCTGTAGCTTCGTCATTAGGCCGAACTTTGCGAAATGGTATATAGGTTTTCGTCATATTTTGACGATATCTCTGCCGTGCTAGGCCTAAAGCGCATATCTACAGTTTGATAAATTTGATACACAGCATTTTTATGCTCATATTTTAGGGGCTATGATGTTCGCGATCATCTGGTTATGATTATACATGGATAGCGCAATAATTAGAGCTCTCAAATAACTACTTTATTAATATTATACTATAACATAACGGCATAAAAACTTGGCATAAAAATGCAGTGTATCAAATTTATCAAAATGTAGATACGCGCTTTAGGCTTAGCACGGCAGATCTACCCACAGTTAATTTTTTTGCTATCATCCCTGAAACACCCTGTATACTAAAGAAACTCCACTTAAAGCCAAGCCGCCACAAAGAGCATCGATGGTGGTAGTGTAGGTACACTCGTATACTCAGGCCGAGTGGAGCAACTTTAGGAAAAACAAACACGCGAATTAATGCGCCCCTCAGGGCCAAAGCCAGCTCGGCAATTTTTTTTTTTTAGTAGAGTCCGATAGCTCTGTTTATCAAAAACAGCTGGGTTCGCATCGGCCCTGAGGCGCATTCATTCGCTTCTTTATTCTTCCTAAAATTGCTCTACTTGGTCCAAGTATTCAAGTGTACACTACCAGCATCAATGCTGCTTGTGATGGCTTGGCTTTATCCCCTGCCTGCCTGACTCTTGGGTGATGGCATCGCGGAATTTCTTGAATAGATGGCGCCGTATGGGTAACTCACATTCTATGAGTCTCCCAATAGTATAATTAAGGGATCTGTTGACTGCTGTTTCATCGGATCGTCCGACTCGTATGTCTCCAGATGCCCCCCGCACTGATGAGCTCCCGATTAGTCCCGATAGGGGCGAGGCGAAATACGTGTCTGTGGAGTTGTAGTCTGGTGGTCCGGTGTTATAGTCTGAGAGCTCTGTTCATCAAAATCCTATCACTGCGGATGTGTCATCTTCAGAAATTTTGTCGGCAATCACCATCTTCATGATCGTATTTCTTGTTTTGCTCCCCCCCTTTTTTTCAAAGCGACATCCTTACCTGTTATACAGTCAGCAGCAACGATACCTCTTCTACCATAACCCCACTGTCCAGCTGCTTGGCTTACTGGAGTGGCAGAGGAAGGAGAATTTCTTTTGCCCGAAGCTCCCTGGTCCACCGTGGGTTGTGCTATTTTTTGGCTTTCGCCGCTTTTGACCGACCTTCCAATCCCGGCGTGAGTATGCCAGGGACCTATTCGTTCAACCCCGTCCGGCACAACTCTCAGAGTCATCGCAGTTGCTTGAGCCGCTCCACCAACGACAGGATCTGACAGCACCTAGGAGGTACTTGCCACGAACTGTAGCTACCTATCGCGAAAACCAAGCCTCAAATCAAAATTTCCCAAAGGTAATTTTTTCTTCAATGGCGTAGAAGATTGAAGCAGCGATTGAAGACATCCCACATCTCGCCAAGAGATACCTGACAAAACGGCTAGCGACGCGTCAACCCCTTGGATGGTCCTAGAAGTTCGAGGCGATTGTTGTTTCACATTTTCAACATTAAAGTGTCAAAAGCTTTTACAGCTGACATTTGATTTAAACTACCAAGTTTTATACTTGGTTTGGTTGGAGTTTAAAAACAAATAGGAAAAAAGCAAGACAGTCATGTTGAGCGGAAAGTAAGTTGCTGTTCATCGCGTTCGTCTTCTGAGAATTCACATTTTTTCCTAGATCTACAGGTTTCACCGACGACGACGGCGACGACGACGACCAAATGACCATCGACAAGAACGACTTCGAGATGATGATGGACGTGGCCAAGTACATCTCCAGCTCCGCCACCGAGGCGAAAAAGGGCGCCAGCTCCACCATCCTGGCCCTGCAGCAGACCTACCGCGAGAAACTGATCAAGTACAAGGAGAAACGAACCGTGCGCTACCACGAGCTCCAGATGACGCACCGGCACATCTGCGACATGGTCGCCATCTATCTGGGGCTGGAAACCAACGACGTCTTGGACGCCGTGGCCGACAGCGATTCCCACTTGCGTCTGATCGAAGGGCTCCTGATCAAGGACGGACTGAAGGGGTTGATCTTCTACTACCAGTACGGTCCGCCGTACGAAGCCGGTGGGTACCTGCGTGAACCAACCAGTCGCAAGGACGTGTTGTATTGTCGATTTGATTTCTTGCAGAGACCGGACGGGCCAACCCGACGATGCCGTCGGGCATTCAAGATCTGACGCAGAAGCGCATTTACGTCACCAATGGCTTGGACCAACCCCTGAACAATATAGCGGTGATCGTGTACAAGACCGGCACGCAAGAGTTGACTCTGAGAAACATCACTGAGGTAATTACATGATCTTTGCCTCATTTTCGAATGCAGATACAAATCAGAGTGTCCCAGTTACTTATGATTACATACTCCAGTACCAACCTGCCATTCCTGACCCTTTTCAGGGTCCTGACCTAAAAATGGTCAGGAATGGCAGGGCCTACACTAGAGCTGGGGCATATGTTACAGCTGGGACACTCTGCATATAAAACTAGACGCTCATCTTTGTTTTTTTTCAGTCACTGTCTTTCATAAAAATCGACATGTCCTGTGCCCACAATTCGGTGGGGGTGGCCTACAAGCTGATGAATCAGCTGATCGAACCGCCTTTCCAAACCAGCAAGGACTGGGGCGATTTGCCGAAGACCGCCATCGGACTGAGGCACAAGATCGATTTCGAAGGCGATTTCATCGACTTTGAGGGTTTTCTGAGCCGTCTGTATTATTGTGCGTGTCTTTGATTCGCTGAATACATTACTTTTCGTTCTCTCCGTCTCTCCTCTAGAAACCAACACGGACTTGGAGACGGTCATGGGTTTCAACGTCGACAAAGAACTGTACAAAAAGGAGCTCATAACCGAACCGAAACGGGTCAACATCCTGGCCAAACCGCAGGTGTATCAGCAAGTGGAAGCGACGCTGAGGACTTGGTCCAAGCAGATCGAAAGGGTGAGAATCGAGCAATAAGCTCTTTTATTTTGTCAACTTTTTCCTCTCATTTTCGTTATTCCTTTGTGTTTATCTTCTGGAGGTATCTCCTTCAAACCTGCTTGTCATTTTAGTATATGCTAGAGCTGGAATGCTCACTACAGCCGCGCTCGGGCATCATTTTCTGCAGTAGCCACCACTACCTAACAGCATTAGCGAATAGCGAATCAACCGATTTTCGCTACGGAATCTCGAACATTTTCACTTGCGCGTACACTACGTTGCAATGTCACAACTGCCACATTATAACATAGTCCGATTCATTTCACAATGTTCCAAGTAGCGCGCGTAGGAAATTTTGGTTTCAAGGTCTTCAAATCTGAATTTTCAAAAGTTTCCAAAATTTCGGTGTTGGTCAGGTTGTGGTGATTGAAAGCTCGAACTCGACAGTGTTTGTAAGATAGATTGTGCTTTCAGCACGTGACTTTTCGCTTTTGTTTCCCTCACAGACAAAATTATGGAAGCAAATGATGCGAGATAACTTTGGAAAAGGTTTCAAGCTTTAGCTCAAACTTTTAAGAACGTACCGGTCGTGACCGCATCATTTTTCGCCGAGAGTGGGGGCTAAACGTGAAAAACGTAACTATGAAAAGTGGAAACGCCTGTGCTTTGGGGCAGAGGCACGGGTCAAAAAGAGTGCTCATATAATCAATTTCACGGCTATCTGCATTAGAGCAAGCTATGGAAAAAGTATTTTTTGTTGGTAGGAATGAGTAGGAATCCATAACCGTCGTCGCAGATAGTTTGTGTAAATGTGGTATGTGAAAAGATTAGGTATTGTGGCAGATGTCACCCGTCGCGCGGTGTGATGCACGTCAAGTCAAAATGTTTAGTTTTATTGGGGAAAACAGATAAAAGCGTGTTCCTCGGAGTGTAAATTTGCTGGACACCATCTTCACGAATTGGTGGCTCTTTGCTTGTGCTCTGGTAGTGGCGGCCAGTGAGCCAGTGTATAAAATGACGCCAAAGGAAGTCAGCGGCAGCACTAAAGGGAAGAAAATTTACTGAAAACGCCTGTCCAGTGACCCCAGTGAGGTTGAGAAAATTCGCTTCCATCGACATTGACTTATGGAGTTGCACTGTACAAGACAAGGCAGTCGAGACACGACGCGTGAGTGCACTCTGTGTTGGAAGATCTTCTCAACATGAAATTATTGACCATTTCATGTATGTATTCCCTTCTTCATCTTCTTCTAGTTTGTATGCTGTTTTAGTGTTGCAGAGCACGTAGTACTTCCTACTATCAGTCCTACTTCCCTTTAGTGCTGCCGCTGACTTCCTTTGGCGTCATTTTATGCACTGGCTCACTGGCTGCCACTACCAAAGCACAAGAAAAGAGCCCCCAACCCGTGAAGACGATGTCCAGCTAATTTACACTCCGAGAAACACGCGTTTATCTGTTTTCCCCAAATAAAATAAACATTTTCACTTGACGTGCCATCACATCGCGCGACGGGTGACATCTGCCACAAACGCCACAATACCTAACCTTTTCACTAACCACATTTACACAAACCTTCTGCGACGACGGTTATGGATTCCTACTCATTCCTACCAACAAAAAATAATTTTTCCATAGCTTGCTCTAATGCAGATAGCCGTGAAAGTGATTATACAGCTAAACCCGCTTGGAACTGTCTCAAAATATTTGAGCTTTTTAGTTTGACATCGCGATAATACCATGACTTTTTTGAAAAGCTCGGATGAAGCGGTGAAGCGATAGTTCACAACGACAAATCTGCAAATTGAATCGGACTAGAGCACATCTATCAGGACGTTAGCATGAAGTTAGCATGGTAAAACAACACATTTTTCTATAGCTTACTCTGATGAAAAAAGCCGTGAAATTGGTTGCGAGTGAAAATCTACGGGGAAACACTTCTCCAAATAAAACCCACTTCAACTTGATGTGATTTGAAGGAAGACTTTTCCATTTCCAGGCTTTGGTGGAGTACCAGCAGTTGCGCAGAGAAGACGAATTCGTCGGCCCTTTGGTCGAAATCGAGTACTGGCGTCGGCAGTTGGCCCGTTTCACTGGCATCATTGAGTTTCTGGAAACAAACGAATGCAAGCTATATGCCGGCATTCTGGAAGACTGCAAAAGCAAACTCATAAAGGTATAATGTTTTTTCTTCGTTTCTTGATTTCAGTACGCGCGGGCTGCGAGTTTAGTGCGTTAGGGAGAGCATCGTAACTCCAATGCCAGGTCTTTATTGACAGCCGCAAAGGACATTCGTTGACAAAAACCAATGAGAACGTTGTTTTTTTTTTCTGGAATTCAAGATAATGCCTGTGTCATTATTTGGTATCACCGAAAGGTCAAAACCCTCCCATTTCTAACATCGGCTGAAGAATTATCATAGAGCTTCAACTTCCAATATTGTTCAGACTTTTATCATCAATATTCAGAATTCGGGCATGGGCCCTATCCTCCCGAATAGTATTGACTTATAGCGTTTTCGAGTCGCTAGAGCCGAGCCGGTTCGGTTCTAAAATCAGGGGATTTGATTGGTTCTCGAAAATCTCTGGCCAATCAGTTATAGCGTTTTCAGAGCCGAACCGGCTCGCCTCTGGCGACTCGAAAACGCTATTACTTACCTGTCGTTGCATCAACTCATGTTGACACCTCAAATTGTTTCCTCATTGTAACTTGTTAAGTAAAATAACCTATGCTCACTCTGGATATGTCTCTGGTTCCCTTTACATGAAGCTCGTACTCGAAGTTGAAGTCGAACAAGTTTGAAAACATTTAATAACAATTTATTCAAGAAGACAAGTTGATTGAATGCACAAGTGAAACAAGTCAATGGACATAATTGAATTATAGTGACCAAGTATTGCACAACTCAAATTGTAGCATCGACCCGTTCCACCGTCTAACTAGTGGTGTTATTCTGTGAAAAATAACATTCCATAAACGCTTTATGTAAAAATTCGTGTCAGCCGTTGGCACGGATAATAACGCGCCAATGTTACGCATGACGCTGTTACGCATAATAACAACGTAACAGAGCCTTTATGGAATGTTATTTTTGTTATTTTATCAACAATATTCAGATGGTACCTTTGCATTGTATCCACCACCTAATTGTCTCTATTATTTGAACCTCCCAATTGTTTTAACAATCTAATTGTTTCTATTGTTTAAACATTATAATTGTTCCTACTGCTCGAAGAAACTCTGATTTGTATTCAAAGCGATCGCATAATTTCAACAACAATTGAATACAACAAAAGCTAATCACAACAATGTTCATTGATCAAACGATTGATCGAGAGTACAAATTTGTAAGGCAGTAATCGAATTCAATTGGTTATTCAGTAAGCGCGCTGCATGATTGTTTTTCTTGTACCTACTACCTAACGCTATTTTCTCACGCAGGATTGGAAAATCCACTGCAAAAACGCTTACAAAGCCAAACACGAATGTGCCGACAACATGAAGTACCTGTACGCTCTGGAAAAGTTCTTTTTCCCGCTGTACCGATGCGAAGCGCCCGACATCGTCCAGCAAATTCCTCCGCTGTTGAACTGCATCCGGATGATCTTCACCACGTCCAGATATTACAACAACACCCAGAACATCACCGCCTTGCTCGTGAAAGTTTCGAATCAAATTATCAACAAATGCCGTGCGTACATCAGCTGCAACCGGACGAAAACCGTGTGGAACCAGAAGAAGCAGGTGGTCTTGGACAAGATCAAGGAGTGCTTGGACATCTACATGCGGTATTACCAGTGCTTCCGCAGGCTGCAGGAGGAGATGAAGGCGCGCGACGAACCGGCGTTCGACTGTTCCGAGATGTACGTCTTCGGCAAGTTCGACGCGTTCAAGAAGCGCGTCGAAGAAATCGTCGACGTGCTGCAGACCACCATCAAGTACTCGATGCTGCAGAGCAGCACGATCGAGGGCATCGACGTGTTCGCCGACAGATTCGACGGGTTCTACAAGAAGATAACCAAGCAGACGTACGACACGCTGAACCAGCGCCAGCCGAACTTCAGCAAGGACTACAACGAGTTCAAGCAGGCCGTCGTCGATGCCGAATGGGACCTGGAGGAGTTCGTCGGGACGTCGCTGGAGAAGATGGCCGACGTCGACAACGTCATCCGTCTGCTGAAGCGGTTCGAAAAGCTGAACTTGCCCTGCCTGCGGCTGGACGAGCGCTATCTGGAAGCGATGATCCTGTACTACGGCGAGCTGGGCGACCTGAGGGATCGCTACAACGAGGAGAGGCACTCGCCGCTGGTGGCGAGGAACGTTCCGCCGGTCGCCGGCCGGGTGATGTGGGTGCGGCATCTGTACAAGCGCATGGACGAGCCGATGAACGTCTTCCACGCGAAGCACCGCGTCATGCGGCACAGGCAGGCGCAGAAGTGCATCCAGCTGTACAACGCCATGGCGATGGTGTTCGTCCATTACGAACAGATCTACCACGAGGCGTGGTTCAATTTCGCCGCTCAGGTCAGGGCCTGTTTGAACGCACCGCTTCTGATCAAACACCCGAAGACCAAGCGCTACTACGTCAACTGGCATCCGTACATTGAAGAGGTCATCCGGGAATCCGAGTACATGTACAAGCTTGAACTGCGTAAGTTCGTGTCTACCAATTACGATGAGGTTCGTGAGCTGTGGTTCGTGTCACCAGCGGAACCCTGTTCTGCCAGGAACGGCTTAGTTTTTGGTCGAGGATTACGCGTTGACGGGGTGTGTATAAACAAGAAGCCCAGAGTCCTCCCTCAAAAACTTCGACCAGGCGCCTCCCTTCATCCCTCCTCCCTTCCATTTCCGAAAATCTTTCCACCACGCAGCCGCCAAGCGCCCCTGCTACCCCGTGGTCGACCAATGGTCTTCGATCGATCTCCCTTATTGATCCCTGATTGGATTCCGCCGGGCCCATTCGCCGCTATGCAGATTCTTCGCACAGCATTTCAGTTCCATTGGAACCGCCTCTAACTACTTTGAGTTTGGGCCTTTCAATCCTAGATGGCTCCAGGTGGTTCATTTCTCCGCACTAATTGAGACGAATTATTTCGTTATTTCTAATTCCTCACGCCCACCTGACTTCAGACACACTAAACTATGCTATAGCTTACGTCTATAATTTCCAGGCATCTTTACATAAAACAATACCCTACTCATCTGACTTGAATTGGCTAAACGAGAACGAAACCTCGTTAATTCAAAACCCGGCTTGTGGGGTGTCTAGTTTGCCTTTACTGAATTTCCTCTTTAGTGAAATTGCAATTTTCTTTCTATGATTTTCTAGACAAGTTTTCTGTTTTGGAAACTAGTGGTGAACAAATTTATTTCTTCGTTGCGGCGGGCACACATCCGGTCGCTTTCTAAATTTCGCTCCGCCATGTGTTACCCGGTCGGTGTGTTTTGCCCTGGCCAGTGTCCCTAACTGGAATCTCGTGCAGTCGTCGTTTTTAGAAATCAACCATTTTATTGCCCCGATATCCGGCTCTACAAAGCTTCGTATGAAATTTTGAAACGTTCGATGAGAAAAAGTGAGATGGTAGTAAAAGGAAAGCGCCTATTACTATAGTATTATGCCACTGTTTTGCTGTTGCAGCTGTTCCCGATGTGGGGCAGGTGCTGGTGTTTTGCAAGGAAAAACTCATGAACTCTGTCGAAACCATCAAGAGCTTGGTCGACAGAAACGACAAGATTCGCGCCACGATACCGACGTTGTTCTTGCCACTGGTCAAGTTGAACATGTGCAAAATGGACACGGTGTTCCGGCCCGCTTTCAGCGTTCTAACTTGGACTTCGACGCAAATTCCTGAGTTTTGCGATCAAGTCACGAAAACCTTGGACGAATGCCAAATGTTTGCTAAAGAGGTACCCGCTTGTGCGCCCAAACCAAAGACGCCTAAACAAAAAACCCATTTTACGAGCCCATATATTTATACAGGTGAAAGATATGAAAGAAGCCAGAATCGACGAAGTTTTGGACCAAATCGCCCAGAGCTGCTTGGTTTTCCTGCCGGACGTGGCTCAAACACCTCCCGATTTCATAAGCCAAAACCTTTCCCATATAGCTCAGATCAGTACGTCCTATTTGTTTTTTCATAAACCGCGTTATTATACAGATCGATTTCAGTGAAGGATATCGAATTGAAATCTTTCACCGTCGAAAAAGCCGTCATCGAACTGATCGACAAATTCATCGGCCTCATCGACGATCCGGAGCTGGAAGACATAAAGTACCAGTGGATGGACCCGGAACGCGCCACCAAACCCGTCGGTTCCGCTTCCAAGCTCAACGTGGCGCCGGAAGTGGCCTTCCGCGAGATCGACCGCAGCGCCCCCTTCGACTTGGACACGTTCCACGGCGACTGTCTCGAGCTCTTCGCGTTCTTCAACGCCAAAGTCATCGACGCCCTGGTCAAGTGCACCAAGGTCTCACTGGAGATGATCAAGAAGCGCGCGGCCAGCATCCACGAGGAGGGCACCGAGCTGAACGTGCCCATAATGAAGACCAACATGGAACTGCAGATTCCCATTGCGATCATCAGTCCGTCGCTGGAGGAGATCCAGCAGGCTTTCTCGCAGGTGCTGAACACCGTGGTCAATGCGCACGCCAAGGTCATCATGTGGGGACACAGGGAGTCGACCGAGTCCAGGCAGAAGAAAGGCCGGCCGTCGACGCTCAAGTTTGCGGCGTCCGACGGTCCGGCCAAGGAGAGGGAAAAATCCTCCGCCGTCGTTCCGATCGACAAGACCTACCACAAGGCCGTGGCCGAGAACAAGGAGGTCATCAGGATCCATTTGGGTCTGCAGGGCGCCATGTATCTGCTGAAGCCGGACGTGGCCAAGCTGCTGCAGGTATGCTATCGACGCTGACGCTGCGTTTACTCCAGAGTCAACAGATATTCATTGCTTGATTTTTGAAACAGCTCTGATGATAATGCATCGCCAAAGTCACAGTAAAAATCACACAGTAAATTGAAAAGAAATAATTCAGCAAAATATGCGAAAATTAGGAGCACTTAAACTTGTGGTTGTCTTTGAATTGAAGCATATTACAAGGGGCCTGTTTCATGAAACTACAAGTCCTATTTGACAAATGTATAACCTTGACGACCCATTGTTGCAACAATGGGTTACTGTGATGGCCAGCTTAAAATCTTGAAGGGGGATTACATTTTTTGAATAAATTAGCGTTAGCAGCTAGCGATATTGGGAAAGATATGGTACAAGAGAGGATGGCGGAGTTGCGCTGCATAAAAGAGTAGCGGGGTTTGTAGATCAGTGGTCGTCACACTTGAGAGGGGGTGGAAGAAGAGAGGGCGAGAAAACGGGGGTGAGATAGCGGAACTGGCGTAGGTGGGCTCGACACGAACATATGTGTTTTGGCTGGAGAGAAATTGTATTCGGCAAATATCAATTAATAAGAGTGCCAAGCTAGTTAATAACAATTGTAGTGCATCAGTGACAAGAGAAGAAAGCACCAAGGCAAGTCTATCTTCCATGTAATCAAATAATAATTGTTACAACGGGGTACAATCGAAAAGTTATATAAGTTTCCAGGTTAATTAATTAAAGGTTCACACCTAATTGCACACCTGAGTGAATTTATGTAACACAGAGTGATACAAAGCTGAGTGGCAAAACTAATTTGAAACACAGCATCAGCTGGACGTAAATTGATCAAGTTGAGACATCCAACTGTTATATGAAGTATTTGATCGGTAAGGGCGGAGTTAGCGAAGGGTTAAGTTGAAATCAACAAGGCATCAATTACTTATGCAAGAAATCAAAACTCAAGTTTGTTCTGAGATTTAACTCATACATACAGGGTGGTCCATCCTAGCGTAATTATCCCATAGCGGTCTTACCGTTCAAGATAGAGAAAAAGATGTAGAAGAAGAGTTATATGGTTTGATGAGATCTATAACCTAAAATTATTTTCAGCTATACAGGGTACACCCTTTATTTTTTTGCATTTTCATGTTCAACTTTTTCAACTGTTTTATGTCTGTATTTTTGTTTTTCAATTGTGTGGCAGTGCTACCAACTAAAAATTAAAAACTTAAAAAATCTTATTTTCACAGTTTTCTTAGGAAAATCGTAGCGGCCTTGCTTTTCGAAACTAAGAGATGAAACTTGACATGGTGATAGTCAAGTCAAAGACCAATATCCCAATGTCAAAAAAATTGGGATTTCTTGATACAGGTTCACAAAAAAATACCAAACTTCATAATATTCAAAGTATCATAACTCTGTTTTCTCAAATGGCATGCCCCTAATTTTATAACGTTATCTGTTCAATCTTCAGTGAACAGGGTTTCCGTAATTTCCAAATTCACACATGTAAATACTTTATTGTTTTGTTATGATATAAATAACGCGGCAAGGTTGAACGATTGCAACTAAGCAAGGACGCGCATAGTAAACTTATAGTAATAATAAAGCAGACGTTGCAGTTCTGCACACACCTCATGTAATCATCTACGTCATATTAACCATTTAAACATCTGTATATAAACTCATAATTTGTAACAAATAAATCAGTATCGAATTAACATCTTTCCGTACTCAACATGGCTATGGGAACTTACAACTCCCGTTAAAAATAGCCGCCCTTTGGTGCAGTAGAAGAACGCTATTGACCAAAGCAAATCATTATCTGATAGCTTTTTTTATCCTCTTTTATGTTTACTAGGGGAACCTTATCCTTAAACTTTGTTTTTCTCGAAATAATCGGAAATTTCCACAAAATTTGCTTTTTTTTTTTTTCAAAAATTGAGCTGGCCGTGATAGATGACAGGCCAGTCAAATAGTACGCAGCTGTCAGTTAGTCAGTCTGAATACTGTCGAACAAAAAAAAATGGCTTCAACGCAAAAAGAAAACAAAGTGGGATCCTGGATATCTGGATTATTACCAGAATATCATCAATTATTTCCTCTCGCGTAAAGTCATTTTTCTTTGTTCGACAATATTCAGACTGACTAACTAAGAGTTGCGTACTATTTGCCTTGTCTGTCATTCATCACGGCCAACTCAATTTTGCAAATTGAGCAAATTTTGTTATAATTTCCGATTACCTCGAGAAAAATGAAGTTTGAGGGTAGGGTACCCCTAGTAAAAATGAAAGTGGATAAAAAAGTTATCAGAAAACGTTATAAAATTAGGGGCATGCCATTTGAAAAAAATGAGTTAGGTATGATATTTTGAAAATTATAAAGTTTGAAGTTTTTGTGTGAACGCCCTATCAAGAAATTGCAGTTTTTTGTCATTGGGATATTGGTCTTTGACTTGACTATCACCATGTAAAGCTTCATCTCTTAGTTTTGAAAAGCAAGGCCGCTACGATTTTCCTAAGAAAACTGTGAAAATAAGATTTTTTTTAAGTTTTTAATTTTTAGTTGGTAGCACTGCCACACAATTGAAAAACAAAAATACAGACATAAAACAGTTGAAAAAGTTGAACATGAAAATGCAAAAAAATATAGGCTGTTCCATTAAGAAAAAATGACGTTTCGTTGATCTCGTCAAAATGGCACACCCTGTATAGCTGGAAATAATTTTAGGTCATAGGTTTTATCAAACCATTCAACTTTTTTATTACATCTTTTTCTCTATCTTGAACGGTAAGACCGCTATGGGATAATCACGCTAGGATGGACCACCCTGTATATCTCATTTAAATTAGTATGGATACGGAAACGGAAATTAATTTAAAGAGTGGATCTAATTATGCGCGGATCTTAGCCGGCATTAGGATATAATTTTAATTTCGGAAACCGAATGTAAATTGAATTGACTTATTCTTCATTGTTAGCTAAAGTCAGCACAATATGAGAATATGTAATGAATAATTGATTTAAATAAAGTAATTGAGGTTCACCAAATTAAGTTAGCGATCATTGATTATTCGGTAAATAAAGGAGGTGTAGTTTTCAAAAAACTTTGTTTATTTGCAATATTTATTTAATTGTCCTCTTGAATATATAGTTATTGTAAACAATAACGTCCTATCATTATAATAAATGGTCTGTAAATACAAGGAATACTCAACAATAAAGAACATTACAAACTTAAAAAGTAAATTAATATTGTGTGTTTATGTAGATATTGTATAAAAATATTTAGTAGATGTAAAACTGAATTCCAGTAGGTAGGTAGATACAGAATTTTTTATCTAGTATAGTTACCTCGGGTTCCACCAAACTTTTATCAGCGCGATAACTTTATCACTCTGATAGTAACTAAGCAACCAGCCATTCTATTGGCTGGTGCATAGCAACTATCAGCGTGATATATTTAATCTGCTCTTAAAATTTTGGTGGAACCCGAGGTAAGTGTATAATTGATGTTTCAAAATTAAAACGGAATATTTCAATGTCTCTAGAGCAATTGTTTTAACAGTTTTTTTCGGAATAGAAATTTTTTTCGTGAAGTCAATAAAAATTTTTGAAATGGTTCCACGAGCACCGATGAAAAGTCCTATAATTTTGATTTCTTTGATCCTGTATTTGTCTTTGAAAAAATTTATTGTCGGGCTGTAAATATTCCTTTTTTCAAGGTCGATGTCGGTCGGTTGGTCTTTATTGTTTTCAAAGCGTATTGTCGGGTCAATGATGTAAGCAATGTCGTGTTGTCTGTCTAGAACTATAATGTCGATCCGTCTGTTGCTGTCATTGTCACTTACACTATCAGGGTTTTCCCAACAGGGATTTCGGAATTTATTCAAATGATTTAGGTGAGAGGCTTATGGAAATTCTAAGACAAAAAATATAGACAACTTGAGGGTCCATAATGGTATGTCACGTCTAATTGAAGGAGAAGGCGGGTTTTATCACAGTTACCAAGACTACAAACTTATAAATTGTCGATTGTACTTTTATAAAATGGGCCCCAGTGGTGGAACCATGAGCTCTCGACAGTTGTCGATCTCGACAATTTTCCCTTGTCTAAATGGTGAGGGGTGCAGAGGGGAAAGGGGAAATTCGGGTGAGCGGTGCAGAGGGGAGACTGGAAATTGTCGAGATCGACAACTGTCGGAGTGCTCGTGGTTCCACCACAGGGCAGCTTCGCTGTTTTGGAAGTGGAAGACGTAAATAAATATATTATATTATTATTATATTGTTGTCCTTGACGAAATAGAATATTCGGACCGCTTGGCTGCTTCTACTAGTTATTGTCCTTGCTTTAAAAACAGATTAAGGCAGTTAATAGTGAATCTTCATCGTTTGGGATGCTTTCATTCGCTTTGGCTTTCATTTGGGCGCTGAAGGCGGAGTCCAAGGCTTACGAGGCCGTGGTCCGTGATCGTTTAGCGAAGGCACGACGAAAACTCAGTCCTCAGTTCAGGATTCGCTTTGTTCCCTGAACTAGTGATATCTAACAATTTTCTTGGTCACAGTCCTACCTGAGGTTCGCCTATCTCTGGGCGGAAGGCAAGGAGAAAGAACTCGACGATTTCTGCGAACAGGATCCGCTCACGGTGGAAATTGCCGAAAGATTTCAACAGTACGACGACCGAGCCGCCATGCTACGCGATCTGCCTGAAAACCACGTCATCGACGCGATTCAAATCGACATGGGTGAGACACAAAAATCATATGAGCAAAGAAAGACCTTAATTATGATGGCTGTAACTCTGACCAAACGTTTCTTTTCAGAAAAATTCAAGCTTGCTCTGCTGGTCGAGTCCGATGCCTGGAAGCACATGCTGGGTAAAAAGTTAGGGTTGCGGTACAAAGCCAAACTGATGGAACTGGTGGACTTCATCAAACAGCGAGAGAAGGTGTTGAGCAAACCCATAGCTGATTTGGACGATTGCAGGTATGATAAATTATAAAAAATCCTACTTTGTTCAAATATACCCGAACTTTATAGATTGGCAATGAATTGTTTGGAAACAATCCGAGACAACTTCATTGAAATCGACATGGATCTGGGATCGATGGAAGAGGCTTACAACACTTTTGCCAAGTACCAAATTGACATCCCCAAGGAGGACATTGAACGAGTCGAATCGTTGCGGTTCAACTTCCAGAACATGGTCAATCATGTATGTTAGCACAGCTTCGTTTCAGCTTCACTCATCTTGCTGTTCTACCAAATTAATTTTTGATTCCCACAGGCTAAGAGCGTCCAGGAAGAGATATGCAACGTGCAGGGACCGCTTTTGAAAGAGCTCACCGACGGCGTCTCTAAATTCAAAGACGAAGTCGAAGCTTTCGATCGCGATTTCGAACTGAACGGGCCGATGATTCCGGGACTGCAAGCCAGAGAAGCCAGCGACAGAGTGCTCGTGTTCCAGGACAGATTCGACGAGCTGTGGCGCCGCTTCGAGATGTACAGCAGCGGCGAGCGGCTCTTCGGCCTGGAAGTCAACGACTATCCCATCCTGCAAAAGCGCAAGAAAGAATTCAATTTGCTAAACAAGCTGTACGGTCTGTACTTGGCCGTCAACCAGAGCATCGACGGCTACTTCGACATCATGTGGAGCGACGTGGACACCGAGATCATTTTCGCCGAGCTGCAGGAGTTCCAGAACCGGTGCCGCAAGCTGCCCAAGGGCATGAAAGACTGGCCGGCGTTTCTGGATCTGAAGAAGAAGATCGACGACTTTTCCGAAACGTGTCCGCTGCTCGAGCTGATGGCCAACAAGGCGATGAAGGAGCGCCACTGGAAGCGCATCGCCAACATCACCGGCTACACGTTCGACATCGATTCGCCCACGTTCACGCTGCGCAACGTCATGGAGGCGCCGCTGTTGCAGTTCAAGGACGACGTCGAAGACATCTGCATCAGCGCCGTCAAAGAAAAAGACATCGAAGCCAAGCTGAAGCAGGTCATCGCCGATTGGTCGCTGGTGGAGCTGTCGTTTTCGCAGTTCAAGACGCGCGGCGAGTTGCTGCTCAAAGGCACGGAGACCGGGGAGATCATCATGGCCCTCGAGGACTCGCTGATGATCATGAACTCGCTTTTGAGCAACAGGTTCGTCGAGAGGGTCGAAACTTGGTGTTTTTGACCAGATGATTTTTCGTTGCAGGTATAATGCACCGTTCAAGAAGGACATACAGCTATGGGTTCACAAGTTGGTCGACACGTCGGAGATTTTGGAGAAATGGATGATAGTGCAGAACCTTTGGATTTATCTGGAGGCCGTGTTCGTCGGCGGTGATATCGCCAAGCAGCTGCCGGGCGAAGCCAAAAGATTCAGTGTATGGCATTGTTTTGTCTTCGATGTCGTTTTTCTGTCGCATTCTCCTCCAGTTTCTATTTTCCAAGCCCTCTCAAGCTTTTACATCTATTTTCTAGCTCCTCTTCCAGTTCCTCCCCACTCTTCTCCAAATCATCTGCTGCTCCTGCTCCTTTGACTTCTCTTATTACAGCTCCTAATTCTCCTTGTTGTCTTCCAGATCTTTTTCCTGTAGCTCCACCTCGTCCAGCACCTTTTTGTTCCCATGCCGTCCCGTCCATCTTACAGCTCCAAATTTTTCTTTTTCCTGTTCTAACTTATTTTGCTATAGCTCTTCTTCCTCTAGCGTTTCTCTCAGTTCTTCTTCCTCAAGGCTTCACTACCTCCAGCTCCTCTAGCTCTTCTCCTCCAACCCATCCCTCCAACTCCTCTTCCTCTAGTTCTTTCAACATCATTTCCTATTTTTCCCCTGATCCCTTTTTCCAGCTTTTGCTTTCTCTTCACCGCCTCCAATTCATTTTCCTGAAGCTTTTTTTTCCAACTCCACCTCCTTTAGCTCCTTTTCTAGCTCTTCTTCTCAGTCCACTTTAGCTTCTCTATTTTCTCCAGATCCTCTTCCTTTCCCAGTTCACTTCAGCTTCTCCATTTTCTCCAGGTTCTCTCCCACCTTCTTCTTCGCGAGCTCAACCTAGAGCTCCCAACCTTATTCTTCTTCAGCTCCTCTCTCTACAGCTCAGTTTTCTTCATCTTCTCTATCTGCAGCTCCTCTTCCTCCAGCTTTCCCTCAAGCTCTTCCGCTTGCAGCTTTTTTTTTCACTTATTCATCTTCAGCTCATCTACCAGTAGCTCTTCATTTACTTAAGCTCATGTTCCAGCTCATTTTCCAGTGCATCATTTTTCCGCTCTTCTACCTCCAGGTCTTCCTTCTTACCTTTTCTCTCGCTCCAGGTTCACAACCTCCAGTTCTTCTCACAGCTCCTCCTCCTACAGCTACTCCTCTTCCATCACATTTCCTCCCGTTTCATTTTCTGCACTTTCTTGTTCTCCAGCTCTCATCCAGCTTCTTGTTCTCATGCTCCCCCGTCCCTCTTTCAGTTTCGATTTTTTTCTCATCTCTATCTCCAGCTACTTTTTGCTACAGATCTTCTTCCTCTAGCTTTTTTCCAGCTCCTCTTTTTCCAGGCTTCAGCTTTTCTAGCTTCTCTAGTTCCTTGTTTTTCTCCAGCCCCCTTGCTTCAACTCCTCTCCCTTTAGCTTTTTCAACTCCAGTTTCCCTCCTTACTTCTTGCTCCCTGTTTTCCAACTCCCTTTTTTTTTGTTACCACTCCCAGTTTTTTTCCCGTAACTTCTCCTTTCCCATCTTCACCCCCTCAGCTTCTTCTGTCGCTATTTTTCTCAACCCTTTTTAGGTCCTGCATTTCCTCCGGGTCCTCTTCCAGCTTCTTCCCCTTCACGAACTCATCTTAAAGCTTCCAACCTTCTTTTTTCCTCCAGCTCCTCTCCCCACAGCTTTTCTTCTTTCAGCTCCTCTTTCTTCAACCCTTTCTCTTTCAGCTCTATCTTTCCCAACCTCTTCTTCCTCTTTTTCAGCTCCTCTACTTGTAGCTTCTTCTTAAACTCTGGCTTATCTCTTTCAGCTTTTTCTCCAGCTCATTCTTTTCAGTTTTTCTATTTCCAAGTCTTCCTTCTCCAAAGTCATTCTCTTTCTTCTCTAGCTCCTATTTGTTCTCCTTTTTCTCCAGCTTAACGTATTCCAGCTCCTCCTCCTACATCTCCTTTTCTGTCAGCTTCTCTACCAGCTCATTTCCCTTCCCTTCAGCTTCTTTTCTTTCCAGTCACTTTATTTTCTCTTTTCCAAATTCTCGTCGTGATTTTTTTTTAGCTTCTATTTCTCCAGCTATTTTCCCTCATTTCTAATAGCGCCTCTTAGCCTGCCAGATCCTTCTCAAACCTCAGTCTCTTTTACACAAGCTCTTCCCCTTTCTTCTTCTCTTGCAGCTTCTCACTACCTTCTCTTTTTCCTTCAGCTTCTCTTTTTTCGACCCCTTATCTTCCAGCTCTTCCTCTTGCGTCTTCTTCTCCTTCAGTTCCCTTATTTCTCTTTATTCTCTATTCAAAGCACCTTTTCCTTTAGCTCCTCTTCCTCGAGCTCTTCCTTTTACAACTTCTCCACTTTCAGCTCTTCCATTTCCTCAAGTGCCCCATCTTACAGCTCCATCAAGTGGTCATTTTTCTAAAGCTCCTCTTTCTCCTTCAGTCTCTCTTCCTAGAGCATCTTCTCAGAGTTCCCTTTCTCCAGCGCCTCTTCTAGCTCATCTACCAGCTCCACTTTTTCAACCCTCCTTTCCTTTTCACAGTGTTCTTTCCTTCATCTCCTCTTCCTGCAGCTCCTCCTTCTTCTCCAGCTCCTTCCTTCAGCTTCTCTAGCTGCTCCATTTCCTGAAAGTCAACTTTTTTCAGCTCCTTCTCTTTCAGCTTTCTTTCCACTGACTCATTTTTTTTGAGAGCTTCTTTTTCTTTTTCAGCTTCATTCTTGAGCGCCTTTTCTTATAGCTCCTCCTCCACCAGTTCTTCTTTCTTGAGTTTCTTCATTCCTTCTAGTGCCTCCTTATTAACTCGTCTACCTAGAGCACTTCCTTCTCCACTAGCTCTTCCTTCTCATCCACTTCTTCCTTTTTTTTTCTCCTCCAACACCTCTTTGCCTCCTCCTTTTCCTCCAGATTCATTTCCCCTAGCTGCTCTTTCTATAGCTCCTTTTTCTCCAGTTTCTTCTCTAACAGCTCTCTTACTCCCTTTAGCTCCATTTCTTTTAGCTCTTCTTTCTCTTTTTTCTTTTCCAGCGCCTTTTAAACAGTTTCATCTTCTTCAGCTCCTCTTCTTCCAGTAGTTTGTTTTCATTCAGCTCCTCTTCATGAAGCGCCCCGCTTCCACATTCTTCTTGTCCCTAGTTCCTCTTTCTCAAGCTGATCTCTTATCTCATTCTCTTGTGATTCTTATTCCTCTCTCCTCCAGCTCTCCTTTTAGCTCTTCCTGTGGTGGAACCACGAGCACTCGACAGTTGTCGATCTCGACAATTTCCCTTGTTCTAAAGGGTGAAGGGTGCAGAGGGGAAACGGGAAATTAGGGTGAGAGGTGCAGAGAGGAAAGGGGAAATTGTCCAGTTCGACAACTGTCAAGTGCTCGTGATTCCACCACTGTTCATCCTCTTTCTCCTCCAGCTATTCAAAACCTTTTTCCGGCTCCATTCATCTCCTTCTTATCTATTTGGATTTCGATGTAGATTTTTCACCAATTTAAAGGGACATGAGGTATAAAATTGTTCACAATATTTTTTGTGCAGTCGACGTTTCGTCGGTTTATTACTTCTTATCTATCCTTTTCTGTTACTTTTACAGCTTTTCTCCTTTTGGTCCATCTTCCTCCAGCTTCATCGCCTCTAACTACTTTCTTCATAAAGCTTCTTCTCCAGCTTCGTTTTCTATCGCTTTTTCTAATAGCTCCTCCTCTACCAGCCTCTCTTTTTCGAGCTCTTTACCCTTTCTCCTTTGGCTTCTTCTTCTACTTCAGCTCCTCCTCCAGTTGTTCCTCCCCAAGCTCTATTTATTCAAGCTTCACTTCACTATTTCACTAATCTTCCTAAAATTCTTTCTCTTGTCTCAGCTCCTTCATCAGCTTTTCTTTTTTTAGGCATTCCTCCGTTCCTTGTCTAGCTGCTCTTCCTTTCTCATCTCCCAACTTTTCTTGAATAACCACATTCTCCTTATACAGCTTCTCTTTGCCCAGTTCCTCCACTTTCTTTTCCAGGACATTCTCTAGCTCCTTCTTCTGCTGTTTAGCTTTTCCTTCCCCTCCTCGAATTTATCCCTCTCCTTCTCATCCCCCAGTTCTACTTCCAGGCTCTCACCAGCTCATCTTTGTACAGTTACTTCTCTTTTTCCTCTAACTTTAGCTCTAGCTTCTTCTCCAGGTTCACTTCCTCCAGCCTATATTTCTCTAGCATCTCCATCTTTAGCTTCTCCCTTCTTTTCTCGAGCTCCTCTTCATTACAGCTTATTTTTCACCATCTTTTCCTTCCTCTCTCAAGCTTCTTTTCCTCCCTTTGCTACAGCTCCTCTTTTCCCTTCTCTTCCCGCGTCTATTCCTCCAGTCCCTGTTCCAACGGTTCCTTTCTCTTCTCCTTCAGCCCTGCTCCAAGCTCCTATTTCTCCGGCTTCTTCCTCTGCAGCTCGCTGCCTTCAAGCTCCTCCTCTTTTCTCATCTAACCCATCCCTTACTCTTGCAGAACATCGACAAGTCCTGGTACAAAATCATGATGCGAGCGCACGAAATCCCGAACGCCGTCGAATGCTGCACCGGCGACGAAACCATGGGCCAGCTGCTGCCCCATTTGCTGGAACAGCTCGAAACGTGCCAGAAGAGCTTGACCGGATACCTGGGTTTGTTTGAACTTTCTTCCTCTCCGCTCTCCGTCAGCTTATTCGAATCACTGGCATTGCAGAGTCGAAGAGGTTGTGCTTCCCCCGCTTCTTCTTCATCTCCGACCCGGTGCTTTTGGAAATTTTGGGGCAGAGCTCCGATCCGAACTCGATCCAGCCCCATCTGCCCAGCCTGTTCGACGCCGTGTACAAGGTGCTGTTCGACCCGAAGAAAAGCGACACCATACTGGCGATGAAGTCGGACCTGGGCGAGCTGGTGCCGTTCGAAAAGCCCGTCACGTGCCTGGGCGGCGTCGAAATCTGGCTCAATTCGCTGCTGGACACCGTCCGCGACACTGTCAAGAACGTCGTGGCCGTCCAAGCTCAGGCTTTGGTCGATCCTGAGTACGATTTCATCAAAGGTTTCACCCAGTACTGCGGTCAGGTACTACTGTTTTTGTTCAAATCCGATATATGATAGATAAATGTATAGATTAATTATTGATTTTGAAGATTCATGACAATTTAATTGGAGATGTGATTTGATGCGCAGGCCGGCTTGGTGGGCATCCAGATTCTGTGGACCAGAGACGCGGAAGTGGCGCTGCGCAAATCCAGGATCGACAGGATCATCATGAAAGTGACCAACGCCAAATTCTTGACGCTCCTCAACTCGCTCATCGACCTCACGTCCAAGGACCTGACCAAAATGGAACGGACCCGGTACGAAACCATGGTCACCATACACGTGCACCAGCGCGACATCTTCGACACCATCGTCAAGCTGAAGGTGAAGAACCTGTTGGATTTCGACTGGCAACAGCAGACCCGTTTCTATTACAACGAAGAAAACGACGACGTCATCGTCAGAATCACCGACGTCATCTTCATGTACCAGAACGAGTATTTGGGAATCACCGAGCGTCTGGCCATCACGCCCTTGACCGACAGATGTTACATCACTCTGGCTCAAGCCATATGTAAGAGCCGTTGACTGTTCTGATTCTGATTGTTCTTGAAATTGAAAACAAAAATTGTAGGGATCAACATGGGCGGTGCTCCGGCCGGTCCTGCTGGCACTGGCAAGACGGAAACGGTCAAAGACATGGGCAGGACCTTGGGCAAGTTCGTGGTGGTGTTCAATTGCTCCGACCAAATGGATTTCAGAGGATTGGGCAGGATTTTCAAGGGCCTTGCGCAGTCCGGCACCTGGGGGTGTTTCGATGAGTTCAACAGAATCGAGCTGCCCGTGCTGTCCGTGGCGGCGCAGCAGATTTACATCGTGCTCATGGCGCGCAAAGAGCGAAAGCCCACGTTTATATTCATGTACGTGCAATGTTTAGTATTCACTTGGTATTGCCACGTTTAGTATATGGCGACTTGCGACGTAATTGAATCTTCAAACGATGTCTGTGCAGGGACGGCGACACCGTCAGCATGAACATCGAGTTCGGCATATTCTTGACGATGAACCCCGGCTACGCCGGACGACAGGAGCTGCCGGAAAACCTGAAGATCATGTTCAGGAGCGTCGCCATGATGGTGCCCGATCGCCAGATCATCATCCGTGTCAAAATGGCATCTTGCGGTTTCAAAGACAACATCATCCTTTCCAGGAAGTTCTTCACTTTATACCAGCTCTGCGAGGAGCAGTTGTCCAAGCAGGTGAGATTCTGTGACCAGCAGTCTCTGCCCGAAACTGTGTAGTGAGCATAGGTTTTGGTAGAGCTCAGTTTCTCATTGAATTATTTCGATCCAGTTTAAAATCAGGCGGCGCAAAGTAGCAGCCAGGTGCAAACTACTAAATGCCTGATTGGCTTAAACACCTGATAAACTCCAAAGATACGCGAAATACCTCGGACGGGAGAGTGTACTTGAAATAGTAAAAAAAATATCCCTTGCTTGAAGAAAGTAGTTCTCAAATGGTTTTTTGCTATATGGTTAGCTCATCCCCACCTGGCCACCTGTTCAACATGTTGAAAGCATAGATCCCTGTGACGCGTAATACTTAGTATACAGGGTGAAAATTGAAAAATAAATCTTTGAAATTTTTTATTTCGATGAAACAATCATCAAGAAAAACAGTCTCTCCTTATTTAGCGACCTTATAGTATCCTATTGAACATTTGAAAAATGTACCCCTCCATAGTCGCTGGTACCCTACGTACAGGGTGTGGGATAATCTTATACCACGTGTAATTTACATCTACCTATTATTACTTGTTTCCTATAAAAGGAGACCCTTCGTTGTAATGAGCAGTTTAGATGAACATCTCATAGTATACACATGTGTCTTTACCTGCACCGCTTCACCTAAAAAACTACATAACATGGCGCTGCGAATATTCGAACTATAGAACATTAAAGGAGACTGTGACGTGGAATCGCCAAATAAATTATCATCGGGAAATCCTGTTGAACAATGGGAGCAGTGGCTCAGCAGATTCAAGATTTATCCAACGGCAATGGAAGTGGACAAAAAGGCAGAAACAATTCAAATCCCCCAACTACTTCACTTTGCTGGACCAGAGCTGCAGAAAATTCACCAAAATTTTCAATTCAACGAGCAAGAGAAAGACAAATTAGAAGCCGTGATCGAAAAGTTCAACAGATACTTCAAACCAAGAGAGAATTTATGTTTTCTTCGTTATAAATTCTTCCAGTCGCACCAAAGAGAGCAGACCCTCGAGCAACTTGTCACAGATTTGAAGAAACAAGCCTCACTGTGCAAATTCGAAAAATTAAATGACGACTCGATAACATGCGTGCTAATCAGTGGTAGCAACAACTCCGAAATCCGAGAAAAATTACTACAGCAGGAAGATTTAAAGCTTGAAGAAGCAATCAAAATATGCGCGATTCACGAACAAGCCAGGAAGCAGTCAAATAAAATTGAAAAGGACAACAACCATCAATACCTGAGCGAAGACCCATCAGTTGGTGCCATAAATCATTCCATCAAACAAACAATGAACAGGCGTCCACATACCAGACAACCTGTTGGAAATCGTTCCAGTAGCACTAGGAGACGGAGTAATTCGAACAGAAGACATCAGGTATCAAGGTCAGACAATGTAATTAACAACTGTACTAGATGTGGATCGTCACATCAAATTAACAAGTGTCCAGCATATTCAAAAACGTGTATGAAGTGTAAAAAAACAGATCATTTCGCCTCAATGTGTAGGTCGACAAGAAAAAATCAAATCAGTGCAGTTTTGAGTCATGATAATTCAAATGATACGACAGAATTCTATGTAGGTAGTCAGAAAATTGAGCATACTCAAATTAAAAATGTTATTGCGGGTGGTTGTTCCTGGATAACAAAGTTAGCAATTGAAAACAAACAAATCAAATTTAAAATAGATAGCGGAGCTTCAGTGAATCTAATGCCTATAAATATATACAAAAACGTTTTGAAATTGCCAATGAATGCATTGCAAACTCCTAAATTAAAACTAACTTCATACACAGGAAATCGAATTACTGTAGTTGGAACATGTGAATTATTTGTTCAATTGAAAATGAAAAATATCATTCTGATTGAATTCTATGTAGTTGAAAGCAATTCAAAACCTCTTTTAGGTTTACCAACGTGCATAAAGCTGAAACTCATCCAAAATACAGATACGTCGTGTATCAATGGAACTCGCAATGGAAATGAAGTTCAGGTGCATAATATTCGACATACAAAAGATACTGTCATGGGAAAATATGGAGATTTGTTTTTGGGGATTGGAGAAATAAATCCACCCTATGACATTAATTTAATTCCAAACGCACAACCGGTTATCACCCCAATAATAAAAGTACCATTTGCTTTACTGGACCCTCTCGAAAAGGCGCTAAATAATTTAGAAAAAAGTAAAGTAATAGAAAAAGCTGAAGGACCGAGTGATTGGATAAATCAATTGGTACTTGTCAAAAAGCCTGACATTCATTGAGAATCTGCCTTGATCCGTTTCATCTGAACAAATCAATTAAGAGAGAACACAGCAGATTATCGACTTTTGAAGAAATAATAAGTCGTATGTCCAGAGCTAAAATTTTTAGTAAATTAGATGCAAATCAAGCGCTTCATCAAATACCGCTTGATGACCCTGTCAGAAATTTCATATAAAAGCCTATAAAAAAAAATTATATGATTCCTATATGTTCTGTATACGGTTAGTGCATTTGCGATTTGTATATAGAAACCTATAGGAATCTTATTTGCCAATTGTATTACACAGCCTATAGAATCAAATGGGTCTTCTATGTGGGAATGCTGATAGATTCGACGTGAAATGGAAAAGCCAATACATTTCTATATGGTATTACATATAAACGCTTATTATCAAATAGCACATGGGGAATTGCAAATAGGTCTCTTGCATGAATATCACATACAAATCTATATTATGAATTCCAAATAAAGTTCCTTCTTAAGTATTCCTCGACATTTTTTGTGATTCTACAAATAAAACAAAATTCAACTTGATGTTCGATCCAATTTTTGGTGGTGTGTGCTGACTGTGCTGCACTTTTATCTCCAACATATAGAACACAAGCTGGATAGAAATTAAAAGCCATCATCATCAAATAAGACGCTACATTTTTTCTGCAAATCTTCCGATACTTTGAGCGTCTCGACACTGGCCGTCTTCCAAAAATTTCACATAGACAAAGGCACTGCCAGGGTCAGGCATCTTTCAAAATTCACGATTCAATAAAAACACTGAAGTGAACGTCCTGCGCGTCTGCTTTTTAGCGCATTTTCCATCTTGATGAAAATCGCTATTGCAACCGCTTTGTCCGTCCGTCCGTCCGTCCGTCCGTCCGTCCGTCCGTCCGTCCGTCCGTTCATTGAACTCCTCCCAAACTAGACGACCTAGCTTTCTAATTTTTTCGCTGTTACATAGCTGCCACTCCCAAAGGAGGGTTAGGTTATATTGGATGTCTATATTGCGCCGCCAACATAGAGAAAACCGCCCCCGATAAACTTGAAATAACATAATATTGCACTTTCTACCAGACCTGATGCTCTGGTGCTCTCATTTTTTGAATAATACATAGTTGCCACTTATAAACGTAAGCCAAGAAATATTCCGTCATCAATATGCGCCGCCGACATGAAAAAACTGCTAAAAACCGCCCCCAATCACTTTAAAATGAAAAACATAAACCCGAAGACATAGCGATCTGATTCTTTCGGTATATAAATAGCTGACTAAAAATGGGAAAGGATGGGCTACTTTTGGTTAGTCGCCGCCCTCAGATTCCGCCCCCCAATCGATAAAAAGTGCAATAAAATGAAAAACATAAACCCGAAGACATAGCGATCTGATTCTTTCGGTATATAAATAGCTGACTAAAAATGGGAAAGGATAGGCTACTTTTGGTTGGTCGCCGCCCCCAGATTCCGCCCCCAAACGATAAAAAGTGCAACTTTCACAAATGTTACTGATTGAGATGTTCCCTTAAACATTCAGGAACTGCCAACTCAAATTGTGCAACGTTTGCTCAGCCGAACGCTGCCGCTCCCACACGCCGCCCCCAAAGTAAGAGATAAATGAAAAACATGAACCCAAAGACAAAGTGATCCAAGTTTTTCGCTATATGGATAGCTGACTAAAAATGGAAAAGGATGGGCTACTTTTGATATGGCGCCGCCTCCAGCTTCCGCCCCCAAAAGAAAAAAAGTGCAACTTTCAACAATTTTCACTGATTTAGCTGATACTGTCACCTCGAACATTTAGAAGCTCTTGACTCAAACTGTGCAAGAATTTCTTTGCCAAACTCTGCCGCTCCCACACGCCGCCCCCAAAGTGAGAGATGAATGTAAAACATAACCCTGAAGACATAGCTATTAAATTGTTCCGCTATATAGATAGCTGACTAAAAATGGGAAGAGATAGGCCACTTTTGATTAGTTGCCGCCTCCAGCTCCCGCCCCCAAACAAAAAAATGCAACTTTTACAATTTTTATTGATTGTCATATTTCCTTAAACATTTAGAAACTCTCAACTCAAACTGTGCAACAGTTACTTTGCAGAATGCTGCCACCCCCACACGCTGCCCTCAAAGTAAGAGATAAATGGAAAACATGAACCCGAAGACATAGCGATCTAATTCTTTCGCTATATGGATAGCCGACTAAAAATGGGAAAAAATAAACTACTGCTGATTAGCCGCCGCTCCCAGCTCCCGCCCTCAAACAAAAAAATATATTGATGAGTGAAAGAGTTTTCATTCGAATCTATTTCATTGGCAAGTACCCCATTCTGATAACACAATATCACAATGAGTTTCGAGTGAAGAAAGTGGGCAAGGAATGGTGTTTCTCCTTCAACCAAATTTCTTTACGTTCACAATATGCCTCTTTGAGAAAATGCGCTACTGAGACTCACGCACGTGAAGGCATACTCACTTGTTTCACTTTTTTTCGCACAAGTCAAACCAAGCGTGCGGGAACTGGACACTTGGGCAAGCAACTGAGATACATAAGAAACCTGTATTGCCGGTTTCATTCGCGGCAAATTCAAACATCAGAAATATTTTTTGTATCTGCAAATAGAGCGAGCAAGGATATATTCTTTATATGTAGTCACAAATAAAAATCCTATATGCATTTATTAGATCTCAGCGCGATAGGGATTTTTCATACAGAGACTAATAAAGTCGCTTTGTAATTCCAGATAAAGAATATTGATTAGTGTTTCATATAGAAGCCAGTAGGTTTGATAACATATAGAACTATTCTTCATATAGATCCCAGTAAGTTCAGATAAATCCTTATAAAAGCAAATACAATTTCTATTTGTTTGTATATGAAATTTCTAACAGGGGAAGGAAGTTCAAATCTCTGCACATTCGGTACACTCTTTGGAAGGTACAAGTGTAGTGATCTACTTAATAACCTCGTGCAAGTATGATATGTCAGCACATTCTTGTACCATTATTATACCTATTTAAGCAGCAACGTAGGCTAGGAACGAACAATTATAATAAACACCATAAAACACTCAACACGTGTTTGTATTTCGAGCACCTGCCCAAAGGGCACCTCATGGCGACCGTGACGTAAAGTTCCTGAAAAAGTCAAGTGCAAGGTCCTAAGAAGATGAAAACTGAAAGTGAATAATTCGTGAAAAATGGCAAATAAACTAAGCCAATAATGGGTGCCAACCGGCACGCAATCGAAGAAAATTTTTGCAACGACCAGGGCACTACGAAGTTCCAAGTTCCAGACGTATGCGTTGAATAAACCGAGCGGACCATGGACCCAATGAAGAGAAGGAACCCAATCCCTAGTAGAGGCTCCTTGAGATGCGATTCCAACAGCGATCCATCTCCAGTACCACCCACTCTGTAGATGCTTCATTGACAACAGCAGCAGCTCCGCAGACAGCAGATTTTGCTTGAGATTTTCCGTGTTGTGACGAACTTATAATGAAAAATGTGCAACTATACCAGAAATATTATGCCAATGAACTATATGTGAGTAAAACGGAAACATTTAATCGCGCAACGGAAGCATTATTTTAGCGTCAATATGTCAATAACTTAATATTATTTTTTAGCGTAAATTTTTCTACAATGTATACAGGTAATTTAGGTGTCTTAGATTTTTTTCCAAGAACTGAAAATTTGAGTTGTCTAGGATGAATAATAATTAATAATGACGAAATAATTACCTAAACCTTGGTAAATCATGTCAAATGGAATTAAGAAATCGGATATCTAAAATTTAATAGACTAGAAAGTGATGAAATCTGAAAAGTTGAATGAGAAAATAAATTTTGCTATGAATATGCTATGAATAATAATACGTCGTTTGTGATAGTCAAAATCTCATTGATATCCAGGAAGTTCCGGCGACAGAATATGAAGTAATAATGAATTGAATTACTATTAGAACTCACTAGAGTTAGTATTGACTTAGGACATGCTAATCAGGTTTGACCGGTGAGAAGAGTAAAAGATGAATTATGGAAAAAAGAAGCTTCAGCATAAAGAAGAAATATATGAAGTATATAAATGCCTTTCAGATAGAAGAAAAAGACGTCTCATCAACTGTAAAACGTAAAAACCTTAATAATTTCGCGATGTTATTATGATTTTTATCTCTTACGATGATTTTATCCAATTATCCTGAAAAAATTTAGCACAATACTCTTTGACATGGATTTTTATTGCAGTGAAGTTTCAAATGAAAAGGTTTTCCCTCACCTCGAAAAAGGAAAATTTTTATTATATTGTAACATTTTTTTGTTATTATACTTTTGTTAATTTTAAGTGAAAACAAACAAGCTATTTATTTCCTGTTTGTATTTTTTTCAGTTTGAATTGGTGTTCGAATTTTTTCAGATTCAAATTCATCAGGTATTTTATTATTTTGCTATTTATTTTGAAAGACACTATGATGGAATATTTGTAAGAATTTTATTGAATCGGCATTTGTAATTTATTGTTTACATCGACACAAGTAGCTTTAAGAAATAAAATTATTCGCAAACATGCGTTATTTTTTTAGAAATAAGATTTATTGATGTAATATTTGTTTTTAAATTTGAATTTTTAGTTTGTAAAGGGTAAAAATGCGACAGGTATGCATCATACTCCCAAAAGGGGAGGTGTAGTGATCTACTTAATAACCTCGTGCAAGTATGATATGTCAGCACATTCTTGTACCATTATTATACCTATTTAAGCAGCAACGTAGGCTAGGAACGAACAATTATAATAAACACCATAAAACACTCAACACGTGTTTGTATTTCGAGCACCTGCCCAAAGGGCACCTCACAAGTATAAAAGGTTACCCTATGGTATTACTTGTTCGCCCGAAATATTCAATGAAAGGTTCAAAAGTATTTCCAATTGCAATAATGTAGGAGTGTACATCGATGATATTATTATTTGGGCAAAAGATCAAAAAGAACATGACGAGATTCTTGAAAAAGTATTGAATTCAGCCAGAAAGCATGAAGTCAAATTCAATCTAGCAAAATGCCAAATTGCGGTTAATGAAATTAAATTTATGGGACACATTATAAATGAGAAAGGAATAGAAATTGATACAAATCGAGTTGAAGCTATGAAAGAAATGCCCACATCAAAGTGTAAAAAAGACGTTCAGCGTTTGATCGGTGTTGTAAATTATGAATATAAATACATTCCAAACTATTCAATAGAAACACAGGCACTGAGAGATCTTTTGAAAAAAGAGACACTTCAGTTGAGAAGAACCTCAAATACAAGCTTTTGAAAAAATTAAGAAAAAATCAACTCAAAGTCCTGTTTTACAGTTTTTTAATCCCAAGAAAAATATCACGGTGTCAGTAGATGAAAGTCAAAACGGCGTAGGTGCATGCCCACTACAAGAAAACAAACCAGTCTGCTATTCATTAAAATCATTCACAGAAACACAGAGATTATATTCCCAGATAGAAAAAGAAATGTTTGCAGTTTTATACGGGTTGCAAGAATTTCACGATTATATTTTTGGAAGACAAGTCATAGTGGAAAGTGACCATAAACCACTTTTGGCCATAATTAAAAAACCAGTCGATAAATGTCCGCCCAGACTACAACGTTTGCGGTTACAATTACAAAAATACCAATTCACTTTAAATTACAGAAGAGGTAGCGAACTGATAATTGCAGACGCATTGTCGCGAGCCTATTTGCCTGAAACGGACTCAAATGACGAAGAAAATATGTCAATAAATGAAAACGAACAAATATGCGGTATTAATTCAGGTTCAAATATTACAGATGAATATCTCGAAAAAATAAAAATTGAAACTGAAAAAGATGAAGAATTGAAGATTGTTTCTCAAATTGTTACCAGGGGCTGGCCAAATACCAATAAAGTAAACGAAAAAATTGAAATTTATACGAAGTACAAGAGCGAACTAACAATAAATAACGGTATTATTCATAAAGGGCAAGCATGCGTCATTCCAAGGTCATTGTGAAAAGAAATCCTGGGTAAAATACATTACAGCCACTTCGGTTATAACAAAAGTGTGAAAATGAGCGAGGACAGTGTATGCTGGCCCACCATCCCAAACGAATTAAGACAATTGATAGAATTCTGTCCGATTTGCCAAAAATACAACCGATCTCAAAGAAATGAGCCGTTGCGTACCCATGACGTACCTGCGATCCCTTGGTTCAAAATAGGTACCGACATTTTCGAACTGTTTGGGGAACAATACTTAATCCTAGTAGACTACTATTCTAAATTCGTAGAAGTGGAGAAGCTTACCGGAAAAGCAATAAAATTATCAAAATAATGAAAAGCATTTTCTTTGAAAAGCAGCAGGTCCTCAGTATACCGCCATAAATTTCGAGAATTTCAGCTCTGAATGGGGCTTCAAACATTTAATCACCTCACCATATCATAGCCAGTCCAACGGCATGGCCGAGCGGCAGGTACAAAACGTGAAAAATATTTTCAAGAAAGTCCTAGGAGATAACAAAGACCTAGATATGGCACTGTTACAATGGAGAAACACTCTTATTTTTGAAAACACAGCTTCATCCGAAGTACTAATGTCGAGGCGCACCAGAAATCCTTTGTTACCTCTTAACGTAAATAAATTTCAGACGCACATGATCAATACAAAGAAATACATGAAACATCCGAAGGAGAAAGAAAATTATGCAACGGATTATTATAATCAAAGAAACGGAGTCAGACAATTGAAACCATTGGCAAATGATCAAAAAGTTTGGGTACAGTTGAAACCAAATTCAAACTGGCAACCAGGAATAATCATCAGCAGGCTAGGTGAACATCAAATCAATCCAGACAAAAGCCAATTCCAGCTCTATTACAAGCTTATAATCTCTCATTCAAGATATAAAAATGTCACATTCCTCAAACTCCCTAAACACAACCTACAGGCTGAAACATACCTTATTTGTTGTATTTTTTTCCGGATAAAATTAATTAGGATAATAATCTTATCTGGTTTACTGGAAAGCTCAGAGTTTTCCGCAAGCTATTTAAAAAATTTGCGTTCCTAATATCACTCTGACTTGATATACAGGACGAATTATATGTTGCTTCAACTTTTGTTGTGTAAGGAGTTGCTAAGAAAATTGTCTTTAGCAACTCTTCGCACAATCAAAATCGCGAAAATGCTTGATGCTACAGTAGCCAGTAGTTGCAGTGATTGCAGAAATGTAAATTTTTGATATGTTTTGCCAAATACTTTAGGCTCTCCTTTGAAGTGGGTAAGGTTATCATCCTAAATTAATGTGACCCAGGAAAAAAATTGAAGGAAAAAAGGGTATTCAACCCTGCATGTCATGTTTCAGCAGTTTAAAGAATGTAACATTTCCATATCTTGAATGGGAGATTATAGACTTCTAACACAGCCGAAATTGGTCTTTGTCCGGATTGATTTATTGAAAAAAAAATTGATTCCACCCTGTACGTAGACTACCAGCAGCTATCGAGGAGTGAGTTTTTCACACATTCAGTAGGAGACCATAAGGTTGCTGAATAATGAGAGGCTGTTTTTTTCGTGAATTATTTCACCGGTATAAAAAAGTTTGAAGATTTATTATTTAATTTTCACCCTGTATACTAAGTAATACGCGTCACAGAGATGTATTCTTTCAACATGTTGAACAGGTGGGGATGGGCTAACCATATAGCAAAAAACCGTATGAGAACTACTTTCTTCAAGCAAAAGTTCTATTTCAAATATACTAATAAGGAATCATCGTTCAAGAATAATACTGCTTAGCTGAGAATAACAATAATGATTCGTGTAATTGAACTGTGAAAAACTGCTTCCAGGTCCACTACGATTTTGGCCTGAGGAACATCTTGTCCGTGTTGAGAACGCTAGGCGCGCAAAAGCGAAGCCATCCGACCGACACCGAAGAAACCATCGTCATGAGAGTGCTGAGGTTGGCCCGTCCGTGTAGGTATTCAGCGGCATCACCTAATAACGAAACGACCGTTTCAGAGACATGAACCTGAGCAAACTGATCGACGAAGACGAACCTTTGTTCTTGTCCCTCATCGAGGACATGTTCCCCGGCATCAAGCTGTCGACGCACGCCTGGAAGGACCTGCAGAGAGCCATCGGCAACCAGTCGGCCGGCATGGGCCTGATCAACCACCCCTCCTGGAACCTGAAGCTCGTCCAGCTGTACGAGACGTCGCTGGTGCGTCACGGCCTGATGGTGCTGGGTCCCACTGGTGCCGGCAAGACCAAGTGCATGCTGTGCTTGACGCGGGCCATGTCCGAAAACGGCCTGCCCCACAAGGAGATGCGCATGAACCCCAAGGCGATCACGGCACCGCAGATGTTCGGCCGCCTGGACGTGGCCACCAACGACTGGACCGACGGCATATTCTCGACGCTGTGGCGGCGCACGTTGAAAATCAAAAAGACCGACTTCGTCTGGTTGGTTCTGGACGGCCCCGTCGATGCCGTCTGGATCGAAAACTTGAATTCCGTGCTGGACGACAACAAAACCCTGACCCTGGCCAACGGAGATAGGATCGTGATGGCCGCCAATGGCAAGCTGGTGTTCGAACCGGACAACGTGGACAACGCCAGTCCGGCGACCGTGTCCAGGATGGGCATGGTGTTCATGAGCGCGTCCGTGCTGCCTTGGCAGCCGATTCTGGAAGCGTGGCTCAAGACGAGGGCGCAGCAGGAGGCCGACGTGCTGCGCAACGTGTTCAACAAGATTTACGGCGACGCCCACACCTTCCTGCAGGCCAGGCTCAAGCCCAAAATGATGGTGCGCGAGGCCCTGTACATTAGACAGTGCTACGACATGCTGACCGGCGTTTTGGATACCGGCGATGAAACCAGTAAGTGTTTCATGCTGAGGGTCGATCAGTCATGCTGGGACTTCGTTAGCGCTTTTACTCCTTAAGGTGGTGGTAGGAGAGGTTTTTTACTCTTGATGGGACCAAAAGAACGACAGAGGAGACCAATAGTTGCCGTCCTCTTGATAGTAGTAGTTGCCTTTGGCGAGGCATTGAAGAAGGGTAGCTTTTGGGCTTGTGACAAATGTTTACTCGGCTTCACAACCGAGTTTTCACTATTAACGAGGATGACTATCCGCAGAGGTGTGGACCGACAAGCAGCTGGAGCGTCTGTTCATATTCTGCATGATGTGGTCGCTGGGCGCGATCCTCGAGCTGGACGACCGCGGCAAAATGGAGAACTTTTGCACGACGCACCCGGCCAAACTGGACTGGCCCAAGCCGAAAGAAGACGAAACCATATTCGAGTACGTCGTCAATCCGAAGACGGGTCTGTGGCAGCACTGGCGCGAGCGCGTCGAAGAGTTCCTCTATCCCACCGATTCCGTCCTGGAATTCACCAACATCCTGGTGCCGAACGTCGACAACGTCCGGACTGGGTTCCTCATCGACAACATCGCCAAACAGAACAAGGCCGTCCTGCTGATCGGTGACTGCTTCTTTGATTTCCTTCTTGCTCCTGCACCTACTTCTGCTCCTGCTTCTGATTCTGCTTTGGCTTCTGCTTTGGTTCCTGCTTCTGTTCCTACTTCTGCTCCTGCTCTTGCTTCCGCTTCTGCTCCTGCTTCTGTCGCTTCCACTACTGTCTCTTCTTCTGTTTTTCCTTCTGCTCCTGTTTTTTCTTCTGCTCCTGCTTCTGCTCCTGCTCCTGCTACTCCTTTCATGTTCTGCGCGTAACAGATAACTACTACACGAATTGATCGCAGGCGAACCTGGTACCGCCAAAACCGTAATGGTCAAGGGATACACCGACCAGTTCGATCTGGAATTCAAAGCGAGCAAGTGCTTCAATTTCTCTTCGGCAACCACGCCGAACATGGTCCAGGTATTTCGCAATCGAAAAAAAAACAATCTCCGTGGTATTCTGAAATGTTTTTTCCAGCGCATCATCGAATCGTATGTGGACAAACGCGTGGGCACGACGTACGGCCCTCCTGCCGGCAAAACGCTGACGATATTCATCGACGACATCAACATGCCGGTCATCAACGATTGGGGCGACCAGATAACCAACGAAATCGTCAGGCAGTGCATGGAAACCGGCGGGTTCTACAGCCTGGACAAGCCGGGCGATTTCTCGACCATCGTCGACGTCATGTTCTTGGCCGCCATGATCCATCCGGGCGGTGGCCGCAACGACATACCGCACCGGCTCAAGAGGCAGTTCAGCGTGTTCAATTGCACGCTGCCCAGCACCACTTCCATGGACATAATTTTCAGTAAGTTCTTGATCAACCAGAAGTAAATGTTTCAAGACGTCGCGTCCTGAAGGTGCGATAACTTGATGAATATGAAGGTTCTCTCTGAGGTCTCCAGTGTGAGGTCTGTTTGGACCACCACAGTTTTTCTCAGCGCAGTGACGCTGCTACAATAGTGACGACAGAAGAACCTTGAGAAGTACCTAGATACGGAAATGAAATGAAAACAAAAGTGTACGTCACCGAGGTCTTTTTAGAGTTATAATTGGCTCCGGTCTGGCTTCTGTGTCCTTCCAGGATCGTCGGCGGTCGGGTGCCCATTCCTGCCGTAGCGATGCGGCATCCAGGCGGCCCAGAGTGATGTTACCGACTAGCTCACTTTTATGGCGTCTTAACGCCACCGCTGAAGAAGGCTTGCGCCGCACCTGGTGCCTCGATGCAGTGCAGCGGACACTGAAGTGAAGTAGGATGCAGGAGCCCCCCCCCCCCCCCCCCCCGACCGACGTCCTGAAACAACTCAAAATACCGGCAGATTATTAGACCTCGACAAAATGTCAAGAAGAAATAAAACAATAAATTGACGACGGGGTCAACAATCTCAGATCAGGTGTTCGCACACAGACGTTGATCAATTTCAGTGACAAGCATTACCACGGTGAAATGCTGAAGGCACGAAAATACAAGACATAAGCTGTCCGGATGCTGAGGGCTGTCCGGCCAGAATTAAAACTCAACAACAGGGATTTACGAATTCAGCAAAATGATTAAATCACGAAAATAATTCAGAAGGCTAGGCCGACAGCGACAGGCGAATGATTTTTTGAACTTGTCTTGTAAAGCGATTGGAATTTTCCTCACGGGGTGGATCACAGGTTTGATTGATTCATCTATTTCAATATGGTATGACTTACTAATTTTACCTATACCTTTGAAGACTTTCACTTTGTGAACTTTCCGGATTAAATCAAGTTCTACACATGACTTTAGGCCTAGGATAGCTTTGTGCTCCCCTTTGATTACGAAAAAATTCAAATTGAAAATTTTCCCGTTGTGTTTCGCTGGAAGTGTGCATTTTCCCAAAATCGGAAGTTTGTTTCCAGTATATGATATTAACTTATCATTAGCTTCTATTAAATTTATATTGTGGAAATATTTCCTGATTGATTGTTATTTATGATGTTACAGCTAGCGCCTGAGTCGATTTTAAAATTTATATTATATGGCTTGAATGTTAAATTGACATTCCACGTTTCTTTGCTTTTTATGTTATTTACAACATTAATTATATCTACATTGAGTTCGTCGTCGTCGTCTACGGAATGTATTAGTACTAGCGGTTCACAACCTAATCTGGTACAATCCTGCATTTTTTGATACAAACAAGAACTTCGGCACAATTGTTCCTGGATCGAAAATTAATAATTTGGCCCGCTGTTCTTTTCGATTACCCCCTGCTGGTCCGGGATTTGGGGGGGTACAAGGAGTACATGACTATTTTTTGCTGCAACCACTAAACACTGCTGTCGAATCATGTTTGATGTCATTTCTGGATAACTAGAGCCTGCTGATCACGATGTTGCCACTGTCAGAATTATGCGCCTGTCGGGAGACAATGTAGAGATGCCAGTTTTACGATGGGGGCTTCCTGAATTCATAAATTTTGGTCATCGAAGGGGATGTGTGGGGCATCATTTCTGACATAATCGAGGTCTGCGAACTCATTTCTTGTTGTAAAAATGTAATTTGTTTGAAACCGTGGAAAATATGATGGGTCAAGATTATGATTATTGATTTTCAAACATTTACGATTCACATTGATTCCACTTTTGTTGCACTTTTGATTACGCTGAGCTAGCGGGTCACGATACCGCCATTGTCGCGGCGCTGCGTTCGCTAGAAGTCGAGTTATGACGGGCTTATTCGAATTGGAAAAGTTCTTGGAGGTCGCTGCAGTGGCCATTCAAAAAAGAGTGGAATATAATTTCGACTGCCTTTAGACTCAGAGAGTCTACTTTTTTGCATAAAAATGAAATTCTGTCAATATTGAGCGGGCTCATGAAATGGGGACCTTGTACTTTCTGGTCTACAAGCACTCGCCTTGAACCTTAAAAAAAATTTTCAGCATAAAATGATGACGGCGATGCGATGCTGTCATCCTTGAAGCGATACGTCAACCAGAAGCCGATTAGGGGCTGTAACTCTTTGTACATGGGGTGATGTAGTCTTGAATTAGGTTAGTTTGGTCTTGAAATTTGATGTGTTGGGCATAATTTCTAATGTTTTTTGGGTCGCTGATTTCATTTCTCGATGCAAAATTTTGATTGACTTACAAGCGGAGTTGTAGTTGTCTTAGTACATGGGAGATATCCCCCCTCTCCCCGAATTCTAACCGAATCAAAATTTCGCATTGAGAAATGAAATCAGCGACCCAAAAAACATTAGAAATGATGCGCAACACATCATATTGCAAGACCAATCTAACCTAATTCAAGACGCGCATACCAAGTACAAAGAGTTACAGCCCCCACTCGGCTTCTGGTTGACGTATCGCTTCAGCGATGACAGCATCGCATTGGCGGCATCAATTTATGCTGAAATATATTTCTTCAAGGATTCAAACAAGTGCTTGCGTAGAAAAAAAGCGGAAAATCTATATTTCATGAGCCCCCTTAATATTGACAGAATTTTATCTTTATGCAAAAAAAGTAAGTTTGATGACTCTAAAGGCGGCCGAAATTATACTCCACACTTTCCTTAACGGTCCATATAGCCAGTTTCAGGAATTATTCCAATTCGAAATTATTCGTCATAAGTCGACTTCAGGAGAACGCAGCGCCTCGGCAATGACGGCATAATAATTCGCTGACCCAGCCTGATAAAAAGTGCAACAAAACTCAGTTCAATGCGAATCGTGAATGTTTGATGATCGATAATCATAATTTTGACCCCTCATATTTTCCACAGTTTCAAACCAATCACATTTTTACACAAAGAAACAAGTTCGCAGACCTCGATTATGTCAGAAATGATACCCCACACATCGATGACCAAAATTTGTTATTTCAGAGAGTCCCCACTGCAAGTCTGACAGCTCTACCTTGTCTCCCGACAGGCGCATCATTCTAACAGTGGCGACATCGTGATCAGCAGGTTCTAGTTATTCAGAAATGACATCAAACATGAATCGATAGCGGTGTTTAGTACTGTTTAGTGCTTGCAGCAAAAAATAGTCATGTGCCCCTTGTACCCTTTAAGTCCCGGACCAACAGGGGGTAATCGAAAAGAACAGCGGGCCAAATTATTTATTTTGGTTCTAGGAACAATCATGCTGAAGTTCTTGTTTGTATTACAAAGTGCAGGATTTTTTTGTGTACCGCTAGTACTCTATTGCATCTCCGCGCGTTCTGCGACACACTGTAGCAAAGTGATTTTTCTGATGGCAATTTGAGCACATCTTACCAAATGCAGGACATTTTCGGATCGGATGATCCTTTCCGCACCTTGTACATCCTTTTATTATGGGTGTTGATTGTTCCGTTCTCGGCGGTTTGCCGTTCCGGTGTTTTTCATATGTCGAGGCGGCCTTCGAACTACCTGAGTTTATGAATGTTCCATCTTCATTCTGTAATTTGTATGTTCTAGGTCTAATTTTGCTTGAGACAAATGCAAATTTCTAGGGATTTTTGGGTTTAGGTTCGTATCCTACCGACTGCGCCATGTTATAACTTCGCGGGGCCATTGGGCACTTCGCGAAGTTATGAAAGGGAGCATGGGTGGTGTCTGCCTCTGTCGTGCACGGCTGCTCGCGCACGGTAGCGCGTTGCACGAGGAGGCCAGCCGAATCTTGGACCGGAAAATGACGGCGGTCAGCATGGGAGCGTGCTAAGCGACGTGCGGCCAGCGTGTCAAGCATTGCACGCTGTGCGTGGGCGTTGGCTGTCAGTGTACATGAACTGTCATGGTCGACCTCCGCCATTTTGTCGACGGACAGTGCGGGAGCGAAACTGTGGAACCTAGCTCGCACGGGGCGCAATTTTTGCCCCCGTAAGCGGCCTGAAATAACTGATTTTGCATGCTGGATTTAGCCCCACGCTAAAATCCAACGCTAATCGCTCACCTGGAATGCAAGTAGAGGCGGCCGCGTGAGCCAAATTTAGCTCGACGTTATCATGTAGAACATTTTTCGGCGACTGTCACTCCGGTGCCAGATGACAGTGCTACCACTACCATAACTCAAAACTCACCGCTCTGCGCACTCCGCAGAGGCAGGGCCGGACTAAGCTCATCCAAATTTCGCGAGCCGTCACACATGTTAACCGGAAAAATCTGAAGTCCATACAAAAAAAGAATCCGTTGGACGTTGAAGCATTCATCGTTGGTCAGTCTAAACAACACTCGAACATTTGGAAAGGTGCATTGAAAATTTTCCAAAAGAAAGCTTCTCAGGTCTTATTATACTTGATCAACTTGAAGCTCGACTTGAAGTAGGGTCTTTTCGAAAGATTTTCGACGAGTTCTTCACTTCAAAAAACTTGTAAGGTCAGTTTAGAGCAAAAAAGTTATAGCAAACCATACTTGAATCCATCGAAAGTTGCATCGAGAAATTTTTCGGGAGAAAACTTCTGAGGTCAGTCTAAACAATACTTGAAGCAAACCAGGGGCTCTTTGGATGATTCTTCGACGAGATCCCCATACGGAAACTTGTAAGATCAGTTTAGTTAGTCTATGCTAGAAAACAATCAAGAAGACGGCAAGTTGTACATCAGGGGGCTTCTGACTCTTCTGAGTAACGCTTCTGTGCTTAACCATACTTGAACCATTCGAAAGAGGCATAGAGGAATTCCACAACAGAAACTTCTGATGTGAACTGTTGAGGATATTTCTTGACGAGTTTCCAGCAAAATGAAGCTTCCAGAGTCAGTGCAGACCAAGTCAGAACCGAGGTCGAAACACATCCTGTGAATCTTTCGGGATAATGCCGATTAGAAGATCTTCACTTTTAGACCTTCACCTTGAATGTTGCAGAGCAGATTGCGTGCGGCTACTTCTGCCCGGAACGCTTCAAGGACGTGATCGTCGATTTCATGTCCAAACTGATACCGCTGACGAGGCACGTTTGGCAAAAGACCAAGGTGAAGATGCTGCCCACGCCCGCCAAGTTCCACTACGTGTTCAATCTGCGCGACCTGTCGCGCATCTGGCAGGGCATCCTGACCGTCCAGACCCTCGAGTGTCCCAACCTGGCTTCGCTGCTGAAGCTGTGGCGGCACGAGTGCACGCGCGTCATTTCCGATCGCTTCGTCAGTCCGGTGGACCGCTCGTGGTTCGAAAATTTGCTCAAGTCGCAGGCCGAGGAGGAGCTGGACCCCAACGATTTCCGCAGCTTCACCGAAGACGAAACGTTCTGGGTGGATTTCCTCCGCGAACAGCCCGAAGCGACCGGCGACGAACCGGAAGACTTCTGCTTCGACGCGCCCAAGATCTACGAGGAGATTCCCAGCTGGAGTTTTTTGAAAGAGAAGCTGTTCTGTGAGCTGACCACGCGGTAAATGTTTGTTTGTTTCTGACGTTTTTTTTTGTTTCAGCGTTCCAGGACCAGTACAACGAACAAGTGCGAGGTGCCGCAATGGACATGGTGTTCTTCCACGACGCCATGGTCAATTTGATGGTTATATCCAGAATCGTGCGGTCGGCCAGAGGAAACGCACTTTTGGTCGGCGTCGGTGGTTCTGGAAAGCAGAGTTTGACCCGCTTGGCCTCGTTCATTGCCAACTACAAGACGTTCCAGATACAACTAACCAGGTTCGTCCCTCTTCTGCTTACATTCAGATATCTAGTAGATGTTCAATGGGTGCTTGATAGTTGTATAGTGGAAGTCTGATAGATGATTTTATTTCGATAGGACGTACAACGTCAACAACTTGATGGACGACATGAAATACCTCTACCGCGTGGCCGGATTCGAAGGTCACGGCATGACGTTCGTCTTCACGGACAACGAAATCAAAGAGGAAACGTTCCTGGAATCGCTGAACAACATCCTGAGCTCAGGCGAGATAGCCAATTTGTTTGCCAAAGACGAAATCGACGAGATCCAGTCGGAACTGATACCGGTGATGAAGAAGGTCCAGCCGAAGCGTCCGCCCACCGTCGACAATCTGTACGATTTCTTCATCGGCAGGGCCAGGGCCAATTTGCACGTCGTGCTCTGCTTTTCGCCGGTACGTTCGTCATCTATTCACCAACAATCAATTCTTCAACGCAAGTAGCGTTTCTGATCACACGGGGTTCTTGATCGAAATCACTTTGCATTGCGATGTGTTGCATCATGACGGTGACATCATATTCACATATTTCTCTATATTCCTCGTCGTAGACCACTTCTCTGTGCATATTGGCAACATCGTTCAGTTTTTGTTTGGGTTTTGATCTCTGTTTTGCTGTTATTTTCATCTTAGTGGTGTCGCGCCAGGCAGTCAATACCTGTGACATTTGATTGGTATCAAGAAAAGTTCAAACCCTCCAGTTTCTGACACCAGTAGAAGGATTATTTTTACTGGGCTTCAACTCCCAGGTTGGTTTGATTCTCAACCACGATCAGACTCGGACGAAGGCCTACCCTCCCGGAGAGTTTTAACTTACTTATTTGACCTGCTCGCTTGACATTGCATCACTTTATGTTGACACTTCAACTATTTTCTCATGTTATGCTGTGTCTACTCTAGACATGTCTCTGGCCCCTTTTACTTGTAACCTGTACCTACTTGAAGTCAAGTTCAACTGTTTATATCACTTGAGCAAACTCTTAACTGTATCCAAAGCAATCGCATAATTTCAGCAACAAATCAGTTGTTGAATTATTTCTCCTGATTTTCAGAAGCTTTTCTCATACAAATTTTCCACTCGTCTTGTACCGTATTATCAAAAACTTTCCTTCTCTAGGCAGGCTTTGGTCTGGTCATTGGCAGGCAAACGAGGCTGATTTTGGCCAGGCCACAGCCTGCCCAGAGGAGAAAAGTTTTTGATCATATGCTATCTCTGTATGTCTTCGTTCTGCTTTCAGGTGGGCGAAAAGTTCAGGAGCAGGGCCCTGAAGTTCCCCGGTCTGATATCCGGATGCACCATCAACTGGTTCTTCCCCTGGCCCAGGGACGCCCTGATCGAAGTGTCGGAGCACTTCTTGAGCAGGTTCACCACCGTGTCCACGCCCGAAGTCAAGCACGAGCTCATCCAAGTCATGGCCGAGATTCAAGATGGCGTCGCCGAGTTTTGCGACCAATACTTTGACCGGTAAATCGGCTGCAACACGCGTCCGCACCTGCGTCCCCGCGGTTTCAGATCCGGCGGTCGCGGGTTCGAACCCCAGACGGGCCACACGCGAAGACGCTCCCTTTTGTGCTCATCTCGACGTGTGTAATCAGTTTCACGGCTTTTTTCATCAGAGTAGGTTACTAAGCTATGATTAAAGGGTTTGCGCTGGTACGAACGAATGGTACCATCGAGGGTACCATGCTGACTTGATGACAACGTCTTGGCCGCTAGTTGCTTTGATGTGTCATGTATATTGTTATGGTTGTCAGCGTCATTGTTACTTGATGTACGCGTAGGAAAAAATTTCCGAGATTAAATAGTGAGAATAGGGGAACGTCGGTTTCCTTGAAATAAAAATTTGCTGTGGTCGATAAGGGGAGAGCGGGGCTGGTTTGGATAAGGAGAACTTCCGAAGAGTTTCAAAAAAGCGCCCTTGTAATATACATATACCTAGGGGATGATGGGGGTCGATTTGAATATCTTTCACCTACGTATTAAAAATATAAAGTATAAAACATGAACACAAATCTCACCGCAAGTCACCATTTGTAACAAGCGAGGGTTAGGGGTGCTTAACCCCTTTATTGAAATATATAAAAATTCATCAACTACGGAAAAATCCCAGCACTGATCGTCATTTGTAACACCAAAGATGGGGTGAATGTTGAATATAATAAAATATGAGCGAAAACTGGAAACGCAATGGAAATAGTCAAAGACATTTCCAAGGTGTTGAATGATATGAAAATGCCACCAATTGTAAAACTGTTTTTGATGTTCAAATAAACTAAACAATTAAAACACAATAAAATAGGTATGTATGATAATAAGTATTACAAGTTCTTGTACCTTATGTACGGCTTGGGGGAACCGTAGTAGGTCGATGACCCTATATGGTCGTTCAGAATAGGGGGTGCTTAATCCTAAGGGTAGTAACGTGAACTGCCACACTGGCTCAGTTATTTTATATGGAGAGGCAGATCCATAGGCGGAGGGGAACAGACCATTTGGGTACATCTTGGAGTTTTAATCTTGGTTGGGGTAGCGTGCATTTTAGCTTATCTATTTCTAGCTTTAACTCTTCGGGAAGGCGTTTAGATGAGTCCGGCAGACGAGGCATTTGAATCGAGTAGAAACCTCCAGCTATTTACCTGTCTACGTGAAGGGTAGTCAGGTAAACAAGAGATTTTCAAAACAATCAAAACAAACATACCGGGTAATCATTAAAAAACTATCCACCTGCAATAACTCCCGATTCCCAGTGAGAATGTCTTCGAGCAAAAACAGGTCGATTTTTATATCGAAGGAGACATCTAAAACATACATTAGCAATTTTCTATCTTCAGCCCCCTCGGCCCCACCTACCCCAAATTTGAAATTTGAAATGGCATTACCTATTTTGCGATACATCAAACTCATCAGAATTAAATTCTTCTTTTGAAAAAATATTTCTAAAATTTTCAACCCCACCCCTCTTCCCCCCTAAATTCTCTGAGTGTCCGATTAAGTATTCTTGACCTCTCAATTCTCTTCAATGCAGTCAACGTCATCCTGCACAGCATCGAAAGAGAAAATTTTCTTTGGAAAAAGTGCCATCCAAATTCACCCCTTCGCTCCCTCCTCCTCACCTTGAAAGTCTAAAATGACAATACCTACTTTGAGATACATGAAATTGAAGGAGATTGAATTCTCTCCCTGAACACAATTTTTTCGAAATTTTCAAAGCTCCCGTTTTCCTACTAAAATACTCCAAATGTCCAGTTAAATGGGGGAGAGGTTGAAAATTTGAAAAAAATTGTTTTTAGAAAGAGAATTTAATTTCCTTTAATTTGATGTATCACAATGTGGGTGGTATTTTGTTAAATTTTGAAGTTGAGGTGGGGAAGAGCAATGGGGTCAATTTGGGTGGCACTTTTTCCACCGAAAATTCTCTTCTTTGAAGCTATTCAGGATGTTGCTGACTAAACTGAAGAGAATTGAGGGGTCCAGAATATTGAAAGGGACACTCAGAGAATTTTTAGGGAGAAGGGGGGTAGAGTTGAATTTTTCAAAATATCTTTTTCAAAAAGAGAATCTAATTTTCTTAATTTGATGTATCGCAAGGTAGGTAATGTCATTTGAAATTTTATTTTTGGGATGGGTGGGGGCGAGGGGGCTGAAGATAGAAATTTGCCAATGTACGTTTTAGATGTCCCCCTCCATATAAAAATCGACCTGTTTTTGCTCGAATAAATATTGACTAGGAATCGGGAGTTATTGCAGGTGGATAGTGCTCGAATGATCACCTTGTATATTCAAATAAGCAAAATTAAAAAGTACAAATACTGCATAGGTCTACTATCAAAAACTAGTACTAAAATATATTCACAATAGTAGCCATCCACGTGGCGTATAAATATCAAGTAAGTATACGAAACAAAACTCAGCTGTCGCTGTGACGTTTAATGACGTAAGAGAGTAATGCAACAACTGCCACGACGCCATTTTTGGCGTTCATCCGTTATGGCTCGTGCACATGACGTAAGTGGGAGTATGAGAGAGAGATACAGAGTGAGGGAAAGCGTCGCGCGAATGACTCATTTTTCATCCGCGATCGTTTTGCATGCATGATATATTAATCAGATAGGCTCTACCTTATACGTTGACATCACACTAATGAAGAACTTTGATCTTACTTCCACCCAGGGTACCAACAGGGTAACACTCGCGTAAAACACAGGGGTAATATTTTTAAGGACGATTGGTTTCTACGTTGACGAGGAACATCGCGTTTTGCGCGTCTTCGTGAATTTAATTATTAAGGAACATTGGCACGCGCGACGATCGAGATTTAGGAATGAATCACTATGCACTTCGAGCGCGTCCGGTTTTCTCGTACTATACGGACGGAATTTCATCGATTACTTGCACGCGTTTTCTAACAATGGAATTGTGTAATTATGACCACTCAAAAGTCGAGAATTTTACGGCCGTAGGACGCCAAAGCGGCGCCCCTAAGGGCCGAACACCGTCCGAGGTGCCAAAATTAGGTGACTTTTAGTTAATTGACTGTAAAATAGATTATTAATGAAATAACCGCGCCGAGCTGCGGTTCGCGACGCAAGTCACGGGCGAGTCGCCAGTTGAATCTTGAAATCCGTTATCTTCTCTCCAGCTTTTACTTATAGACTCCGCTAATCTCTTAACCCCGTGGTCTAACGGACCAATAAGAGCGGACCTTTTTTGGGAGGTGGACTGTTCTCACGGAAATACGTAACCGATATCTGGCCACTTGGGCTGGTTTGCTAACCGGTCGATAAGTCTAGATTATCTCGAAAATGAGTCAAGCGGAAAAGACATTTTACTAGCTCCTTTCCCAACATGATTCACAACTTCCCGGTCCTTATGAATATTTAAAAGCAGGCCAATTTTCAAACCAAAATTAATTCTCTCTCTTTCCTTATTTTGGAATACAATTCAACGGTCACATCGACACTAACCCTTAGGCGGTAGGTTAGCGTAAAACTAAAGAGTAAAATATGAGGCACAGGGCTGGACTAGCCCGGTTTGCCACACCCTGTGGTCGGTATGGGAGGGTGCAATCTCACGTGACAAAAGGTCATGGGGTCCCACTGTCTTGTCTGGCAATTCGCCAGTTACTGGGGAAATCTAAACAAGCTTTTTTTTGACTATCAGTTGATAATTTTCATGGTTTACTTCTTGAGGTCTCATTTTACATCAAATGAAATTCGGACGCAGTATGCTTTCGCGCGCATATCTCGCCTGGTGCAGTCCAGTTCATAAATCAATGTTTATCTCAGGAAGTTTCTCAATAGACCGGAGAAGTGATGACGTCACAACATGGCAACATGGCCGGCGGTTGACATTTTCTGGAGGCCAACGTCATCACATGAACGTGACGTTCCTATGTTTGGTTGTGTTTGGCATGACATTTTCTGGAGGTTCACAACAAAAGTCAGTGCAAAATGGCAGTGAGCATTGTTGAAATTGCCAGCCTAAGAGACAGCCAGCGTCATACAGGCGGACTTGGTTGCAAAAAGGCCAGGCATAGCCCAACAGAGAGCTGCGCAAAGCTGCACTCAGAATCACCAGTGCCTACAGAACGGTTCCGCATGATGCAGCACGAGTGCTCTCGGGTATCCCACCCTTCGCCCTGATGCTTGCGATTAGAGGAAACAAGCCTAGGGGTGCCCACCAGCAAACCAGAAAGCAGAAACAAGGCCACAGAGCAGTTCGTCGAGCAGTGGCAACGGCAGTGGAACGCCTTGGTTCAAAGTTGGAGGAAAGAAATACTGGGGAGCCTCGAAAGCCTCAGCGTCAGGACAACGCGGAACACGCTCGTTTTCATTGTAACGGTCCATCAAAGCAGCGAGAAGATCTCGAAGAAAAACTGGGCAGGAGAATCGCCGTCGACAATCTCGTTCATGAGATGCTCAGAGGCAAAGAGCAATGGATCGCAGTTTATAGTTAGCAGTTTTTAGTTTATAGGAATATAGTTTGATTTCCTCTACCTGATATAGCCCAAAATATGGATTATTTTTTGTTATATCCATTTCCGTTATTTACCTTCGCAAAAAGTTGACAAACACATGACAAACACAAACAGAGAAACGTCAAGTGCATGCCACGTGCCGTGCATTCCACGGTCGTGTCACGTTTGACGTTGGCCTCCAGAAAATGTCAACCGCCGGCCATGTTGCCGTGTTGTGACGTCACACTTCTTCGGTCTATTGGGCATTCGGCATTTTTTTTCCATTTTCTTTTGTGGGTACTGCCGCGCTTGGGCATCATTTTCAGTGGCCACCATACTAACTTAACAACATAAGCAAAGAGCCATCAACTCATTATCAGATTTCCAATTGAGTTTTACCTAAAGCACAAACCGCTCTCTGACTACAGGGGTCACACCGAAGTACCATTTAGCACCGATTTCTACAAAGAAAATGTCCCTAGCCCTATAAAAAAAGTCACTCGCTTTTCTGCACAGATTCCGTCGAAAAACCTACGTCACCCCGAAGACTTTCATCTCGTTCCTGGGCGCCTACCAAGTCGTCTACAAGAAGAAGCTGCAGGAAATCGGCGTGCTGGATTCGCGCATGCGCACCGGCCTTTCCAAACTCGTCGAGGCGCAGCAGAACGTGGACGAACTGAAGAAGGAACTGGTGATTAAGGAAAAGGAGATGGAAGTGGCCACCGAAGCGGCCGAAAACGTGCTGGAGGAGGTGCTGACGGCCTCGGAGATCACCAACAAGATCAAGGAGGAGGCCACCGTGGTCAAGGAAAAGGCCGAGAAACTGGTGTCCATCATAAGCGTCGATCAGAAAGAGGCCGAGGGCAAGCTGATGGCCGCCAAGCCGGCCCTGGACGCCGCAGAAGCTGCCTTGCTGGTTGGACATCACAACTTTCCTTGATCAATACCTGAAAATGACGTTTCTCGAAGATTTTGGGTTCAATTTATTATTTTTTCAGACAATCAAAGCGGCGGATATCGCAACAGTGAGAAAACTGGGCAAGCCGCCGTTCTTGATCACGCTCATCATGGACGCCGTGCTGATTTATTTCAAGAAGAAAATCTTCCCCGTCAAACCCGACCCTGAAAAGAACTTTTTGACGCCATCTTGGGAGGAGTCTCTGAAGGTTTGTATCATATTATTTGTGTTGAACATTCGTAGGAAGCCTGTAGCTTCAACAGTTCCAATGTTGAAAGAGCCTTGTTGAGTGCCTCATAATATTTCCTCGTTTTTATCTTCGGTTGTATTTCGCAGGTGATGGCGGACACAAAGTTCCTGGCTAAGCTGCAGGAGTACCCCAAGGACACCATCAATGCGGAAATGTGTGACCTGCTCGTGCCCTACTTCAACTTCCCCCAATACACGTACGAAGCCGCCAAAACGGCTTGTGGCAACGTCGCCGGTCTGATTTCTTGGACCATAGCCATGTCGTCGTTCTTCGAGGTCAATCGCGAAGTGCTGCCCTTGAAGGTATAACAGCCATGATGTCAAAAACTAAATATAAGGAAGGGAGTAAAATGTGATGGCGTTTCATCAACGTGTTTTGCGCGCAGGCAAACCTGGCGGTGCAACAGGCGAAGCTGGACAAAGCCGAGGGCGAGCTGAACGACGCCATGGAGCTGCTGGAGGAGAAGGAGGCGGAGGTGCGCAAGTGCCAGCGCCAGTACGAAGACGCCATGACCTTCAAGCAGGCCGTGTTCGACGACGCCATGAAGGTCAAGAACAAAATGGACTCGGCCACCGCCCTGATCGAGGGTCTGTCGGGCGAGCGCGTGCGTTGGACCGACCAGCTGGCACAATTCAAGGCCGAAATCGACCGGCTGATCGGCGACGTCGTCCTGCTGGTCGGCTTCCTGGGCTATTCCGGACCGTTCAATCAAGAATTCCGCACCAACATGCAGAAGTCGTGGATGGACAGCGTGCTGCGGCGCAAGATCCCGGTCACTTTGAGCTTGAATCTGATCGACAGTTTGACCGATCAAGCGTCGGTAAGTACTCGTTAGCGCTCAAGTAGGTACTTTTGACGTCAAGTGATCGATGTTAACCAAGCAGGTTGCCTTGAGCTTAACGGTGTTACTTGACGTAGGAAGTGCTTGAGTCAAGCTTGAACCGTGATATGTTTTGACAGATTGGCGAATGGAACTTGCAAGGCCTACCAACAGACGAGTTGTCAATCCAGAATGGTATAATCGTAACGACGGCGTCCAGGTATCCGCTTCTGATTGATCCGCAGAGTCAAGGGAAGGCTTGGATCAAAGCGAAAGAGAAAGAGAACAATTTGATCGTCACCACTTTGTCCCATAAATACTTCAGGTGAGTACTAAAGCTCCACGACACCGTTGACCCGCCATGACGTAGCGTTTACTTCCAAAAGAAACCACGTGGAAGACGCGGTGTCCCTGGGATATCCGATGATCATCGAAGACATCAACGAAGAACTGGATCCGGTGCTGGACAACGTGCTGGAGAAGAACCACATCAAGGTCGGCACGACGTACAAAGTCAAGGTGGGCGACAAAGAGGTGGACGTCAATTTCGATTTTCGCATGTACATCACGACCAAACTGGCGAACCCATCGTACACGCCCGAGATATTCGCCCGCTGTTCCATCATCGATTTCACGGTGACGATGAAGGGCCTGGAGGATCAGCTGCTGGGCCGCGTCATCGTGACGGAAAAGAAGGAGCTGGAGTTGGAGCGCATCAAGCTGGTCAAGGACGCCACGGCGAACAGGAGGAAGATGCAGGAGCTGGAGCAGAACTTGCTGTACAAGCTGACGACGGTGCAGGGTTCGCTGCTGGACGACGACACGGTCATCGACGTGCTGAACGTGACCAAGAACACCGCGAACGAGGTGAGGGAGAAGCTGGCGATCGCCAAGGAGACGGAGATCAAGATCAACGCGGCCAGAGAGGAGTTCAGGTTTGAGCACGGCGCGAAATCGTCAACGACTCTGGCGGTGTTCTTGACGGAACTCAGTTCACGTCGCTACTTGTCGCGTTAAAGCGACAGTCAAGAGCGGCATCTTGGTCACTTGGTACTGTAGTATTACACCCCCCCCCCCCCCCCAAACTTAATTACAAAATAAGCCTTTTATAGTCAGTCACAATGCTTCGGAAATTGCTGGAATTCTCCACGGCCAAAATTAAACTTATACAGGGTGGTCCAGGTTATAGTAGCAATAATTGACCATTCGATGGTCCATCGAAAACTAGGTCGACATGCATAATTTAGTTTTTCCCAAAAAACACTTCATAAGGGAGGTAGAGTGTTATATAGTATTTTAGGTGAAGCGGTGCAGGTAAAGACACATCTGTATACTATGAGATGTTTATTTAAACTGCTCATTACAACAAAGGGTCTCCTTTTATAGGGAACAGGTAATAATAGGTAGATGTAAATTACACATACAGGGTGTGGTATAAGGTTATCCCACATCTCCCTTTTTTAATTAATTAGATAACATGATTTTTAACAATGTTTTGAAATTACTTATATGATATGTATAATTAACCTATTGCACTTGAGATCTAAATAACTATACATTTTTACACATCTAAACGCTTCGGCGGTTCGACAATTCTTCCGCTGGAAGTTCTATTTATTTCCTTATCTTTATTGTATAGTTTTTCCAATCTCGAGAATGCATCAAATAATTATTGTTTCACACTGTCGTCATCCTCAGTTACATTTTGAATTTCGTTTCCCGTATCTACGGAATCATTTTGATCTTCAATTTCCGGAACATATAGTTTTTTCTTCAACAGTGTTATTAGACTTTTTGCTATTGTTATGTGAATTTATTAAATTATCAATGGGATTTAAAGTTGCTGAGTTTTGATCATTTTCAGTTGTATTTAAGTCAGCAAATTTAACATGTTTAGGAGGGTAATGAATTTTACAATTGTTTTTATTGGATAAACTTGATGCTCTAAGTCTGAGATATTTTCTGTTTCGTACATAATTTCCTTTTCTTTCTACTTCTACTTTATATCTACGATCACCTAGCCTGCTGATGATTATTCCTGGTTTTGCCAGTTTGAATTTGGTTTTAACTGTACCCAAACTTTTTGATTGGCTATGGTTTCACTCCGTTTCTTTGATGATTATAATAATTCGTTGCATAATTTTCTTTCTTCTTCAGATGTTTCATGTAGTTCTTTGTATTAATCATGTGCGTCTGAAATTTATTTACGTCAAGAGAAAACAAAGGATTTCTGGTGTGCCTCGACATTAGTACTTCGGATGGAGCTGTGTTTTCAAAAATAGGAGTGTTTCTCCATTGTAACAGTGCCATATCTGGGTCTTTGTTATCTTCTAGGACTTGCTTGAAAATATTTTTCACATCTTGTACCTGCCGCTCGGCCATGCCGTTGGACTGGCTATGATATGGTAAGGTGATTGAATGTTTGAAACCCCATTCAGAGCTGAAATTCTTGAAATTTATGGCGGTATACTGAGGACCACCTTCACTCTACTTCTACGAATTTAGAATAGTAGTCTACTAGGATTAGGTGTTGTTCCCCAAACAGTTCGAAAATGTCGACCTACTTTGAACCAAGGGATCGCAGGTACGTCATGGGTACGCAACGGTTCATTTCTTTGAGATGGGTTGTATTTTTGGCAAATCGGGCACAATTCTATCAATTGTCTTAATTCGTTTCGGATGGTGGGCCAGAATACACTGTCCTCGCTCATTTTCACACTTTTGTTATAACCGAAGTGGCTGTAATGTATTTTACCCAGGATTTCTTTCCTCAATGACCTTGGAATGACGCATGCTTGCCCTTTATAAATAATACCGTTATTTATTGTTAGTTCGCTCTTGTACTTCGTATAAATTTCAATTTTTTCGTTTACTTTATTGGTATTTGGCCAGCCCCTGGTAACAATTTGAGAAACAATCTTCAATTCTTCATCTTTTTTAGTTTCAATTTTTATTTTTTCGAGATATTCATCTGTAATATTTGAACCTGAATTAATACCGCATATTTGTTCGTTTTCATTTATTGACATATTTTCTTCGTCATTTGAGTCCGTTTCAGGCAAATAGGCTCGCGACAATGCGTCTGCAATTATCAGTTCGCTTCCTCTTCTGTAATTTAAAGTAAATTGGTATTTTTGTAATTGTAGCAGCAAACGTAGTAGTCTGGGCGGACATTCATCGATTGGTTTTTTAATTATGGCCAAAAGTGGTTTATGGTCACTTTCCACCATGACTTGTCTTCCAAAAACATAATCGTGAAATTTTTGCCACCCGTATAAAACTGCAAACATTTCTTTTTCTATCTGGGAATATAATTCCTGTGTTTCTGTAAATGATTTTGATGAATAGCAGACTGGTTTGTTTTCTTATAGTAGGCATGCACCCACGCCGTTTTGACTTGCATCTACTGACACCGTGATATTTTTCTTGGGATTAAAAAACTGTAAAACAGGACTTTGAGTTAATTTTTTCTAATTTTTTCAAGAGCTTGTATTTGAGGTTCTTCCCAACTAAAGTGTGTATCTTTTTTCAAAAGATCTCTCAGTGCCTGTGTTTCTATTGAATAGTTTGGAATGTATTTATTTACATAATTTACAACACCGATCAAACGCTGAACGTATTTTTCACACTTCATGTGTCGCATAAATTTAATTTCATTAACCGCAATTTGGCATTTTGCTAGATTGAATTTGACTCCATGCTGTCTGGCTGAATTCAATACTTTTTCAAGAATTTCGTCATGTTCTTTTTGATCTTTTACCCAAATAATAATGTCATCGATGTACACTTCTACATTATTGTAATTAAAAATGCTTTTGAACCTTTCATTGAATATTTCGGGCGAACAAGTAATACCATAGGGTAACCTTTTGTACTTGTACCTTCCAAAGGGTGTACCGAATGTGCAGAGATTTGAACTTTCTTCATCAAGCGGTATTTGATGAAACGCTTGATTTGCATCTAATTTACTAAAAAATTTAGCTCCGGACATACGACTTGTTATTTCTTCAAAAGTTGATGATCTGCTATGTTCTCTCTTAATTGATTTGTTTAGATGAAACGGATCAAGGCAGATTCCCAATGAATTGTCGGGCTTTTTGACAAGTACCAATGGATTTATCCAATCACTCGGTCCTTTAGCTTTTTCTATTACTTTACTTTTATATAAATTATTTAGCGCCTTTTCGAGAGGGTCAAGTAAAGCAAATGGTACTTTTCTTATTGGGGTGATCACCGGTTGTGCGTTTGGAATTAAATCAATGTGATAGGGTGGATTCATTTCTCCTATTCCCGAAAACAAATCTCCATATTTTCCAAAATACGACGTATCTGTATTTTGGATGAGTTTCAGCCTTATGCACGTTGGTAAACCTTAAAGAGGTTCTAAATTGCTTTCAACTACATAGAATTGAATTAGATTCTTTCCATGTTCAATTGAACAAATTAATTCACATGTTCCAATTACAGTAATTTGATATCCTGTGTATGAAGTTAGTTTCAATTTAGGAGTTTGCAATGCATTCATTGGCAATTTTAAAACGTTTTTGTACCTATTTATAGGCATTAAATTCACTGAAGCTCCACTATCTATTTCGAATTTGATTGGTTTGTTTTCAATTGCTAACTTTGTTATCCAGGAACAACCACCCGCATTAACATTTTTAATTTGAGTATGCCCAATTTTCTGACTATTTATACTACCTACATAGAATTCTGTCGTATCATTTGAATTATTATGACTTAAAACTGCACTTATTTGATTTTTTCTTGACGACCTACACATCGAGGCGAAATGATTTGTTTTTTTACACTTCATACACGTTTTTGAATACGCTGGACACTTGTTAATTTGATGTGACGATCCACATCTAGTACAGTTGCTAATTACATTGTCTGACCTTGATACCTGATGTCTTCTGTTTGAATTACTCCGTCTCCTAGTACTACTGGAACGATTTCCAACAGGTTTTCTGGTATGTGGACGCCTGTTCATTGTTTGTTTGATGGAATGATTTCTGGCACCAACTGATGGGTCTTCGCTCAGGTATTGATGGTTGTTGTCCTTTTCAATTTTCTTTGACTGCTTCCTGGCTTGTTCGTGAATCGCGCATATTTTGATTGCTTCTTCAAGCTTTAAATCTTTCTGCTGAGGTAATTTTTCTCGGATTTCGGAGCTGTTGCTACCACTGATTAGCACGCATGTTATCAAGTCGTTATTTAATTTTTCGAATTTGCACAGTGAGGCTTGTTTCTTCAAATCTGTGAAAAATTGCTCGAGGGTTTGCTCTCTTTGGTGCGACTGGAAGAATTTATAACGAAGAAAACATAAATTCTCTCTTGGTTTGAAGTATCTATTGAACTTTTCGATCACGGCTTCTAATTTGTGTTTTTCTTCCTCGTTGAATTGAAAAGTTTGGTGAATTTTCTGCAGCTCTGGTCCAGCAAAGTGAAGTAGTTGAGCGATTTGAATGGTTTCTGCCTTTTTGTCCACTTCCGTTGCCGTTAGGTAAATCTTGAATCTGCTGAGCCACTGCTCCCATTGTTCAACAGGATTTCCCTATGATAAATTTAATTGGGGTAGCGCACTTGAATTTGCCATTATTGGTTTTTCAACTTTTCACTATGTACTATTGATAACAAAATTAACTCATACAGCTATATTTTGGCTGCGTGAATTGAACATTTCTGTCAGTGCCAAGGTGACAAAGCTCAATCAAGCTGATTTCCGTCAATCATGCCTCGATTTAGCATAAACGAAAAAACAGGATTGTTATACAGCTGGAAGAAGTTCTTTCTAGACGGGTTACTTTGATGTTTGGCATCGACAAAATGACTATATTGTCTGTGAAGAAGCAATGGGCGGAACACGGGAATTTTGCTAGAAGAGGTGGTGACGGAAGGTCAAGAATTTCCACTGTGGACCAAGACCAAGCGCTGTTCGATCAACTACGACATGATCTCTTCAGTACGGCACGAGAAGCGATAAACGAAACTGCCTTTATAGGCTGCTAGATGACTGCGAACCGCCGAGTTCGAGAGTCTGAACTGTGCTGCAAGGTGGCTGCTAGGAAGACATTTTCAACAGACTTGAGGAAGCAAACTCATCTGCTATTTTCGCTCACCTACATTTATCAAGAGTAGGCTTTTGGGATCGGAGTGCAGCATCCAAGGCAGATTCAGTTCGAAAACTACACCAATATTTTCAAATTTCAACTTAACTTTGATAGCTAGATCTTTCAGAAATGACGACTCTGGGAGACATGACGACGAAATCGTCAAAAAGTCGAATCCACCCCAACCAAATGATAAATAATCACGGCAACTGGATTTAGACGCTGTATGAGTTCATTTTGTTACCAATAGTACATTCACTATGTTCTTGACAATATCATTTGCACTCCGATTGTTCATTTATTTGGCGATTCCACGTCACAGTCTCCTTTAATGTTCTATAGTTCGAATATTCGCAGCGCCATGTTATTATGTAGTATGTTAGGTGAAGCGGTGCAGGTAAAGACACATGTGTATACTATGAGATGTTTATTTGAACTGCTCATTACAACGAAGGGTCTCCTTTTATAGGGAACTGGTAATAATAGGTAGATGTAAATTACACATACAGGGGGTGTGGTATAAGGTTATCCCACATAGAGCCCTTCAAAATTCCATATCGCCACCAGTACCACGAAGTCATGGTGTGAAGTACCATGAAGTCGTGGCGTGTGAAGTCGTCGTAACATAATATGCGACAGGTCGCGATGTGATATTTTTGTCGCAATGCATCAGTATCTACTAAATAATGACGATTTGTTGAATGTTCGCAGGCCTGTAGCGGCAAGAGGCAGCGTCCTGTACTTCTTGGTCGTGAGCATGGCGCTGGTGAACAACATGTACCAGACGTCCCTCGTCCAGTTTCTGGAGCGCTTCGACATTTCGATGGCGCGTTCCGAAAAGACGCCCATCACCTCGAAGCGCATCACCTTCATCATCGACTACATGACGTACGAAATATTCAAGTACCAGTCGCTGGGCCTGTACGAAACGCACAAGTACATGTTCGTGCTGCTCATGACGCTGCGCATCGATCTGGAACGCGAAGTGATCACGCACGAGGAGTTCCAGAACTTCATCAAGGGCGGCGCCGCCTTGGACCTGAACGCCTGCCCGCCCAAGCCGGCCAAGTGGATCACCGACTCCACCTGGCTGAACCTGGTCGAGCTGTCCAAGCTGCGCCACTTCCAGTACATTCTGCAGCAGGTCACCGCCAACGACAGGCTGTGGAAGTCGTGGTTCGACAAGGACGCGCCCGAAGAAGCCGTCATTCCGGACGGCTACAACAACCTGGACACGTTCCGGAAGCTGCTGATCATCCGCTCCTGGTGTCCGGACAGGACGGTGACGCAGAGCCGCAAGTACGTCGGCAGCTCGCTGGGGCAGAGGTTCGCCGAACCGGCGATTCTGAATCTGGAAATCTTGTACAACGAATCGCGAGCTCTGACTCCGATCATCTGCTTTTTGAGCATCGGTTCGGATCCGACGCCGTACATTGAACAGCTGGCCAAACGCCTCGAAACCAAAGTCAAGTCGATATCGATGGGTCAAGGGCAGGAGGTGCACGCGAGGAAGCTGCTGACGCAAGCTTTCGCCGAGGGCTTCTGGGCGCTGCTGCAAAACTGCCATTTGTCTCTCGACTACATGCAGGAGGTCCTGCTGCAGTTTATGGAATACGAAAAGGGCATCGGCACGTTCCACCCGGACTTCAGGCTGTGGATCACGTCGGAAGTGCACGAATCGTTTCCGATCAGCTTGCTGCAGATCTGCATCAAGTTCACCAACGAAGCGCCGCAGGGCATCCGCGCCGGCCTCCAGAGGACCTACACGTCCATGAACCAAGACATGCTCGACTATTCCGATGCTTGGCAGTACATTCCGATGGTTTACGGCATTTCGTTCTTGCACACGGTCGTGCAGGAACGCCGCAAGTTCGGCCCGCTCGGCTGGAACATACCGTACGAGTTCAACTCGGCCGACTGGCTGGCCAGCTGTCTGTTCGTCCAGAACCACTTGGACGATCTGGATCCGAAACGCGGCGTCAGCTGGCCGACGGTCCGTTACATGCTGGGCGAGGTGCACTACGGCGGTCGCGTCACCGATAATTTCGATAAGCGCCTTTTGAATACTTTCTGCACGGTATGGTTCAGCGATCAGATGTTCAGCGACGACTTCATCTTCTACAAGGGCTACAAAATCGTGCGGTTCAAGAACGTGAGCGAGTACGTGGCTCACATCGACGGATTCGCCAGGAACGATCCGCCTCAAGCCTACGGATTGCACCCCAATGCTGACATCACGTAAGCTTTTCTTCAATATAATCAGTTTCACGGCTTTCTGCATTAGAGCAAGCTATGGAAAAATTGTGTTGTGTTGGTACGCATGATACGATGGCAGGGGGATGCCAAACAGTTGTCTACACGTGCAATTTTTAACGTGACACATTGTCGTGTTGAGGTATCCTGTACGCGAAAATGAAAATTTTCTTTGGATTGCTTTGCAGCGTGGACGATAAGGGACATTGTATTTACTGGTTGGGTGGTCTCCACCAAGGTTGTTAGGTTTTTGGCGGCTACTGATGAATGATGACGAAGATCGGCAGGATACTACTCGGATGAAAAGGCCCACCGCCCAAGAGGCTACATCTTCTGATGCACATTACTGGAGTAGAGTGCACTAGGTACCTACTTTAGCTCTAGCTCTACTAGGCCAGTCAAATTAGAACCAATTTTTCCGTTTGAGGGAAAAAACTGTTGGAGTTTTGGAAATTTGACAGTAATGTCCGGTAAGGTGTACTGTTACACATACTGAAAGTCTCCAGCTCTACGGACTTTCGGCATAATTTTCTCAGTGGTCGGCAAAAACCTAATAGCCTTGGCGAAGATCCACCAACCAGTGAAGACAATGTCCCTTATCGTCCACACTGCAAATCATTGAAAGGAAACTAACAATTCCTCGCATATTCTCGAAAATTTCACTCTCGCGCACATGACTGCCTGAAACGGTGACAATGTCACATTGAAAATTGCACATGAGACATCTAGCTGCCAACAATAAGTCGTCAACGTGCCATTCGTACCAACGAAACCGATTTTTTTCCCTAGCTTAATGCTCTAATGCAGAAAGCCGTGAAATCGATTATAGTTGTGTGTTACCGAACTCTTTTATTCAATTAATCACAGGTATCAAACCAATACGACGATCGAAATGTTCGACCGCATGCTGTCGATCCAACCGAAAGATTCCGGAGGTGGCGGCGGCGAGTCCAGAGAGTCGGCCGTTACCCGGCAGGCCAAGGACATGTTGGACAAGATGCCGCCGAATTACGATCCGTTCGAGGTCAAAGAACGGCTGCGCATCATGAACGCCTTGATGCCGCTCAACATATTCTTGCGGCAGGAAATCGACAGGATGCAGAAGGTCATCAGCATCGTGAGGTCGATTTTAAGCGATCTGCTTCTGGCCATAGAGGGCATCATCATCATGAACGAGGTACAACCAATAGCGATGATATTACGCGTGTGTTTTTGTCATGGGCCTCGGGCTTCGCCCCAGGCTTCAAGTTCGGTTGTCGCTGCCACTGCCAATGCCAACAAACATTGACAGAGCTCGGCAGTTGAACTCTCTTTGTTGGTTTTACTCCAAACTATGCAAATGACGCATTAAAGACGTAACAAAGACATCTTATATACGTGGTATAGATGTACCATTATGAAGTATAATCGGTAAATGGTATTATGCCACTGGCTTCCGTAACGGTCCTTGGCTAGCGACTTCGGCAGTCTCAAGCTTTGCCTTCGGCGTCAAGTTTTCTTGTCACTACCAGTGTCATTGGTACCATTACTAATTTTAGAATCATGTGCAAGGGATCGGCATTCAACTGTCACTTTTACACCGCAAATCATGCAAATGACGCATCGTAGACGTATTGTAGAGTATTATTGATGCTTCAGAAACGTAGTTTGGACGTTTTTGGAACGTATTATAGACGTATCGCCACTGTTATGAATGAGGTAAATCGGTAGATTGTAAGACATCATTTGCTCCAGTCGTTGACTTCCACCTCCGGCTTCAAGGATCTCACGCCTAAAGTTTTGTTATCAATACCAAGTCTTGCTTATTTTTGGCAGAGTTCACTACTCCAATTCTGTTCACTCACTTTACTCCAAACTGTGCCAACGACGTATTTGAGACGTTACAGTTCAGGCGTATTTTAGATGTAGTCTGAACGTATTATTGATGCATTTTCAAGGTATTACAGACGTATTATCATAACGGATACAGCTCGGGATACAGTATTACAGTATCGCCATTGGCTTTCGTTATGGGCCTCGGCCTATGGCCTCGGTAATCTCAGCCTTAGCCTCCCACGCCAAGTTCCATTTGCACTTTAAATTAACATCAATATCGCTAATTTTAACGCTACTGAAGTATCATTATAACAGATACAGTATTACAGTATTAGAAATCTGTTGTGAGGCGACACAAAACTTTCCCGGCGGTATCCAGGGACGTCAGTAATGATTTTGATCTGGGCGTCCCTTCGGGAAAGTGGGATTCAATTGAGAAGTTGATTGAAAAAGTTCTAGTGAGTTGAGCGTTTGGCGAGCATCCTGCATCCATTGTCGGGCCGACAGAACAAGTGACGGGTTCTTAGGTTTCCAAGGTGATAAAATATTTCGTAATGTATAAAGAACAAGGAAGCTAATTGTTGCGGAATCTGAAGAATGCAGTGCAGGTTCCTCATTAAAATTTCCGTTTCTACTTCAGACATGATGACGAAATTACACAAACTTGATTGAAAACTTTCTGCATCTGTGTGTCAAATTTCAACTCTATTATCTTCAATTTAGAGCTTGAGCAGACAAGCCCAAACCCAATGTGGCACCTGAGGACTTTCGATCAAAATCATTCACCCAAAGTCTAATCAGGTCATTCCAGGCTGAGCTTATGCTTTCGTACCTTATTTCGGTTTGATCCGATCAATAATTCGGTAATTATCGTGGCAGAACCGTTTAATTTGCGCGATCGCATATGAAGTAAATCTGTTGTGGGGCGACACAAAACTTTCCCGGCGGTATCCAGAGACGTCAGTAATGATTTTGATCGAAGTGTCCCTTCGGGACGGGGAGGAATCGATTTGAAAATTGATGAAAAAATTCTATTGAGTTGAGCGTTTAGCAAGCATCCTGCATCCATTGTTAAGCGGGCAGAACAAATGACAGGTTAGGTCCAAGGTGATGAAATACTTAATCCAAAGGCAGAACTAGGTAGTTCACTGTTGTATGATATCTCAAGAATGCAATGCTAGTCTCGTATTAAAATTTTTGTTTCTACTTTAGATATGATGATAAAATTACACAAACTTGATAAGGACTTTTACTGCATCGCATCTTTGTGTCAAATTTCAACCCTATATCTCCAATTTAGAGCTTGGGTAGACAAGCCGAGCGACGGCATTCTGCAATCATTGTTGGACAGTTGTTGGCAGAACAGTTCAATCTGCACGATTACATATCAAATGAATGTGAAACTGAAGAAAAAATCGATCAAGTCCAGCGACCATCCAGGAAAACTAACTCGGATACACACATCACAATAAAGCACTGCGGTTCAAGGTTCAAGGCGCTGTAGAACCTCATCCATCAGAACATTTAGTTCCATAGAGAGACGGTTGTTTTTCAACCAAAATAATTCAGAAGATTGGACGAAAAATGGTTGGAGAATATCCAAGAACCAATTACCGATTGTTAAAAAAATATTTGGTGAAAATCGGTTCACGGGTATAGAATACCTGGCGGGAGTTCTTATTATTTGAACTTCAGGGCCCCAAACGACATGTGGAATGAGGCTTCGAGCCCTTAAAAAGGGCAGGTCCGGAACACACCTGACGGCACAATAGTTCTCAAGACTGAAAAGACGAGAGAGGAGCTCAGTGGGACTCCATGAGACACCCGTAGACACCATAGAGCTTCAACCAACCCAAGAAGACATAACGGCGTCGCTTGGCCTGGAACGGCAAAATCTGATTGTCACAAGTGGGGGCCCCATCAGGGCTTTGAACGGTAGTAAGAAAACATGGGGCCCTGGTACCGAATCATACAAGGGAACTGGACACATTCGAGATTGAACATAGGTATACGCCAAAACGGGATGGGCATACTGGAGTTGCTAAAGCTACAGAAAACACAAGGGGGTTCACGGAGCCCCCCAAAACGATACTTGAAGACACAAAGGATCGGAGCACACTGTTGTCTTAAACGATAAAAGAAAACACACCGAGATCTGCCTGTATCCATAATTATTTTGTCACTTTGACATAGATACCAGGGATCACGATGGATACGTCAATGTAACAGAAACGTACCGGTCTGGTTGCTAAGAAAATTGAATAGGCCAAAGCTCGAGCAACAGGCAAGCCCGGCTGAATTCGGCCAGGCCAAACTTTGAAAATTCATAGCGCTCGGCTGGTGAATGATGGGAAACTCCAACTTCAGCATTAGTTTGATTCTTTGGTAATGTTGCTTCCTGCCAAGTTTGGTTCAAATCTGTCGTATAGATTTTGAATAATTAAATGACAAAGCTCCAGACTTCGGCATTTTTTATAATTTGACAGATAACAGATAGGGGAATATTTCCAATTGTTCTGAATACAGTTTTTCAAGGGCTTTCGAATGACATATTGCAAGTCAAGTTTCGTGAGATGTAGCTTCTGTCATTTTCTGATAGTGACACTTCTGTTTGACAGATGACAGCCAAAAACTAATCCGGTCATTCCAGGGTGAAACCCCGTCTGCATACCAAGTTTCAAGTCGATCGGATCAACGTTTCGGCAGTTATCGTGGAAGATTACAGACATACAGACTCACGGACAGACATCATTCTGGAAATTGTCTGAATCGTCTTGAAAAACCTCAAAATAGATATATCCGGCGTAATCTCAAAACTTTTTTTCTGCACGATTACAATACTTTCCCTCCGAGTTCGTGGGGGGCCGGGAAAGTAATAAAGTAGTACTATAGTGTCGCCATTGGCTTTCGTTATTGGCCTCGACCTCGGGATCTCGGGCTATCGCACTCGATGGTGGTTCTTATTCTTATCATCAGTGTCAGTCATCATGTCTTTGTTGTAAGTGCCATCAGCAGACTCCAGCGATTTAACATATCGTTCGTTTTTACAATCCAAACGATGCCAATGATGTGTTTTCAACGTATTATAGACGTATTATGGACGTATTGTAGACATATTGTAAACGTATTGTAAGCGTATTATCGACGCATTGTAAGCGTATTATAAGCGTACTTAAGACGTATTTTAAGCGTATTGAAGACCTAATGTAAACGTATTGTAGAGGTTTTGTGACCATTGTACACGCATTTTAAACGTATTATTGACGTACCCTGGACGTATTATAGACGTGTCATATCTGTATTATTAGGATATAATTGGTATTGTATGAGGGATATAGCGCTACTGACTATGGTCATGACCCTCGGCCTTCGGCCTCGGGATCTCGGGCTTCGCCCTCGACATAACCTCTTACTCTGACACTTCAGCGATTCAACATTGCTCCCTTTTCCAATCCAAACGACGCCAATGACCTGTTTTCGAACGTACTATAGACGTGTTTTCAAACGTATTCTAGACGTACGTGTTGCTAACGTATTCTAGACGTACGTGTTGTTAACGTATTATAGACGTATTGTAAACGTATTTTAAGCGTACTGCGTGAGTACCTATAGTAAGCGTCTTGTAGACGTATTGTAAACATTATCATCATAAGGTAAAGTCGGCAGATTGCATGAATCACTTTCTTTTGTCATTGGCTTCGGCCTCCGGCCTCAAGGGTCTCACACTTTGCTCTCGACTCGACGTTCATTTATTATCAGTAACAAGTCTTACTTATTTTTGCCAGAGCTCGGTAATTCAATTCTGTTCACTCTTTCACTCCAAAAGGTCCGAACGACGTATTTTGGACGTTACAGTTCAGACGTATCATAGATGTATTCTGGACATAATATTGACGTATTCTGGAGGTATTATAGACGCATCAATGTAATACATAGTATTTCGCCATTGGCCTTGCCATTGGCTCTCGTTACGGACCCCGGCCTACGGCCTCGGGGGTCCCGGACTACATCCTCAACGTCAAGATTCATTTCAAATATGAATCGATACCAATCTTGTCAAGTTTTGCAAGCATCATGATAGCTTTATCATCCGGTTCTGTTCATTTGTTTACTCTAATTTGTTCAAACCACGTATTATTGACGTATCTTGAACGTATTATAGACGTATCGTCATTATTATGAGAATATATTGGTATTGTATAGATGATATGACGCTACTAGCTATCGTCATGGCCTTCGGCCTTAGCCCTAGACGTCAGTTTTTATTCTTATCAGTGTCAGTCATGCCTTTGTTGTACGTGCCATTAGCAGACTCCGGCGATTCAACTTTGTCCCTTTTTTCAATCCAAACGATGCGATTGACGCGTTTTCAGCGTATTATAGACGTAGGTATTGGGGACGCATTATTGACGTATTGTAAACATATTGTGTACAGATTGTAAGCGCACTGTAGACGTATTGTAAGTGTATTGAAGACGTATTGTAAACGTACTATAGACGTATTGTTAACGTATTGAGGACGTATTGTAAGCGTATTGTAGACATAGACATTGTGAACGTGTTGTTAACGAATTATAGACTATAGCCTATCATTATTATCATCAAGGTAAAGTCGACAGATTGTATGACAACACTTGATTTTGTCGTTGGCTTCAGCCTCCGGCCTCAAGGCTCTCACGCTTCGCTCTTGACGTCCAGTTATCATCAATACCAAGTCTTGCTTGTTTTTGACGAAACTCAGTATTTCTGTTCACTTTTTTTACTTCAAACTGTGCGAACGACGTATTTCAGACGTTACAGTTTGGATGTACTATAGATTTACTCTGAACGTAATATTGACGTATTCTCAAGGTATTATAAACGTATCATTACAATAAACATTATCGCGCAGTTGGCCTTCGTCAAGGGCCTCGGCCTAAGGCCTCGGGAGACCCGGCCTCTGCCTCCGACATCAAGATCCATTGTCAATACAAATTATCAATCCCAGTAATTTTTGCAAGCATCATATAAACCGCTCAGTCATTCAGTTCTCTCCATTTGCTCACTTCAGTCTGTTCAAACGACATATATTCCAGACGTATTATGGACCTATTTTGAACGCATTTTTGACGTATTTTTCACGTATTGTAGACGTATCATCATTTTTAAGATATAATTGGTATTGTATGGATGATATGACGCTAATCGGCCTGATCCTATAAGAGAATGGTTATGGTAATCACCGTTGCTTGCTATCAAATTGCTATGGCGACAGCCAATAGGAAAGCCCGTTGCCCTAGCAATTTTATCTTAAGCACGGTGATAACCATAACCATTCCCTTATAAAATCAGTAGGCCGATTGACGCTACTGCCTATTGTCTTGGCCCTCGCCCTTCGGCCTAAGGATTTCGGACTTCACCTTCGACGTCTAGTTCTTACCATCAATTTCAGTCATACTTTTGTTGCAAATGCCGTTATCAGACTCTAGCGATTCAATTTTGTCCAAGGTTGCGAATGACGTGTTTTTACCGTAATTATAGACGTATTGTTAACGTACTACAGGCCTATTGTAGACGTATTACAGACGTTTTGTAAACGTATTGTAAGCATATTGTAGACGTGTTGTAAGCGTATTATAGACGTACTGTAACCTAATGTAGTCGTATAAGGCCGCATTCGCAAAAATGTTAGGTACCTAGTGTAGTTGTACAGCGGAGTAACTGCCAAGGCAATACGACAATCTTACCAAGAGTGTTCACATAGAATAAACGTTGGTCTAGCAACGTGACACGTGGGCTGCCGACCTGCCGCAGTAACCGTCAACTGCTGTTTCTTATTGACCTCAATTTTGCATTCGCATTTCGCAACAGCAGTTTTGCACTACCAGCTCGGTCGTATCTCGTTCTTGTTATCTGCACCCATGTCTGTGCCGTGCAAATACGACAATGTGTGTGTTCACACTCTTAGTCATCTCGACGCAGTGATCACTTGGCAACTGAATATTGAACTGTGATTGCACTGGCAAGAAAGTTGTTAAGAGAGAGCTAGAAACCTTTAAGCTTCTGCCATCCCAACTGCACTCCCACTCGTTTCTAGCCGTAAGTCTATGTGAACGCACACTGAAAACCCATAGTTTAGCTTTTTTACCATACCGTTGCCACTGCACTAATCTTATGTGGATGCGACTTCATGAACATATTGTAACCAGATTGTGATCGGGTTGTAAACGGATTATGGGGGTATTGTGGACGTTTTACAAACATGATTGGGAAGTTTTGTGACCGTATTGTAGACGTAACGTAGACGTGGTAAGGGGGAGTTTGCATTCACACGTACGTACTTTCAACGTAAAAATTGACGAGGTTGTTATTGCAATCCCTTAGTTACAGGGGAGTTTTCACGTTCTACGTTGCGTTACGTCGTACGCTCAGTGAAATCGCAAACTCCCTATTATAACGTAACGTAGACGTGGCATATAATCACTATGAAAATAAAAAAAACTTGTGTGACTCACCACCATACGAATGTGTAGGCCCTCCGAGACGCTCTCGACAACATTTACGATGCCAAGGTGCCGATGGCCTGGCGACGGAGCTCGTGGACGGCCGCGTCGTTGGGTTTCTGGTTCACGGAAATGTTGGAGAGGAACACTCAGTTCAAGACGTGGTGCTTCGGCGGGCGACCGCCGTCGTTTTGGATGGCCGGTTTCTTCAATCCTCAAGGTGAGCCTCACCCTACCTTCTTTACCTTTGCGACTATGTACATTTCAAATTTCCCGACGTAATCTTTGAGACACCTGAATCTGATTGGAATCTATGGATTAATCCATGTTGAGCTGTGAAAAACAGGGGGATGAAAACAGTTTTCTGGGAGACGCTTCAAGGCAATAGAGAAACGGAAACGTTTTCCTTGAAGACTCTTTTGAACAACAGAGGGATGAAACCAGTTCCTTGGGGGACTCTTCGAACACAATGGGGGTGGAAAGGGTTGTCTGCGGGACGGTTGCAGAAGTTTCAAAACAGCAATTGGATTATAACAGTTTTCTGCTGGACGCCTCGAAACAACAGAAGGATGACCACAATAATTATTTGAAGGGATACTTTTGAATAACGAAGGGACGACGACAGTTTTTTTACGAGATGCTTTCGAAAGTTTTCAACAACATAGGATCGAAAACATTTACCATGAGGACACTCTTGAAAGTTCGAGGAACAGAGGAAGGAAAACAGTTTCTTGTGGAACACTCTTGAAAGTTGTGAATAGCAGATGGATATAGACAGTTCCCTGAGAGGCGCTTTTAAAGTGTGAAGAGTCGACAACAGTTCCCTGCGTAACGCCTCTGAAAGTTTTGAACAGCATAGAATGAATGAAAGCTTAAACCATTGTTCTTGAACCAAAGATGAAAACAGATCCCTTGTACCCTGGACACACTAGAAAAGCTAAATGATCATCAACGGATCGTCATTCACGAAACGTAATTACGTTTTCCTTGATGTCACCAAGACAGTAAGGGAAGTTGAATGACGATCCATCCATCCTTCCATGATCATTAAGCTTTCTAGTGTGTTCAGGGTATTAGGAGCGCTGTTAGACTAAAGAGAGATGACAACAGTGGCCTGCAGAATGCTTTTTCAAACAGTGAAGGGATAAAAACAGTTCCCTGTGAAACGCTTCAAAACAGATGAAGGATGTTGCAAGAAGGATGCGATAGCGCAGCGGTTGGAGCGCTAACCTTCCGCTTTGTGGGCCAAGTTCCTCAATGGGATGTAGAGCCACACTACTGTGAAAGAGCGAACAGAGGGACAATAACAATGCATCAATTCAGAAATAAAAATGGGACGTGGGAAACGTTTCTGCTTTGCTATAAAAAAAATCCAAAACGAGAGGACCTGTTGAGGACTCATGCAGGATACAGGGTACCTGTAAGGGTGAGAGAAACGCCAGAGACGCTTTTTCATTGGATTTGAATTGAACAAAGCGTCTGTCCAGACCAAGCCATGTTGGAAAAATCACAACAAGGACACCTTGCTTTGAATAGTAATTGTGCAAAAACATTGCCTTGAGGGACGCTTCATTTCCGGATTTTAGAGAAAAGCGTTCCCCAGTGCATCGTTCTTGCCCTCCTTTCTTTTACGTGTTTCTTCATCACTTACGGTCATCTTTTTGCAGACTATGTGATACTTCGAAAATAAATAGTGATGCTCAATTTTGATTCCTCCTTTTTCTCGTATTTTCCCTACAGAAAAATTAACGAAATTTGTTTGTTCGAAGAATGTGCAATAATTAAACAATGCGTTCGTCTACTTGCAGGATTTCTAACGGCTATGAAACAAGAAGTGGCCAGAGCGCACAAGGGCTGGGCCTTGGATGACGTCTGCTTGAACAACGAAGTCACGAAAAACACAAGGGAAGAGGTCAACATTGGACCGGCGGTAATTATAAATTTTCTGGTTTTCGGCTTGCACCGTTCCACTACTACAGTTGCAGCTATATGAATTTCTAATTCAGGCAGGCTGAAACGTATGTCTGAGCAAGTCAAATAATGATGTTCATGGTAATCTATGATCAAATGCCAATGACCAGTGGGAACGCTCCCTCTGACCAATTAGAACGCTCCCTTTAGTGCGCCAAATTTGAATATGTTCAAAAATCTGGTGTTGTGTTATTACAGGAGGGCGTTTTCGTGTACGGCCTGATGCTGGACGGAGCCGGTTGGGACAAGAGGAACGCGAAATTGGCCGAGTCGATAAACAAGGTCCTGTACACGTTGATTCCGGTGGTACAGATATCGGCCATTTTGTTGCAAGACAGAAAAGCGGACAATTCGTATGTGGTAAGTGAACCCAGACATGTAAAAAAAATAGAATAACTAGAACATGAGAATTCTTCAATAAAATCACATTTTTTTTTATCTTACAGTGTCCTGTGTACAAAAAGGTACGGAGGACCGATCTGAATTTCATCACGACACTGTTTTTGCAAACGGCCAAGCATCCGGAACATTGGGTGCTGCGGGGCGTCGCTTTGCTGTGCGACACTCAGTGAGCTCGTGCAGCTTTTTATCTTATTTCTATTTTATATAAAATAAAATAACGAATAGTACCGAAAACTGCTTTTAATGATGAATATAGACTTAAGCGAACTGCCAAAACATGAAGAACTAGGAAGCAAGTGAGAGATACGTATGATATATTTTTCTGAATCAGGAGGATAAATAGTGGGGTCGGTATTGTAAAATTCTGAGCACCGAGCACCATTTTGTAAAATATCCTGATTCAGGACACCCATTTGTAAGGTTCTGGTCATTACGGCAACCCTTTTGTAACATTCCAACCTCACGGTAACATCTTGTAATAATTCTCGTCACCGGCCCCTTTTTGTGATACCCCCCCTTCCCTACATTAAATTAATTAAGCTGTGATGCTTCTAATTACCCTAAGTCGTATTTCGTTGTGCCGTAGATTTTATTTTACCTTTACCTAAGTTATTTAACCCGATTACACCTACCTCAGCTTCACGTCGTGCTAATACCTCAAGCCTACTCTAGTAGTAACCTCACGTTCTTTTTAAAGGGAATGAATTGAATAAATATTGAAAAATAAACAAAGTCATTTAACCACACCTCAATTTTATTACAAATTAATCAATCATCGCCAACTTAATTAAATTCACCTTAATTATTCATTTTATAATTTCCTGACGTGCTGATATTCAGCTAGCGTTCGGAATTGTTTTATTCAGTTTACATTCGGTTTCTGAAAGAAAAGTACATCCTAATTTCGAGTGCAATCCTACGACGAATTTGTTCAACCCTTGCGAATTAATTCCGTTCTCATTCTTCCTAATTTTCAGAATTATGGGTGAATCCATTTCCTAGTATACTTGAGTTTAATTCCCTGCCTAATTCATTTATCCTTTTTCCAGTTTTTGTTTCAACCCTTTCTCCCCTTTCTCCCATTCGCCCTGGTACGAGAAGAAATCTTTCCTGTTTAATTGTACTTAGAGAGAGATTGTTGTTCACTGAGTCTTGTCTTGATCTTTCGAATTGACAGCCATTATTTTAATTATTGATCAAATAATTTACATAAAATTTGAGTGTTGACAGTCCATAGATTTTATATCCAGCTGGTGCTATAGTCTATAATTCAAAGACTTATCAGCAGCTCTGTTTCATGCTAGGTTCAATACCATTACACAAATTTACAATACGGAATACAAGTCATCGCAATGAGCCTCTAATTAATTAGCCTGCAAAATTTTATGTCTTGTTCATTTCTTATCTTGAAGTGTTTCGAAACGACACTGAATTTTCTTGGCATTACTCAAGGGGTTTCTCTTTGGAAACTCGGCCTCATGCCTTTAAATTCTTTGTCGCGCGAAAGGGTTACATATCTTATTCTATGGGGAAAATAACGCGTAATCAAGATTTTGCCCAGATTTGATTTGCATAAATACTGCTAGTGCTTGTCTCAGCTAATAGAGTCTACAAAATCATGCTCTGTCGGAAGCCAAATCTCTTAAAAGGGTTGCTGAGGTTTCACCCTTTTTCTTGCATCTGGAAGGTAGTTATCTGAAAACAAGGGGCCGCATTTTAAAAGCTCAGAGCAATTACAAAGAATTCAAATCGGCTTGACGCTTATCATGGCTGTTCAAAAGATCAAACAAAACCTACTATCATTTTTTTAAACCAAAACAATTACTTCAACTTTATTTAAACCATTCGCATTCGATTACAATAGAAATCAGACTTGCCTTAAGGTTTTCCTTCCACGTCACTGATTTACTACAAATCTATCACAGTGTTTTAGCACTTTTCTTAACTTATTCTTCTTCAAAAATATTAGTTATCTTCCCGCAAAATACACCCGTCGTGCTCGACTCTTACCACTCGAATCTTTTCCTCACCCCCGTCTCTATAGTAACTTTCATTATAGTGGTATACCCAACGCTTGCGCCAAATTTTGGCGTCAAATACAAAATTTGCGGACAAATGCTACAAAATCGCAAGAAAAACCGCCACAAAGTTGAAAAATACGCGCCGCAGCGAACAGGGTAATAGGCTAGAGGTTGATACACACTAGTGATTACTTATTTTTCATCAAAAAGTCCGCATTGCTCATTAAATTATAAATAACTGCGTTTTACATTGATCGGATGTGCGTACGCAACCCATAATGCAACCCCCACCAACTCTATTTTCAGTTTGACAATAAGCAACGGCCGTGACTTTCCGCTGCTGTCTGCTGTCAACGTCAACTATTTATTCGCCATTTTGAAGTTCGCTCCGAGTGTCGTACGTTTGTGAACAAGTGGGCCGCTATTCTTGAATCGTGTGAGAAAAGTCCCTGGGAGTGAAATACATTCCGCAGTACACTGATGTAGCGAGTGTTGCCTAAAATCGTGGTTTTTAGGCAACTTTCGCTAGTCAAACTGAAAATAGAGTTGTTGGGGGTTGCATTATGGGTTGCGTACGCACATCCGATCAATGTAAAACGCAGTTATTTATAATTTAATGAACAATGCGGACTTTTTGATGAAAAATGAGTAATCACTAGTGTGTATTAACCTCTAGCCTATTACCCTGTTCGCTGCGGCGCGTATTTTTCAACTCTATGGCGGTTTTTCACGCCATTCTTTAGCATTTGTTCGCAAATTTTGTATTTGACGCCATTACTTCAGAAGACGAGTATGCGCGCTGATGGCGCGCTGGATAATGAAAGGTACTATTCATGGACCCTTCCTGTTACCACACCCCCGTCTCCCGTCACAACCCTCTGGCCTACCAACGTCGATGCCTGCATGCTTTCTTGCATCCGGTGTCACTCCGATGCTGGCCGGCAAAAATCGATATATTTCGCATTCCTCAACCAAATTTCTTTCCTTTCCTTTACCGCCCGTAATGCTAATTTTATCCCCAAATATTTCATTCCCCTTTATTTTATAATTCTAAGCCGTTCTGCCACAGTATAGACAATACAAATAGAAAAGACCATAGCCGTCACGGATTTTTACGGTTGCGTAGGAACCAGGCGAGTCCATCATTCAAAAAAAGGTTTATTTATGCCCGATTACACAAAGCTGGTATCAAATTTTAGTTCGGTACTAAACACGGGATCAAATTTTTGAAGTGGAATAAAATGCAAACCCAGTAACTTCAAGGTGAGATTATGATGAGAATACAAAATATGGCCCCAAGTGATTATTTGCATACCCAAACACAGGTGAGACAGCCTTTGTTTTGGCTTGTAGAACAAATCTTGCCGGAACTGTCAGATCTTTTCTTTGTAATAAAAAATAAGCGACACGTGCATGTTACCTCAACTTTTTTTCTGTGTACAAATAATCGTAAAGGGGCATATTTTGTATCCCCATCGTGTTCTTTCCTTGGAGTAATGAGATTTGAGTTTTGTTCCACTTTTAAATATTTGGTCCGCTGCTTGGTACCGAACTAAAATTTGATACCACGTTTGTGCAATCGAGCATTAGTATTATACGCTGCATTTTTGAGTAATGCAATGTCTTCTGGCACACATGTTCTTAGCACCTGTCTGAACAATTTTGTCCATCGCCGCAAGCGAAATTTTAGTTCAGATCCTGTATACAGGGTGAAGAAGAAAAACAATTTGAAAAATTGCATCTTTCAAACGGACAAAGGTAGAGTATTGCAGGGCATGTCATATGATGCGCAATTTGATGGTTGTTGAGGTACACCAAACCATTTTGATACATTAACAACCGTTTTCGAGATACTTTAAAAAAACTGAGATCTGTCACAAAAACATTATCTTCATTATATCGCTTATTTTTTAAGATATCGGAATGAAATTTGGTATTTGCTTTATAAAAGACGTCATAAATGAATAACAGCTGCAGTTATTTTCTAGGCCTACTATTTTCCTAAAGAAGACAGTCAACTTTTTTGGGGGGGAACCGCCATCTTGTTTTGTGAATATCAAGCTGAGGACCAAAAAAATGACTGATGGTCGTTGGGCTAGTATCTTACCATTACTCTATCATGTGAATGATCACCTTGGATGGACCATCATACCATTTTTGCTGAAAGAAACATGACGTACTGATTTTATCGGGTTCCTCAGAACTAGGGGACCTACTTCCAGCCATCGAGCCATTGCAAGTAATTGAACACGGCAATTATGACCCCTGATCATTTCTCAGGTTGCTCACCAAGATTCATAGCCATAAGTGCAGTGGTTCGGTTTTAGCAGCTGTTTGAAGTGTTGCCTTTTCGTGAAATAAACATAAAATTACGAGGTCTCTGGGTCAATTCTTAGGTCATTGGAAATAGATCCTCCACGGAATGTTGATAAATTTATGCTAAATTATTAGAAAAAAGTGCATTCTATAGCATAGGTTTGAAGAAACGGCTGAAAATTGTTCGAAACGGTTTCTTTTGTCTTGTTAAGCGTTAAATTATGGATCTTTTTGGCGATTTTCATGCCTCCATTCTATTAGTCCGGCGGAAAAAGACACGAATTGTGCACGTAGGAAAAAAAACTGTTTGTATTTTTTTCCTTGATCTACACCTAAAAGTAAGTCGATTAGGGAGCGGAGGCATTCTTGTAGGATCATTAGTAACTGTGTACGGCCCTGTCAAAATTTGAAAGAATTTCCAGAAAATTTTTGAAAGGTTGTCCGATGGCTCTCGGTTATGTGTCAATTTCTATGTATTCGAGGCTGAGAAATCCAACAAAAATGGCCCCGAAGAGATAGTGCCGTTATTTTCGAAGATACAGGGTGAAACGTAAATTTTGACCTAACATTTTTGAGGTATTTCCGGATTTTTTTCTGAAGTGGTGGGGGAAGGAAGACTCACCATTTCTATTTTATCCTAATTTTTGGTCCTTTTGGAACAAATTCAGAGGGGTAGGCAATCGCGAACAGTGATTGGTGTTTTGGTACAGCTCCGCAAAAACTTCTTGTAACTGTTGGGTCATGTTCATATTTTGGAATGCCAGAGACGTTTCAAGTTTGCATTTATATCTCTAATAAAAAGAAATACGCTTTAATTGAAGTCGGTAAGGTAGCGCGATTTTTTTCATTGATACAGGGTGAAACGTCTATGTCACTCGATATTTTAGAGTTATTTGATGATTTCTTCTACGTAATGATGCCTGCAGGAAAAGGTTTTACTAATATTCTTTTTTTCACCTTACACACCTTAGATACCACAATATACATACCTGAAGGCAACCTCAAAAGGTTCTGGGCAATACAGTACAGCCCCGCAAAGCGTTCCCGCAACCTCTAAATTAGTTATTCTCGCATTTCGCAACCGGACGAGACGGTTAGTGTGCATTTGCACGTTTTCGTTAACGAGAAATACCATTCGATTGATGCCAAAGATATAAGACCTTTAGTTTCTCCAATACAGGGTGAATGTGTAACGTGACTCGGTAGCCGAGAGATATTTTGAAATTTTTAGCGCACTACTCCAAACGGGAAGGAGCTTTATGTTCTCACTTTGTTCTTTTGTCTGTCCATTCGTTCCCGTCCGTCATCCGTCATCCGTCTGTCCGTCCGTCAGTCCGTCCGTCACAGTATCTAGTCCTGGACGAAAGGATCCTTACTCTAGAAGAGAGATGTCCACCAAGATTTGACTAGGAAAATGCGCAGTAGGTTCGGTCGGTCCTTTCTTTCTTTAGCATTGAGTACGATCATTCGTCTCACTCTTCAGCTCAGCGAAGGTTACTGTTGTATGTTCTGTTGCCTAATATTATGCTCCAAGCTTCATCGAAATCCGAAAGTAAAATGAGTACCTGGGTGCATCTCATTAGATTACGTTGTTATTGAGTGTTAGAACGGTCAATTAAAACTCCAAAATTGCAATAGTGACTTTGTTATTTGGAATAGCGTTTGACTGATCTAAATTGAAATTTTTGAAAATATTCCTGGAACATTTCAGTTACTTTTATTTTTTTCTCCAAATCAGCCAAAGTGTGCCAAACATTTAAGGAATCGCATTTTATAGCATGTTTTATGGTGGCCTCCGAATCTCATATCAGATTTTGGAAAGAGGAAATTTCAAGCTATGGAATGTTAATGACCTCAAAAATTGATTTCTTTTTCATTGTGTAATCTACAATAACGGATAAAAAATAATGTTGAGGAGAAATTATAATTCGAATAATTTCAAGGGTGGGTAGGTATTCATTCTTTGAGATTATTCAATATTCGAGATTATTCAGTTTTCGAAATTATTCAATTCTCGATATTATTTAATCTTCAAGTTTAGTGCGAGAAATTTCAACTAATGGGACCCAAACGAGGACCCAAACCAAGAAACAAACATCTTCTTTTAGAGTGTTCCTATTGCATGCGGGAAATCATACCTTTGCTTGCCCACTCCCACTTATAAGAAACTTATTTGATTCTTATGGGATTGATCCGCAGGGGAAAGCTCTGTGCAATCGTGGACCACCCTTGGAAGCTCGGGCCCGCGAATATACCTAAAAACAGTTGTAAAACAAATATGTGGGATTGTGGGTATTGCCTTTTTAATATAAATACTTCTTCTATCTCTTAAGTTGGAAAAAACAACCTTCCTTTACAATAAATAGATGTATTTTTCACCTTTGTGAAACAGAGCATTATAGTTTTATTCGAAATACCTACTTATCGAGAACGGTTCTGCGTCTTTGCTTCGCAAGCAGGAAGTATATTTGCGAAGGCCTGAATTTCCTAGGGTAGTTCGCGACTGCACAGAGTTCATCCCCTGCAGATTAACCCCATAAGAATCTAATAAGTCTGTATAAGTGAGAGTGGGTGAGTAAAGGTATGATTTCCCGCATGCAAAAGGAACACTATAAAACACGATTTATCCTGGTTTGGGTCCCAAGACCATAATTGGCTACCCATTGAAATCGAAATTTTTCGCATCCTTCCGTCTACGACTAGATGCTGTGCCGGACGGACAGACACACGGACGCACGGATAGACAGACGGACGGGACAGACAAACGGACAAAGCGAGAACATATATTAAGCTCCTTTCCGTTTGGAGCAGTGCGCTAAAAATTTTAAAATATCTCTCGGCTACCGAGTCATGCCACACATTCACCCTGTATTGGAAAAACTTAGGGTCTTATATATCTTTGGCATCAATCAAATGGTATTTCCCATTTACGAAAACGTGTGAATGCACACTAAAACCGTTCCGTTCGGTTGCGAAATGCGAAAATAATTTAGGGGTTGCGGGAACGCTTTGCTGGGCTGTACTGTATTGTCCAGAACCTTTTGAGGTTGTCTTCAGGTATGTTATATTGTGTTATCTAAGGTGTGTAAGGTGGAAAGAAGAATGTTAGCGAAATCTCTTCCTGCAGGCATCGTGACATATATGAAATCATCAAATGACTCTAAAATATCGAGTGACATAGGCGGTTCATCCTGTATCAATGAAAAAAATCGCGCTACCTTACCGACTTCAATTAAATCATATTTCCATTTTAGTTGCAGCGGTACGCTAGCAAAATGACCCTGATTCTGCATTTTGTGATACTGCAATGAAATTTGGCATATGCAAACTACGTAGAATTTCAAGTGATTTGACCCGCAGCACTCAAAAATTTGTCCATTGGGGGGCGACTGGGGGCCCCTCCAAATTTCAAGATGTCAGAGTTTTTACCATGCACCATTCGGTACCGCCCTATCTACCGTACAGGACCTAAACAACTTCGTTCTTGACCATCATAACATTTTTTGTCATGTCAATTCCATTCTTCTTACAGAAGAAAATTATTTCTTTGTCTGGTCAACAAGTCGAGAAATATATATTTTTTTGGACCACAAATAGATTGTTGAGTCGTTTTTGTGTGATCATCGATAAATCCGCATCCCCTTGATTCATTTATGGAAACAAAAGTTTTGCTGTTCTATTCTTTAACGAAAGGGTGACCTCAACTCACCATTATTTTCAACATTACCTATTTCAATGTTTTATCCTTAAAAATATGACGATTATTGTACTAATATATAGCTTGAAGTTTTCTTTAACGGTGTGGATGATGAAACGGCCTCAGATTCCACCTGGAAGCCGTGCATATTAATTTTTCTGCAAGGCCGTCAAATTTGGCATTTTTGATTTTCTACCGGGAGCGGCCAAAATGTCAATACACACCACTCCGCCCAAGAGCACCGGTCGCGGTACTTTCGCACCAACAATCATTTCAGTATCACAAAATGCGAAATTGTTAGGCGTGAATATCGTTTTCCGCTAGAGCAAACCGGTGCTCTTGGGCGGAGTGATGGGTATTGACATTTTGGCCGCTCGTTTGGCCGCTCCCGCTAGAAAATCAAAAATGCCAAATTTGACGGCCTTGCAGAAAAATTATTATGTACGGCTTCCAGGTGGAATCTGAGGCAGTTTCATCATCCACATCGTTAAAGAGAACTTCAAGCTGTATATTAGTATAACAATAATCATACTTACCGGGGTAAAACATTGAAAAAGGTAATGTTGAAAATAATGGTAAGTTGAAGACACTCCTTTGTTGAAAAATAGCACTGCAAAAGTTTTCTTTTCATAAATGAATCAAGAGGATGCGGATTTATCGATGATCGCACAAAAACTACTTAACAATCTATTGGTGGTCAAAAAAAAAAAAAAATTCAATTTGTTGACCAGGCAAAGAAATGATTTTTTTTTCTATACGAAGAATTGAATTGACATGACAAAAAATGTTTTGATGGTCAAGAACAAAGTTGTTTAGGTCCTGTACGGTAGATAGGGCGGTACTGAATGGCGCATGGGAAAAATTCAGACGTCTTGAAATTTTGAGGGGCCCCCAGTCGCCCCCTAATGGACCAATTTTTGAGTGCTGCGGGTCAAATCACTTGAAATTTTATGTAGTTTGCATATGCCAAATTTCATCGCAGTATCACAAAATGCAGAATCAAAAAGCGTACCGCTGCAACTAATTTATCACACATCTGAATGCAAACTTGAAACGTCTCTATCATTCGAAAATATGAACATGACCTAACAGTTACAAAAAGTTTTTGCGGAGCTGTACCGAAACACCAGTCACTGTTCGCGATTGCCTACCCCTCTGAATTTGTTCTAAAAGGCCCAAAAACTAAGATGAAATAGTAATGGTGCTTCTTCCTTCCCCCACCACTTCGGAAAAAAATCCGGAAATACCTCAAAAATGTTAGGTCGAAATTTATGTTTCACCCTGTATCTTCGAAAATAACGGCACTATCTCTTTGGGGTCACTTTTGTTGGATTTCTTATCCTCGAATACATAGGAATTGATGCATAACCGAAAGCCATCGGACAAACTTTCGAAAATTTCCAAGAAATTCTTTCAAATTTTGACAGGGCCGTACTCAGTTACTAGTGACCTAATCCTAATCGACTTACTTTTAGGTGTATATCAATGAAAAAAATACAAAAAGCTCTTTTTCCTACGTGCACAATTCGTGTCTTTTTCCGCCGGACTATATTTAGATGATGGGATGAAATTCTTAAATTTCTTATCACCCTGTGATGTCATCTGCAGAGATCGCCATCATGCCAACATTTCTCAGAGTTGAAGGAGGAATCTGAATAGAATATGTTCCAAAATACATTGCGGCATCAAAATTTATAAGGTTCTCTCCATTATTAGTGTTGCCCTACCGCATAATTTGTCCGCTTCCTACCTACTGCAAGATAGTTTTTCATGTTCTTCCTACATCACATGAGTAGGGGAGACCGGGGCACAGTAGCCATAGGGGCACAGTGGTCCAGCCTAAAAATATTGAATAACAAAGAGTCAATTAGCTGCGCATTATCACGTGAAGGAACCTGACAGTGATCTATATTACCGGCTGTGTTTACGCCTACTTCAGTCGGCCGTTCTCACTGAGCAGTCAGCTGTTCGTTTTTAAGGGTACAATGTGAATGGCAATGTAAGTACAATTTTGTATTTTGTTAGCTAAATAATGTAAAAAGAGTTCATTGCTCATAGCTCGATAATGAAACTGATACTTGCGAACACTCCCATTAGTAATTTATTTTATTATATGCACTTAAATTTATATAAATTCGATTCCACCGATGATGATTTTTCCCCGCGTGAAGTTTCAGCCTCACATGATCAAGGGAGCTCCACCTGGTACTTTAGGCTGCGCTAGTTCATCCGGATGGATAACAAATGAAATTTTTGTCGACTGGCTAAAGCATTTCATCAAATTTCATTTCATTTCATTGGAGCGGTCCTGGCCGAGTGGTATAGGTGATGGCAAGCTGACCCACTCGCGCTGCGCTGTGCGGGTTCGAATCCCGCTACATTCATGGATATTTTGTTCTGTCCCCGAGGTTGCATGGTAGAGCAGCTAATAGCTGAATGTCGCCTCGTTAAATAAGTCAATAAAAAAAAAAAAAAAAAAAAAAAAAAATTTGCTAAACCAACTGAGCAAACACCTGTGCTCCTTATCATGGACAACCATGAGAGCCACGTTTCCTATATGGCTGTAAAATTAGCCAAGGAAAATCACGTCATTATATTAACATGGCCCCCGCATACCAGTCACCGTCTGCAGCCTTTAGACCGAACTTTCTATGGTCCACTGAAAACCTACTACAATGATGCCTGCAGATCAGAATTGGTAAGTAAACCAGGAGGTCGAATCACCATCTATGAAATTGCGGAAATGTTGGGAAAATGCTATCCACAAGCAGCTACTCCAAAGAATATCATTTCAGGATATTATGGCCGGTATTACCTACCGGAATTTACCCATTTAACCGTGACATTTTCTCAGATGATGAATTTATAGCTGCGAGTGTCACCGATGTGGCCATAAATCCTCCCTCCGAAACTGTAGCGGGTCCTAGCTATGAGAACCCTCGAGAACGCACTCCGATAGCAGAAATCAATCAAGAAAATCCCGGACATGTCACACCGTCGCCGAATTCCAGTCATTCGTCAAGAGAAGTCACCCCTCCGCCTCAGCCTCAGCCGACAACGTTGCAGATGGCACACTCCATTGTTACACCAGCTATGATTCGACCATTACCAAAATCTTCCGGATCTTCAAAGTCGACAAGAAAGGGACGAAAGAAAAAAACAAGTTCTGTTCTGACAGATACTCCTGTTCTAAAGGCTATAGAGGAAGAATTTAATCAGAGAAATGAGGCCAAAGTGGCAAAACTCAAAAGAAAGTTGATGGATGATTCTGATAAACCATCGGTAGTGCAGAAGAAGAAAAAGACAGAGAAAAAAAGACCTAAGCGTAGCAGTGATGAGAGTGAACAAAGCCTCAGCTTGGTAGATTCGGAGGATGATATCGACGATGATCGCGAGGAAGAGGAACAAAATGACTTGCACCACAACTACCTTGACTTGTCAGGTATTCAAGTGAACAGTTTCATTCTAGCCAAGTTTGAAAGCAAGAAAACAGTGAAATATTTTGTTGGAAAAGTGTTGGCTGTATTGCTTTGTAACGAGTTTCAAGTCAGCTTTTTAAGAAAAGCTCGAGGCTGTTTTGTATTTCCTCCCGTCCCAGATGAGTCAGTCGTGGAGGAAAAAAATATCATTTATCATCTACCCAATCCGCTTCAATCTGGCGGCACGGCTAGAATTCAAGACCGTTTCCAGTTTGACATAAGTTTTTCTCAATACAATATGGGATAATGATCTTTATATGTTTTCCCTTTATTTTTGTTTTTCATTATTAATATCCATTTATTTCTGTTTTTCATTATTAATATCCATTTATTTTTGTTTTTGCATTCTCAATATGCCATGTATTTTTGTTTCTACTCATTAAAATTTTATTATCTACTTGTATTCTACTCATTCCTAATAACAAACAAATTAATCCGTGTTTGTATTACTAAAACTCTATTAAAATGGTGCAAGATCCACTGTACCCCGTATACGGGGTACAGTGGACCAGTTTGAAAAAAAATAAGAATGACTTTTTTTATAAAACCTATTCAGGTATTGAATGTTATGTTAACGAAAAGTGGTAGCAAAAACTGCAAATATTGACCTCGTACAGAGAAAACAGAGATGTCGTATAGAGTTTTTAAAAATTAAAATAAAATAAAAAAAAAGGTCCACTGTGCCCCGGTCTCCCCTACATCCTGTGCCAGTTTTTTAAAACCTATACTGGAGAATGCACTTTTTTCTAATAATTCAGCATAAATTTGTCAAAATTCCATGGAGGATCTTTCAGAGACCTCGTGATTTTCTGTTTCCTTCATGAAAAATCGACACTTTTTTATTTAAATAGCTGCTAAAACCGAACCGCTGAACTTATGGCTATGAATCTTGGTAGACAACCTGGAGAATGATCAAGGGTCATAATCGCGGTGTTCAATTACTTGCAATGGCTCGATGGCTAGCAGTAGCCCCTCTCTGGTACTGAGGAATCCGATAAAATCCGTGCATCATCTTTCATTCAGCAAAAATGATATGATGGTCCATCCAAGGTGAACTTTTACATGATGGAGTGATGGCATGATACTAGCCTAATGACTATCAGTCATTTTTTCGGTCATCAGCTTGATATTCACAAAACAAGATGGCGGCTCCCCCCCAAAAAAGTTGACTGTCTCATTTAGGAAAATAGTAGGCCTAGAAAATAACTGCAGCTGTCATTCATTTATGACGTCTTTTATAAGGCAAATACCAAATTTCATTCCGATATCTTCAAAAATAAGCGATATAATGAAGATAACGTTTTTTTTTTGACAGATTTCAGTTTTTTCAGAATATCTCGAAAACGGTAATTGATGTTTCAAAATGGTTTGGTGTACCTCAACAACCATCAAATTGCGCATCATATGACATGCCCTGCAATACTCTACCTTTGTCCGTTCAAAAGATGCAATTTTTTTTATTTGTTTTTCTTCTTCACCCTGTATACAGGATCCACGGATTTCTGAATATAGAGCTGGATAGCTAATACAACACATGCGTGTTGTCCGAACCCAGCTGGCCGCCATACTGTGCTAAAATGTTATTGGCTGACGGGCAACAAATCGGATTCAAAATATAAACCGCCGTCTTTTGTGCATTGGTGTTTACATTTGTTTCAAATATTAATTGTGAAATAATAATTACCTGAAACTGGACGAGTCCTACAGGGAGAAAGCTAAGATGCTTGTACTTTTGTTTCGTAGAATGATTCTTGGTTCTTGAATCTTCCTATTATTCATTTTTTAATTATTGGTTAGTGGTTATGATTTCATTAATGTTGTTCATTACAAATTGCAACTCATTTTATTTCGGAATAGTTAACTACATACATGTTGGAAACGTAAGGTATTTGATGAATTGTTTCGAAGACAAAACGTAGAAACTCAAGCAAAAAACTAATGGCGTCTTCGACTGGCCAGAACGGAGCCAGTTCAGCTCGAAAATCCCTATCACTGATTGGGCAAGGATTTTCGAGAACCTATCGGATCCCCTGATTTTAGAGCCGAACTGGATCGGTTCTAGTGATTTTAAAACGCTACAAAACAACACAAACACGAACCTGATTTATATCACAAAAATAAAATGAAAACAATTATTGAAGTATAACATAATTGTTTATTTGTGCCTAATAATAATTCCGACATAGCTTGGCTTGTTGATGCTTTCGGCATAGCTTGATCTGGTCATGATTCCGGCATAACTTGGCTTGTGGTTGTTGGAGCTTCCTGGATAGCTTGACTGCTTTCTGAAGCTACTGGAATGGGTCTCAGGTATACCGTGGTCTCAGGGTAGGCAAATCAAGTGAAGGAATTACATTGGGTTTCAGTTTCTTGAGCAATCCAATTCGCTCGAAGGCTTCATCAAGAAATGATCTGAACAAACACGCTCTCATTGTTACGCTGCTGAATAAATGTTTGTTGATCCCTACTGATGGCCTGGAGCCACTCCACTTTGATCGTTTCGGAAACCTGAAATAATTCTTTTGTAATAAATGAAAAATCGGATAAAAACATCGAACTTACACATGATAGGTTATGCCGGTTTTGTTTTGTTTGTCGCTATTTTTGCAACTAGGCACAAAACAGGACGACATCAAGTCTTTTTCTTCAACAAATCACTGAAAAACGCCGAGAAAACTTCGCACAAAGAAACGGATAAACAAGAAAAACGTCAAAAAATGACAATAGATTGACATTTGGGTGACATTTGGCAATCAAAGTGACACTCAGGGATGACAATTATTCGCAGCTTTGCCAACCCACAAGCATTAAAGTAACTAAAAATTAGCACAGTATGGCGGCCAACACGCGTTTGACAAAAATTGTGGTGGGGGTATATTGTGATTAGCTATCCAGCTCTATATTCAGAAATCCGTGACAGGATCTGAACTAAAATTTTGCTTGCGGCGATGGACAGAATTGATCAGACAGGTTCTAAGAACATGTGTGCCAAAGGACATTGCATTACTCAAAAATGCAGCGTAGGTACAGGACTTTTTCAGAACGTGCCGAGTCCACTAAAAGCTTTTAGGGCTCGATACCAAGTTGCAGGCGCAAAATTTGGGACGTCGTAACTCGCTTAATACAGCGGTCTGATTGGTTGGTATCCGCCGTTGCTATGGTAACCGCACTTACGACGGTCTCAGCCCCAACTTGGTATCGAGCCGTTAGTCCGCACGGGCGATATATCGCTGAAATTTGGTCTAGGTTCAAAGTTGGGTCAAATTTTGCAGGGTGACACTTATTTTGTCGAGTACTACATTCTGAGCAAAAACCACTTGGAGGAGATAAAATGGTCTTCAATTCAATTAATTTATTTTGCTATGAAAAGCATTTCACGAGGTATGGTCAAAAACAAATTCTGTCTTCTCACGTCCACACAAAAGTCATAGATTGTTCCCGAGTTTCCTACTCACGGGTACTTCCTGCAGATGTAGAAGGCTACATTTTTCTTCTTCATGTATCTCTTCTTAGAGCATGACTAGCATCATTCCCATTCGGATAAATGAAAAAAAAAAATTGATCTGAGTAGTTGTTGCATTGGAATCAATATTATATCTCTTAGCTCGCAACGTGTTGCAACGTGTGCTTCGTAAAACTCGACTTTCGATTAGTTCGGTAAGAACAGCTGTCGCACTGCAACCAAATTTCTTTATTGGTTGCATGTTTCAGCATGTGTCTTTTCAGGTGTTCCTTTCGCTTGGCTTCGTACGAACACTCGCCGCACTTGAACCAGCTGATCTCTTCTTTGGTTGCATGTTGCAACATGTGTCTTTTCAGTTTTCCTTTCACTTTCGCTCGGTAAGAGCAGTCGTTGCACTGAAACCAAACGATTTCTTCGCCGGTTGCATGCTGCAACATGTGTCGCCGTAAGGAATCCTTTCGTGCGGCTCGGTACGAACAATGACTGCAGTGAAACCAATTGATTTCGTCATTGGCTGCATGTTGCAACATGTGTGTTTTCAAGTGTTCCTTTCGCTTGGCTTGGTACGAACACTCGCTGCACTTGAACCAAGTGATCTCTTCTTTGGTCGCATGTTGCAACATGTGTCTTGTCAGATTTCCCCTTTCGCTAGTGCGGTAGGAGCAGTGGTTGCACTGGAACCGACTGATTTCTTTGGTGGTTGCGTGTCGTCGCAACATGTGTAATTTCAGATCTCTCTTCCGTTTGGTTCGATACGAACAGTTGTTGCACTGAAACCAATTGATTTTTTCACTGGTTGCATGTTGATTACATTCAGATCCATGCACGTTTTCACTTATCGAATTACGAGTCGACGTATTCGATTCCACTGTTCCGTTGTCTTTGAATATTACTGCACCAGCCCGCTTCAACTCGGGTGATTCCACATTTTTCATCTTTTCCACCAAGGAATCCTTTGGAAAAACTAGTGACCCCTCTCTACAGAAATGGAGATGTCTTACATGAGATAAGCTTGAATCAGACTTGTACCCGCAGTAACAGCACTGATATCCCATGAAGATCTCACAGAATAACTTGACGTGTTTGTTGTCTTCGGTCCTCCAATTGTGTGCTTGTGCGCAATGTTCGTACAATTCCACCCGATTGTAGCTCTTGTGGTCGCAGCAAATGCAAAGGAACTGCTCCGGTACGACAACGGCGTGGAACAGTGCGGCCGCGTAAACGTTTCTGTGGTTTCTTAGTGCGTGGTGGTCGAGTTGAAGCACTGATGCAGACTGATGCGAACATTGCGAACAGTGATACCTGTCAACAATTTCGGATGGATCTAACCTAAATATTACGATAGGTATTAATGATTATCTGGGAAACTGGAGGGCACTAAATTATGACTCACATCTTGTAGAGGTGTTTTATGGGCGAAAATTCTTGATGTTTAGGTATAGATTACGATGGATCATAGACAAGGACAAAAGTAGAAGAAGGAAGAACCACTGCGCATCCATTTCAGCCGATATCGCATGGGGTCCGCCATTTTTAGGTCATAACGGCTTTTCCAAGGCGGCAATTTAAATGGGGGGAGTACGCGCGAGTCAAAATCATAAACAGACGTCAAAACAGATGACAGTCATGAGACAATTTGTAGGTTATTGGCGAAAATCAGCGGCCACCAGAATGCGCTGAACGCAGTCAAACATGGTGGCCCAAGGGGCCTTGACAAATAGGTACCCAGCGCATAGCCCAGCGCCGTAGCGCAGTAGCACTCGACAGTTGACAGTACCTACTCCAAATCATAAGAATATTGACAGTTTTGACAGTTGAAAAATAATTAATTTTTTTTGTCTTCCTTGTTTTCCACATCGTCGTGAATGTGAGCGAGTGAGTGTTGTAGCTCTGGTTGTAGTTTGACTTGAATTACTGCGTTAGTATACGCCGATGGACACAATGCACACAGCTGCAAAAAACGATACGTAACTTGGTGAAATGCTGGCCGAAAAATGCAATCTCTGAATGCTTATTTTACATTACAGATGTTGAGTTGTGTGAGCCCCTTGCACACAAGGTGGAAATACTAAGCCCCCACAAGACAAGGCATTGGTACAACAGGACGCATCACGAAAATGTGCCAACAATTACCGTTTAGGCCAGAAAGATGAACATTCTTTTGGAGTAATCGTACGACTCATACAATGACTGTAAAGTGAAATTTCAGTAGAGAATAAGCATTTACCGCTGTCTAGAATAATAAAAATCATAGTTTATCAATAATAATTGAGTATTCTTCAATCATAAGTTTAATCATAGCTCATCGGTTGATGTTAGTGTTTCTACAATGGAAAATATTTTCATAACGATTAAGTTGTTCTAAATCTGAACTGATGAGGCGAGTGACGGATTCTGATTTGCAGGCCAGGTATCTTCTCTCAATACCGCTGGCGTTGATCTCCAGGCTCTCCGTCTGCTCTCACTGGCTTATCGGAGATGGCTTCACGAGTTCACAACACTGTTCTAACAACTGGTCCACAGAACCCAACCTCCAAATGGTTTTCAATTATCCATTTATGAGACATAACAAACCACAAGAGTCTCACAGTCGCAATGAGCCCCAGTCACCCCACACCCTCCTAGCCCCACACACGATTAAATGACCTGCCTCAATCACTTCTTCGCACTTTGTCGAGAGGGGGCTGATTTGGTCACCAACATGACCATAAATATTGGGCAAATGAATCTGTATTATCGGCATTTTCTAAAACAAAAATAAGTTAGAGATACTGCAACGAAATTCCATTCCCAACGAACCTCCAGTTCTTGGCCCACTGTTACGAGTTCGTGACTGTTACGCTTTCACTGACAGCTATCACTGTTGACAGCTGTTGTGATGTAAATGCGCACTGCGTTTACTACCTATTTGTCAAGGCCTCTTGGGCCACCATGTTTTATTGCGTACAGCGCCACCACGCGGAAAAGATTTTCGCCAATACTTTGTAAACGAAACAAATAACTCAAGAATTTCTGCTCACGGCTTTGACTAATCCTCATACTCCTATGTCTTTTACACAAAACCAAATATCGGTGCCGAGAAAAGTTCGATCACAACAAATCAGTCTAACCTAAAACTTCGTAGCTGTCATCAAGTACACTGTCAGTACTGTCACCCACCTGTCATAATTAAAATTGCCGCCAGGAAAAACCGTTATGTAATCAAAATGGCCGGCCAACAAATTACACAGCCGCGCAGGTATCTTGCCTCTTCTACTTTTGTCCTTGTCTATGGAGTATGAGGATTAGTCAAAGCCGTGAGCAGAAATTCTTGAGTTATTTGTTTCGTTTACAAAGTATAACCTACAAATTGTCTCATGACTGTCATCTGTTTTGACGTCTGTTTATGATTTTGACTCGCGCGTACTCCCCCCATTTAAATTGCCGCCTTGGAAAAGCCGTTATGACCTAAAAATGGCGGACCCCATGCGATATCGGCTGAAATGGATGCGCAGTGGTTCTTCCTTCTTCTACTTTTGTCCTTGTCTATGTCATACTCATAGTCAATACTTCGCTCGATCTCCGACTTCGCATCTCTCAAGTCCTTCGGACAATTATAACAGTTGTTGCCATAGTTGGATTGTGCTTAAATCGGAGACCGACTGTGAGTATGGGCCATAGACGTATGGGCATAAGGCCCACGACATGTGCTTGATTTGAGCTACAGAATAAAATTTCAAGAAAAATATTCAATGTTTTACTTGAGATAAAATAATACAAGTTTGAAAAGTGTTTGTTGAACATTACACTGAATCAGCTCTTCGCTTCACGTTTTTTTTGCTAGATTTTGCACCTAATCTTATTTTCAAATAGCATCTTACGAGCACTTTCCCTTAAGATAAAATTGTGGTGTTCCAAAATGTCATTGTGTGAAACGAGGTTCTGGCTCGGGTCCTGGGAGTGTGGATAAAATTTTATTTACATTACTTCGAAATGCCTCGAATAAATCAGCAGCACTGAGCCTTTCTCATAAGACGTTTCCAAGCTATTTCTTCATCATTCCAATTGTCTCGAGCCACAATTGAAGCCCATCACCCCGTGGAAAACTAAAAACAAAATTTAGTTACCGGAGTGAAATTTGATTATTTAAATTCAGCGTTACGTATGGAAGGATATCTTCTCATCTCTGGGTTCATCAATTGCTTGATGTTTTTGCAAATTTTGATAGGTATAACAAGACACCCTTTATTGATGCATTTGCTAAGTTCGATCAGGTTCGATCAAACATTATTACACAGGAAAAATCGCAAAACGAACACTTCACACAGAGGCCTCGATATCTGTTTCACAGCTTCTAAGTGGAGATAAAACTGCGGACATCATTCTCCATTTCTTGACAATAATTCATCAAGTACAATGCACTCGATAATGCATTATTTATGCAATGCATCCCAGGAATATAATATCTGGTTATGACGCAGAATTCGTGGAAACGAACACTGAATAACCCTCAACATTCAATTATATTGTTATCTTTTACACAAAACCAAATATCGGTGCCGAGAAAAGTTCGATCACAACAAATCAGTCTAACCTAAAACTTCGTAGCTGTCATCAAGTACACTGTCAGTACTGTCACCCACCTGTCATAATTAAAATTGCCGCCAGGAAAAACCGTTATGTAATCAAAATGGCCGGCCAACAAATTACACAGCCGCGCAGGTATCTTGCCTCTTCTACTTTTGTCCTTGTCTATGCGATGGATAGAGAACTAAGCCCGCCATCTTGAAGCTTGATCTGACGGCATAGACATCTGACAGTTCTGACACATTCCTAGAGATGGGCGGTCTGGGTCCGAAAGCGGATTCGTTCTAACCCGTTCCAGCAGATCCGGTTCGGAAGGAGTTGTCAATATCGAAATATTGTTGATCGGTCATTCGGATTTAAACAAAATTTCGGATTTCAGATTGGCGCTTTTACTGTTTGCGATTCAGAAAATTCGGATCCGGAACGACGAAACACTGGGAGGTGGAATCGATTGGAACCACATACGTTGGAACAGGTCCGGCTGGAACGACCCATCTCCACATGGCAGTAGCACAGCCAGTGATGTGAGTCGGGTATTTACCCGGTATTTTCCCGAGCGATATTTACCCACCCTACCCAGTTTGACAGAAAAGTTGACACTGTTGACAGTTCGGTTGACAGTGTTGACGGTTATAGGTAAAATGATCTCTTTTCCCAAGTTCCAAGGCTTCATAAACATAACCTCCAAAGCACTTATTATTATTTTGCTGCTGTGAGCAAGAATCATTATTGTTTGTTGTTGTTGTTGTTGTTGTTGTTGTTGTTGTTGTGAAGTAAACCCACTTTTCGACGTTTGGCCTTGATCGTCATTCATCGTTTGGCAGTGACAAAATGACATGACATAGATCAAAACAATAAAAAAACAAAACACAAACACAAATGAAACAAGAAAATCATTACAAATTATTTGACAATACAGGAATTAACAACAACAAAATAAACACAATTAGATTAACGAAACACAACAAGAAATTTTTAAAACGCATCAAACTGTCAGTAAACGCAAAAGAATAGTGACGTATTCGCTGACAGGCACACATGGGAAGAACACGTCAAATAAACCCCTCCGTATTGCCTGATGAGTGCCGAAAAATCCCTTCCCAAATGATCTAACAAAAATTGAGTGTGAATGGGTCATGGTGGAATGACAGAGAAGTCACTCTAGTAATGCATTCATCAAGCCAGTGTAAATTGGTACTCATACGTCTTTAAATGCTCCCTTAGTTTGCCAATTAGTTACGTAACAACAAAAGAAAACTCGCTCGCTTACGCTTTGGTAAGAACTTTACGCTCAGGATTCAATTTTTTTGCTTTACGCACAAAAGCACACTCTTTCGCCACTCCGCATCTCTCTCAAAGCAGAAAGCAATTAGTAGACACATGACACTTGAATATATCAAGAAATATGAATAAATATAAATCAAGACTTTGGGTTCCCACAGAGTAGGTTTTTGCGTGTAAAGGCTCAAGGGACCGCTGAAAAGACCTAAACCCAATAGCTTGGTGTCCCCCTTAAGTTGAGACCAATCTATTACTAACCTGAACTGCTCCCCCAATTCCCGACCCTCCTTAATTCTCAAACAGGAATCAGAAAAACCCCAAAACATGAAACACACAAAAGTAAAAAAACATTTGAACAATTCCTGAGCAGCCAGGGAGTGTTGGCCCGTACACGGCTTTCAAGGACACACCAAACATGATAAAAATAGATGTTGAAAGCTAGCTCACACACACATGTTCAGATTCAACCAGGCTCTTTCAGATTTCGCTTTGCCGCTTGCAGAGTTTGTAGTACCAACAAACACTGTCATGACAACGTACACTTCTGGGTGGGTGAATGAATGAATGAATCTCGGAATGAATGAATGAATGAGGTATTTTCTAACCCAGCGAGAAAACATCTTTGACTAATTGAGGAATTGAATGTGTTCTGAATCCGGACCTGGCGAGAATTCCAGACAGCGCGGCACTATACTGTTACGATATCTCGCGTACGGGTTCGAATAAAATTGAGACGATCGATTAAAAACACACCGTTTATTGCTGCGTACTACTACAATAAATAACGCCAACAATTATCTACTTGGAGTTATATCGCAGGTGCTTCGCTTGTTTCGCACTCGTTACCACTTCGCATTCCAATTTAATACTGCTCGAGCTGCCGGCTGACGCTTTATACAGGGTGATTCACAACTTGTGACTTTCCTTTCACGGGTGAGCTCAGGATGTGCCAGAAAAACTATTTCTGAGAGAAAAACGTTGAAAAAAAAATCCTGAAATATTGACTTATTTGAACTCAACATCGAAGAAAATTTTGGGGATCGCCGATGCAATGCCTCACGTGCATGGATGCTCACGTGGATAATTCTAATCTGGTACTATGGAAACAAACATAGGTACTCAATAATGGTTGATCGATAATAAGGTATTATTGTCAAGAATGACGTTAGTTGACCATTATTATTATCTATTCAACTAAAATTTACAAGTAGCGGGTACAAATACAGTTAGATAGGTAACCCAAGTGGATAATTGCGACCATCAACCAAACATAAGGGTCCTTACCTTATGTAATGGACAAAGAGACGAGGAAAGGGAGTAAGTCGAGGCATCATCAGTTGAGGTTGACACTGACAAATTATTTATTTTTACCTCCGATTATTGCTAAAGGAGGAGTGTTTACATAGAAACATTTTCGCTTATCGTTGAACTATTGTTGAATCGTATGTCTCATCAACAGATAGAAAAATAAACCCATTAGTCCCACATATGTTTGGCAAATTTTCATTTTTTTTTTCTCGTAAACCATATAGCTTTTTGAATTATTTTCAAGCACATGAAGTCAAGTTTTTGGGGCCCCATAACCCTTTGAAAGGAAAGTCATAAGTTGTGAATCACTCTGTATAAGGCCTCCGAACAGCGTTCCCGAACTTTCTGTCTATACTTCCAGCAAATTCTATAGCGGCCCGGTATATACGGTTTCTAGACCATTCCTGAATAATCACACACACCTTCGAGTGCTTTCCATGTGTTCTGGAATCTGCACCTCCGCCAAAGTGGACAGATGTGCCTTGATCAAACGTTGGAGTCTCCATGCATTTCAATGCCTCCTCGCACACTCTAGAAATGTCCAGAGCTCCACGCATTTGTACGCTGCGGCCGTGGATGGAAGAATCCAGAAAGATCTAGTGTTAACCAATATGTACGGGATCGCCGCTCGTAACAATACCTACGTTGTAGCATTGGGTGCTTTCCACCTAGACGGTACAAATACCACCAGACGGCACATGTTCCATGGTGTGGCACAAAATTTTAGGTGATCCAATGAACGGCGCAGAACCGAGTAGTGTCACTCTTTACATACGCCAAATGCACAATGCTTAGTGGCTTCGGTACCTCTGCTTCGGTATTTTGGCATATTATTATTTTCCACGAAATGACTCAAAAAACCTCCTTGCCAAAATCCTGCTGAAATTCGCGAATTCATAAATCTGAACGCCCTCTGGCGGCTAAAATGACGAACCTACGTTATGAGTTGTTCTGTCACTTCTGTTCTATCGTATCTGTTAGAACTGTCAGTCAGTCAGAATCTCGCGAATAATTCAAGTGTTTGTGTCAGTCAAGTCAAGTGCTGAATCGGCTGAGACCATCAAAGAAACAGCAAATGCTCATTATGGAGCTTCCGAAAGGTAAGTTTATTCAAATACAGTCATCTTGTCAAATACACGACAAAGTTTTAGCGACAAAGAAAGGAGACGCAAGTCTATTGACGACAGGAGTCTTATTTCAGCGAGGTAACCATTTATGACCGGTTATGATGCTCCGGTTATTGATGGTTGACGTATGCTGTCGGTTATTTTTTACATTTGACAAATCTCGCTAAAACGGAGCGGTCATCATCTTTGGTTATCATCAGTGGTGTTGAAATTGGAAATTTCTTGGGTATTCTTAGATATAGAATCAATGATACTGTAAAACATTCTAAAATGTCCAGTTTTCAGCCAGGGATCTCTTTTTCTATCTTCCAACTGCTATGGCTGCACCATCTTCATATCCAATCAAGTCGTCACATCCTCTCCATTGTTGTCTAGCTCCTCATATGCACATGTTCGATGCCCGGATGACGGCAAAGGCGATCCGCGCTCTCAACCAAGATTTTGAGAGTATTTTGAGGTCTTCACTCTTCCCCATCGATCCGCAAGTTTTTCTGCCATAACTTCTTTTCAACTTTGCGATGTTCATTCTTGTACTTTGTCTTTCACAAATTGCTTCTTTCCATCCTCGTCTCCTGCATATACCAAAGAAACCGTTATCTTTTCACTATTTTGATTCCTGACCCCATGAATATTTTCTTTGCCGCATCCAAGTTTTCGGGATACACACAGTGATCGAGGTACGATTTTTCTCCTTGTGGAAAGTAGCCATGATTTGATCCTTTGATGTTTGATTTGTCCCGCCATTCTCTCAATTTATTGAATGGTCCTTCAGCCGACAGTCGTCTGCGTCGTGGTCTGCATAGAGTCGTTCAAGGAGTTGTCGAATATTCTTGGCTTGTTTTATCACGCTGTCGCGTTGGAGAATGACGCTGATGGAGATTAGGACTCGCTCTGAAGGGTGATCACCTTTCCCTTGGACAAGGGCCTCGATTTCCTCAGCTAAAGTGTTACAACTGACAAATTTTGCTTCCGTTTGGTAGATCATATTGTCTGCCGTGTGATTGAATGATTTTCTCTCATCTTCTATGCCAGATTCCATTAGATTCACCGACAGAATTCAAATATGAGTGTGCCAAATGCTTGTCTCAGATGTTCACTGCTTGGTGGTTGATTGCCTTGAAAGTTTGATTGATTTGCCGTTAAGGGTGACCTAGAGCTTCTTCTATGAGCTCGGCGAATATGGTGGTGCAGTTCTTTTCTGTTTGAATCTTCTTTTGAAATGTAGACATGGACAATCAATCGTGTCATTCTGTGACTTTTTTTTGCTGCTATAAAAAATTTCAATGTATCATTTGTCACCCCATCATTTCAATAACCAAAGGCAATAACCATCGACATGACCAGGTTATGAAATCTATAATAGTACAAGAAAGATAGATTCCAACATCGGAAAAAATATGAACGTCCTGAAAATTTGATATTTTGTTCAGAATTGAGTGCTCTACAACATATCCAAAATCGCCAAAAATCGCACCCGGGGGTTTTGAGTTATTGAAGGGGGGGGGGGGTAAAAAATTGCTGGTAAAAATGGAGAGGATGGGACCCGTCAACCCATTGGATGCGAATACATTATAGTTCAACGTATCATATCTCATTGATACCATTTTGGCACAAAAAGTGTCCATCATTGTTGAAGGGGAGTAGTGGGGGGGCGAAGCTCTGCTAGGTGGTCAATTTTGTTTTTATGGCCATGTAGAACCGATCACGACAAGTTTGGTATCTTTTCCGACTGAATTCAATCTCCTGAACTCGTATCCGATGTGTAAATTCGAAGGAAAACAAGTTTTCTCAAGTCAACTTGAGAAAACTTGTTTTTTCTTTGACAATTGTGACGATTTTTTTTCACTGTTGGAGGTGTTCATTTTTAGAAAATTTTCAGGGACCATTGAATTGAAGTGTATTCTCCACAAAAATCATCCACTCGATTTATAATTTTGTTTCTCGAGTTTAAAAAATCGATTTGAACTTGAGCCGGCGCGGCGCGTCGTCTACTACTGACCAGAACACTACAGCATGCACCTTTAAATGGAAACACCTCAAACTATTGACGAAATAACAACTCATCTTTGAAAATTGGAGGATCTGTGGGGAATTGAATTCCCTATAACATAAACAAAATCGCCATAAATCGCACTGCAGGGTTTTGAGTTATTCAAGGGGAGAGGTAACAGTTCATAGAGTATGAATCCTGTCAAAGTGTTATCCTCCTCCTCGAATAAGTCAAAATCCTGCATTGCGATTCATGGCGATTTTGTTCATGGTTTAGGGAATTCAGTTCTGCACAAATCCTCCAATTTTCGAAGATGAGTTGTTATTTCTCCAATAGTTTGAGGTGTTTTCATTTAAAGGTGCATGCTGTAGTGTTCTGGTCAGTAGTAGACGACGCGCCGCGCCGGCTCAAGTTCAAATCGATTTTTTAAACTCGAGAAACAAAATTATACATCGAGTGGATGATTTTTGTGAAGAATACACTTCAATTTGATGGTCCCTGGAAATTTTCTAGAAATGAAGACCTCCAACAGTAAAAAAAAAATCGTCAAAATTGTCAAAGAAAAAACAAGTTTTCTCAAGTCAACTTGTTCAAACTGGTTTTCATCCAAATTTACACATCGGATACGAGTTCAGGAGACTGAATAGGCTAGTGGACAAGGGTTTTTTTTATTTCTTTTTATGAAAGATCCTCCCAAAATTGTTGCATTGGCAAGATGATTTTGTTTACAAAAGTTTTTGTACATATAAAAAAAACATGAAAAAGATTTGTCTGTTTGAATGGCGCGGCAAGTGCGTGACGTCACATTTTGAAGAGCCAATAGAAACTCTAGTTGGCCATTCGATGACTGAAGAACACCTTCTGGTTTTGAACTGATTTATACCAAAAAAATATAATGAAATGCTGGAGTGCTATGGTTTGACCTTACATTTTGGTCGATTCTTCATTAAAATTCACTAATTTTTGCTCGTGCAGGCTTCGGATTAATGTCACAACAGTGTTATTAGTGCCATATGAGTGGCAGCACTGCGAGTGTCGCATACCATATGTCAACCCCACGTCAAATAATCTAGTTTTTTTAATACAATTTCGCTTCATAATACATAATAACTCCATGCAATGGCATCAAAAATAAGTTCCTTGTGATAAAGTTGTGCTCGCACGTGAAAATACACCACTACGTAATAGATCCAGAACGAATGCTTCGGTCGAATGTCAAATGCGTTCCACTCTCCTTCCTCCCTCCCACCTCCAAGTCCACTTTCAAGCTGTGACGTAGCATATTATTCCTGATTTGAATAAGTCCACTTTCGAATTGATTTTTTACCGAAATGAAATCATATTTCCAAAAACTTTTCCAAATACAAATTCGTCATTCAGATATTGATCAGGTTCATGATATTTTTATACTGAAATGCGATTGATGTCCAGTAGCCTATTTAGTCGGAAAAGATACCAAACTTGTCGTGGTCGGTTTTACATGGCCAGAAAAACAAAATGGACCACCTAGCAGAGCTTAGCCCCCCCACTACTCCCCTTCAACAATGATGGACACTTTTTGTGCCAAAATGGTATCAATGGGATATGATACGTCGAACTATAATGTATCCGCATCCAATGGATTGACGGGTTCCATCCCCTCCATGTTTACCTGCAATTTTTTACCCCCCCTCCAATAACTCAAAACCCCCGGGTGCGACTTTTGGCGATTTTGGATATGTTGTAGAAAGCTCAATTCTGAACAGAATATCAAATTTTGATGACGTCCATATTTATTCCGAGGCTTTGCCGATTTTTTTACTATTTTTCCTGTACTATAACCGGTGATAATATCAAAATGGCGGCACTTCCTTTACCGCCTATAACCAATCCTCGCTAAAATGTCAAATCTTATAACCAGAAATCACCGGTCATTAATGATTACTCGCTGAAATAAGACTAGGGTGACATTCTGGGTGCATTCTTGATACCAGAATCTTTTTTTTACTGTCTAATTGTGTTCAAATACCAGCTAAAAGGTATAGGTTGTCTGATTTCTACATAACTCGGGTGGACTGTGTTTCTGGTCGTCATCGGCCGATCGCGGTCTAAATCGCTGCCCAATCGAATCACGCAGAAATCAATAGCTCATACACCACGGCTTTCTCACACAAAATTCAAATTTGGCGCCCTAGCTATCCTGAGCGTTCGCAGCGGTGTCTACTGGCCAAAAATGAAACCCTTTCTGTACACTTTTTTTGAACCTGCCAAACCCGCTTGATGGGTCTCCTGTCCTCTATACTCCTTGCTCGGTACGAACAATGATTGCACTGGAACTAGTTGACTCTTCTTCATTCACCACGGCATGTTTCAACATGTGCATTTTCAAATGTGATTTACGTTTAGCTCGGTACGAACAATGGCTGCACTGGAACCGGTCAATTGCTCAATTCGTGGCATGTTCATTTATCACGTGCTTTTTTAAATTTGACTTGCATTTAGCTTGGTACGAACAAAGTTGACACTGGAGCCAGTTGATTTCTTCTCATCTGCAGCATGTAGTACCAGCATGTGTTGTTTCAAAATTCTTTTTTCCTTAGCTCGGTACGGACAATGGTTGCAATGGAACCAGTCGATTTCTTCATTCGTGGCATGTCTCAACTGGTGCCTTTTTAATATTGATTTGTGTTTAGCTTGGAACGAACAATGGTTGCACTGGAACCAGCTGGCTTTTTCTTCATTTGTAGCATGTATTATCGATAAGTGGTTTTTCAAATAGTCCTTGTGTTTAGACCGGTACGAACAATGATTGCACTGGAACCAGTCGATTGCTTCATTTGCAGCATGTTGTACCAGCAGGTGTCTTTTCAAATTTCCTTTTGCCTTAGCTCGGTATGAACAATGGTTGCACTGGAAAAAGTTGATTGTTTTATTCGTGGCATGTCTCAACAGGTGCCTTTTTAAATATGATTTGTATTTAGCTCGGAACGAACAATGGTTGCACTGGAACCAGCTGGCTTTTTCTTCATTTGTAGCATGTTGTACCAATAAGTGATTTTTCAAATAGTACTTGTGTTTAGTTCGGTACGAACAATGATTGCACTGGACCCAGTTGATTTCTTCATCAGTAGCGTGTTTCAACATATGTTTTTCAATTCTAGCCTTGCAATTTTCGCGGTGCGAACAATACTTGCACTTAAACCTGTCGGATTCTTCACTTGAATCATTGCTCGATCTGTTTGATTTCATTACTGCAACATCTTTGGTGTTTTTTTTTGCAACAGCCCCATCCAAGTGTGGCGATTCCATGTCGTCGGTCGATTCTTGTGGCTCCTCCGTCAGCTTCTTTCTACATGAATTGTGATGTTTCACAAGACACAAACTCGAGTCAGATTCGTATTTGCAGTCGGCACATGGATATCTTCCAATTTCTTCGCGAAACGTTCCAGTTTCATTGTTTCCGGTTGTCCCCAGATTGTGTAGTTGTATGCAATGTTCGTACAAATCGAACTGATAGTAGCTCTTGTAGCCGCAGAAGATACAAGGGAACTGTTGAGGTTGAAGAATGGCATGGTACAGTTCGGCTGAATAAACATTTTTGTGGATCCTCTGGATGTGGTGGTTGAGCTGAAAGGCGGATTGAGTACGATGCGAACATTGTGAACAATTGTACGCGTCAGCAATTTCGGGAAGCTCTGACCTGAAATAGCACGAAAGTTCTTAGGTCTTGATATCTGTGGTCTCGATAAAAACTATTCAAGCCATATGCACTAGGAACTTACATTTTCTGAAGATAAACGAGAAGGTACTACAGCAAATCGGGAGGTGATTTCAGCAACGTCTTCTTGATTGCAGGAGGGAGAAAGTAAGGATTGGATTATTGATGAGCTATGCGGTTTGATTGAAATACGGACAATGATGTGACATACTTCGGAGCTTTTGACATTAGCATAGCTGACAGCTGACCAGTGTTGCCATAGGTTGTGATTTGTCACTAGATCTGGTGATTTCACCTACACAAATATCACCTAGTGATGATTTTTGCAAAAAGCCTACTTTCTGGTGATTTTTCCCAAACAAACCAAAATTACGAGATACTGAATAGCCATGTCAAATTCAATTTTTCCATTTCAGCAAAATTTATTTCTGTTCGTCCCTGTCCTATTTCCGTTTCCGCTTAGTGACTTTCAGACTTTGATGTTGTGCATTCTGAGTTCAATTCAATTCAATTCAATTTTATCAGTTCTGAGGAAAGCATTGTGTGTGTAGGTACAGTATTTGTATTTATATACATATATAAAACAATACACTAGGTTTGTTCCATCAACAGTCCCTGACGGTCCGCGGACGTCAGCGGCATGCGCATTACGATTTTGGCGTTCCATCAAAATCTCGGACGATCCCCTGACTGATGATCCGCTGTTCCACCACCGGCTCAAACTAGTTTCGGGACGGTCAGAAAAGTTTGCGGATTTTACGGAAACCTATCGTCCGGGCTTGCGCAGCGGAATATATTTATTTGGCATCGAGCCTTCTCTGGTCAATGTTTACAAATAATATGGGTTAGATTGGTGGTTTCATTATTCATTCATTCAATTTATAAAATACATGGCTAATTTCCAGCTGCAAACTGCTCAACGATAGAAAATAAGGTACCTAGCCAGTGATGTAAAATACCCTGGTTTTTATATTTGAGGGTAAATACCCGGTATTTACCCAAAATCGGGTCTCTAATAGGGTATCTATTTTCATCAATTGTTATCAACAATTGGAGAAACAACAACAAACAATTATGATTTTTTGCTCACAGCAGGAAAATAATAATAAGTGCTTTGGAGGTTATGTTTATAAAGCCTTGGAACTTGTAAAAAGAAATCATTTAACCATTAACCGTCAACACTGTCAACCGAGCTGTCAACAGTGTCAACTTTTCTGTTAAACTGGGTAGGGTGGGTAAATATCGCTCGGGAAAATACCGGGTAAATACCCGATTTATATTTACTCACCTACCCGGTAAATACCCGACTCACATCACTGTACCTAGCCAATAGCCATGATTGACGGTTTGCTGTTCCATCAACGAGCAGCAGCCAGACGGAAACTGGTCCGAAGTGGGCCATGCGCATTGTTTACAGTTTGCAAACTGTCGGTGACTAGTTCGGGATTTCCGATGGAACAAACCTTCTTAGGTTTGTTCCATCGACAGTCCCTGACGGTCCGTGGACGTCAGCGACATGCGCATTACGATTTTGGCATTCCATCAAAATCTCGGACGATCCCCTGACTGACGATCCGCTGTTCTATCACCGGCTCAAACTAGTTTCGGGACGGTCAGAAAAGTTTGCGGATTTTACGGAAACTTCTTGTCCGGGCTTGCGCAGCGGAATACATTTATTTGACATCGAGCCCTTCTCTGGTCAGTGTTTACAAATAATGTAAGCTATTGGTGGTTTTATTATTCATTCATTTAATTTATAAAATACGGATTATTTCCAGCTGCAAACTGCCAAACCATAGAAAATTAAGTAATAGCCAACAGCCATGATTGACGGTTTGCTGTTCCATCTACGAGCAGCAGTCAGTCGGAAACTGGTCCGAAGTAAGGCATGCGTATTGCTTACAGTTTGCAAACTGTCGGTGACTAGTTTCGGATTTCTGATGGAACAAACCTACTCAGAGATGTGGGTTAAAAAAAACGTGTTCGTTTTTTTTGTTTCTTATTACGTTTTTATTGTATTAAAACAAAGCCCCTTGTTTTTTTTGTTTTAATTGTTTTTTTTTTCCTTTTGTTTTGTGTGATATTCCAACAATTTCCAGCTTCCTCCTCTAACAACAATATTTCCATGCCACGATTGCAACGCTCGAAGCTTGGGGTATGTAAGTTATGCTACAAACAGCACAAACAAAAAGAGCCGAGCTGTCAATTATGCCATGCATATGTCAGTTATGTCATGTGAGTGATATGTCATTTGCGGTTCAAGTGCAAAGTTGCGATTTATTACTATCTGTTTTATGCTAGGTATGTTATAAATACATGAAATAATATCAGAAAAATAGTTCAATACGATTTGGGTACGTAGATCACCATTTAATGAGAAAAAAACAAAAAAAACATTAAAAACAAAAAAAACCGGTTTTTATTTCTAAAAAAACGCCAATTAAAAAAAAACCGTTTTTTAACATCTCTGAACCTACTACATGGTTCTGATGGTGGGGACCAAAACCATTTGTTTTCTGGCATTTCTGATTTGTAATATTGAAAAGTACTTTTTTACGTGATTTGATAGCCAAGAATATAATGAAAAAAAAAAAACACGGCGCATTCTACCCCCCCCCCCCCCCTCCGCGCAGCTAACGCTCTCCCTGCCATTGGTCCCTGCACTCGTTCAAAATCTAGCGATTTTTTGTTCCAACTGGTGATTTTTCACTCTCATAGTCTCATAGCTAGTTACTTATTTTTCCATCGTATGACAACGCTGCAGCTGACAGTAGGTTTGTTCCATCGGAAATCCCAAACTAGTCACCGACAGTTTGCAAACTGTAAACAATGCGCATGGCCCACTTCGGACCAGTTTCCGTCTGGCTGCTGCTCGTTGATGGAACAGCAAACCGTCAATCATGGCTAATGGCTAGGTACCTTATTTTCTATCGTTTAGCAGTTTGCAGCTGGAAATAAGCCGTGTATTTTATAAATTAAATGAATGAATAATGAAACCACCAATCTAATCCATATTATTTGTAAACATTGACCAGAGAAGGCTCGATGCCAAATAAATATATTCCGCTGCGCAAGCCCGGACGATAAGTTTCCGTAAAATCCGCAAACTTTTCTGACCGTCCCGAAACTAGTTTGAGCCGATGGTGGAACAGCGGATCATCAGTCAGGGGATCGTCCGAGATTTTGATGGAACGCCAAAATCGTAATGCGCATGCCGCTGACGTCCGCGAACCGTCAGGGACTGTTGATGGAACAAACCTAGTGCTGTCATAGGGTGCTTTCCACCTAGACGGTACAAATACCACCAGACGGAACATGTTCCACGATTGGCGAGTTTCAAGATCGAATACGCCATCTGACGGTCAACGTGTAAACGACGTTTGTGCACGGATCAACCGCAGATTTGTGTGGGCTCTTATGAGCGTTGCGGTGTTTGGTGACTTTGATTGATTCCATCTGATTAACGCGGCGTTGATTTTTTCCAACAAAGTACGTGAGCCACGCACGTTTCATTATCTTGAATATACTAGGTGTCGTCGGTTGCAAAAGCATTGCATTTTTAAATAAAAGTGGCACGTGTACGACGACTGGCAAGCAAAAGTGGCATCAGAATGGGAGGTGGTAAGATTTGTGATTTTGTCATAGTGACAAAAAGTGGCGGAGAATTTGTTGCGTTTCCGAGTGCGAGTCGCGCTGTGGAAACCGGAAAAAGGAAGAGTTACATTTTCACCGTTTCCCGTCGAAAGCGAAAGACGCAAGTTGGGTAGTCAAGATGACAAACAAACTTGGCACTGTGGAAAATATGACTACGAAAAAAGCCTGGGAAGTGTCGCTGAAAATAGGAACTTTAAATGGCTGCATCGAAGAAGCACAGCTGCGATATGTTTGCATATCCCGGACTGGCCTGCTTTGCAAGTGCATTTAAACGTTCCATTTTCACACGAACTCCCAGGAACTGCTACTAGGTACTATTTCTTTTAATTACGATCTCAGTTGCCTTGTGAGGAGATTCATACTGTGAAAATCGATTCGATGCGCCGATAATAACGCATCCTGTAAATCGGCACAACCTTGCGACACAACGCGCATGTGCCACGTGCGTGAATCGTAGAAGGCAGAAGGCGCTAGATGCCGTTGCTGGCTCCAGCATCAAATGGGTGCTTTCCACCTAGACGGTACAAATACCACCAGACGGAACATGTTTCACGATTGGGTACACCTAGATGGAAAGCACCGGCATCGTTGACCGACGCGACATCTCTGGTCTGGAGGCGAAAGATGGCTATGGCATTCAGAAATAAAGAAATTGCAGCGTAAATCTTGATCGATCGTACGTTATCCCTGTAGAGAAACAAAATAAAACATGGATGCATGGATGAAACGACACAGAGAGAGACATATGACAACGGAGTGCTGGATTACAGCTGACGGTACGTCATTTGTCGCATCCGTTTCCGGTGTGCCTTCCGACGGCACAAAATTTTAGGTGATCCACCAGACGGCACAAAACCAGGTAAGAACACGTAGATGGAAAGCACCGTTTGGTACCCGCACGTGCGCAAATGGAAGGTGTACCAAACTTGGAGCTAGGTGGAAAGCACCCACTGCGTTACATACTATCGAATACAGTCTTTAGCGTCGAATGTCGTTACGTTCGAATACAATTAGGAACAATTATACAGGGTGTTTCAGGGATGATAGCAAAAAATTCAACTGTGGGTAGATCTCGTCAAAATATGACAAAAACCTATATACCATTTTGCAAAGTTCGACCTAATGACGAAGATACAGCCCTCCAAAGTTGACTTTTTTCGGATTTCAAAAATTTGTAACTCAAGAACGTTTTACCAAATTTAGCTTCAATTTAGCATAAGCTGGTTTGTCATGATTATCTATCAACCTGCCAAATTTGGAAAGAATCCAACTAATGGTGTAGGAGTTATGAGAGTCAATAATTTAGAAGCATCCGAAGAAAAATTGACTTGAGGTGACCCCTCATAACTTCTATGCCACTGATTGGATTCTTTCCAAATTTGGCAGGTTGATAGATAACTATGACAAACCAGCTTATGCTAAATTAAAGCTAAATTTGTCGGAACGTTCCTGAGTTACAAATTTTTGAAATCCGAAAAAAGTGAACTTTGGAGGGCTGTATCTTCAGATTCAGATTCTTTATTAGCTCTTCAATAATTATTACAAAACATATAATTAAAATATTGCATCCATGGGTTGCAAATGAGCATCGTCAATGTATAGTATAAATAAACACATAAATAGAAATATAATAAATATTAACATATAATAGAATAATAATCATCCAATGTGAATGGACAAACGGACAAAAAATCAATGATAAAATATCAGACCATCTCGGCATCAAGAAACTCATTGATAAAATAAAATGGCCTTTCGATTAGCAACCCTCTGACAGCCCTTTTAAACTTCTTGCTGTCGGCAATTGTTTTCAACCGATCAGGGAGTTTGTTAAACAAAGTTAAAGAAACTATCCTGTGACTCCTCCCTGTCAGCGCAAGTTTGTGAAAATGCACGATGAGAGTGTGAGCAGCGTCCCTCAGATGGTATTTAGAGCAGGTCTGTCTCTGGTAGGTGGCAAGCAGGTATCGGTTCGTGTGAACATGTGTAACACAGGCAAGAATATACTCAGCCACAACAGTCATTATGCGTAAGCTGCAGAAAAGCAAACGACAAGTTTCACGAGGAGGGGTGAATGTCATAAGACGCAGAATGCTCTTCTGGAGCCTCATCACCTCCCCAATCCCGCTGCAGTTACCCCACAAGAGAAGACCATAGCTCAAAATTGAGTGGACATGAGCATAGTAATTAGTAATACATTCTCAGTGGCATCAAATCAACTCTTTTGCGGAGCTGCGACAATACAAAACATGACGAAGACAGCCTGGCAAGAACATAATCAACATGTACCCGCCAAGTCAGATGCGCGTCGAGATAAAGTCCCAAGAACTTCACAGACTGAACTTGGGGTATGCTACGTCCCCGAAACCTCACGAGCAGACTATCATCGCAGCTCCGTGGAGAGAATTTTACCAGGTTTGTCTTTGTGGAGTTTAGGTGTAAACCGTTCTCCCCACAATAGTCGATCATGCCAGACACAGCAGCAGCTGACCTACGGCTTAGCTCTGCAGAATCACGAGAGTCCACAGCAACTGTGGTGTCATCGGCAAACAGCGTCAGAAGTGCGTCCTTCATGTTTAAATCATTTATGAAAATGAGAAAAAGAAGAGGCCCCAGGATACTACCCTGGGGCACACCTGCATTCAGGTGTTTGTATTGAGACTCACCCCTAACGCCGCCCCGGCCCAACGACACGTACTGCACCCTACCAGAAAGGTAACTCCGGAGCCAGCTGATGGCTGGCCCCCTAACACCGTACCTGCCAATTTTCTGAAGCAGCCGCTCATGTGATATGACATCAAAAGCCTTAGTCAGATCAAAAAACAAACAGGCTGTGTGCTCTCCACGCTCAAAACTGTCAAGGATCAGTGATGTAAAATACCCGGGTTTTTATATTTAAGGGTAAATACCCAGGGTAAATACCCGGTATTTACCCAAAATCGGCTTTCTAATAGGGTATCTATTTTCATTATTTGTTATTAACAATTGGAGAAACAACAACAAACAAATAATGATTTTTGCTCACAGCAGCAAAATCATAATAAGTGCTTTGGAGATTACGTATATAAAGCCTTGGAGCTTGGAAAAAGAAATCATTAATTCTTTAACCGTCAACCCTGTCAACCGAGCTGTCAACAGTGTCAACTTTTCTGTCAAACTGGGTAGGGTGGGTAAATATCGCTCGGGAAAATACCGGGTAAATACCCGATTTATATTTACCTACCTACCCGGTAAATACCCGACTCACATCACTGTCAAGGATGTAATTGTACAGCGATAAAATAGCATCAATAGTGGACCTGCCCTTTCTAAAACCAAACTGCAGCTCAGAAAAAAGATTATTGGTCTCAAAGTACCTTATCAAGCGAGAATAGAAAGCCCTTTCATAGATCTTCGAAAAAACCGACAGAAGAGCTATCGGCCTGTAACTGGAAATCTTGGATTTATCCCTCTTCTTAGGGACAGGAACTACCTTGGCAAGCTTCAACTGATCCGGAAAGCGACCCTCAGAGAAACATTTATGAGCTCAACAAGCGGCTCGCAAATATAATCCACAGCGTGAAGCAGCAAGGAACAAGGTATTTCATCAAAGCCTGCTGAATCCTTTTTGGATAGGTACATCACGGATGATCTGTCTCACTTCAACTCTGTCTATCGGGAACAAAAACATTGACCCACCGCGACCTGACCGATCCGACTCAACATTACTGCAGGAATTGTCGATATCAGACCCCCCAGTGAATTGCCGAACTGAGTTGATGAAGTAATTATTGAACTCATTAGCAGTGGCCCTCAAATCAGTCAGCTCATCGCCTTCTTCGCTGATAAGGACTTTAGGTATTGAATTTTTTTTATCATTGATAGTGTTTTCATTTATTAACTGCCACGCAGTTCGAGAAAAATTCGAAGAATGAGCTAATCTTGAGTTGTTGTAGTCCTTTTTAGCCTGAGCAATAGCATCTTGATAGGACCCCTTCATCACAAGTATCTCTGGTAAAGTTCGGGGTCATTGGAGGATTTGCACAGCCTATAAATATCTCTAAGAAAAGAGCTCTGATGTATTAAATATTTGGTAACCCAAGGCCTTCCCAGATGTCTCCTACCCACACCCCCCCGCGCAACTAAGGGGAAGGAGTCATCAACAATTCCCGAAAAAACATCCAAAAATAAATTAAATTTTGAGCTGCTGTCAAGAGGCGCCCCCAAAAACATCCATTCCTGAACAGAGAGCAATTCTTTGAATTTGTCGATATATTTGCGGCGTTATTGAAGTTGCGGAATCTCACACTGGAGTCTACACTCGCAGAATCTCCAGAGAAAGGGCACAAATATGTCACACTTTGCATGAAATGGTCTGATATGTCAGTATAAACCTCGGTATAAACATTGCCGGATTTCAGACAAGATGAATCGATATTAGAAAATATGTTGTCAATTGTCGTTTTGGAGGTACCCTGTATACGTGTATAGTCAGTAATACACTTCATAAAGCCGAATGAGCGGAAAATATTACAAACAGTACCGACTAGTTCATCAGCTTGATTATCAAAATTTATGTTGAAATCACCGCAAAAAAAGGTCTTATTAACATTAGGTATTCGCTGTAAAAACAATTCAAGCGACTCCACAAAAACTGCGACGTCGGACTGCGGAGATCTATAGAAAGCTACAATACATAATTCAGAGCCGAACATCTTTATATTGGTTAATGCGTATTCAAATTCAGAATCCACCGGCCGCACGTTAGTGCAAATTTTAGACTCAAAATAGACATCATCACGCACAAACACAGCAACCCCACCGCCTCTGGAGTTATTCCTGGAGAAGGAAGCAGCCAATGCGTAAGAGCGAAGATGGACCAGTTGCACTTCATGAGCATCACACCCTCGATCACACCATGTCTCAGATAAGCAGATGATGTGCGGAAACGCGAGCGTTTGGAGCAGAAGATCCAACTCATGACTCATGTGATTTGCGACGGAGGCTCCTTATATAGAGTGCGTTCCACTAAACGATCGCAACGACCGCAACGCCCGTCTACCCGTTCCACTTATAGCCGCGGTCGTGTGTTGCGGTCGTTGCTACGTCACGAATGACGTCATACATCGCGACCACTCCAAGCCCACAACGATCGCGCTGAAAAGGTGAGGCGTTGCGGTCGTCTTCTGGTCGTTAGCGGCAATGTTGCCAGCTCTAGCAATTTATATTGGAAATTGCGACTTACTTTTTTGATTTGGCAATGGCGACCTAAAGTGACGACTTTAAAGTTCAATCAGTTCTATAACGATTTTTTTTTTAATTTTGCCTCCTTCCACATGATTTTACGCAACTTCATTTAAAAGATAGAGACCATTGGCAGGGCACTGCGATTTCGCGCAACACTAGTTTGGCTACGCATCAGCGGCGTAAAACCGGCAACACTGTCGCTGCAATTTTCTCTACAAACGTCAAACCCATGCGTCAAACAAAAAAGTTGTGCCGGTATCCCATCCATAATTCCCATACGGTATCCTTATGGCGAACTCAAAAAAAATGAAATTAACACTGTTCGACGTGACTCGAGTGACTCGACACACCACGACGACCGCACGCCCGTTCCACTTGAGTTTCCGCTCACAACGACCGCGGGCGTTTGCAAGCTAGTGGAACGGGAAAATCTGCGGTCGTGGGCGTGGGCGTTGCGATCGTTTAGTGGAACGCACTCATTGAGGTGACAGATCGTTATTGGACAATCAGCTTTGGTAACTGGGGCCAGTGCTCCCGTTACCTCTTGGTTGGCAGGTCCCGATGCCGGTGAAAAAATCTTCGTCATCTGGCCGAACTTTGCAAAATGGTATATAGGTTTTTGTCATATTTTGACAAGATATACCCACAGTTGAATTTTTTGCTATCATCCCTGAAACACCCTGTATACAATAGAAATTATCTGTACTCGTATACACCATTGGATGACGAGTTCAACAATTCTATCTATAGCATTGAAGAGTATTGATTAATTGAATAGCCCTTTAGGCTTAAACACCTAGCTCCAAGTTTGGTACACCTGCCATTTGCGCATGTGCGGGTTCCAAACGGTGCTTTCTATCTACATGTTCTTACCTGGTTTTGTGCCGTCCCGTGGATCACCTAAAATTTGTGCCATCGAAAGGCACACAGGAAACGGATGCGAAAAATGACGTACCTACCGTCAGCTGTCATCCAACACTCCGTTGTCATACATTCATAATGGATGCTTTCCACCTAGACGGTACAAATACCACCAGACGGCACAATGTTCCATTGTATGGCACACAATTTTAGGTGGTCCAATGAACGGCACAGAACCGGGTAAAACACGCAGATAGAAAGCACTGGTTGGCACCCGCACATGCGTAAATGGCAGGTGTATTAAATTTGGAGCTAGGTGGAAAGCACCCAATGTCTCTCTCTGTGTCGTTTCATCCATGCATCCATGTTTTATTTCATTTGACTGTCTCAGTCCATTACTAGCGATGTATCATATACCACATAAGACCTGCATACAATTTTCATCGCGTTTCAAATTTTATCTATACTTTTTTCAACATGTATGTCCATCTTTTGAATAGGCTTTTTTTTTCATAGCCCAAAATTGTCCGAATGTCTTAAGTAATCAGTAGCACTAGCACTTACACACAATGTTCCTCAAAGGAACTAAAGTGAGTGAGTGAGTAAACCTTTAAGTGAGGTTAGTAAGCCTTTAAGTGAGGTTTACTGTTTTATTCTCTCCAATTTTTGTATGCAAATTGAAAACCGTTTTGTATACCTACATGTATTATGGATATTATGATTGCTAAGGAAGGAATAAACTTATTATTATTATTATTATTATTATTTCTCTGCAGACGTACGATCGATTAAGATTTATGCTGCCATTTCTTTATTTCTGAATGCCATAGTCATCTTTCGCTTCCAGACCAGAGATGTCGCGTCGGTCAACGATGCCGGTGCTTTCCATCTAGGTGTACCCAATCGTGAAACATGTTCCGTCTGGTGGTATTTGTACCGTCTAGGTGGAAAGCACCCATTTGATGCTGGAGCCAGCAACGGCCTCTAGCGCCTTCTGCCTTCTACGATTCACGCACGTGGCACATGCGCGTTGTGTCGCAAGGTTGTGCCGATTTACAGGATGCGTTATTATCGGCGCATCGAATCGATTTTCACAGCTAGGTACTGTCAACTTGGAACTTGATTCTGTTCAAGGCTGGGGTTCTGTTTACATCGAGGTTGGTTTACCATAATATTTATAATCCGTTCAGCTTTCATTTCCACCCAGTATAGGGCCTAAAATTTTGGTTCTTACGGTTTTGAAAATCAAAAATATCTAGACAAACTTGACACTCCACTAGCTGATACAGCTGCCCGCCCAGTCAGTGTTGAAGTTCGAATTCCGTTAATTCATACCATCTTATTTCTGTACCAGCTGATATAAAGCAAATTGGCAAAATGAGAAGTACCTACCTACTACAGGTGATTGACCTTATTGGGGAAAATGGCCGTTTCGTCGAGGAAGTTTCAGGGAATTAATTGTCAGAAAAGGTGTAAGTTGCCGCAGGCAACGGCGGCTGTTACGTCAATTGGTGGCACGTCAAAACTGTCACTTTGCTGTCTTGTGCAGTCCACTACAAGCAAACTTTTGTTCCTGTGAATCCTTGGGACCCTGTAGGCTCTTTATTGGGCCCCATGTTGATGACCAGCGTCGTCGCAGACCTTTCTCTAAATCATCCATAGCTTCCGCCCAAGGAAGAGCAACAGACTCTGTCACACCCGCACGGAGGGAAACACACAAACCCGTCGACCAGCCTGCCAGCCAAGAAAAAATTACCTCGGGCTAGCCGTGCAGAGTCAACCACCACCTACCTTTTTTCCTCGCTTTTTTCCAAAGATTTTCTGCTTGGACTTCAGCTGGAGGTCCGCATTTCTCATTCTAATAAGCTCACCGTAGCTACCTTTGTGTTCGGGACGTGAACGTTGTCTTTTTTTTTACCGCAATGTAGTGCATTGCTGGGGGCGTAGTCTTTCAGCTGCGCACCTCTGGGGCTAGATCTACTACATGCCTGCTAAATATGCTAACCATAACATGAAATAAGATACACAAATGCAAACCCGTTTTCACATTACATATTTCTACTTGTCAAATTTCCATGTCAATAATGTGAGTATTGCAGGTATCCACTAGTGTCCACCTAGGCTACTAGACGTCGGAGTATGTGTTCCTCTCAATAACGTCCTCTACGATCAAGTACCGAGCTCTACACCAGGTGGCGTTTTTTAAATGTAAATCGCGTATTGCCGACACATAAAAGTGAACGACAGATGAATGACAGTTTACACTTTTGTCCTGAGAATAAAGCTCAACAGTAGTTATCCAGATGCTGAAGGATGATCCATTAGCCTTACTGCACGCACCTTGAGTTTTCCAGCATGCGAGCGACTTGCGTCTTGGAGAAAATTCCAAAAAATCATCCATCTGTGACATTGTCGTTCACTTTTATGTGTCGGCTATAGGGTGATTGCATGAAATTCGTTCGCCTGATTACCGGTAGGCAGCGCAAGGATCGAGTTATGTTTTGATACGTTTGTTAGGGAATTCACCTATTCTATTTGCTAGAGTGAAAGGGTCTTATGCTCACTTTCGATGAGATGGAAAAAAATGCCCACAGCAAGCGCGCGCATACTGCACCGTCGTCACTCGTCAGCCGCCTCTCCACTTTTCTCTCTCAAAAGACCCAAGACCCAAGAGACAAAATTCTGTTGGCCCGTCTGTGTTTCCTTACGGCAAGGACGTATGCAACATGTAGGACCCATTTCCATTTCAATTTTACCAGTTTGCCATGCTGCTGATGGACGAAATTCAAGGTTATGTTTAATAAATGTCACTTCCACTTCACTTCTGGCTAGGGTGATTCTGTAATTTCGTCATAAGATTATGTTGTTACAACATTATGTTGGCTACATAGCTCTGTTGGCTGGCTATAACATAATGTTGTCGTCTGGCTGCTGCATCTTTGCTGCAAGTGTTCATATATCACATTCGGCGGTGATTATGCAAGTCCTTACCTGCGGTATGATATGAACACTCACAACACTCTGAATTGAAAAATGGGAGGATTGCTTTACCCTGGGTATATGTGGTTGCCTCGTAATGGTAACTGCAGATTACCTAGCAAAATGCTAATATGTGCCGCTCCTAAAAAGTACAAAAATATTGCCAATATTTTCTATTACGAGCTTCAACTTTGACTACTGTTTGATTCCTACTCAATATTGATGCGAACATTTGCAACAGTAGATGTGTCAAAAATTTGTTTTCCAGTCGGGCTTGTTAGGAAGATTAGAGCATGAAATTACCATGCAAGGTCCTTCTGCAGTGTGGGATTGAAGAGCAAATTGCTTTTCTAAGCAAATCTCTTTCTGATTTGGCATAACCCTAAAAACATATGTCAAAACACAACACACAGACAGGGCACGGTGCAACGTGCGCGTACGCATCTTTCTATGACGTCAGAGGGGGCGCGTAAATAGGAAAGGTGAATTGCATTGGGACACATAACACATCACAGGTGTAAGGTGCATTGTTAAAATGATTAGAAATCACAATCTCGATCTCGTTAGCGCCGAACGAAACAGTATGTGAACAAAACACGTAAAAATGACAGTATTTAGTGAGGTTAGTCCGGTTGACGTTGACTCCAACATGGATGAAACTCAACAGATGACAGTGACACTATTGACATTTTGCCATAAACTCCCTCTGCATGCAATCATCCTATATGGTACTTATAGAATCGAGAAAAAAAATTGAAACGTCGAGATCGGCCGATTTTTTTTTTCATGTCGGTCGGTCTGTATCTAAATATCTATGTGTCGAAACTCTATCCGATCGGGTCTATCCGTTCGAAATTGCCGATATAAACGGTAAGGATTGAAATTTCAATCCGATCGAGCAGTTCAAGTCGATCCGGTGCTTTGGCCGGCTTGACTTGAGTCGAGCGGATCGAGTTCGCATCCGCTCGTATTGTAGCCGATGTGAACGGGATCGGATCGAAATGACAGATGACCAACTTGTAAACAAAGCGTGATTTTTACGAAATCAAAGGATGCCTTCCAGTAATTGTGAATAAAATACACTACAAAAAAATTCAATATTGAAATATTTTTCGATTTGGCGCAGTTTGAGACGTTTTAAACCATGTTTTTGTCTCTCATAAATTCTAACCTAATTCTGAAGTAGTGAAATAGGATAGGTCCCTTCGTTTCGGTTTTTTTGAGTGCGCATGTCTGGCGCGAATTTCATAGTTTCGTACACCGATATTGAAAATTAACACTAAAAAATATTGTAGTGCACCTAAAATTCCACAAATAATTTGGTTGAATGTTAAATACCATTTTCTATATCCAAAGGAAATGTTTCATTGCAATTAAGTTCAATGATTATTTGTGGAAGTTCAGGAACAGCGAAAATGGCAACAGCGCTCAAAACAACAAGACATCGGCGCCAACTGTCACTTGTGACAATTATGATCACATTCCTCGTTTCTACCTAACCTACATATCATTTGCTCATGTTTTGAAGAAAGAATACAACTTGTTGAAAATGGCTGTACCGAGAAGGAAGTTCAAAGAAACTACGAAGAGATGCATTTACGGTATGTGTGAAAGTGACAGTCAGGAACCAGTAGTTGGTCAGGCGGCTAGACAGAACATGCAGCGTTGCCATTCAACTGACAGGTGTACGAAAGTTTTCAGAATTTGGAGCCTTCAAGCATGCGCACCTGCCCAAACGAAGTAGCCTATTGAGTGAGGCGGATCTAACGTGCGACGATAAAAACGCGCTTGACTGAAGCCACTTTGGATCCGATTGAAACTCGATCGGATCGAAAGCTGCGATAGAAACGCAGTCATAGACTTGAGTTGTTTTACTTTGTTCCAAACCTCTGACGCTGGAGTCGAGGGATTGATAGTCGGAACATAATTTTCCCAAGATTCTTTCCTACTTTTTTTCACTACATACCTTGCTCGTGCTCCAAGTTTCATAAAGATCAATAGATTTTCTAGGGAATTAGTTCTTTTCCATCTGTGAATGCATTTTTGCTGTTTTTAATTGCTTCTGCAACTTGTATGTTCCACCACGGTACTAGTTTACGGTTCTTTAGAAGAGAAGATTTAGCTATATGGTTGTGGGCAGCAGACAGCATAATGTTGGTAAATTCTTGGATGGACTTATTGATGTCTTTTCCGCTCAATAAGGACTTGGACTCAAGTTTACCATCAATTTCGTCAGAATATTGGAGCTTTCAAGATTCCATTTAGGAGAGTTGTTCGGGGGCATTTCCAGCATTGATTGGATGATTCTTTATTTTAATGGGGTGGTGATCACTACCATACAGATAAGAATAAGTTTCCCATGGTGAGTAGGGTGTGAGCGTGGGGCTGCATGCTGTCAAGTCAAGAGGGCTGTGGTTTCCAGTGAAGGTATTCAGTCTGGTTGGGGATTCGGTGTTCAAAAGCGTTAGGTTAGAGGAGTCGAAAAATTGTTAAATTTTTTGACCTCTTTGATTTGTGTATTGTGAGCCAAATATTATGTTGTGGGAATTGAAATCTTCCAGTATTATGCGTGGGGTCGGTATTTGATCAAGGAGGTCTGATAGCTCTTGTTGGATGATTTCTCTGTTAGGAGGAATATAAATATTGCAGATGGAGATTTTCATTTCAAGTGTGATGGAGAAAGCGACAGCTTCCAAGTTGGTGTTTAGATTAAGTTCATGCGTTGTGTAATTCGAACTTACAAAAGAAGAGACTCCACCACTTGATCTTTCTCTGTCAAGACAATGTTTGGAGAAACATTTATAACCATTGAGGCTGGGATCATTTTTTAAGTGAGTTTCCTGCATACAAATTATGTGGGGGTTATCCTCAGCGATTAGTAGTTTTAGTTTTGGTAGATGGGTATAATACCCATTCAGATTCCAGTTTAAAATAAACATGTTGAATAATATTTAAATAATTTGAGATCAGATTGGGATAGATTTTCTTCTCGTGAGTCAAGAGAAGTATTACTTTGTGTTCGTGGATGATTCGTTGTGTTTTCCTCGCCCTTTAAAGGATTTTTGATTTTTTTTTGGATGCGGGTGAACTTTCCTATCATAGATCTATTTTCCAGATAAGGGTATATCTCAAACATCATATTTATCAGCGAATCAACATCATTTATGCACCGTTTAGCTTCGAGTAATGGGTTATTGTTTCCTTTACAATTTTCAAGGAAGCCCTTGAAAACGTCAAAGGTCAGGGGGAATGCTTTGGGGTTTTTATCTATAAGAGTTTGGATGATTTCGAAATCTGCGTCTAAGAGATTCCGGGGAGCTAGAAATTTTGTTTTTCGTGAGCTCGGTGTCAGGCTCGGTGTCAGGCTTCGAGATTTTCTGTTTTTTTGGTAGATTTCTAGGCTTAACAAAGGGAGCAGATAGAGATTCCTGAGATGCTTCAATTTCATCGAAAGGGTCTTGTGATTTATCCATCTGTTCGTCTATTGCCGGTGAGTCTAAACTCTCTGATGGAGGGGGGCGTTTTTGTAAGTCGACTTCAAGATTTTCCAAGGTCTGGGATCCTAAGGGTTGTTGTTGTTCTTGTTGAACCCGACAAGAGCTAGAGATATGCCCCTGCTGACCCCCAGATAAAACATGTAAGATCGTCATATGTTAGGAAGATGCGATAATTAGTATTTCCATAGTTTATGATCAAAGATGGAGTTCATTCAATTTTTTCATCAGGGTAGGCATAAACAAGTCTTCTAAAGCTCAAGACGTGAGTGTACTCTTCATCCTTATAACCAAAACCTGTTCTGAAAAAAGATATTGGTGAAACCAGTTTCAATCCGGTATTCTTAATCTCTTGTTCAATGATTTCATTTGGAATTGACGGGCAAACGTTCGATATTATTATCCTTTTGGAGGGAGTAATCAGTTTTCGGATTCCTATGTCGACACCTTTGATAGTAATAGACTTGTACTTACTTGTTAAGTCATTTACAATCTGTGGGGATGACAAATAAATGCACATGCGGTCGTTTGAAATCCGAGAGGCAAACATGATGTGTTTAGGACCCACAATTTTACCAATAGATTTCACATAATCGATTCTCGTTAGTTCTTCGTTGATGTTCGTAATAATTGCTTGTTCTTTTTTCGGGTAGATTATTGAAGGGCGAGACTTAGCAGCGTTTACATAAGGAGTGTTGTTTTGTGTACTGTTTGTATGTGTGGATGGGCTTCTGTAGTCAGAAGCCATCTTATTCAGTTTGAAAGCGTAGTACCTATAGGTTCAATTGTAAACAATTGGTACGGCACTGTCGGGCGCACCTGGCATCCAGCAAAAAGTGATGTTTTTGCCAAGATACAACTTTGGATAGATACCAGTGACCTGTTTCTGTTGAGAATAAACCTGCATTAGAAGGATGTTCCCATAGATGGTTTGGTCCAAGACGAGTTCTGGATACGAAGGAAAAGGAAGGCAGATTGGTCGAAAAAAAAACAGGGTGAAAACACTACTGTAAACACGTGGTTTTCGCGTATTCTTAGGAGAGCGGTCAAATGCGTGTTCACTGCGATAACACTCTAATCGGAATTTCCGCAGAAGTACCTATTCAGATTAAATTTATTTTTGGTTCATTGTTTTTTTTTTGTTATACTGTCATTTACTTACCTACTGACTTTTATAGATGTTGATTACCTACAAATGTTTTTGTTTCATATTTGTTTCGTTGTTTGAAGAAATAAACGTACAGTTTGTACGTTTTCGTTTGTATTATTTTATAACGAAATCATTTTCTATAGGTACCCTATACATATTTATGTGGAGGATAGAAGCAAAAAAAGTTAAGTTACTCCTCGAGTTACCCTAGTCATGGGGCTGTTTCAAGTTTTTTTTTTAAATACAATAAATTTGATATTCAGCGACTATTCTCGCCTGCGGCGCGCGTTGAAGGCCTGTGTCCCCAGTGGCCCTCACCCCTATCCTTCCCCCCTTATATTTTCTGTGTCCTCTTTTTTCTATTTCCAAATCTGGTCACCCAAGTTGCACTGGAACGAGTTGATTTCTCCATTCGCAGCATGTTTCAACATGTGCATTTCCAAATGTGATTTACGTTTAGCTCGGTACGAACAATGGCTGCACTGGAACCAGTCGATTGCTTAATTCGTGGCATGTTTATTCATCACGTGCTTCTTTGAATGTCTTTTCAAATTTCCTATTACCTTAGCTCGGTACGAACAATGGTTGCAATGGAACCAGTCGATTTCTTCATTCGTGGCATGTTTCAACAGGTGCCTTTTTAAAGATGATTTGTATTTAGCTTGGAACGAACAATGGTTGCACTGGAACCAGCTGGTTTTTTCTTCATTTGTAGTATGTGCCAACAAGTGGTTTTTCAAATTGTCCTTGTGTCTGGCCCGGTACGAACAATGATTGCACTGGAGAGAGTTGATTTCTCCATTTGCAGCATGTTGTCTCAGCAGGTGTCTTTTCAAATTTCCTTTTGTCTTAGCTCGGTATGAACAATGGTTGCAATGGAACCAGTCGATTCCTTCATTCGTGGCATGTTTCAACAGGTGCCTTTTAAAATGTGATTCGTGTTTAGCTCGGAACGAACAATGGTTGCACTGGAACCAGCTGGCTTTTTCTTCATTTGTAGCATGCAACAGTAAGTGTTTTTTCAAATAGTCCTTGTGTTTAGCCCGGTACGCACAATGATTGCACTGGAACGAGTTGATTTCTTCATTCGCAGCATGTTTCAGCATGTGCATTTCCAAATGTGATTTACGTTTAGCTCGGTACGAACAATCGTTGCACCGGAACCAGTCGATTGCTTCATTCGTGGCATGTTTATCTATCACGTGCCTTCTTAAATTGGACTTCAATTTAGCTCGGTACGAACAATGGTTGCACTGGAACCATTCAATTTCTTCATCCGCAGCATGTTTGAACAGTAGGTGTGTTTTCAGATATGTTTTATGTTTAGCTTGGTACGAACAATGATTGCACTGGAACGAGTTGATTTCTTCATTCGCAGCATGTTTCAACATGTGCATTTCCAAATGTGATTTACGTTTAGCTCGGTACGAACAATCGTTGCACCGGAACCAGTCAATTGCTTCATTCGTGGTATGTTTATCTATCATGTGCCTTCCTAAATTTGACTTCAATTTAGTTCGGTGCGAACAATTATTGCACTGGAACCAGTTGACTTCATTCGTACCATGTTGTGCCAATAAGTGACTTTTCAAGTGGTGCTTGCGTTTCGCTCGGTACGAACAATGATTGCACTGAAGCCTATTGATTTCTTCATCAGTAGCGTGTTTCAACATATGTTTTTCAATTTTGGACTTGCAATTTTTGCGGTGCGAACAATACTTGCATTTAAACCTGTCGGCTTCTCCACTTGAATCATGGCTCGATCTGTTTGATTTCATTACTGCAACATCTTTGGTGCTTTTTTTTGCAACGTCATCCAAGTGTGGCGATTCCATGTCGTCGGCCGATTCTTGTGACTCCTCCGTCAGCTTCTTTCTACATAAATCGTGATGTTTCACAAGACACAAACTCGAATCCGATTCGTATTTGCAGTCGGCACATGGATATCTTTCAATTTCTTTGCGAAACGTTCCAGTTTTATTGTTTCCGGTTGTCCCCAGATTGTGTAGTTGTATGCAATGTTCGTACAAATCGATTTGATAGTGGCTTTTGTAGCCGCAGTAGATACAAGGGAACTGTTGAGGTTCAACAATGGCATGGTACAGTTCGGGTGCATAAACATTTTTGTGGTTCCTCTGGATGTGGTGGTTGAGCTGAAAGGCGGATTGAGTACAATGCGAACATTGTGAACAATTGTACGCGTCAGCAATGTCGGGAAGCTCTGACCTGAAATAGCACGAAAGTTCTTAGGTCTTGATATCTGTGGTCTCGATAAAAACTATTCAAGCCATATGCACTAGGAACTAGGAACTTACATTTTCTGAAGATAAACGAGAAGGTACTACAGCAAATCGGGAGGTGATTTCAGCAACGTCTTCTTGATTGCAGGAGGGAGAAAGTAAGGATTGGATTATTGATGAGCTATGCGGTTTGATTGAAATACGGACAATGATGTGACATACTTCGGAGCTTTTGACATTAGCATAGCTGACAGCTGACAGTGCTGTCAAAGCACGTACCTCCGTTAATCTTTAGCTGCGTTCGGTAATTACATGTGAGAGGCGATGCAGATGCGTCTGATATGTGTTGGTTGTTAGTCACGTGACCAAAATATGATTTGACAAAACCGAACGATGCAGATGAAATAATGACAGATGACAGGTAAAACAATAAGTGAAGTTGACAGCAGTTGACAGCTGATGGCGTGCGCTCCCGCTTAGTCGAATTTGTTTACCATGAATCGCCACTTCGCTTTCGCTTTCGCTCCTTCTGCCATTTTTACGCCAAATAACCAGCCCCAGCCAGCAGTGTCACACTTGTTGCTCACTCAAATTCGGAAATATGCCTAATCCCTAACCTCAAACGAGCAACGTGGAATGACAAGTTGACATACGTCAAAAAAAGATCTGAGACCTCGGCCAAAAACCTCCGAGCAAACGGATGTACATCTGACGCGTCTGGCAGGGAATATCCGAACGCTTCAGATCTGCGTCGATTTGCTTGAGATGCAATAACCGAACGATGTAGATATAAATCGGGCATCTGACGTAATAACCGAACGCAGCTTTTGTATGAAGGCCTGCTTCCCCCACCACCCGTTTCGGTTCGAATCGGAACGTGAAAGCGGATCGAATACCAGCTTTTGTCAGGTAGGGCAATTCGACACGCTGCAATTGACCTTTCCAATTTTAGGAGATAGAAAATAGATAGTTTTTCGAGGTCACCTTTGACGTTTTGACGTTTATGACGTTTGGACGTTTCATTTCTGACTTTTGCGGGAATTTTGAATCGGAAAAACAATGGAATCGGTTAGCTATACTGTTCCCATTATCAAATGGGGAAAGTCACTAGAGCCCATAAGGGAGTTTTTAATGGACGAAGTAATAGAGTTTTTCGTAGTAAGATGCACGTGTCTGGTGCAGCGTGATCCCTGCTGGTGCTGGTGCAGCCACACTTCCATCAAGTTTGGGTCTTTCGTGAACCGGTGCATGGTTGTGCTGGGTGTATTCGTCTCATTCTCGACTTGCATAGAGCGACACAACACCCTTGAACCATTTCTGCAAGTATCTTCTCAGTTTTCCACTACCATATAACACACTTATTGGTAAGAACGAGGGTAAGAACAAGTGAAATAATGAAATCCATGCTGAAATCAAATAAATACACGACAGAGCGCTTGTCAGATTCGAAAAAATTCCCATTGTCAGAAACGAAATGTCATATCTCAAGAAACATAGGGCGCTTTCCAATAACTGCGACAGGACGGATACACAATGTCAAAGTGCACTTGCCAGCTCAATTCTAAACTCAGCCTCGCCAATGTTTCGATTGTGTCGACATGTGGTGCTATTACTGCTATTGGAACGCTAGCTGTGTCAAATTGTGTCCATATGTGTCGAAGTGTGTCCTTATACGTCTTATTGGGAAGCGCCCAATGACCTCGATTAACCGTCTCTCATACGCATGACGTCACAGTAAAGAGAGACAACGGAAAATTGGAGACCTCAATTCGACCATTTCTCTTTTGTATTCGTAAGTGGACCCAAGTGATTATATTTCGTTGCGACTTCTTGGAAGTACCTCGAGAACAATGCAAATCAACCTTTCCTTCAATCCTAGAATTTCAATAGCCCAAGAGCAAAAATTCTACCTGATAATGTTCCGTGGCCATAAGGATTAAAGCCACCTTAACGCTGGCAAAATAGCTAACCCTGTATCCTGTATGACCACCTGTAACCATACTTTTAGATTTTTACCACTATAAAATATGACTCAACTCTGCGAAATCTGATTGCTGCCTATCCAATAAAATCAACTAGCATCAGATGGCGAGCCTCGCCTGCATTCGAGAGCAGTAGAGCACACGTGGTCCTTCTAGGTCTAGATCGTTCAATTGTAGCGTTACGTGTCGAGAAGTTCTAGTGCAATCGAAAGCATACGCGTAGGATCTGCCCCGTTCGTAATAACAATGGAGATATCTGGAGGGTAAGATACATACTCGGATACATAGAATAAAATAGCTTATTTCAGGAATAAGTCAATTCAAAGAGTGGTGGTAAAAGTGTCGGAACACCTTGGAGGTGCTAATACAGGGTGTTTCAGGGATGATAGCAAAAAATTCAACTGTGGGTAGATCTCGTCAAAATATGACGAAAACCTATATAACATTTTGCAAAGTTCGGCCTAATGACGAAGATACAGCCGTCCAAAGTTCATTTTTTGCGGATTCCAAAAATCTGTAACTCAGGAACGTTTTGACAATAATTTAGCTTTAATTCAGCTGAAGCTTAACAATTATACTTATGAATTATATCTTTACTTTTATCAATATATTACTATACCTCAAAAAAAAGAGCTAAAACTGGTTTGTCATAATTCTTTATCAACCTGCCAAATTTGGAAAGAATCCAACCAGTGGTGTAGGAGTTATGAGGGTCAATAATTTAGGAGCATCCGAAGAAAAGTTGGCTTAAAGTGTCCCCTTATAATTTCTACGCCACTGATTGGATTCTTTCCAAATATGTCAGGTTGATAGATAATTATGACAAACCAGCTTTTGCTGAATTAAAGCTAAATTTTTCGAAACGTTCCTGAGCTAGAAATTTTTGGAATCCGAGAAAAGTAAACTTTGGAGGGCTGTATCTTCGTCATCAAGACGAACTTCACAAAATGGTATATAGGTTTTCATGATATTTTGACGAGATCTACCCACAGTTGAATTTTTCGCTATCATCCCTGAAATACCCTGTGTATGGAAGTGTGATAGAGTGCTGGAGTGTTGTTGAAAAAATTATCCGCTTTTTAATTTTGAAGTTGTGGGACAAAAGTTGATTGCTTCTATTTTCGTTGTTTAATTTTTTTTGTAAACTGTCTAAGGGAAAATGAGCACAAAAAATCAACCTCTGCCATGAATCTGTATTGAATTTCTGTTTTCTATACAGGGTGAGTCATAAACTACAAAATTCAGACTCAGACATTAGGAGTCCTCCTGGGTGTATATTACCAAGATTTCTGGCTGCCACAGCATCAGATGGTTAGACTGAATGTCTGAGCACTGATGAGCCCCCGATAGGAGCGAAACACGTGTATGTGCAGATTCGGTCCGATCGTCTGATGTTGTGGTATTTGGAGAGCTTTGTTTAAATACAAAATTTAGTTTTTCTACAAAAACAGAAGCAGATTAAAAGTAATTGGTCTTTTGTGCTCTACGTAGGTTATGCGGGACCACTGTGACTGTTTGCAGGCACTTTTGGAAAAACAACAACAATTTTTAGGATTCATGACTCACCCTGTAAACAAAACAGAAATTCTATACAGATTCAGAGGTTGAAATTTTGTACTCATTGTTTTTCCATAAAAATTACCAAAATCTTTTGAAACAACGAAAATAGAAGCAATCGAAGGACAAACCCTTGTTCCTCCATAACTTTAAATTTGAAAGACCTAAAACTTTTTTCAAAAACTTTCCAGCACTTTACCACACCTCCATATTACGCACCTTCAAGATGATCCAACACTTTTGAATCACCCTGTATAAAACACCGGCGGGTCCACTTATGTGTACAAAAGAAAAACGGTCGAGGGCAGCGTGTCAAATTGCCCTACCTGACAAAAGCAGGTATTCGATTCGAAGCTTTCACCTTCCGGCTCCGAGCGGAACCGAACCGAAACAAATTTTCGGTGGTGGGGGAAGCAGGCGTCTACTAAGATGAATGGAAATACGTGCTTGCTACTTGCTCATTCTAAACTGATCCACCGACGGAAGTTGAAGTGCGTGCTACCGAGTGACGGCGCTAGACAGGCGTTTTGGGTCCATACGCTTCCCGGGCCAATTGCGAGAAAAAATGAAGCGGGTTTGTACGTTTCCCGCACTCAATGTGGAAAAAACATGTGCCTATTTCAGATTCATTGAGAAATGTGATAGATACTAATCATCAGAAACCACAACCAAAACAAGAACAACAACAATAGGAAGCCTCGCGTGTGAATCCGTCTCCCGGCCTTTGAGGCTGGAAGCGATTTGCGGATGGATCCGTCTCCCGGACCGAAAAGGTTGAATACAAAATTTAGTTTGACCGACAACATACAGGACGTTTGACTCACAGTATACAGGACGTTTGACCTACTCGATACAAAACGATACATTGACACGCCACAGGACGATTTTCTGGCTGCTAACTGGTCGAAAGATATATTAACTTGTCGGTGAAGTTGATTTTGTTCTTGCGGCAACCAAACAACAAGTGATTGTATCCTTAGACCAGTTATCATGCTAGTAAATCGTACTGTGGCGTGTCACTGTACCGTTTTGTATCGGGTAGGTCAAACGTCCTGTATACTGTCAGTCAAACGTCCAGTATGTTGTCGGTCGAACGTCCTGTATAGTGTCGGTTAATCGTCCTGTCGTCAGTTTAGTTGATCGTCCTGTCCTGTAACGCGGGTTTCGGTAAGTTCTCCTGTCGGCGAGTTGGTTCAGGGAAGGGGTTCAAGTGTTAAAATAAAAATACTAAATTTCGGCATAGTCAATTTTATTAATAAAAGTATTTTCAAAAGAACAAAAGAATTATTTTGAAAAATCTTACCTTCTGTTTGCAATTGATGTTTTTCAACTGCTCTCCTCGTTGCGGCTCGGGGTGAAGAAAGAAGGTAGCTGCTTCTTCCACTCGTTCCAGCTAGTCCAGGGATCCTCCTTGTAGGACTTCTTCGGTGTAGATGTCCTTTCGACGTCCAACTTGAAAATCCTGAATGCGAACTCGTCGTCGTCATCCGGTAAGTCGTCTTCCCACTTCTCTTCGTTCGGGTCCATGTCTTCTTGGTTTTCTTCGGCTTCAGAGATTTTATTATCCTCCTCCGACTCGGTCTCGATTATCACTTCAGTGGAAATATTGGTTTCGACCACAACCCACTCGTCACCTTCCTCCACAAAAGTCCATTCTAGTCCCGTGTCATCGATTCTTCTCTGGCTGGAGACCTCGGTAGGTTTGTCCGAAGATTTTGAATCTCTAACACCAAAAATATTCTTAAGCCAAGCCATGACAGGATCGTTGTTCGCTCGTTTTCGGTTTTCACTCGGTAGCAGACACTTTATCTTCCGTCGCTGGTTCAGTTCGGAATGAGCGAGTAGCAAGCACGTACCTCCGTTTATCTTTGTATGAAGGCCTGTTTCCCCCCGCCACCACCCGTTTCGGTTCGAATCGGAACGTGAAAGCTTCGGATCGAATACCAGCTTTTGTCAGGTAGGGCAATTCGACACGCTGCAATTCAAACATTTCTCTTTTGTATTCGTAAGTGGACCCAAGTGATTATATTTCGTTGCGACTTCTTGGAAGTACCTCGAGAACAATGCAAATCAACCTCACCTTCAATCCTAGAATTTCAACAGCCCAAGAGGCGAAAATTCTACCTGATAATGTTCCGTGGCTATAAGGATTAAAGCCACCTTAACGCTGGCAAAAATAGCTAACCCTGTATCCTGTATGACCACCTGTAACCATATTTTTTGATTTTTACCACTATAAAATATGACTCAACTCTGCGAAATCTGATTGCTGCCTATCCAATAGAATCAACTAGCATAAGATGGCGAGCCTCGCCTGCATTCAAGAGCAGTAGAGCACACGTGGTCCTTCTAGATCTAAATCGTTCAATTGCAGCGTTACGTGTTGCGAAGTTCTAGTGCAATCGAAAGCATACGCGTAGGATCTGCCCCGTTCGTAATAACAATGGAGATATCAGGAGGGTAAGATACATACTCGGATACATAGAATAGAATAGTTTATTTCAGGAATAAGTCAATTCAAAGAGTGTAAATAAATACAGGTGATTCAAAAGTGTCGGACCACCTTGGAGGTGCTAATACAGAGTGTTTAAGGGATGATAGCAAAAAATTCAACTGTGGGTAGATCTCGTCAAAATATGACGAAAACCTATATAACATTTTGCAACGTTCGACCTAATGACGAAGATACAGCCGTCCAAAGTTCATTGTTTTCGGATTTCGAAAATTTGTAACTCAGGAACGTTTTGACTTTAGCTTCAATTCAGCTAAAGCTTAACAATTATATTTACGAACTATATCTTCACTTTTATAAATATATTGCTATACCTTAAAAAAAGCTAAAACTGGTTTGTCATAATTCTTTATCAACCTGCCAAATTTGGAAAGAATCCAACCAGTGGTTTAGGAGTTATGAGGGTCAATAATTTAGGAGCATCCGAAGAAAAGTTGACTTGAGGTGTCCCCTCGAAATTTCTACGCCACTGATTGAATTCATTCCTAATTTGTCAGGTTGATAGATAGATAATTATGACAAACCAGCTTTTGCTGAATTAAAGCTAAATTTTTCGAAACGTTCCTGAGCTAGAAATTTTTGGAATCCGAGAAAAGTAAACTTTGGAGGGCTGTATCTTCGTCATCAGGACGAACTTCACAAAATGGTATATAGGTTTTCATGATATTTTGACGAGATCTACCCACAGTTGAATTTTTCGCTATCATCCCTGAAATACCCTGTGTATGGAAGTGTGATAAAGTGCTGGAGTGTTGTTGAAAAAATTATCTGCTTTTTAATTTTGAAGTTGTGGGACAAAAGTTCATCATCATCTTTATTTATTCCCTTCTTTACACACACGAGAGGTGTATATAAATAGCATTGCGCCATGGAACATGTCATAAGCATTGTAAATAAATACTATAAATAAATAAACAAACAGATCAGAATTAAAAAAAACAATTACAAACAGATAAGATTAAAAATAGCAAAAAACAACTAAAAAAACACAAACACACCGATGCCGCAGAAGCAAACAAACAAACGAATCAAAAACAAGCTACATGCTACATGGAGATCTCTTCGTTAAAAAATTGTGCAAGTGTATAGTGTGCTCGTCCAGTCAGGTACCCTCCCAGTATCACTCTCATCTGCTTGATAGGTAAGTCTCTGATATAGCCGGGAATCTTATTGTAACATTTAATTGCGTTGAAGGTGACATTTCTTTTTTCTAATTCTAGTCGAGGCCTCGGATGGCATAGGTTCCGGCCGCTCCTTGTGAAATGTTCATGATGCGGCTCGTAGTCACTGAAAAGGTCGTAGTTCTTCTTCACAAAAGTTACGCATTCCAACACGTAGAGACCGATGACAGTGAGTATGCCCTGCTCCTTGAAGACCGGGACACACGAATCGTTTTGCCTCAAATTGAAAATTCTCCTAAGGCACCGCTTTTGTGTTTTTAGTACATCCTCAACCCTGATGGAATCACCCCAGAAGATGACACCGTAGCGTATCATCGACGCGACGTAGGCATTATACGCTGTCCTAGCTGCCCCGACGGACACCACCCTCGCAAGGACTCCCAGGGCGTAGGAGAATTTCGATGTCTGTGATGTTAACTGCGATATGTGATGCTTCCAGCTCAATCGAGGATCCAGATGAAGGCCAAGGAACTTGACGCAGGATTCCGCTGTCAAGGAGATGTCCCCATTCAGATCCAACCTCCATGGTGTAGTCTCGTCGTAAGTTGGTGAGAATTTCATCAATTTTGTCTTTGCTGCGTTCATCTTTAACTCATTTGATGAAAACCAGGCCTCAAGCGTCAGAAAAGACTGCTGTATGTCCATCGTCATGTCCTGTATGTCTTTCCGGTGAAAAATTATTGATGTGTCATCAGCGTACATAATCGCTTTTTGTTGTACAACAGCAGGCAGATCGTTGGTATAAATTATGTACAGCAGTGGACCCAAAATGGAGCCTTGGGGCACTCCTCTATTGACTTCTTTAGAATCTGAGACCAGTTCCTCTCCTGACAGGGTATCGTATATTTTAATTCGCTGTACACGGTCTCCCAAGTAAGACTCAAATAACCTCAGCGGAGCTCCCCTAATTCCATACATTTCCAGTTTTCGTAGCAGCCTTTTGTGGCACACGGAGTCGAAAGCTTTAGACAAGTCAATAAACGCAGCCGTCGCCTGTTCGCCCCGGTTTATCGAATCCAGAATCTCCGTTAATGCCATGTATGCTGCTCTAACCGTTGACCTTCCTTTCCTGAATCCATTCTGCATTTCAGTCAGTACCTTGTATTTCTCAAGAAAGTCGCTGAGTCTGTTGTAGATAAGTTTTTCAAAAATTTTCGATATATTCGGCAAGATTGCTATTGGTCTGTAATTTGACAGGTTCTTTTTGTCTCCTTTTTTGAATACTGGTGTCACGTTGCTAATTTTCATTTTTGCAGGAAAGTTGCCGGTCAGGATGGCTTGATTTATGATGTACGTAAGAGGCCCAGATATAACGTCAGCAGTGGCCTTGAGAATCCTCATTGAGAAGTTGATTGCTTCTATTTTCGTTGTTTAATTTTTTTTTGTAAACTGTCTAAGGGAAAATGAGCACAAAAAATCAACCTCTGCCATGAATCTGTATTGAATTTCTGTTTTCTATACAGGGTGAGTCATAAACTACAAAATTCAGACTCAGACATTAGGAGTCCTCCTGGGTGTATATTACTAAGATTTCTGGCTGCCACAGCATCAGATGGTTAGACTGAATGTCAGAGCACTGATGAGCCCCCGATAGGAGCGAAACACGTGTATGTGCAGATTCGGTCTGATCGTCTGATGTTGTGGTATTTGGAGAGCTTTGTTTAAATACAAAATTTAGTTTTTCTACAAAAACAAAAGCAGATTAAAAGTAATTGGTCTTTTGTGCTCTACGTAGGTTATGCGGGACCACTGTGACTGTTTGCAGGCACTTTTGGAAAAACAACAACAATTTTTAGGATTCATGACTCACCCTGTAAACAAAACAGAAATTCTATACAGATTCAGAGGTTGATATTTTGTACTCATTGTTTTTCCATGAAGTTTACCAAAATCTTTTGAAACAACGAAAATAGAAGCAATCGAAGGACAAACCCTTGTTCCTCCATAACTTCAAATTTGAAAGACCTAAAACTTTTTTCAAAAACTTTCCAGCACTTTACCACACCTCCATATTACGCACCTTCAAGATGATCCAACACTTTTGAATCACCCTGTATAAAACACCGGCGGGTCCACTTATGTGTACAAAAGAAAAACGGTCGAGGGCAGCGTGTCAAATTGCCCTACCTGACAAAAGCAGGTATTCGATCCGAAGCTTTCACCTTCCGGCTCCGAGCGGAACCGGACCGAAACAAATTTTCGGTGGTGGGGGAAGCAGGCGTCTACTAAGATGAATGGAAATACGTGCTTGCTACTTGCTCATTCTAAACTGATCCAGCGACGGAAGTTGAAGTGCGTGCTACCGAGTGAAAACCGAAAACGAGCGAACAACGAATCCATCATGGCTTGGCTTAAGAATATTTTCAGAGTTTGAAATTCAAAATCTTCGGACAAACCTACCGAGGTCTTCATCCAAAGAAGAATCGACGACTCGGGACTAGAATAGACTTTTGTAGAGGATGGTGACGAGTGGGTTGTGGTCGAAACTAATATTTCCACTGAAGTGATAATCGAGACCGAGTCGGAGGAAGATGATAATAAAATCTCTGAAGCAGAAGAAAACGAAGAAGAAATGGACCCGAACAAAGAAAAGTGGGAAGACGACCTACCTGATGACGACGACGAATTCGCATTCAAGATTTTCAAGTTGGACGTCAAAAAAACATCTACACCGAAGAAGTCCTATACAAGGAGGATCCCTGGACTAGCTGGAACGAGTGGAAGAAGTGGCTCCCCTCCTTCTTCACACCGAGTCACAACGAGGAGAGCAATTGAAAAACTTCAATTGCAAACAGAAGGTAGGACTTTTTGAAATATTTCTTTGGTTCTATTGAAAAATACTTATATTAATAAAATTGACTATGCCTGAATTTTGTATTTTCATTTAAACTCTCGAACCCCTTTCCTGAACCAACTCGCCGACAGGACAACCTGCCGAAACCCGCGTTACATGACCGACAGGACGATCAACTAAACTGACGACAGGACGATTAACCGACACTATACAGGACGTTCGACAGACAACATACAGGACGTTTGACTGACAGTATACAGGACGTTTGACCTACCCGATACAAAACGGTACATTGACACGCCACAGTACGATTTACTAGCATGATAACTGGTCTAAAGATACATTAACTTGTTGTTTGGTTGCCGCGCAAGAACAAAATCAACTTCACCGACAAGTTAAAGTATCTTTCGACCATCAAATATTGAACCGAAAAACATACTTGTACTTAGATTGAAAAATAATTACTCAATTTCGAAAAGATCATAGTGTCACCCTACAAAATTTTGCGCCTTTCAAATTAAGGGAATCCTGGTTTGCTGCATAGGTATCTTTTGAATGGGGTACTTGCCAATGAAACAGATTTGACTGGAAACACTTTCAATCATCAACAAGAGTAATAAATAGTATTTTCTGAAAATTTCCGGAAAATATATCCATTGATTAAAAAGATTTTTTTTTCGATTTTTTTTTTCAAAAGGTTGGTAAAAGTCGGGAATCTTTAGTGAAATTTTTCTGTCTGTATTTTTCAAATATTGTTAAGCCACTCTAACTGTTTTTTGAGTTTTCAACCCAACAGTGCTGTTTGTTTAGTTTTTAGTATATTTGTGACGTCACAAATATATTTTTAAAACAGACACTACGGCCGCAATTTTGGGAATTTAGGAAAAAGAAAAAATACGGTGTAAAAATCCCTGATCACATTGGACACCAACTGTAAATTATCCTAAAGTCATGGCACCTACTGTAAAATTCTGAGTCACGACAACTATTTTGTAACATCCCAACCTCACGATAACATTTTGTGATAAACCTCGTCACCGGCCCCAATTTTGTGATATCCCCTCCTTCCCTACATTAAATTAATTAAGCTGTGATGCGTCTAATTACCCTAAGTCGTATTTCGTTGTGCCGTAGATTTTATTTTACCTTTACCTAAGTTATTTAACCCGATTACATCTACCTCAGCTTCACGTCGTGCTAATACCTCAAGCCTACTCTAGTAGTAACCTCACGTTCTTCTTAAAGGGAATGAATTGAATAAATATTGAAAGAACAAACAAAGTCATTTAACCACACCTCAATTTTATTACAAATTAATCAATCATCGCCAACTTAATTAAATTACCCTTAATCATTCATTTCATAATTTCCTGACGTGCTGGCATTCAGCTAGCGTTAGGAATTGGATTAATTTACATCGAGATTTACATTCGGTTTCTGAAAGAAAAGTACATCCTAATACCGTGTGCAATCCTACGACGAATTTGTTCAACCCTTGCAAATTAATTCCGTTCTCATTCTTCCTAATTTTCAGAATTATGGGTTAATCCATTTCCTAGTACACTTGAGTTTAATTCCCTGCCTAATTCATTTATCCTTTTTCCAGTTTTCGTTTCAACACTTTCTTCCCTTTCGCCCATTCACCCTGGCACGAGAAGAAATCTTTACTGTTTAATTGTACTTAGAGAGAGATTGTTGTTCACTGAGTCTTGTCTTGATCTTTCGAATTTATAGCCATTTTTTTCAATTATTTATCAAATAATTTACATAAAATTTGAGTGTTGACAGTCCATAGATTTTATATCCAGCTGGTGCTATAGTTTACAATTTAAAGACTTATCCAGCAGCTCGGTTTCATACAGGTTCAATACCATTACACAAATTTACAATACGGAGTACAAGTCATCGCAATGAGCCTCTAATTAATTAGCCTGCAAAATTTTATGTCACGTTCATTTTTATCTTGAAGTGTTTCGGAACGACACTGAATTTTCTTAGCATTACTCAAGGGGTTTCTCTTTGGAAACTCGGCCTCATGCCTTTAAATTCTTTGTCGCGCGAAAGGGTTAAATATCTTATTCTATGGGGAAAATAACGCGTAATCAAGATTTTGCCCAGATTTGATTTGCATAAATACTGCTAGTGCTTGTCTCAGCTAATAGAGTCTACAAAATCATGCTCTGTCGGAAGCCAAATCTCTTAAAAGGGTTGCTGAGGTTTCACCCTTCTTCTTGCATCTGGAAGGTAGTTATCTGAAAACAAGGGGCCGCATTTTAAAAGCTCAGAGCAATTACAAAGAATTCAAATCGGCTTGACGCTTATCATGGCTGTTCAAAAGATCAAACAAAACCTACTATCATTTTTTTAAACCAAAACAATTACTTCAACCTTATTTAAACCATTCGCATTCGATTACAATAGAAATCAGACTTGCCTTAAGGTTTTCCTTCCACGTCACTGATTTACTACAAATCTATCACAGTGTTTCAGCACTTTTCTTGATTTATTCTTCTTCAAAAATATTAGTTTTCTTCCCGCAAAATACACCCGTCGTGCTCGACTCTTACCACCCGAATCCCTTCTTTACCCCCGTCTCTATTCATGGACCCTTCCTGTTACCACACCCCCGTCTCCCGTCACAACCCTCTGGCCTACCAACGTCGATGCCTGCATGCTTTCCTGCATCCGGTGTCACTCCGATGCTGGCCGGCAAAAATCGATATATTTCGCATTCCTCAACCAAATTTCTTTCCTTTCCTTTATCGCCCGTAATGCTAATTTTATTCCCAAATATTTCATTCCCCTTTATTTTATAATTCTAAGCCGTTCTGCCACAACGGGTACAATATTTTTGCCCATACTTTCGATTAAGCCAATAAAAATTTTTTGGGCAAGTAGCCCATTCTCTTCGAACTGTTCGTCACAAGTCTCTATTTTTGCAAAATACAAGGTGTTCACCTCGGTGTTCGCATAATATTTCTACAGGGTGTTGAATTCAATGTGAAAAATCTCCAATAATTCAACATAATTATGTTCCTATTTGAGTAAATACCATATTCTTGTATTTTAACACTAATGTCATGAAGACAAATCTTATCTCTTGACACAGATTTTGAATAATCTTATTTTGTTTACAGGGTGATCGAAAAACGACAATCAACAACAGCAAATTTTTCAATTGTAACTCTTTTCCAGGTCAACCGATTCCCACAATATCAGACTCATCTTGTAGTGAAAACTTTAAATAAAAAAATCAAAGAGTCGGAGTCGACTCAAGGCAAACATTCAAAATACAGAGTTGCATAAAAAATGACCCAAATTTGAATGGTACCCGGAATTCCGTTTAAACAAAGATGTTTGAAAATCAACTTGCTTCCTAACAGATCATTCATTCCGAACACTTCAAGATCTTTCTTGCTTGTATGAATGTCAAGAATTAAATTTTCTATATCGTCCAAGGATCCTGATTACAACAGAAGGTTTTCATGGCTGAATCAGTCCCTTGGGCCTTGGGCAGTTGAAAATGATCGCAACCTGAGCTACAAAAACCAAAAACAATCACGGTTTTTCTTTTTAACTGATTGTTGTGATTTTCGTAGCGTAGGTTGCGACTATTTTTAGCTGCCCAAGGGACTGAATCAGTCATGAGAATATACAATTATAATTAGTAGGTATCCTTCGCCAATAATTTTTGACTAATACAAGCAAGAAAAATCCTGGATTTTCATTTACATATTTTACAATAGAGACTTGTAGCTATAATTTTTTTATATCAAGTGTTGAGGGACGCATCAAGTACTAGCTTATTAGCGCCCTTTTTTCGATGACTTCCTTCGTTTTACCTTTTTTTTCCTTAACGTGAACGCTCGGTTAGTACACGCCAAATTATTAGAGGGCGCATAGAGAAAAGCCACCGGCTCCGGCGGGATTTGAACTCCGGACCTCTTGGTTTGAAGCCAGAGACGAAGCCCACCGATCTATCGCCAGGATAGGTAAAGAATTGAGCTATTGGATAGTTTGTACAGAATTCAGAAGGTATGTAGCAAACCACAGTTACCTAAGTTTAAAAAGGCATGGCAAGGCACTCATATGGCATCCCATCTATGAGTCGCATAAGGGTTTGTTGGAGGCGGTTCAGAGGCGATTTCTTAAGCTGCTAAAGTTCAAGAAAAACGGTGTGTATCCCGAAAGAGGCTTCGACCATAATATTCTCCTAAACGAATTCAGTGTTGACTCTCTTGAGCGACGTAGAGTGGGAACGGCGGTGACATTTCTTGTGCAGCTTGGTCGGGGAAACATCGACTGTCCATTTTTGCTCGGCCGGCTCAGGTTTTTGATACCAAGAGCATCATCAAGACTCCAACGTTCGTTTTACTGTGATTGTCCCAGAACTAACCTTATGTACAGGTCACCTGTGTTTTTTATGTGTACTGTTTTCAACTGTTTGTCCGCAGACAACGATATAGATTTATTTTGTACACCGTTGTCAGTGATCAGGCGGTTGATAGCGGTGTAGAATGTGATTGTTACTTGTAATTTTCAAATCTAGACATTTTTTGTTTTTCTGTTTTTTCCTGTTGTGGGTTCGTATTGTACTTGTATGGTGTGATGCCTGTTGGAAAATAAATGCTTATCTATCTAAAAGGCGCAAAATTTTGTGGGGTGTGGCATCATCATTTTTGCGAAGTTATTATATTTTTCAATCTACGTAGTATGTTTTTTGGATTGATTTGGAAGTTTTTGGATGGCTTGATACTTTTTACAGTTTTTCTGTTCTAACAGAAGTTGAAGTTACTTACTAAAACTCATAAACTTGTAACGGGGGTTCTTTGGGTTCGCCCCATAGAGTAAAAATAGGTAGAGTATCCACGCCGTGCTAATTTTTGAAGCTGAATGACCACCCTCCAAACCAGAGGGCGATGCGAAAGCCATCTATGTGTGAGTATTGCCAAGAGCGGAAGCTGTAGGTGCCCAGACGTGTGGCTGAAACCAAATCGGACGACAGAGCGAACAGCAGGAATCTGTAATGCCGGTACAACAGTCAACGGCTGTCTCGCCGCCCGCCCGCCCGTCTGGCGCCTGCACCCGTGCAGAGCAAGATAAGCTCTTTGTTTATATCTCGACGGTACTTCGTGCTCGAAAGTGTTTCCCGATCTTGGTGCTCCCAAAATTTCTCATTGCGTTCTGTTTGTTGGTTTATTACTTCTCGTTTTTGTTGGTTTTCCTTGTTATTGTTATTGCTGGACGAAAAAACAATTGTGCGTGGCCACTGGCCGCCCGCAAGTGGTGTGTTTGTTTGCGGACATAATTATACATTTTCCGCTTCCCGTGTCGGCTTTCGGTTGTGCCCAAGTTTTGCGCCTTGCAAAATGTCGTACACAAAATGCAATTACTTTGGGTGTCCAAATATCAAAAGGAGAAGTGACAGGAAATTTTACAAATTTCCGAAAAATGATCCCGAGAGGCTGGAGAAATGGATAGATGCAGCAGGGAATCTAAAATTGCGCGGTAAGTGTTTCATGTTTTACACCTTTTTATACAAAAATATTAAGTACCTACCTACCTACCTAATCACAGAGACCTTTACCTAAAGTTTGAGGATTGAGGTGCTTCTTATTGAACACGCCTAGGGTTCAGAATTTGCGGCCGAAAGAAAACTGTGTGTGTGTTTAAATGGTTGACAATCTCTTGAAATTTGGGATGTTCGCAGTCTACGACGAAATTGTAAACATACACAGAGATTTCTTACAGGTACCTACTGTTACAGGCCTAGACAAATACAACTTTCTATCAGTACCTACTCTGACCGGCGATCAGCTCATTTTCAATTAGATAAAAAATACCGGCCGCCGGGCGGCGCCGCGCCATCTCGACAACTGCGGACAAAAAAGAGCTCGGAAAAGAGTGGTTTGTGCGCGATTTTGTAGAAATTTCCTGTCAAGAGTAGATTTCTTGATCTATTATAATAACAAATCATCAAGACGAATTTGTCGAGAATGGCTTACCCCCGGTTGCACCAAAGAATTCATTCATGGAATAGATTAGAGATGGAGCCGGAGCTGGATCCGGTTCCGGTTATCCAGCTCATTCGGCCGTTTTGCCGGAACCGGACCCAGATCCGGTTTGGCCGGATTTCGATGTGGATCCGGCCGGATTAAAAAAATCACGATTTTTTACCTCCACTAACTTTTGAGGTAGGAAGCACACATAAGTATACGAAGCGATTGAGAGGAAGCAACATTCATTCTTATACATTTTCATTGAAACACATACACATACACATACAGTTGAAATCAAGGTTGAAATCTTTTTCTGAATTTTTTAAAAAAATGTCTTCAATTTCAAGCAGTAATTACACAAGTGCTTTAAAAGCTACATACTTTCCATGAACATGTCGCTAATCGGTCATTCGAGTGAAGGGAACCTAAACAAAATTTTCATTAAGATCCGGCGATCCCGTCCGGTTCCGGCCACTGAGATTCGGTTCCGGTATCCGGTCTTTTGAAATGGCCGGAACTTCTCCATCTCTTGAATAGATAATTGAGGATTTTCTCTGGTGAATTGTAGGTAAGTGCCGGTTGATTTACCATACAGAAAATGCATCTTAACCGTTGTGAACTAAACATTTTCCCATAACCTTCCGTAAACTCTATGGTGAAACTGAATTACTTTCCCGACCCCCCACCAACATGGAAGGGGAAGTATTGTAATCGTGCAGAAAAAAAGTTTTGAGATTTCACCGGATATATCCGTTTTGAGGTCCCCCAAGACGATTAAGACCATTTTCAGAATGATGTCTGTCTGTGTGTGTGTGTGTGTGTGCCTGTGTGTGTGTGTCTGTGTGTCTGTGATCTTCCACGATAACTGCCGAACCGTTGACTGGATCGACTTTAAATTTGGTATACGGACATGATTGTTTCCTGGAAAGAGCCCATCAGTTTTTAGTTGTCATCTGTCAAACGGAAGTGTCACTGTCAACAAATGTCAGAAGCTATATCTCACGGAACTTGACTTGCAATATGTCATTTGAAAGCCCCTGAAAAATTGTGTCAAGAACAGATCAAATTTTTGCCCCATCTGTCATTTGTCAAATAATAAAAAATGTCAAAGTTCAAAACTTTACCATTTAATTATTCAAAATCTATCCGACGGATTGAAACCAAAATTGGCAGGGAGCAACACAACAAAAGAGTCAAATTAAGTCTGCAGTTGCAGTTTTCCACCACCCTTCAGTCAGGCGTTATGAATTATGGAGTTTAAAGTGAAGCCTTATAATCTACGATTTTCACAATAATAAGATGATTTGGAATAAGATTCGTGGTTTTCCCGGAAAATTCAACTTTCCCTGGCAAAATTTTCAATTTCCTGGAAATTATTTTCAATCTTTTTCTCTAATTCCAACTTCCCACCCGAAAGGACGCTTCGAACAAAAATTTACATAGGTCCCTGGATACTAGTCGGGAAAGTTTTGGGGTGACACAACCGATTTTTTTCATTGGTGACTATGCTGAAATTCTCCATAGAAAATACTCAATTAGCTATTTGATGATTGAATTATTTGGTGCAGCCGAGGGTTAGTTATCAAAAGACAAGGTGTTGAAGTTAAGGGTGGAAATTGAGCCTTTTGCTAATAAAAAGAAAATAAATATTAGAACAGTGTTGAAAATTCAAGTACCTGCTCATACGTATTGTGCCGTGTTTATTATTCTCTGTTATCGCTGGAAAAACCATAACCTCGAAAAAAAATCTTGAACAATTTTTTTTTGATCTCTTTGTCCTAGAATAAGTCAAGGAATCTATACCCTTAGTCATGCATTGTGAATCACGCTGTATAAAAAGGAAGTTTATTATTACTTTGTACTTCTTCACTCGAATTCTTTGTTCATTTTTGAGCGAACTGTTTAAGAGTTCATCATCAGAAGCAACATGATAATTAACAAGGTTTTTCACAATTGAATTTAGTCTCTCAAAGGAGTTGCTCAGTTTATTTTATACCTAATAGCTAGTCTCGCTTAGGCACTCCTCCTTTTCAAAACCTGTACCTATACCACAAACAAAAAAATCCAAATTTATAGGCTCTCTGTTCATAGGTCATATTATTAAAGTATTATACTTGATCATCATTTCAACTTTTCAGAGTATCAGCCCGTCCAGTTGGCCGAAATGTGTATCTGCGAAAATCATTTTGACGAAAGCGCCTTCGCCAATCCGATTCACATCAGACTGAACCGGAATGCCACACCAAGACACTTCAGTATGCCGTCTACACCACCTAGAAGAAGTCGAGGGCCAGCAACAGAATCCATGGTAATTACTTTGGGTACTTGCTTATTTATAACACTTTTCATAAACTTTTACTTTGGGATCTGAACTGCGCAAAAATGAAAGAGTTCCCCCCCCTCCCAGACTTTTGCCAATAATTTCGTTTTTTTCAAATTGATTTAACTTTGGTATGCTACACACCATTCGAATTCTCTTCGAACTGTCTGATCACTAACTCATCAGTTCTTCAACTACCAGTTCCAATTTTCTCAAGACCTAAGGTGTTTTCGTAGTGTTTTTACTGTTGTCCACTACGCATAATGTTGAAAGAACAGTAAAATGTTCTAAAAAATTCAACATGTTGGAACATTTCCTCCCCATTTCGACGCTAAAGGCATTCGGAGAGATATTTATTACAGAGTTTCGGAGTTTCCCCATTTATCCCTTTTATTTACAGGATGATCTGAAAAAGTTGACTCTCAGATTTTTCAATAAGCCCTAAACTTCAGGTAGGAGGATCTATTCCGTATAGAGAATCGAAGATGTCTATGAAAATAATCTGTTTTCGAACAAATTTTTTATTTTGAATACTTGCAAGCAAGATTTTCCTTGCTAGTATGAGTCAAGAATCGTTGAACCGAGGTCAAGTTCAGTACCTACGCAAAGTGTCAATGTTCAAGTTTGAGCAATTTTTTTGAAATGAAATGCTCGGAAGATATTATAAATTCAAACAAATAAACACCTCGAGTCTACTTAGTTGAAACTTAGAACAATTTACAATTACAATTATAACATTTTTGTATTTTTTTTTTCACATTTTCAGGAAACTCCGCGAGGACAAGAACAAAGTACACCATCGCCGTCAGGTACCTTCAAAGTTCGGACGCCAAAACGAACTTACTCGCGAGAATATGTCGAGTCAAAGGTGTTGGATTTTTCGCCATCAACAAGTGTGCCAGCCGAGATGCCAGCAAAAGTTGGGACGAGTCCTCCTATGGTTATTCCGCCAAGTCCAGCTTCTCCGTCGTTACAAGATACGCCAAGAAAAGTAAAGCTGAGGCGGAGCTTGCAAACCAAACGACGCGAATTGAAACAAGTTCGTCAGGTGGAGAAAAGGTTGCGGAAGAAAGTTCAACATTTGGGAACAAAGGCACAAATTTTCAATGAAATGTTATATCCCTTACAATCAGACGTTAAAACATTTATACGCATGCAGGTGCATCATAAAAGACGGCAAAAATGGAGTGCTGCGGAAAGAAAATTGGCGCTCAGCATTTATTTCAAGTCGCCAGCGTGCTACAAACATTTATGTAAAAAATTGAAGTTCTCTTTACCGGGACTGTCCACTGTGAGAAAATGGATAAGCGTAGTATCTTTGGACACTGGCTTGAATGCCACTTTGAAAGAAAAAATAGCAGCTAAAGTTGAGTCAATGACTCCGAGAGCAAAAGAATGCGTCTTGTTGCTCGATGAAATGGCAATCAAAAGGCAGCTCGCCTACAGCAAAAAGCTCGATTTAATTGAAGGGTTTGAAGACTTGAGCCATTTGGGTAGGTCAGACAGAGTGTCGAAAAATGCTCTTGTTTTTATGACTAGGGGGTTGTATGACAACTGGAAGCTACCTATCTCTTATTATCTATCTGCGACATCAGTAACTGGTGAAAATTTGTCTATACTGTGGCAGAACGGCTTAGAATGATAAAATAAAGGGGAATGAAATATTTGGGAATAAAATTAGATTTACGGGCGATAGGAAAGGAAAGAAATTGGGTTGAGGAATGCGAAATATATCGATTTTTGCCGGCCAGCATCGGAACCGGATGCAGGCAAAAGGTATCGACGTTTGTAGGCCAGAGGGTTGTGACGGGAGACGGGGTGTGGGGAAATAAGAGAGGTCCAAGAACAGGAGCGGGGAGATGAGATTCGAGTGGTAAGAGTCGAGCACGACGGGTGTATTTTGCGGGAAGATAACTAATATTTTTGAAGAAGAATAAATTAAGAAAAGTGCTAAAACACTGTGATAGATTTGTAGTAAATCAGTGACGTGGAAGGAAAACCTTAAGGCAAGTCTGATTTCTATTGTAATCGAATGCGAATGGTTTAAATAAGGTTGAAGTAATTGTTTTGGTTTAAAAAAATGATAGTAGGTTTTGTTTGATCTTTTGAACAGCCATGATAAGCGTCAAGCCGATTTGAATTCTTTGTAATTGCTCTGAGCTTTTAAAATGCGGCCCCTTGTTTTCAGATAACTACCTTCCAGATGCAAGAAAAAGGGTGAAACCTCAGCAACCCTTTTAAGAGATTTGGCTTCCGACAGAGCATGATTTTGTAGACTCTATTAGCTGAGACAAGCACTAGCAGTATTTATGCAAATCAAATCTGGGCAAAATCTTGATTACGCGTTATGTTCCCTCATAGAATAAGATATGTAACCCTTTCGCGCGACAAAGAATTTAAAGGCATGAGGCCGAGTTTCCAAAGAGAAACCCCTTGAGTAATGCTAAGAAAATTCAGTGTCGTTCCGAAACACTTCAAGATAAAAATGAACGTGACATAAAATTTTGCAGGCTAATTAATTAGAGGCTCATTGCGATGACTTGTACTCCGTATTGTAAATTTGTGTAATGGTATTGAACCTGTATGAAACCGAGCTGCTGGATAAGTCTTTAAATTGTAAACTATAGCACCAGCTGGATATAAAATCTATGGACTGTCAACACTCAAATTTTATGTAAATTATTTGATCAATAATTAAATAATGGCTATAAATTCGAAAGATCAAGACAAAACTTAGTGAACAACAATCTCTCTCTAAGTACAATTAAACCGTAAAGATTTCTCTTCGTACCAGGGTGAATGGGCGAAAGGGAAGAAAGGGTTGAATTGAAAACTGGACAAAGGATTATTGAATTATGCAGGGAATTAAACTCAAGTGTACTAGGAAATGGCTTCACTTATAATTCTGAAAATTGGGAAGAATGAGAATGGAACTAATTCGCAAGGGTTTCAAATTCCCAACAAATTCATCGTAGGATTGCACACGGTATTAGGATGTACTTTTCTTTCAGAAACCGAATGTAAACTGAATTAAACAATTCCGAACGCTAGCTGAATGTCAGCACGTCAGGAAATTATAAAATGAATAATTAAGGTGAATTTAATTAAGTTGGCGATGATTGATTAATTTGTAATAAAGAAGAGGTGTGGTTAAATGACTTTGTTTATTTTTCAATATTTATTCAATTCATTCCCTTTAAAACGAACGTGAGGTTACTACTAGAGTAGGCTTGAGGTATTAGCACGACGTGAAGCTGAGGTAGGTGTAATCGGGTTAAATAACTTAGGTAAAGGTAAAATAAAATCTACGGCACAACGAAATACGACTTAGGGTAATTAGACGCATCACAGCTTAATTAATTTAATGTAGAGAAGGGGGGGTATCACAAAAAAGGGGCCGGTGACGAGGATTATTACAAAATGTTACCGTGAAGTTAGGATGTTACAAAATAGTTGTCATGATGACCAGAATCTTACAAATGGTGCTCGGTGACCAGAAATTTACAGTTGGTCGTCATGACCAGGATGTTACAATACTGATCCGTGACACAATTACCTTTTTAAAAGAAGCTGGCCTAAGTGTTCGCGTAATAATTTGTGACCAAGGGGCTAATAATAGGAGAGCTTTTCATCTTTTAGGTATAACTCGAGATAAACCTTTCTGTCATTTCGGAGATGACAAAGTCTTTGGCATTTTTGATACGCCACACTTGGTAAAAAGCGTTCGCAATACCTTGCTCAACAGGAATGACTTTTTTGTTGACGGACACCAAGTTTCGTGGGGTGATGTAGTCAAAACCTACGAAATCAATAGACAAAGCAGTTTGTCAGATGCTCTGGGGAAAGTGACCCAAAAACACATCAGTCCAAATCATTTCGAAAAGATGAATGTGAGTTTGGCTACTCAAGTGTTCAGCAAGAGTTTTTATGCAGTTATGAGAACATGCATAGGAACTCAACAGCTGAGCACAAAAACCGCAAATTACACGGCCAATTTCATTCTGAAAATGAATGATTTATTTGACAATTTAAATTCAAAATCTAAATTTGATTCAAATCCGAATAAGTGTGCACTGTCCAACAGAGTGCCACACATTCAATTGAGTTTGACCGAAGCTATAAACTTTGTAAAAAGTTGGACAGTCCAAAAAAATAAACCCTACTGCTTTGATGGTTTGATTCAAACCATCACGGGAATTTTGGGGCTGTGGAACGATGTCCAAGATTCCGCCGAGTATTTATTGACGAACAGACTGAACCAGGATCCAATCGAAAATTTGTTTTCCAAAATCAGGCATAGCAGAGGTTTTGATCCGTACCCTTCTGCCCAACATTTCAAGTTGGCTTTGCAGACAACCATCACGGATTCATTAGAGAAGGATACTGATACAGCCAATTGCGAGGATGATGAGGATGCTTACATTTTTGAAAACGACCAAATAATTTTGAATCCAGCAGTCAACCCTGCACAATCATCATCTTCAGTGCTTGCCTCATCATCCTCATCATCATTACTGTCTTCTTCTTCTGGGCTGGATTATTTTGCTGGTTACGGTGTTAAAAAAACAGTAAATAAGTTCAAGTGTCCGCAATGCCAGCTGAATTTTGTAGATTCAGAAAAAATATTGAAGGATAAAAGGGAATTGCTCATATTAAATAGGGATTACTCGAAGGAAAAAGGCGAAATCAAATACCTACAAAGACCTACAGATGCTACCTATCAAATCGCCCGGAAAAGTTTAGAAATGTACGAAAAAATGTTCACAAAAAAGCGACACAGGAGAAACATTTTAAAATATATTTTGACCAAGCTGAGTGACAAGGAACTAATTTAAACATGGTTATTAGATGAATGTGCTGAGCATAAAAAATTCTTTTTAGAAACACTTGTCCTAACCAAGCTGTATAGCACATGCAAAGCGATCGCGAAACAAAAAAAAAACGGAACAGGAGGCACCCAGAAAAAAAACCAAGTTTCATTGATTTTGACTTCATGAAACAATTTTTATTATATTCTTCCTGACTTGTATGATTTTATCAAGATTCACTCAAGAAAAACTAAACAAATTGATTCCTATCTGATCCAGGAACATGAGATCATTATTGCAGCAAATTTTGTAGATTAAACTTTTCGATTCGTCGCGACAGAATCTATAAATAGTGCCTACTTATGTAGTTTTCTAGAACTAAGTACTGTTTACTTACAGGTTTCAGTGTTTGTATCAAAATTTGATGTGTGTATTCTATTTAAAGGGGAACTGTGGGTAAAATTTTGTGTCAATTTTAAAATTTATATAGCTGCGGGATGGCTTTAGGTGATTTTTAGTCAAAATCGCATCGAAAAATTCCAAGCCGTTACGAAGTTATCGTAAATTTTGTGGACTGATTATGACGTCATACTGCGCACCGGAAAAGACAGGTCGGCAGGGCAAGGCACCACGCCAACAATTACTAGACCTTTATAAAATGAAACAAGTTTACCAAACGGTAGACGCAGGTCATTTGACTTTAATTTCAAAGTACGGTGAACCAAATTTCAGTAGATATTTTTTAAAACATGATTAAAGTGCGACTCTATCTGTCAATGAAATAAAGCGGCAACATGGCGAAATCGCGAAATGAAATTCGGCAGCTTGACAGAAGCTTGACAGTACAGGGAAGTCACAGTCTATCGTATAACCCTGAAAACTTCCGTCAGTGAAATCTGTTGGTGCATGAAAATAAGAGATCAGGTATACTTTTCGCTTCCACATAATAATGTAGTGAATAATTAAATGTATTTTAGGGCTGCTGCCGCTGATGGGACTTTTTTCTAATCGGTGGTACAACCGACTACCGATTAGGGTCGGAATTTGAAAGAAGTGTATATCAGAATCCGTTCATATTTCTTTGAGTCAGCCACACCAGTGCGTTTTTATTGAAAATGGTCCTGGTCGTTCCTGACATCATGTTTCTGACCCTATAGCATTATCATTTTGGCCTGGTATACCTGATCTCTTATTTTCATGCACCAACAGATTTCACTGACGGAAGTTTTCAGGGTTATACGATAGACTGTGACTTCCCTATACTGTCAAGCTTCTGTCAAGCTGCCGAATTTCATTTCGCGATTTCGCCATGTTGCCGCTTTATTTCATTGACAAATAGAGTCGCACTTTAATTATGTTTTTAAAAATATCTACTGAAATTTGGTTCACCGTACTTTGAAATTAAAGTCAAATGACCTGCGTCTACCGTTTGGTGAACTTGTTTCATTTTATAAAAGTCTAGTAATTGTTGGCGTGGTGCCTTGCCCTGCCGACCTGTCCTTTCCGGTGCGCAGTATGACGTCATAATCAGCCCACAAAATTTACGATAACTTCGTAACGGCTTGGAATTTTTCGATGCGATTTTGACTAAAAATCAACCAAAGCCATCCCGCAGCTATATAAATTTTAAAATTGACACAAAATTTTACCCACAGTCCCCCTTTAACTTTGTATCCAGCATAAAGCGCTCAATAAAGATCATAATTGTATCACAAATCTTGTCAAAAATGTTACCTTTCAGATTTTTTTACACCTGTCTACCTACCTATCACTCTTTATTATTCAGGGGCCGTGTTCGTATCTCACTTTTAAGTTAAAAGCGCATTTAGAGGCGCGCGTTTAGCTCATTGTTGAGTTTTGAAAGACATAATTATCACAATTAATCGAGGGGCAAACCGCTGGTCAAATTCTGTACACCAGATTTCCCCCTCAGAAGGATTTCCCCCGGACTTCTTTCGGACTTCCTCCGGCATGTACACCAGACTTCCCCAGCGGTTTGCCCCTCGCAATTAATTGTGCAGTGTATGTAATTGTATTGTGTAATTTTGAACACTCAAATATAAATGGATAGCCCCTAAAAGCGCACCTCTAAATGCGCTTTCAGCTTAAAAGCCAAATAATACGGTTCTTCCTTGGTATTCATTCTAACTTTAGAATGTGTTCAATAGCAGCACGAATAGAAATTCTATTCACAGAGATTGAATTGAGCACCCAGAACCAAGGGTTTATACTTATTACTTGGTTCGGTTGCAGTCAAATGCAGAGCTAGGACTTTTCGAATCAAAAAGTGACAAGCTGGGGTGAGGCTACAGCTGAGGTTGCTGGCACTTGCAACAATCAGACCGGCAACGCCCATCACCTGTAGCCGTAGCCCCCAGCGCTCCAGCTAGTCACTTTATTTTGTATTAAAAAATCCTAGCTCTGCATTTGCAACATTGCAACGTGTTGTTTTCCCTCGCCTACACATCAATAATTTAAAGCAGATAATTCAAATTCATTTTATTGTTATTTCACATGGATGTACTATGTATTGATTACTGGCACTTTCCTTGAAATTTGAAGAGCTTTTGATAGTGTACTTCAGAATTTGGAGTTTCGATTACAGAAGTCAGGAATCGGGCAACAATTTTGTGGAGATGCTGAAGCTCCGCAAGATCGAAGACCAAGTCAGCTTTTCAAAACTTATTTAATTTCTTTTCTGTGCAAAAACCAATTGTTTGGAGTCTTGAAGTATATACACTCGGCTTCGCCGCGAGTTCTTTTGGCTTGTAACCTGGCAGTAACTAAGACGCAGTTTCGTCGGTCTCCCTCGTCCCTCCGGCCTTTGGCTGATGCCGCTGTGGAGACGTGAGGTTGTCCGGGCTGTATGGTGCTCGCTTCACGACAACATGCAGAGATGAAGACCTTAGACCTAGGATATCAATCCATCATTACTCATTGAATACCCAGCTATTTTCAGTCAATAATGACTTACCTGGCTACTCTATGCGTGGATCGCAAAACACACCCCGTAGGGGGAATTCTAAAATGCAGGTCAGCCAAGCCTGCAGGTCAGCAGAAATCGTACCTATACCCTATTCACTTGCCTTGTGGAACACATACCTACACACTCATATGCCTTCTACGTCGGCAAAATATTCTTGCAGGCCGTTGCTGTCATCTTCCATCCATCCTTTGGACTTTTGCTGCTGGCAATCTAGGTGGGAAAAATTTGCAAGTCGGCAAAAATTCTTGCCGGTCGGCCTACAGGCCGTTGCTGTCACCTTTCCCGAGTACTCCCAGACAATTTTCGTGCTCCTCGGCCTAAATTCTTGCAGGTCGGGATACAGGCCGTTGCTGTCACCTTCTCCGAGCACTTCCAGACAATTTTCGTGGTCCTCCAGGTCCTTGGACTTTTGCTGCTGGCGATCGAAGTGAGAAAAATTTGCAGGTCGGCAAAAATTCTTGCAGGTCGGCATACAGGCCGTTGCTGTCACCTTCTCCGAGCACTCCCAGACAATTTTCGTGATTCTCCAGGTCCTTGGACGTCTGCTGCTGGCAATCAAAGTGAGAAAATTTTGCAGGTCGGCCTAAATTCTTGCTGGTCGGCACACAGGCCGTTGCTGTCACCTTCTCCGAGCACTTCCAAACAATTTTTGTGGTCCTCCAGGTCCTTGGACTTTTGCTGCTGGCGATCAAAGTGAGAAAGTTTTGCAGGTCGGCAAAAATTCTTCCAGGTCGGCCTACAGGCCGTTGCTGTCACTTTCCCCGAGCACTCCCAGACAATTTTCGTGGTCCTCCAGGTCCTTGCACGTTTGCTGCTGGCGATCAAAGTGAGAAAATTTTGCAGGTCGGCAAAAATTCTTGCAGGTCGGCCTACAGGCCGTTGCTGTCACCTTTCCCGAGCACTCCCAGAAAATTTTCGTGGTCCTCCAGGTCCTTGAACGTCTGCTGCTGGCAATCAAAGTGAGAAAATTTTGCAGGTCGGCCTAAATTCTTGCAGGTCGGCAAAAATTCCTGCAGGTCGGCCTACAGGCCGTTGCTGTCACTTTTCCCGAGCACTCCCAGACAATTTTCGTGGTCCTCCAGGTCCTTGGACGTCTGCTGCTGGCAATCAAAGTGAGAAAATTTTGCAGGTCGGCCTAAATTCTTGCTGGTCGGCACACAGGCCGTTGCTGTCACCTTCTCCGAGCACTTCCAAACAATTTTCGTGGTCCTCCAGGTCCTTGGACTTTTGCTGCTGGCGATCAAAGTGAGAAAATTTTGCAGGTCGGCAAAAATTCTTGCAGGTCGGCCTACAGGCCGTTGCTGTCACTTTTCCCGAGCACTCCAGACAATTTTCGTGATACTCCAGGTCCTTGGACGTCTGCTGCTGGCAATCAAAGTGAGAAAATTTTGCAGGTCGGCCTGAATTCTTGCAGGTCGGCATACAAGTCATTGCTGTCACCTTCTCCGAACACTTCCAGACAATTTTCGTGGTCCTCCAGGTCCTTGGACTTTTGCTGCTGGCAATCAAAGTGAGAAAGTTTTGCAGGTCGGCAAAAATTCTTCCAGGTCGGCCTACAGGCCGTTGCTGTCACTTTCCCCGAGCACTCCCAGACAATTTTCGTGGTCCTCCAGGTCCTTGCACGTTTGCTGCTGGCGATCAAAGTGAGAAAATTTTGCAGGTCGGCAAAAATTCTTGCAGGTCGGCCTACAGGCCGTTGCTGTCACCTTTCCCGAGCACTCCCAGAAAATTTTCGTGGTCCTCCAGGTCCTTGAACGTCTGCTGCTGGCAATCAAAGTGAGAAAATTTTGCAGGTCGGCCTAAATTCTTGCAGGTCGGCAAAAATTCCTGCAGGTCGGCCTACAGGCCGTTGCTGTCACTTTTCCCGAGCACTCCCAGACAATTTTCGTGGTCCTCCAGGTCCTTAGACGTCTGCTGCTGGCAATCAAAGTGAGAAAATTTTGCAGGTCGGCCTAAATTCTTGCAGGTCGGCATACAGGCCGTTGCTGTCACCTTCTCCGAGCACTTCTAGACAATTTTCGTAGTCCTCCAGGTCCTTGAACGTCTGCTGCTGGCAATCAAAGTGAGAAAATTTTGCAGGTCGGCAAAAATTCTTGCAGGTCGGCATATAGGCCGTTGCTGTCACCTTCCCCGAGGACTTCCAGTCAAATATCGTTGTCCTCCAGGTCCTTGGACGTTTGCTGTCGACGACCAAAATGCGAAATTTTTGCAGGTCGGCAATAGTATATTACATACCGAGACGGGAAATACATCATTACTGCTGAGGGCACAGAGAGCTAGCCCGAAGCAGGAATGATGTATTTACCGTCGAGAGTATGTATACTATTTTACTCACAACCATGTACTCAGCTTGCAGGATTACAAGCGGTTATTTTGGTGAAACGTGGTTCAGGAAATACTGATTAACACACTTATTGTTTGGTTGGATGCCTATTTTGAAATTTCCCTTCTGTAGCTACCATTTCTTCAATTTCTCGGGAGGTCGGCAATGGGTCACTACCCGAACTCCTACTAGGTATGTAATGAATCAATTACCATAGTGGTTGTGAGTAAAATTTTTTGCCAGCTTGCAAAATTTCCTCATTTTGATCGCCAGCAGCAAACGTCCAAGGACCTGGAGGACCACGAAAATTGTCTGGAAGTGCTCGGAGAAGATGACAGCAACGGCCCGTATGCCGACCTGCAAGAATTTAGGCCGACCTGCAAAATTTTCCCATTTTGATCGCCAACAGCAAACGTCCAAGGACCTGGAGGACCACAAAAATTGTCTGGAAGTGCTCGGAGAAGGTAACAGCAACGGCCCGTATGCCGACCTGCAAGAATTTAGGCCGACCTGCAAAATTTTCTCACATTGATGGCCAACAGCAGACGTCCAAGGACCTGGAGGACCAGGAAAATTGTCTGGAAGTGCTCGGAGAAGGTGACAGCAACGGCCTGTAGGCCGACCTGCAAGAAGTTTTGCCGACCTGCAAAATTTTCCCACTTTGATTGCCAGCAGCAAACGTCCAAGGACCTGGAGGACCACGAAAATTGTCTGGAAGTGCTTGGAGAAGATGACAGCAACGGCCCGTATGCCGACCTGCAAGAATTTAGGCCGACCTGCAAAATTTTCCCATTTTGATCGCCAACAGCAAACGTCCAAGGACCTGGAGGACCACGAAAATTGTCTGGAAGTGCTCGGAGAAGGTAACAGCAACGGCCCGTATGCCGACCTGCAAGAATTTAGGCCGACCTGCAAAATTTTCTCACATTGATGGCCAACAGCAGACGTCCAAGGACCTGGAGGACCAGGAAAATTGTCTGGAAGTGCTCGGAGAAGGTGACAGCAACGGCCTGTAGGCCGACCTGCAAGAAGTTTTGCCGACCTGCAAAATTTTCCCACTTTGATTGCCAGCAGCAAAAGTCCAAGGACCTGGATGACCACGAAAATTGTCTGGAAGTGCTCGAAGAAGGTAACAGCAACGGCCCGTATGCCGACCTGCAAGAATTTAGGCCGACCTGCAAAATTTTCTCACATTGATGGCCAACAGCAGACGTCCAAGGACCTGGAGGACCAGAAAAATTGTCTGGAAGTGCTCGGAGAAGGTGACAGCAACGGCCTGTAGGCCGACCTGCAAGAAGTTTTGCCGACCTGCAAAATTTTCCCACTTTGATTGCCAGCAGCAAAAGTCCAAGGACCTGGATGACCACGAAAATTGTCTGGAAGTGCTCGAAGAAGGTAACAGCAACGGCCCGTATGCCGACCTGCAAGAGTTTAGGCCGACCTGCAAAATTTCCCCACTTTGATTGCCAGCAGCAAAAATCCAAGGACCTGGAGGACCACGAAAATTGTCTGGAAGTGCTCGGAGAAGGTAACAGCAACGGCCCGTATGCCGACCTGCAAGAATTTAGGCCGACCTGCAAAATTTTCTCACTTTGATCGCCAGCAGCAGACGTCCAAGGACCTGGAGGACCACGAAAATTGTCTGGGAGTGCTCGGAGAAGGTGACAGCAACGGCCTGTAGGCCGACCTGCAAGAATTTCTGCCGACCTGCAAAAATTTTCCACTTTGATTGCCAGCAGCAAAAGTCCAAGGACCTGGAGGACCACGAAAATTGTCTGGGAGTGGTCGGGGAAGGTGACAGCAACGGCCTGTATACCGACCTGCAAGAATTTCTGCCGACCTGCAAAATTTTTCCACTTTGATTGCCAGCAGCAAATGTCCAAGGACCTGGAGGACCACGAAAATTGTCTGGAAGTGCTCGGAGAAGGTAACAGCAACGGCCCGTATGCCGACCTGCAAGAATTTAGGCCGACCTGCAAAATTTTCCCATTTTGATCGCCAACAGCAAACGTCCAAGGACCTGGAGGACCACGAAAATTATCTGGAAGTGCTCGGAGAAGGTAACAGCAATGGCCTGTAGGCCGACCTGCAAGAATTTCTGCCGACCTGCAAAATTTTCCCACTTTGATTGCCAGCAGCAAAAGTCCAAGGACCTGGAGGACCACGAAAATTGTCTGAGAGTGGTCGGGGAAGGTGACAGCAACGGCCTGTATACCGACCTGCAAGAATTTCTGCCGACCTGCAAAATTTTTCCACTTTGATTGCCAGCAGCAAATGTCCAAGGACCTGGAGGACCACGAAAATTGTCTGGAAGTGCTCGGAGAAGGTAACAGCAACGGCCCGTATGCCGACCTGCAAGAATTTAGGCCGACCTGCAAAATTTTCCCATTTTGATCGCCAACAGCAAACGTCCAAGGACCTGGAGGACCACGAAAATTATCTGGAAGTGCTCGGAGAAGGTAACAGCAACGGCCCGTATGCCGACCTGCAAGAATTTAGGCCGACCTGCAAAATTTTCCCATTTTGATCGCCAACAGCAAACGTCCAAGGACCTGGAGGACCACGAAAATTATCTGGAAGTGCTCGGAGAAGGTAACAGCAATGGCCTGTAGGCCGACCTGCAAGAATTTCTGCCGACCTGCAAAATTTTCCCACTTTGATTGCCAGCAGCAAAAGTCCAAGGACCTGGAGGACCACGAAAATTGTCTGAGAGTGGTCGGGGAAGGCGACAGCAACGGCCTGTGTACCGACCTGCAAGAATTTCTGCCGACCTGCAAAATTTTCCCATTTTGATCGCCAACAGCAAACGTCCAAGGACCTGGAGGACCACGAAAATTGTCTGGAAGTGCTCGGAGAAGGTAACAGCAACGGCCTGTATGCCGACCTGCAAGAATTTAGGCCGACCTGCAAAATTTTCTCACATTGATCGCCAGCAGCAAAAGTCCAGGGACCTGGAGGACCACGAAAATTGTCTGGAAGCGCTCGGAGAAGGTGACAGCCACGGCCCGTATGCCGACCTGCAAAAATTTAGGCTGACCTGCAAAATTTTCTCACTTGGATGGCCAGCAGCAAAATTTCAAGGACCTGGATGAGGACCACGAAAATTGTCTGGAAGTGCTCGGAGAAGGTGACAGCATCGGCCTGTATGCCGACCTGCAAGTATTTTTTTGCCGACGTAGAAGGCATATGAGTGGGTAGGTATGTGTTCCACAAGGCAAGTGAATGGGGTATAGATACGATTTCTGCTGACCTGCAAAATCGGCTGACCTGCATTTTAGTGACACCCACCACGTAGAACATAAGGAGAGTTCAAATTTCAAAAACGCTCAATGTCCATCCCTACACGAACGTTCCTTTGTGTAGTCTCGATGGTGTTACATGGTTATTACCTCAGCTTCTTTCAATAAAATACAAAAACACAAAATCGCTGTTTGTTTACTTTGTTTGCGGAACAGCTAACAGATGTTTGCGGAAGTGGCCCGCCCGTGTCTCCCTCTGCTTGTGAGTAGAGGTATGATATCACTACAGATCCCTATCTTCCCGTCTCAAAGCTTCGACTTAGTTCGCGAGAAAAGCTTTGATGTCGCTTTATCCCGGCACGTTGTTTTATTGCGGGGGGACGTCTGCTCTACCTTTACTCTCGTCTCGTTCAAGCCTATCCCGTGAGCACTCTAGTTATAGTACTCTATGGTTCGCCCGTTATTTATGATGAGCGCTGATGCTCAGATTTTACTCAGGTAGTCAAGGGTTCTCAACTCTCCTTGCATAGGTTCAAGTTTCTCTCAGCTTAGATTGCTCGGGCGCCACCCTACTGACCGCAGGGAAAGTAAACTCGCATATAGTTTAACAAGTATATTGAACACACAATTAATTTACGTACAAAAGGGTTTCACACAAAATGACAATGATTGTTACACAAATATTTACAGCAATTGTTACACAAATAATTACAGCCAAGAGATGGGAATAACAAAAACCTATCCCGCAAAGGATCCTACCACAAAGCACGTGACGCGAGGGGAGGGTGTGACGTAGTACAGAGCGCAGTTCGGAGGGGAGTTTGATAATGATGCGGTGCGACGTGTGCAGCGTGCACCTGACTACCTTTCTCTCAAATTTACCCCCTCATTCACACAGACTGTGCTGGCAAGATCCGGCCAGGACACTACCGGAGCTTTGTGTCCACGACCAGCCGATCTCCCAGCAACAATCGTAACTACTCACGCAATAACCCGGCCTGGACACGCCGGATCCACGACCTGCCGGTCACTCGGAGTAGCTCTGCTCATACAGTCATCCACGACTAAACTTGCTCCAGGACACGGGGTATCCCCGAACGCCAGTAGCCAGGACAGACCTGATTCACACAGTCTATCCACGACTAGACTTGCTCCAGGACACGGGGTATCCCACGAACGCCAGTAGCCAGGACAGACCTCATTCACACAGTCATCCACGACTAGACTTGCTCCAGGACACGGAGTATCCACGAACGCCAGTAGCCAGGACAGACAACACATTCATACTCCCCAGTCAGGTGCACACCAGCGAATCTTGAAGAAAAGACTCAGTGAACACCGTGGACATGGAGTTGGTACCTAGGTACAACGTTTGGAGATGTTAATCGTCATCTGGCTGACAGACAACACATTCATACTCCCCAGTCAGGTGCACACCAGCGAATCTTGAAGAAAAGACTCAGTGAACACCGTGGACATGGAGTTGGTACCTAGGTACAACGTTTGGAGATGTTAATCGTCATCTGGCTTCCCCACGACCTTTTGAGAGCGGTTATGTCCAATGAAGGACATGGTTGTTCTGCTTTGGAAGTGTTCGTCCAGTTGATTGCAACAACACTCCAACGAGTCAGTAGAATGACTGGTACCTATTACCGGAATCGGCCGAAGCCATGGAACAAGGAATGGGAAAGGTTATGGGAACAGTATGGATGGGAACTGTTGGAGATGCCACGCATCAAAAATGTCTTTACGCGTGATGGCGAGGCTGGTAATTGTAGGCAAGAGCGCCTGCGCCACCTGTAAATGATTCGTTGAACGGTACTAAAACTCTCTTACGCTGAGCCGCGGGGTCAGCCGTAGTAGGTTGGAGAGCGCGCGCCCATCTCGTGGCGGAACGCGGAACTAGTCGCGCGCTTGCTCTGTGCTCTCTGTGGCGCGTTTAATCGCCGTTTTGGGGCGGTTTATCACAAACTGTGATCCAATAATACAAAAAGTTGAAGTATTTCACTTATGACGTAAACTACATCTAAGATTTGATATTATTTGAGTAAGGGATCTGGTACGATTTTGTTTTAACTTGATTTCAGTTCCCCTAATGTTCGGTTACAAAGATCCGAAGCCGGTTTTTGGTGTCATTTCCATGAAACTTATTCAACGTTCAGGCGCACTGTGCGTATGCTTTCGATTGCACTAGAACTTCGCAACATGTAACGCTGCAATTGAACGATCTAGATCTAGAAGGACCACGTGTGCTCTACTGCTCTCGAATGCAGGCGAGGCTCGCTATTTGATGCTAGTTAATTTTACTGGATAGGCAGCAATCAGATTTCGCAGAGTTGGGTCAAATTTTGTAGTGGTAAAAATCTGAAAATACGGTTACAGGTGGTCATACAGGGTTAGCTATTTTTGCCAGCGTTAAGGTGGCTTTAATCCTTATAGCGACGGAACAATATATCAGGTAGAACCTTTGCCTCGAGCTTTGCTACTTATTGGTCTATTGAAATTCTAGGATTGAAGGTGAGGTTGATTTGCATTGTTCTCGAGGTACTTCCAAGAAGTCGCAACGAAATACAGGGTGGTCCTCGTTTCATGTCATTAAATTAAAGGATTAATAGAACATGAAAAATGAAAGGGACTTTCCTCAGAAAACATATTTGAGAAATGCCTAATAACAGAGATACAGGCCTTCAAAGTTAAAAATAAATAATCATTTTTCCGCATAACTTTTGAACTGTTCAACCGATTTCATTCAAAATAGAACCAAAGGTTTACTGAAGTTATCCCCTGTCGAACAATCATAACAAGTTCCATAAAAAAGTTTCAGGGGCATAGACATTAGGGGGTGACCCTACTTTCCCCCCCTATTTTTCACCCCCCTAGTTATTTTTGGAAACTGTTTATAATTTTGAATTCTATGTTCAATTTAGAAAAAAAAGTCACTCTTGCAATTGCTCTTGCAATTTTGATTAGAGGCTTCGTTTAGGAGATATTCGAGTTTGAAACTTTGGAAAACATCCCGAAATCGCCACTTTCCAGAACCCAAATAGTTTTTTTCCTGAAAATTTCCCGTGTTTTGGGAAAAATGGTGGTTTATCAACTTAGAAACTCTAGAAAACCTATTTCAGCTGAGAAATCATGGGTTTCTTTGAATTTTAATTTTTAGACCTTTGAAAGTGGCGATTTCGGGATGTTTCCCAAAGTTTCAAACCCAAATATCTCCTAAACGAAGCCTCTAATCAAAATTTTCCAACAGTGATTTTTTCTTCATAATTGAACGTAGAATTCAAAATTATAAACAGTTTCCAAAACTAACTAGGGGGGTAAAAAATAGGGGGGGAAAAGTAGGGTCACCCCCTAATGTCCAAGCCCCTGAAACTTTTTTATTGAACATGTTATGATTGTTCGACAGGGGATAATTTCAGTGAACCTTTGGTTCTATTTATAATCAAATCGGTTGAAAGGTTCAAAAGTTATGCGAAAAAAACGATTATTTATTTCCAACTTTGAAGGGCTGTATCTCTGTTATTAAGCATTTCTCAAATATGTTTTCTGGAGAAAGTCCCCTTTATTTTTCATTCTCTATCGATCATGAAATTTAATGACATAAAAGTCGGACCATCCTGTATAATCACTTGGGTCCAATTACGAATACAAAAGAGAAATGGTCCAATTGCAGCGTTAGTGTCGAATTGCCCTACCTGACAAAAGCTGGTATTCGATCCGAAGCTTTCACGTTCCGATTCGAACCGAAACGGGTGGTGGGGGAAACAGGCCTTTATACAAAGATAAAAGAAGGAACGTGCTTGCTACTCGCTCATTCTGAACTGAACCAGCGACGGAAGATAAAGTGTCTGCTACCGAGTGAATACCGAAAACGAGCGAACAACGATCCTGTCATGGCTTGGCTTAAGAATATTTTTGGTGTTAGAGATTCAAAATCTTCGGACAAACCTACCGTAGTCTTCAGCCAGAGGAGAATCGACGACTCGGGACTAGAATGGACTTTTGTGGAGGAAGGTGACGAGTGGGTTGTGATCGAAACCAATATTTCCACTGAAGTGATAATCGAGACCGAGTCGGAGAAAGATGATAATAAAATCTCTGAACCAGAAGAAAACCAAGAAGACATGGACCCGAACGAAGAAAAGTGGGAAGACGACCTACCTGATGACGACGACGAATTCGCATTCAGGATTTTCAAGTTGGACGTCGAAAAAACATCTACACCGAAGAAGTCCTACAAGGAGGATCCCTGGACTAGCTGGAACGAGTGGAAGAAGCGGCCCTCCTCTTTCTTCACACCGAGTCACAACGAGGAGAGCAATTGAAAAACTTCAATTGCAAACAGAAGGTAGGACTTTTTGAAATATTTCTTTGGTTCTATCGGAAAAAACTTATACATATTAATAAAATTGACTATGCCTGAATTTTGTATTTCCATTTTGACTCTCGAACTCCTTTCCTGAACCAACTCGCCGACAGGACAACTTGCCGAAACCCGCGTTACATGACCGACAGGACGATTAACCGACACTATACAGGACGTTTGACCGACAACATACAGGACGTTTGACTGACAGTATACAGGACGTTTGACCTACTCGATACAAAACGATACATTGACACGCCACAGGACGATTTTCTGGCTGCTAACTGGTCGAAAGATACATTAACTTGTCGGTGGAGTTGATTTTGTTCTTGTGGCAACCAAACAACAAGTTAATGTATCTTAAGACCAGTTATCATGCTAGTAAATCGTACTGTGGCGTGTCAATGTACCGTTTTGTATCGGGTAGGTCAAACGTCCTGTATACTGTCAGTCAAACGTCCTGTATGTTGTCTGTCGAACGTCCTGTATAGTGTCGGTTAATCGTCCTGTCGTCAGTTTAGTTGATCGTCCTGTCCTGTCGGTCATGTAACGCGGATTTCGGCAAGTTGTCCTGTCGGCGAGTTGGTTCAAAATACTAAATTTCGGCATAGTCAAATTTATTAATAAAAGTATTTTTCAAAAGAACAGAAGAATTATTTTGAAAAATCTTACCTTCTGTTTGCAATTGATGTTTTTCAATTGCTCTCCTCGTTGCGGCTCGGGGTGAAGAAAGAAGGTAGCTGCTTCTTCCACTCGCTCCAGCTAGTCCAGGGATCCTCCTTGTAGGACTTCTTCGGTGTAGATGTCCTTTCGACGTCCAACTTGAAAATCCTGAATGCGAACTCGTCGTCGTCATCCGGTAAGTCGTCTTCCCACTTCTCTTCGTTCGGGTCCATGTCTTCTTGGTTTTCTTCTGCTTCAGAGATTTTATCATCCTCCTCCGACTCGGTCTCGATTATCACTTCAGTGGAAATATTGGTTTCGACCACAACCCACTCGTCACCTTCCTCCACAAAAGTCCATTCTATTCCCGAGTCGTCGATTCTTCTCTGGCTGAAGACCTCGGTAGGTTTGTCCGAAGATTTTGAATCTCTAACACCAAAAATATTCTTAAGCCAAGCCATGACAGGATCGTTGTTCGCTCGTTTTCGGTTTTCACTCGGTAGCAGACACTTTATCTCCCGTCGCTGGTTCAGTTCAGAATGAGCGAGTAGCAAGCACGTACCTTCTTTTATCTTTGTATAAAGGCCTGTTTCCCCCACCACCCGTTTCGGTTCGAATCGGAACGTGAAAGCTTCGGATCGAATACCAGCTTTTGTCAGGTAGGGCAATTCGACACGCTGCAATTCGACCATTTCTCTTTTGTATTCGTAAGTGGACCCAAGTGATTATATTTAGTTGCGACTTCTTGGAAGTACCTCGAGAACAATGCAAATCAACCTCACCTTCAATCCTAGAATTTCAATAGCCCAAGAGGCAAAAATTCTACCTGATAATGTTCCGTGGCTATAAGGATTAAAGCCACCTTAACGCTGGCAAAAATAGCTAACCCTGTATCCTGTATGACCACCTGTAACCATACTTTTAGATTTTTACCACTATAAAATATGACTCAACTCTGCGAAATCTGATTGCTGCCTATCCAATAAAATCAACTAGCATCAGATGACGAGCCTCGCCTGCATTCGAGAGCAGTAGAGCACACGTGGTCCTTCTAGATCTAGATCGTTCAATTGCAGCGTTACGTGTTGCGAAGTTCTAGTGCAATCGAAAGCATACGCGTAGGATCTGCCCCGTTCGTAATAACATGGGAGATATCAGGAGGGTAAGATTCATACTCGGATACATAGAATAGAATAGCCTTTTTCAGGAATAAGTCAATTCAAAGAGTGTAAATGAATATAGGGTGATTCAAAAGTGTCGGACTACCTTGGAGGTGCTAATACATAGTGTTTCAGGGATGATAGCAAAAAATTCAACTGTGGGTAGATCTTGTCAAAATATGACGAAAACCTATACAACATTTTGCAAAGTTCTACCCAATGACGAAGATACAGCCGTCCAAAGTTCATTTTTTTCGGATTTCAAAAATTTGTAACTCAGGAACGTTTTGACAAATTCAGCTTCAATTCAGCTAAAGCTTAACAATTATACTTATGAACTATATCTTCACTTTTATAAATATATTGCTATACCTTAAAAAAAGCTAAAACTGGTTTGTCATAATTTTTCATCAACTTGCCAAATTTGGAAAGAATCCAACCAGTGGTGTAGGAGTTATGAGGGTCAATAATTTAGGAGCATCCGAAAAAAAGTTGACTTAAGGTGTCCCCTCATAATTTCTACGCCACTGATTGGATTCTTTCCAAATTCCAAACCAGCTTCTGCTGAATTAAAGCTTAATTTGTCGAAACGTTCTAAAATACTTTGTAAGAATTGCAATTGTTGGAAGTTTAATGCACTTTCTGGAAGAAAAAAAGATCTGACTACTGGTTTGATCTGCCAACTGTCGAGGAAATTCCCCTAATTTTGACGGGTAGTATATTACGTTCTCTGCAAATTCATCGAGCTCTATTGGTGGGAACAATTTTATTTTGTCCTCAAGCTTTTCTGCTTCTTGTCCTTCAGCTATACGTTCCAAATTCACATCGGACATTTCCAGTTTCTTTCTGGTGCTGGAAATTGTCAGGATGTGCGTCTGGTCCTGAGCGACGCAATTTCCAATGTCTTTTTCAACAACCTGGTGCAGTAAGAGTCTCTTGTAACTTCTTATAAATTGTAAGCAATTGTGATTGTTGTTCCATCCAATCCTAGACCTACAACAAACAATCAATGTAGAATTAATATCATACAATTCGAAAAACAAAAAAACCAACCTTATACTGCAAAAGAACAGTTCCAAATGATCTTGGCTGAACTTGTAGGTGAGGATATATTCAAGATGTTTTTCATCCAGTACTTGCTCTTAATATATTTGCAGAAGTGATAGACTTGATACTGCAAACCCAAGATACGGCATCTTCCTAGTTGTTTTGTACAAAGGAGTACCTGCAGTGTTCGTAAGATGCAAAATGTATTGAATGGTCTCTTCTAGAAACGGTTTCGAATAATTTTTATTTGCTTCTTCTATGGGGGTTTTCTCGGCCATAAAGGTTTCGAGAATTCAGCAAGTCAAACAATTTATCGATTGTTCGAATAAACTTGATTATTGCTTCCGCACCTTTGAACTCATCTAACATGAGGTCTTTCGACAAAAATTCGAGTGCATCAGCTACACTTGCACTGAGGGTTTGTGCAGCTAAATTAACCTGAAACATTAAGGTGATAGACAATATTTTTAAATTTTACCTGTGTAAAGTGTAAAGTGCCCCCGACATATGTGCCTTTGCATCTGTGCATTCAAACTTCTACACAGATAGTAGGTACCTACACAAATTGTACGCACCAGTGGGGAAAACAAAATAAATTCATGTTTACCTGTATGGATGAAACAACTTGACCATTCGTTTTTTTGGTACCGAGACTTGTTGAAGATTTTGATTTTTCTGTTGATGAGCCCACTGCAGTTTTCTGTCGTTACCTTGGGGGGAGGCCGAGGAGGGGACATGGTTACTGAAGTCTGTGCTGAGGTATCACTTTCAAATAGGCGCGTCGCTTTGCTGGCATCACAGAACTGGAAGTTCCTTCCCTGTTGGAATTTCAGAATATACATATTATACAGAACAAGTTACCTACTCAAACAAAGGACCCCGCATACAATTGAGCTAGTGTTTGGCTGTAGCCACCTCGGAAAGTTTCAACTTCAAAAAGAAGGAACTTTTCAGGAGCCTTCATGGGAAGACTTCGCAACTTTTCACTTTACAAGACTTCTGGTCAAAATCAGCTTGATATTTATCTCGAGTGCTTATTGAGATACTGACCCCTATTATACCTACCTATGGTTTGGCCTCAAGTACGGTACACCCATAAGGGTAAAATAGGTTGGTTCTGTTTTTTTGTCGGGAGCGGAGTAAGCGATGGGGCTGAAACTATTTTCCATGTGATGTGGAATGGGCAGGAAGCACGATAGTTTTTGCCCGGTGTCTGCAACTTTTTTGGTTTTGTTTCTTTGTCGTCGGGAGCGGCGTATGAGGGCGGCGGCGGCTGAAATAAATTTTCCTGCGATGTCGAATGGACAGGAAACACGATAGTTTTTGTCCGGTGTCTGTAAATTCTGTGATTGTTTTTTTCTTGGGGACGGCGTATAGGGGACGAGGAACGAGGGCGGCTGTAACTATTTTTCCTGCGTTGTCGAATAGACATTAAATACGATAGTTTTTGTCCTGTGTCTGTAATTTCTGTGGTTCTGTTTTTTTGTCGGGAGCGGCGGCGGCTGAAACCATTTTTCCTGCGTGTCTACTGGACAGGAAACATGATAGTTTTTGTCTGGTGTCTGTAACTTCTGTGGTTCGGTTTTTTCCTCGGGGGCGGCGTATGGAGGGCGGCGGCGGCTAAAACTACTTTTCCTGCGATGTCGAATGAACAGAAAACACTATAATTTTTGTCCGATGTCTGTAAATTATTCGGTTCTGTTTCTTACTCGTCGGGGGCGGCGTATGGGAGCGGCGGCTGGAAAGATTTTCTCTGCGATGTCGAAGGGACCGGGAACACAATGGTTTTCACCTGTGGCTGTGACTTTTTCGGTTCCGTTTCTTTTTCGTCGGGGGCGGTGTCAGTTGAAACTATTTTTCCTGTAATGCCCAATGTATAGGAAAAACCGAGGTAGAAGCAATGATTTTTACCTCGTCTCTGTAACTTGCTTGCATCCCGTTTTCGGTGTCGGGGCGGCATCGGCAGCGGATTTTTGAACGATAAATTAACAAGTATTTCAGAGGCGCCAGCAAGAAGAGTTATTCCAAACGGAGAAATCCCATTACATTGTTCCATTGCATTATTGGCCTTGCAGCTGGCACACATGTGCGTTGCCAAGGCGCCCCGAGTCTCGACGAATTTTCACGAAAGCGTGACCCGATCGCGTGACGGACAAATGTGAGCTTTTCTCATGTATATATCACTTAATGTATGTCCTCAAGTTCTGCTCCCCTACTTATAAACTCTGAATCACAGATTGAGCCGTACCAGAGCAGAGGAGTAATTGAGAATGCATTTGGTATTTTAGTTGCAAAATGGAGAATCCTGGAAAAACCAATTATAGCAAAACTTGAAACAATCGAAAAAATGGTGGCTGCAGTTGTATACCTGCACAACTTTTTGAAGAAACGGGATTCACCTCGGGATTTACAGGTAGCAGATAACCTTAAGTATTGTCCTGCCAACTTTGTTGAGAGGCAAACCGAATCAGGGGAAGTCATCCAAGGAGAATGGAGGAACACAGTACTTCCTCCAGTTAATTTCCCTCAGTTAATACTGTGTACTGTACTACTGTACTGTAGTACTGTGTACTACTTCCTGACACATCACCTAGTGCTGCAAACATGCAAAGAATTCTTGCAAAGAATAGACTACATTTAGCCAAGAACATCGGTATACACTCTGTATCGAGCTCTGTATGTGAGAACATGAGAAAAGTTTTAACAAGAATAATTATTTATTGATCATCGTCATTGTACTTTGAGGCTAGACTATACACTTTGTTCAAAATTTCAATTTCGGCTTGCATCCTTACACGCAGAGGTAATTTATCCAGGATGGTTTGTACTGTTAATAAAGCTGGTGATAGTGCAGGTGCAGGTGTAGGCTTTGGGGCTGGTTCTTTTGAAATATCCATCAGTAACTTATCAGTTTCATCTGAAATTTAGGATTGAGTCAAATAAAACTTGGCACTGTATAGATTAGTACCACATTTCTTCTGCCGCTTGGATGGATTCAACTGCGGTGAGGGAGTCTCCGGCAGAGAGGAATCATCTGACGTGCTTGAGTGAGTCCTATTGATATTGCCCAGTGTGTCTCTAGGACGATTTTCTTCCGCAAGGAAACAAATCAAGTCGAAATGTTTCCATTTTTGTTTAGCTTCTCCTCCACTTCCAGATGGGTTATATGTCCTGTAAAAAAATACTCCTAATTTATATATTCTTTGAAACAATTCAAAATACTTGCAAGACAGAAATGATTGCTTAGCAGGTATATAAAATAACTTCCTATATTTACTTGAGATGTTTAAGGAATGTATCCTTCAAATTTTTGAACTTTTTTCCAACTGTCCAAGCGGAATCGCTCCCTCTATTTGCTCGTACACCTCTCTCCACAATCTCTCTTTCTTATCATTCGATCTTTCTTTGAGGGGTGAGAGTAGGTAGGATTCACCCGTCCTGGCGCAGAGGAGGAGGAGGAGGAGGAGAAATGAGGGGAGTAAGGGAGAGTCACCTAATATGGGATCACAGGTGATATGGACCAGTATAGGGAAAAGTTGTCTAATATGTGATCTTGAGGTAATGTGGACCACCTGTCAAATGTCAACTGTCTAACCTGAACATATCAAGCTCTCTCCCTCTCACGCAATTCTCGCTTTTCCTCTCTCTAACTGAGGTTAGATTATCTGAGATTTCGTGTAAAAGGAATGCAGCTATTATCAGAGGAGGAGGAGTGGCGGGAAGGATGGTAGAGAGTGTTCTAACCTGGAACCTAATAGATTGTTGTAGGGGAGAGTTGCTTAATATGGGACCAGTGAATGATATAGACCAACAATCTTATCACAAGATCAATCATTTCAACTCGTGAATCAGAACCCGAACTCCAAATAAGAATGATTATCAATACCCTTATATATAAAAACAACCAATCAAGTTCAACAAATTTATTTCCAACAATTCAAAAGATGACGATCCACATAAATAGAATGTATGACAATGCTTCAAAATGAATCAAAATGTTGGTATTCCATCAATAATTATGATATATAACAAGATAATACAACAACATCTTTGTCCATTTCGCTGTTGAGACCCTGGGCCCTTGGTGCCAAGAGGCTATAGATTTTGTATACCAACTGGGGAAGCTCACAGCAGATGCCACCGGAGAAGACAGATCGAGGTGCTATATAACCCAAAGGATCAGCCTAGCTATCCAAAAGGGAAATGCAGCTTGCATAATGGGTACCATTCCACCTTCTCTACCCTTACATGAAATTTTTTACCTATTATAACATATTTTATATACTTATACAAAAAAAGATTTATAGTTTTAAATATAAGAGAAATGTAAAATGTTAACAAAATATACATATATTCTTTACAAGATGATTTCTGTACACTACTAAACCACTATTATCCATAAGAGAAAATAGTGTAGATTATGTCTAACATCTTACGGATGTAAATACCACCTTTTTATATACCGTCCGTTTTTTTTTTCTAGGCCCCACCGCGTAGCCTCTTTATTATAGATTTCACACCCAACATATTATATATTTTTGAAATCAGAAGAACAAAATCTTTCGATTTATGGTATGTCAAATTATTTTTGACAGATGTCATTTTTTGACAATTGACAGAATAGTACTTGTGGTATATCATTTTAAAGCCCATAACATTCTTAGGAAAACTGTCTTTTCATTTTTAGAATAGGATGTCTTTCACAGCTTCTAGAGGTCTTCAAATAGGAAAAATTGTTGAAATTCAGAAATACTCAATAAGTACGTAAGTAGGTAAAACAGGTATTTTTTAATATTAACTAATCATAATAATCAATAAATACTCACAATGAAACGAAAAATGTCCTGAAGAAGTTACTCGAACAGACCGTCTCTTTGTTCCTTGACTAAGAGATTCGACGACCGGTGAATTGGAACTGCCAGCCCAACGCGATGGTATCCGAGGTGGCCAGATATGACCACCTCGATTTTTATATGAGCCTATCTGAAAGATAAGGTGTTCATAGAATTTCCCGCTAATTTGGACAATTCAAAATCAGAATATCATCATCAGTTGATATTAAAAATACCTATTAATTATTGAGTGGGCATTTCTGAATTTTAACAATTTTTCCTATTCAAAGACCTCCAGAAGCTGTAAAAGACATCCTATTCTAGAAATGAAAACACAGTTTTCCTGAGAATTTTATGGGCTTCAAAATGGTGTGTCACAAGTACTAATCTGTCAATTGTCAAAAGGCAAAAAAAAACGGACGGTATATGTATAGTTTTTATTAAAACATCTTCTCAACAATACAATACAATAAAAATAGGTGAATAAACATATAAAAATTAAAGAATTAACGTGTAGAGAAACTTAATTAGGTATAGAAATCATGTATAAACTATAAACTATGATATTTTATATAAATGGTGTCGGAACATATGTATAGATTTTTCAAGTGTTATCGATGCCACAGATTTGCAAAATTTAGATGGAGAAATTCCAAACTTTGTACAAAATTCTTGAAAATCTGATCATCATAATTATAAGCATATTTAAGCTTTATAAGCTATAAAGCTTTATAAGCAATTATAAAGCAAAAACTTTACTCATCAGAGCGATCCATATAGCCCAAGAAAAATAGATTTTGACCTCAAAAAAAATACTGTAGTCGTGAAAATCACAGGTTTCGTTCAGAATCTTGTGCTCTTTCCAAATTTTTGGGTTTCAGAAAAATCCCAGCAGAGGCTTTTTTTTTAGAGCTGTCAAAAATCTGAAAACTTATAATTCCGAACAATTTCAAATTAAGCTCAATTTTTCATGAGATTTCAGGTACACACAGTTATGTGGAGACTGCAAATGTTGAGAATGAACATTTGAACAATTCTGAACCAAATACGATGAGAAATTTCATAGTTCTATTGGAACATTTTGATTTGCTCTGTCAAATGTATATGATATAAGAAAAATAGTAGTTAAAAAGTTAAGTTAAAAGTTTGTTTTCCTCCTTATCGGCTTCTTCAACGCCATAGGAGTTATTTGCGTTTATTTATAATTTAATACATTTGAAAAAACCTCGATTAACGCAAAATGTGGACAGCACAAAACACCCAGACATAACTAGGAATCGAACCTAGGACCAACCGTACCACAGGCTGATGCACGACCACCTGTGCTACGGGGCCGTCAAGAAAAATAGTAAAAAAATCGCTAGAACCTTGGAAAAGATATAGACGTCCTGAAAATTTGACTTTCCGTTCAGACTTGAATGCTCTACGACATACCCAAAATTGACAGAAATCCCACCCCGGGGTCTTGAGTTATCGGAGGGGGGGGAATCAATTGCAACTAAGAATGAAGGGGATGAAACCTGTTCATCCACTGGATGCAAATATCATATCATCATCCCAGGCTTTTTAGTCGAAAAAACGGCAAAACATGAAACAAATTGAAACACGGTCAATCTCTTCAGCTTTGGGTTCACTAGACTTTGCTGTATAACATACAAAAAGTCCCCAACTTTCCCCCGTGTGCGTCATTGTTTTTTTGACAGGCAAAGATGAAGACACCTCAAAGTGCACTTTCCGCCTAAAAATGCTCCTAGTTCTCAACCACCTAACCGATTTCTCTTATTTTGGTCCTGAATGAAAGATAATGGCCCGTATTCATATCCCACTTTTAAGCTAAAAGCGCTTTTAGTGCGATGTGCATTTAGGGGCATTTCTCATATTTCAGTGTTCAAAAATACATTATTGCGATTGGGAGCGATTGTATGTACTTAATTGCAATTAATTTGCGCGTTAATTTGTATTTTTGAACACTAAAATATGAGAAATGCCCCTAAATGCGCATCGCACTAAAAGCGCTTTTAGCTTAAAAGTGGGATATGAATACGGGCCAATGAATCAGAGTGAATGATATACGGGATAGCTTTTGTCCAAAATTTGACACAACAGACCTAATTTCTTGATAATGACTTTTTTCGTGTTTTTTTTCTTATGCTTCAGTTAACATTTTACTTTTGCATCGACCACTAAATATCACTTGGTATTATTATATGCAGTAGATTTCCTACAGTCTTAGCTTCAAAATGACGTATCTTTTAGCTCCATTGTGAATTGTCCAGCAATTCCAATAAGGATTCTATGAAGTTACGTCAAACGCATTATATGGGGAAAATCACTTCAACATTATCAACCTAGACTTTGATCTATAATAATTGATCCTACGTTCAATATGCACAGTATCGTACTGACTAAATCTGGTCTGGTAATACTCGTGTGAGTAGATACTAGGTAAAGTTTCTCAATTTTCTCCTTTGTGCATCATGTTTTTAGCGCTACTACTTGTAGAGCTTATAGTTTATTCGATCTTGTTATTGCCGTCTGCAGTGTCCGGCAATATCTCCGCTACTAAACTTCGGATGGGTACTCTAGATGTACAAACAACAAAGATATTTCATTCCATTAATAGTCCGTCCGTCCGTCTGTGTGTCTGTCATTCCACGCAATATCGCAGCTCCTAGACCTCGGATTAACCTAGGATTTTCGCTAGATAATAATAGCTAAGGTACTCTAGGTGTAAACAAACAACACGGTGGGCTACGCGGGAGCACCCACGTGTAGTTGGTCCCCGTCAAGACGCATCTTCCTCCAGCTCCGGAGACTCTTTTGAAGATAATGTCTTGCAACTGCAAGAAGAACTGCGGTCTAAAATGTAGATGCAGGCGATCTTCCTTGTCTTGTTCGCAGATGGGTAAGTGCTGTGGGGGCACAACATGTGAAAATCTACCCTTCCTTGTTGAGTATGACCCTGAGGACGATCTGTTATTTTTATAAACTTAGGTATGTTTTTAGTCCTTTCAGGTGCTAAATAACTTTGCTATTATTTTAGATGGGTATAGGTAGGTACTATCGGTAGGTATTCGAGGTAATTATCGATTTATTGTTTGGAAATCAATAGACGAGTTTTTAACAAAGCTAATATTGGACAAAATAAGCTTCAAGTACGGATGGTAAGCTAGAAGCGATTTTTTTTTACTACTAGTGAACTTGAAATTTTAATAATAATTATTTGATATTTTTTGCAGAGCATGGCTATAAAGATCTTCCTGTGCTGTGCTAGACTTCCAATACATTATTAATATGTAAATACAATGTTGAAGCTCTGATTTGAGAAGATTGTGAACAGTTTTTGATGAAAAAAATGATAATTTCCTCTTAAAAATTGTAGATTTTCAATTTACGATATTTTCACGTTGAATACATTGTCGCCTATTTTTCCCTTCAGGTCGCTGAAGGCGGCACTCAGTTTTTTTCTATGTGGAGAGCAAGGCGTGGGTTCTTAAAGGTTACACAAAAACTGCTACAACTAAATTTATATTTCAAAAGGCGCCAATCGGGCGTGTAGCTAGTTCAGATGGTTGGAATTGATATATTCCCGATTTTTACACAATTCCCGTGTTGTGTGAAACACGGCTGTACGCTCTACAGATGGTTGTAACTCGAACGCACTCGAGAGCTGTCAAACAGCTGACGGGTGACGTCTTCGAAGTGTCAAAAAAAAACAAGAGTAGTTGATGGTAAATAAATGCAGCTAAATTATGGAAAATATGAATTGAACTAGGCAAATCGGGAGAATAATTGGAGTATATTCGACGTAATTGACACGGAATTATCGAAAGGTATGTGCAATTTAAAATAGTAACAAATAAAAATATGATATTGACTTCTTGCTAAATTTCAGCCCGAGCCTCCTCGGCCAGTGAAAACGAGCTTCACAGGGCACAGGCAAGACGTGAGGATGTTGGCAGAGGTGTTGAATGCCTACTGCTCTTCAAACGCGAAACCCCAGGAAAACTACCCCCCAGCGTGTCTGGTTCCGACAAGGTTTTGTCGAATAATTGAAGGTTTGCCTAACCTAACCTATAATACCTTGGATCCAAGTTAAAAGGTTTCGGGGCGCTCACTTGATTAAGTGATATTCTTAAAAACAAAACAACAACGCTAAATGGGCAACTTAAACTTAGGGATGCGGAAGAACTAGAACATCTCACGTGACCCCTGGTGCAGCGCGAAGTCGTCTTCCACCGGTCCGGGTACGTGGCTTGACTCGCAGATGACGTGCAGCACTCTGGCACAAGGTGGACGAAGGCGTGCTGGTTGAGCTTCAGCGAAGATGGTACTAGCAGCCAAAATCGAAGGAGTTGACCGCAGCGAGTTGGCTTATCGGCTTCGGTGGTCACCGGTGAAAACAGCGTACATCATATTATGGAAATTCGTCGGCAGCGTAACTGGATGATATGAAGGACGGAGAGAGAACGTGGGAAACGTAGATAACGTACGAAAACGTAGATGTAGCGGTACAAACGTGGATGATCCCAGATAAAGCTAAAATTTGAGGTTCGGCAACTTTTTGACTTTAAAATCGAACTTTCTAACTCACCCTTTTCAGGTTATTCTCATGGCACACAAGAGGTGCGAAAAGACAGGAGGAGGCAACATGAAACAAATGGGGGCTCTCAGGCCTGCCCTTCAACGGAGAAACAGAACAAATTGCCTCCTACAATACTAACTGTCACTCTTCTTTTCTTGAATTGAATTCCCTTATCAGTAAAGTTCTCTATCATGTCGTTTCTTTTGCCGTTTCCTCTCTCATCTGTACCGCGATAATTCAAATAATTCACTGCTTTATTGACCACTCTCTTTAGGTTTTATATGGAATTTTGCAAACTTGAAATAAATTTTTATGTGAAAAAAATGTAGAAATTTTAATTGCTACAACATCAATGTTCGAAATTTTGAATAGGATTGATAACTGCAACTATTTCACGCATTTACATCAGGCATTCAACATAATTATCTTTTCTTGGATACTATAAAATCGAGTTGGTTTGATGTTCGGTGGAAGCCAGCTTGAAACTGAAAAATGTGGCTATACTCGCGGGAAAGTTGCTGTTGTTAGATTATTATTATTTTAATGTAAAGTGTTGTTTTTTTCGGAAGCTAGAGAATTGTTTTGGCTACAAGAAGAAACCTTGAAAGATGAAATAGAAGCGATATTACAGCTACAATACAATTTTTTTCAAGTGCGCGGAGATATTTCTGAGTGACATTTAGGACTTCGACATTTTTTTCAATTAATTATTTATTTCACCTTGTAACCACTTTCCTCGCGTTTGTGATATGATAGTCTTGTGCAGAAAGGTCTATATTATTCATCCAATCTTAAATCCAAATGATTAATGCATCAAACGCGAAAATAACCCAAATTGAAAAACCGGCTTTATTTTGGTCCAAAAATCACGTTTTTCGGCCGAAAATTACTCAAAAGATTTTTTAAACAGAATTTAAATGTCATAATCGGATTTGCAAGGTCAGATTTAGTAGGAAACGATACCCAACATGATAGTATTGTCTCAATATTAATGAAAACCAAATTTCTTGCATAGGTCACCAATTGCCCCCCTCCCGAGCTCCCCTCACGGGGACCATAGACATCTAGTTTGTCAATAAGTTTCACTTACACCCCATTGTATCCAAAAATAATAAATTTGAAGCCACTGACTAGATTACTTTTGTACTAGAATTTTTTTATTGAAAATTTTGCCCCCCCCCCCTCAAAAATTATGACGCACACGGAGGAAAGTTGGGGACTTTTAGTATGTTGTTTAAAAGTAAGGTTAAGTGGGTACGATACCGTGAAGATTGCACGTGGATTAATTTGTTTCATGTTAAATGCTAAAAAGCCTGGGCTACTTGTTGATACCATTTTGGCACAAAAAATGTCGATCATTGTTGTGGGGGGGTCGTGGGAGGGGCGAAGCTCAGCTAGGTCGTTTTTTTGTTTTCCTGGTCATATAAAACCGATCACGACAAGTTTGGTATCTTTTCCGACTAAATTCAAACTCCTTACCTCGAATCCGATGTGTGAATTTTAATAAAAACAAGTTTGAACAAGTTAATTTGAGAAAACTTGTTTTTTTCTTTGGCAATTTTGGCAGTTTTTTTTTTCACTGTTAGAGGTCTGAAATCCTCGAAAATATTTCTAAAGCCATTAGATTCAAGTGTCTTTTTCACGAAAATCATTCACTCAACGTATTATTTTGTTTTTTGATATTAAAAAATCAATTTCAACCTGTGAGTTGATCCTGCACGGTGTCTACTACTGACCAGAACACTACAACATGCACCTGCAAATATGAATAGCTCAAATTCAAAACCCTGCAGAGCGATCCATAGCGATTTTGTTTTATGTTATAGCAAATTCAATTCTGCAGAGATCCTCAAACTTTCAAAGATAAGTTATCATTTGTTCAATAGTTTGAGCTAGTTTTATTTACAGGTGCATGTTGTAGTGTTCTGGTTATTAGTAGAAACCGCGCCGGACCGACCAACAGGTTCAAATTGATTTTTTAATATCCAGAAACAGAATAGTACATCGAGTAGATGATTTTCGTAAAAAAGACACTTCAATCTAATGGACCATGAACTATTTTTGGGGGATTCAGACCTCTAACAGTGAAAAAAAAAACTGTCAAAATTGTCAAAGAAAAAACAAGTTTTTTCAAGTTAACTTGTTCAAACTTGTTTCTATTTGAATTTACACATCGGATTCGAGGTTAGGAGTTTCAATTTAGTCGGAAAAAATACCAAACTTGTCGTGATCGGTTATATATGACCAGGAGAACCAAAATAATCACCTAGCCGAGCTCCGCCCCTCCCACGACCCCCCCTCAACAATGATCGACACTTTTTGTGCCAAAATGGTATCAACGAGATATGATGCGTCGAACTGCGATGTATTTGCATCCAATGGATTAACGGGTTTCATCCCCTCCATTTTGAGTTGCAACTGATCACCCCCCCTCCAATAACTTAAAATCCCGGGGTGGGATTTCTGTCAATTTTAGGTATGTAGTAGGGCATTCAAGTCTTAACAGAATATCAAATTTTCAGGACGTCCATATTGTTCTCAAGGTTTTAGCGATTTTTTTTCTATTTTTCCTGTATCATATACATTTGACAGAAAAAATCAAAATATTCCAACAGAACTATGAAATTTTCCATCGTGTTTGGTCCAGAATTATTCATATGTTCATTCTCAACATTTGCGGTCTCCACATAACTGTGTATACTTGAAATCTCATGAAAAATTGAGCTCAATTCGAAATTGTTCAGAATTATCAGTCTTCAGACTTTTGACAGCTCTAAAAAAAAAGCCTCCGCTGGGATTTTTCTGAAACCTAAAAATTTGAAGAGAGCACAAAATTCTGAACAGAACCTGTGGTTTTCACGACTACAGTATTTTTTTTGAGGTTGAAGTGATATTTCAGCTAAAATTCCTGTACTAATAGTCCTCTGTAACAAAAGATTGAATATTAGAATTATTAGAATCTGGAAGCGGAAAAAAACCCGTATGTATATACTCACAGTTCAGTGGCAATATTCCGGAAAATATATTTTCATATCTTCCGTTTTCACACAAAATAGCTGTACATGAATTCGAATCCATCTATCCTCCATCAAAGATCTCAGGCTATTGAAATATTTTTGACGTTGGCCGGGACACGAAGCCAGTCTCAACATTATCGCTTCGACTATTTCTTCGTCAACACTAAAAAACGCATAATGAAAAAATATGTATTTTAGGGGTAAAAAGAAAGGTAGGAATATCTTAACATTTAGAGAGAAAAAGAAAGGTATGAAGCTATCGGACACTAGTAGATAGGTAGGGGCGGTCCTGCGACAGTTCGATGGCATGTCCATCCGAAGCACCATGGTGAGCATGGTGAAGGTCATTCTTCAGCTCTTAGAGGTCATTCTTTTAGTTCTTGTAGCTGAAGAAGTTTGCGTCAATGACCAGAAGAGGTTGTTGAAATTTTTTCCTCGAGCTCTTCAGTTCTTGTAACTGAAGAGTTTTACGTCAATGCCCAGAAGGGGTTGTTGAAATTTTTTCCTCGAGCTCTTCAGTTCTTGTAACTGAAGAGATTTTCGTCAATGACCAGAAGAGGTTGTTGAAATTTTTTCTTTTTTTTTTCTTTACCTCGACCTCTTCAGTTCTTGTAACTGAAGAGATTTTCGTCAATGCCCAGAAGAGGTTGTTGAAAATTTTTATTTTTTTACCTCGACCTCTTCAGTTCTTGTAACTGAAGAGATTTTCGTCAATGACCAGAAGAGGTTGTTGAAAATTTTTTTTTTGTCTTACCTCGATCTCTTCAGTTCTTGTAACTGAAGAGATTTTCGTCAATGACCAGAAGAGGTTGTTGAAATTTTTTATTTTTTTCTTTACCTCGACCTCTTCAGTTCTTGTAACTGAAGAGATTTTCGTCAATGACCAGAAGAGGTTGTTGAAATTCCATTGGTATAGCCCGAGGTGTTATCAGACAAGGTATCGCCTGGGTTAGGCTAGGCTAGGCCAGGCCGGGCTGGGTCGGGAGGCAACGTTAGATTGCTTTGGATCGAAGGTTAAAGATAATGCGCATAAACATTTAAATAAACATTTTATTTTCTTTTTTGATTTCCTTGACGTACACCACATCGACCCCATCAACAATGTCTTTGAGTAAGGTGGCCACATGCTCGTAGGGAATCTGGTTGTCGTTGTAGTCAAGCCCCATGGTGGTTGTATTCCAGATATTTTATTTGCCTCTTCCACCGCAAGTCCACCTGGTCGAACGGTTTCGGAGGCCTGAACATGAAGCACCCTCGTTCATCTCCTGAGATATATGCGAGTTCTTTCACAATGAACTCAGAGATGTTGAATCCTTGTAGATCGATCACGATGAACTTCATTGCTGATGGTTGATGGTTTAGTTCTATAAAATGAAAGAAGTGGTCAAATAAAAATATGAGTTCAATTTTTGAATTTACCTTCTTTATAAAAGCATTTTGGGGGCCTGAACATGAAGCTCCCTTGTTCACCCCACACGACGATGTATGCTAGCTCTTAATTACCTTATTAACTATATAAAATTAAAACTTAATTAGGTAACAACTTCTTCACCTGCTCAAACACCTTGCAGTTATATCCTTACATAATTACCCTTATAATATAACCCAACACCCTCACCTAATTACCTTAGAATCTAGACTTAAATACCTTAATTACTATATAAAATAAAAAAACTTATTGGGGTAGCAACTTCTTCACCCACTCATAGAGCACCTTGCAGTTATGCACGCTGCAAGTACACATCCTCGCATAGTGCAAACTACATAGGTTGCTCAGTGGGTGAATCTTCTCAAAATTCACCACCACCAAATTGTTATTGTTCACAGCAACATCCACAACCTTACACTTCTGTCCCCGTAGGTGCAAGTCTAGGAAATCCTTTTTCTGATTTCCTTTGACGTACACCACGTCAACACCATCAACAATGTCTTTGAGAAGGGCCGCAACATGTTCGTATGGAATCTGACCGTCGTTGTAGTCAAGCCCATGGTGGCTGTATTCCAGATATTTTATCTGCCTCTTCCACCGCAAGTCCACCTGGTCGAACGGTTTCGGAGGCCTGAACATGAAGCACCCTCGTTCATCTCCTGAGATATAAGCAAGTTCTTTCACAATGAACTCAGGGATGTTGAATCCTTGCAGGTCGATCACGATGAACTTCATTGTTGATGGTTGATGGTTTAGTTCTATAAAATGAAAGAAGTGGTCAAATAAAATATATGAATTCAATTTTTGAATTTACCTTCTTTATAAAAGCATTTTGGATAGTGGGGGGTAATGTTTAGATCCCCCTGATTTAATTAATTGATGAAAACTACATGCTAGGCACATTTGATTAGGAACATCAGTTTGTCCTTTACATTTAGGGCAAACAGCAAATACTGGGACAGGCATGGTTCTCTTACTTTTTTTGTTTTTTCGCTGGAGGACTTATGGAGCTGTTGTTTGCACTTCTTTCTGCAGGCTGCGGAGGATCAACTATGGTCAATGATAACGTAGTTAGAGGATTTAGTTCAATATAACTTGGAGCGGGGGTGGGAGTGTTATCGATCACACTTCTTCTTTCTGGCGGGGTGAGATCTAATATGTCCCACAGATATGTATCTGCAAAACTTCCTCTGGGTGGGGTTTGATAGGGAATATCCGGGTGGTTTAGTGCGACTACTTGATTGGTGTCTAGATCCCAGACATGTGTAACTAAGAAACTGTTTCCAGAGGGAGCTTGAGAGGACTCGTTTATGAAGTCTATTGTTACTACTTCATACGAGTCTATCTCCAACACGAATGTATCTGGAGAACTTTCTATAGGTGATGGGGGTGGTGCTTGAGGGGCGACATGTGTATTGTCTATTGAAACTACTTCAACAGGATCTGAGGAACTTTCCCTATGAGGGGCTTGCGATGATGCTTGAGTGTTGTTGTTGGTTGCTACTACACGATCCGTCTCTAGGGGACTAGGTGGTAATTTTTCATCGCAAGCCAAATCAATAGTGTTGATTGCAATTGGGTTGATTGCTATCGATTTCTCGCAGAAACAGAAGATATTGGAACATTGGCCACAGTATTTGCTCATCTTTGGGGTTATTCTTCGCGATTTCTCGAGAGATTGCCAATTGCTACTTCTTTTTGCGTCGGTAAATACTTGTTCCCAGTTTTCCTAGAAAATAATGGATCAATAAACAATTTTTGCATGATCCTTCTATACGCACATGCTCACAAGCGCAAGCTTGATCGATTTTTGTGTAACAGCAGATTAGTTAAAATCTTCAAATAATATTCTATGATTCATTCAACATCATTGACCAAAAATTATTTGCAATATCCCCACGGCAATGTGTCTGTATAAAAATAGTTACACATTCTTTTATCATCATGAGGACTCAAAGCAACCTTTTTTTGTTGCACTGTGAATACCTCATGATGTTTTGAAACTTTTGTGAACTGTTCAACTTCTTTGATTTTGTTTGTAAAAAGACAACAACGATAATCATCCAAACTTATGGATTTCATTGCAGCACCTTTTACACCCTTTGCTACTTTGGTAAAGTTGAATTTTGAATTTACTTCGGCTTCTGACAGTTTAAGCGATTTTTTCCCCTTACCTTTTTTTTCCCCGCCCATCACTTTGATTGAATACATTTTAGATCTTAATCCAATAAATTCTAACATAATTTGCCCATTGTTCTCGTCCTTCATAAGGCCTATTGTTTTTTTATTCATTAAAGGAATTTCATAAACATTGTTGATGGGATAGTCTGATGTATCAAATTTTGATATATCCTCTTTTATATGTTTATAAATATCGTCGACAAAAAAATGATAAATTAAGCTATCTGTATCGGTGTATAATAATTTTACATTATCCCCAAATTTTTCCAAAATATAATTATAATGAAAATCATATAAAAATGTTTTAGAAATATCTAAGACACATAAACCCACATAGATAGGTTTATTAAAGTAGATTTTCAACCTTTGCATCTCAATAATAACCATACTTTCATCAAAAATTGTACAGCTATGAAAGTTTGGTTTTGAAATATAATAGCTAGCACCAAATCTACCACTCCATCTTGTGACTAATTTAACATCTTTATACTTTTTAACATTTTCTATAGTTTTACCAAAGACTGCATTATTCATAAGTTTGTAAAAATTTTTCTCAAATTCATTTTTACATTGTTTACGTAAATTGGTGTTCAAATCTATATATTTTTTCAACCAGGGGGATTGCCTAAATTTGAGACATCTATGAATTTTATGAAGTTTGATACCCAGAGCAGTAGCCTGTTTCAAGTTCTCGTAATGAATAATGTACTTTTCTTTTTTATATAAAGTTGTTAAAAGTTTTGGAATTTTAGAACTTGAACCTGGAGGAACAAGATGTTCAGGGCAAAGGGGGAGATCCTTATGTTTGTCAAAAAGGTGGGGAGGGTATTCAAGATCAACCTCTAAAATGTACCCAAATTCATTATCTTTTGGTGTATTCAAAATATCTTCACTGTATATGTCATGATTCTCAACCCACGCAAAATTTCCATACGGTAGATGATGACTCATAGCTGCCCCATAAAGATTGTTAACATCAAAGTACATAAGAAACGATGTACCAAGGTTGGGGTCATAATCTTCGCCCATATATTTATTATTTGCTTTACCATATCGATTTGAACACTGTGAAACTCCACCTCGTATTCCTCTTTCAATAAACATTATTTTATCTACATCGGTTAATAGTTCTAGCTTAACTTTTGAAATTTTCAGCATGGCATCATTGGCCAACCCAGGAGCTGTAAAATAGTGAACACTATCCAGATCATATGTCCTTAAACAAGTATCTCTGAAATTTTCGAAAATATCTACAAGTAGTAGGATATCAGTTCTCAAATATAATGACGAATATTCTTCTAAGTTATTAATTTTGAATGTATTCCACACATTAAGAGCATGTGCATATTCTTCATCGGAAATATGAGATCCTGTGAGTTTACTATAAAATGAACCAATTGGCGGCAGAGAAGTATCCTGCAGTTTCTCAAAACTATCAAGATACTCATAAGGAAATATACCTTTATGTTTTAATAACTGAAATTCCTCATCATTTTCACAGAACGATCTTGTAACCGTTTTTTGATTATCTTCTAAATATGATGATAGTTCATCCAAACTGCTAGCCATAAATCTATAGGAGTCTAAAAATCTAAATTGTATATGTGTGTTTTCAATTTTCTTTGTGAAAGATATATACTTTTCCTTATTGACAGGAAGCAAAGTCACAGGACCTTTAATTTCAGTTGCCAAAGCTTTAATTATGAAATGACTATCATATCCAGATAAATTGTGAAAAAACACAGGAATTACTCCGCTAACTTTACAATTCAAATTACATTTATTGTGGGCGGGTCCTCTAAATTTACCTGTGTAATGACAATGATCTTTAACTTTTTTGAAATCCCCATTATCAGACTCATATGAAAATGGTTTAGAACAAATCCAACATGTTGTTGCTGAATCAAATTTTTGTTGTTCCTCTAATGATAATGGGGTCATTGGTACATTTTTGTCAGATATAGAATCTAGTTCATAAGCAAGTTTTTCTAATTCTTTGACAAACCAGCTTTGGCAGTCTTCACCAATATATTCAACATACTTGGATTTTGAATCATCATATGAACATTTTAGGTAATAACCAATAGCAAATTGGTGATGTTTTTGGTATTTTATAGTTTTGTGTGAAACATTGGGGTCATCATATTTTTTTATCAACGATTCCAAGTCGGCATAGATGCAAAATGGCGCCTTAATCTTGTTTTTGAAGTTTCTGAATTCCATAATTTGATAGTCATCTTCTGGAAGAACCACTTTGGCTTTATTCAAGTCTTTACAATACTCTAAATGTTTTTTCAATGAATATTCACTTTTAAAATGATTCAAACATCGTTCGCATAGCCATTTTTTATGTTTGGCATTGCCCATTTGTTTATTTACAATTTTGGACAAATTTTTTATATAGACAAAATGATAAGACGCATATTTTGTTTCAAAACGTTCTTCGATTTTGTGCCTGTCTATAACATCATTTGCAGGATCGCTATCATTATCATCGTCATCATTATCATCATACTTCTCAATCATCAACAAATTTACTCTACGTGAAAAATGGGCTTTACTCAAACATAATGGCAATACTTCTTCAAGTTCTTCATCTAATGTAAAAATATTGACCGCAATTTCATTCATAGTTTCAAATTTTGGAATATCTTTTATTTTGATGGGGAAATTGATACCATCATAGTTTAAAACTCTACTAAAATGTGGGTAGGATGACACTCTACTTTGGTTCCGACCCTTTTTTGCAGGATATAAAGCACACATAATAGCCTATAAAAAACAATATTGGTCATCATTTTTGATATTGATACAACCTTTACTTTTTTTAATGAACTCAGGTAAATCTACATAAGTTGATGCACCACAGTTGATTGGGGTGTAGTTATTGATATTAATTTTTAAATTAATAATTTGGAGCAGAGCCCAACCACTATCTCTTTCTTGAAATTCTTCCAATTTTGCTAAAAATTTATCAGATACATGTTCTTTGAACCATTGTTTTAAGTTGGTTGAGTGGTCGATTACATGATTTTTGGTAGAAAAATGTTTGAAATCAGTTTCTTCAGTATTAGGTTTCATAAAAAGCCCCGTAAAAGTACAATTTACTTTCAAGAGACATTTTGCAAGTTCTCCTTTGATTTTTATTGAGAAACTTTTAAATGCTTTCTGAAAAAATATTCTAGGATCTTTAATGTTGAAATTAGTGATAACACCTGTACGAATGCGACAATTGAAGCAAGACTCAACATCTTCCCAACGTAATTTTTGCGTATGTTTGTCTTTTTTCAATTTATTACGAAAAGTTTGTCTATAATTTTTTAGTATGGCCAAATCTGACTCTATCTTATTAAAACTTGTAACACAATTTGCTCTAGTTTTTATACACTTTCTCAATATAGAAATAATGCGATTAATGTGCAGAATGAATCTACGAATATCGTGTGTAGATTTAACTAATCTGCTTACCTTTGAAATTTTGGACACAGTTGATGATGATAAACTAGTGAACATTTAGGTATTTGAATAGTTGAGGAACGTTTAACGCTGCTGGAACTGATGAAATAAGCATGAGCCATAAGCCTATTTATATACACCAGGCGGCTCGAAAATGAAAAAATTATCTCCAACCTCGCGCTTGTGGCACAATATTGGCGCACGTTTTAAAATATAAAAATTACCTTTCACCACACAACTGCATGTAAATGATACAATGTTGCACCAATATATGTATACAACACATATCATTATTATGAAAATTGTAATAACTGTCATTTGCATACTAGTAGTGCACGCATATTATCAGCTAATTGGGGATTGCGTAACAGCCAATTATTATTAAATTATGCGCCATGTGCAACATTATTTTAAAAATTGCAGATACCAATCATTTGCAGCTAATTATCATTAATATACATGATAAATGATCTTATGCGGGTTTTACTTGTTGCCATGCAGGTTTGGTCTTTATCTACGCAATTAGACTCGGCCGCAGTTGATTATTGCAACATGTAATAAACAGCTTTTACAAAGTATGATTTCCTATGCACGTGTGACGGTTTGACCTTTATGTACGCACGCCGTTTCCAATTAGCGTGCTGCATAGAGTTGTATGGGTAATTACGATGATATTTTTTCCCGCGAAACTTGTATAAATGTCGAATAGATTTCCAACATTGCAGTACCAACAGTGCAGCAGCGCAAGAAAATGGCAACTATACCGTCATGTGTTATTATCGAAATTGTGGAGCCTACGCTTCTTTGTGTAGGAGAACTTAGTGTTGTTGTTAAACAGCTATTCCAGTAAGTTATTTTTTTCTTTTAATAAGATCTCCATATTTATTTTGAAACTATTCATTAATCAGATACGGGGTTCGTGACATTAAAACAAGCAACGGGAAGATCTTTGTGTCGTTGTCATATTCGCCGAAAAATGCTACTCTCGACGCAAAATTTGGCAACCTCCCGATAGTTTGGACCAGAACCAAACTGGAAAATGAGACGGAGGCTAATATCTATATCAATGTGGCCAAACGGTTTAGCTTTGGCAAACGTGCTGTTGAGGATGATGAGGAGGAGGAGATCGGAAAAATCAAAGGACCTCCAAAAAAAAAGCTGCGCTCTTCCACCCACACCACTAGTGTTGCGACCACTGCTACTTCGGGAATTGTCGAAATTTCTGATGAAGCAGCTGAGGCCGATGATGAAGATGAACTTGGGAACGACATGTTAAAGTTCTGTAAAGACAACTCACTCAAAATACCAAGCAGAAGGAAACTTGCAAAATTAAATAACATGGAGTCACAAAAGAGCGTTGTAAGAGCGCTCTTCAACTCTGATGATGATAATGATGATGACGATGATGATATTGTATTAAAATAATAATAAAACAAAAAAATTAACAAGTATCAGTTTTTTATTTCTTCTCATAGATAAACAAAACAGAAATTATCTTTCAAATACAGATGATTCTCTGTATCAGAGAAAAAATCTTCGGCATGTTTCCAAGTGTAATTTTCATAGTTGATAACACGATCATGTCCAGCTAGTTCTCTTAAGTTGAATCTGCCACAGTACATTTTACTTTTGTGATTTGTAATGGGATAATATCCTTTATACGAGCCAATAATGTAACCAACAGGTCCATATTCCTCATTCAAAATTGGCGAACCTGAAAAAAACCCAAATTAGCACAATACGTCACAAATATGAAACTATTCAACTCACCAATGGGTAAATTTTCATCTGTATGAAAAGATTGATGCTCCTTTATATCGATATATTTTTCATGACGTTCAACCAACAAAAATTTGCCAGTTTCAATAATATCATGGCGTGTAGGAATAAAAACATTTTTTAATGTTTGGGTTGATTGTTGTTGAGAAGGAAGAGAGCTAGCACATGATGTGCCTATTAAAAATAGCACTACTAGTGAATACATTTTTGATACTGAGAAGAAATTTGCGCTTCAACTTATATAGGTTACAAAATTGCTGAGTTGGTTTCACATATCGTTCTTATCGATCCACGTGTTATGCTTATCACTAAAACCTAAGTATTTGACATATAATTTATTCTTATTGCGTTTTAAAACTTTTTCCACTAAATATGCATCTTTATATTTCACTTTCTGCAACTGTTGTTCATAAAATCCACCTAATATAGTTTTTTTATCTATATCCTCCAAAATGTATGTAATAGGGTTGGTTAAATTCACTTTCCTAATTACAAATATTTCAGTTGACCAATTTGGCATGTATTTCTTATCAAAAATTCCTCGTGCTCTTGATATACGAACATGGTCACCTACTGAGAACTTGGCATTTATTTCGACATATTTTATACGATTGTAAACTGTCCTTAATAATTTTTTGGAATTTTTCACATTCACATCAATCGGTTTCATATTTATGGTTCTATGCTTGGTATTATTATATTTTTTTACAATATTTGGTAAGATATCAACCCACCGGTAATTTCCTTGCATACTGAACATTTTCCACATTATATTTTTTAATGTCCGATTCACCCTTTCAACAATAGCAGCTTTTTTTTCACTATATGTGTTATAATGATTGATGCCATATTTTTTCATTAACATCTTGAAATTTGTATTGAAGAATTCCGTTCCTGAATCTGTTTGTATGTTATTCACTTTTTGGTTTTTTAAAACTTTTTCCATAGCTTTCACAACTTCAGAACCAGTTTTACTTTTCAATGGAAATGCCCAAACAAATTTTGAAAAACAATTAATTACCACCAATATATATTTATTTCCATCATTTTCTCTTGAATATGGGATCATTTCGACCAAATCTGCTTGTAACAAGTCATTAAGAGATTTTAAAATATATCTACGTCGTTTGAAATTGATTCTTGCAGGTTTATGAATTTCATCAACTATTTGTCTTTTCATTTCAGTTATCGTACTCATTTTCAACGAACTATGCAATTATCTTAGCTTCACGTAATTCTTCGATTATAGAATTGATGCTATTTTGATGCCCGGTGTGGCCGGCGGCTTGTGAACTAATGAGTAAACGTAATCTTTCACAAAGTTCATTCGGGTCATCCCAATAATAACAATCCACGGGGTTATCAGTCACCTCCATAAACATTCCATGACCAACTGATGGTGCAATAATTTTTTTATATTTTAAAAGTTTACTTCCATCAATTTGATTTTTGGGGTCATAATGTCTTCTAGCAGCGTTTGTTCTCAATACAATATCTTTATAAGATTTTTCATCTGAAAGTGTGAATTTGAGAGGGTTTCTTTTAAAAAGTAATTCATACAGTCCTTTTGTTCCTGCATAAGTTTTCCCCGCAACAATTATATCAGAACCACTTATTTCTAATACAGAATCTCCGATGTAAAATTTTTCAGCATTAGAATCATGTCTAACTCCATATTTTTTATCATGATAAATGGAATTTTTATCGCTCAACATACTTTGTATATAGATTCTGGGTAAAGGTTCATATTGATCCAGATATTCTGTCATAGATTCTTCCAGGAGTGATTTATTGGCTTTCCATTGTTTTTCCTGTTCATCATTTTTTTCTTCAGTCAAAAAATCATTTATAAGTGATTGTTTTGACTTATCAAGTAATAATGAAGGCTTTGCTCGCTTTGGGGTTTCCACATATGTAACACTTTCACTGTTAGGATCATCATAGTCATCATCAGCATAATCATCATCAATATCATCAGCAACATCCATTAACTCAAAAGGCCGTTTATTACCCGCACTTATTTGAGGGGTTTTTGCACCCATAACACTTTCATCGTTCTTATTGTTTTTCGGGCCATTTTTCACCAACTTGGTTTCGATATTTTTTAAATGTTTGGTGATTGGTGAGAACATTTGTTCTTCAACTATTGCTCCATGTTTGAGGATATCTAATTTCCTTTTAATGGTTTTACGTTTTTGAATAATCTCTTGCTTAATTTTTTTATCTTCAATATTCATTTTTACACAATTTTTGATCAGACTTCGATCAGACTCAATCAGCTCTGATCAGCTTGATCAGCTTGAAAACTAGTGATCTAACCAACACAAAGTTTCATTGATATCTAATTTCTAAATCTTGGAACTAATATTTATATAATTTTCATAATACTATGAATTCGTCAAATCCTTTTCTATATCTACCGTTGCCAAGATTATTATCTTTGAAAATCGCCAAAAATCCATATGAATTATTCCAACAAAGTGCGCAGATTTCTTTGAATTCATCGTAATTCATATCAGTACCAACATGATCATTATAAATATGGCGTAAATTTTGGTCGTCTTGTTTAAAGAGAATTATTGTGTTTGCATTGTCTCGTATAAGGTGTTTGGGTATTTTTGCATATGTTTGACAGAGATAGAAACAATCAATAAGATTATGCCTCCCCATGCTGAAATATTCTCTAATTTTTTCCTGATTTTGACATGCAATATCATCAAATATGAAAACTGAGTTCCGGTTGGCTTGTGAAGGTTCTAAAATTTCATCATTATTATCAAAAGTATAAAACCCGATCCCCTTCATAGGTTCCAGCAATTTTTTCAAATAAATATATTTAGGTTGATACAGCGATTTTGAATAAATATATATATATTCTCGAATTTCAAACCATTTTCATGCTCAATCAACCCAATCATTACATTTGTTTTACCACAGTTTGAGGGTCCAACTATAATACATCTTATTGTTGATGGTAGTAGTATCCCATGCTTATGAGATTTATCAACGTGCAAATCATGATTATCTATGTGCAAAGTGGTTTTCTGTTTCACTACTCTCATTATTATTTCTTGTACTAGACTGAGTATAAAAGCTGAAGTATTTCAATTTTATATCCATTCAAAATTCAGGTGCAATACTGAAATAATGTTGTATAACACTGATCCAAACATTGTTTATGGTGAAGGTTTGCTTAATAGTGCAATCAACAAACTTCCATTTGAACTTCACATTCCTGGTTATAAGTTTTGTAAGAAAAACATAAAGCAGAAATATGAACTATCATTCATTTTTTTTTTTTTTATTATATTTTCATAGGTGGACCTGGAACAAAACTGAAAGAAAGATTAGAAAAAGGTGATAAGGGTATTAATAAACTTGATGAAGCATGTAAACAACATGATATCGCATATTCACTAGAAAAAAACTTAGTTGAACGACACAAGGCCGATAAGATACTTGCCGACAAAGCAGTGGAACGTATGAAATCGTCTGATGCAACTTTCCCTGAAAAAATTGCTGCAATAGGGGTAGCAGGCGCGATGAAAGCTAAAGTTAAACTTGGGATGGGTTATAATTCAAGGAAAACTTGCTCATCTAAAAAAGAAAACAGATGTCGAAAATTGATTGAAAAAATCAAAGGTAGTACTGAAAAAACTCTAGGAATAATAGAAACATGTCTCAAGGATTTAAATGAACATTTTAAATCGCCTAAAGAATTCAACTTCATAAGCAAGATGAGTAAAAAAGATAGAAAAAAGAACAAAGAACCATCAAAATCAATAAAAAATATATCGATTACCAAGAGCAACAAAACTAAAAAAAATATTAACAGAAAAAATAATGATGAGGATATGGAATTGAAGTCACAAAATCAAGTAATAAAAATGAAAGAGAAAAATTACCGAGAAGATATAAAAAGAAAATTGCAAAATCATCAAAATTATAAGAACAAGACTAAGCCCAAAACGACAACCACCAATCAAAACGTTACAAGTAAAAAAAGAAACTTCTCTAAAAAATTTAAACCAAATTCCAACAAAACGAGCCCTTTCACCCGCGATTTAAGCGATAGTGAAATGGATTGGCAAGAAATTACTGAAACACACTTGAAGAGGAAAATGACGTTTGATGATGAAAATGGGGGAAAAAGACAAAAGCTGCAGGGTTACAAAAGAAAAATTAATTATGATGACGACGATGAGAACCAATTCAGTGATGTGACGAGAGCATCTAAAAAGGTTAAACTAGCATCATTAAAAAGGAAAATTAGTGATACTATTGACGATGTTGATGATGAGGAAACTAAAACTAAGAAATCTAAATTAAAATGATAATCACCAATAGAATTGATCAGTGTATTCCAGAGCTCTGTCGAATAAACATCAATTGAAAAAATGGTTGCTCATGCAAAATCAAAACCAAAAAAGAAGTTACCAAAAAAAGTGAAACATAAACCAGCTATTTGTATCAAAGATGTTATTAAGAAAGTTCATAAAGTTCTTCTACAACGTAAACCTAAAACAGTTAAAGATGCAATCATGTTGGCATTGAAAACATCTAAGAAGAAGAAGAACATAAAACCAGTCAGGATAGTACCTGTTCCAAAAAAGGGCGGAATCTTACCATTGATTCCAATATTTGCGGCTCTCAGTGCATTAGGAGGGTTAAGTGGTGGTGCTGCTGGCATTTATAAAGCAGTAAATGACGCAAAAGCGGCCAAACAACAATTAGAAGAAAGTCAGAGACATAACAAAACCCTTGAAAGTATTGCAATGGGTAAAGGGTTATTCTTAAAACCCTACAAAACTGGATTGGGTGTTTTTTTAAAACATCCACAGCCTTCAAGAAACCGCCGGTGACATTCCCTAAACATGCATTAACCAATTTGGATCTTATAAAATTTGTTAAAAAATTACGAATCAAAAACTTTAGGGGGGTTTTCATGAGAAATAAATTGCCTAAGAAAATAAAACCGAATGAATCTGGGGTAATCAATCTTGATAATAGCAAAGGACCAGGAACACATTGGACTGCTTACAAGAAGCGGAAGAATTGTATAAACTACTTCGATAGCTATGGAAATCTGAAACCTCCTAATGAAGCGATCAGTTACTTTAACTCGATGGGGCAATGTAAAATTTTTTATAATCATACAACATATCAATTTGGGGATAGCTACAATTGTGGCCAATTATGTTTAACATTTTTATATAATGATGTTTGAAATGTTTGCTCTGTCATTCAGCAGTTGTTAATCACCAAGTGAAGATGTCTCATTCATTCATAATTTCGGGGTACTCTTCAGAATTGCACATTAAAATGGCTAACCCCATCATATTAGATGAAAAAGCTGATTATGTTATGGGATTGATTGCCTTTTTTGGTACTAATTCGATACCGAACATTGATGAATCAAATAATATGTTTTATTATGGTGAAACAAGTATTGAGATCCCTCCTGGTGCGTATGAAATATCTGACATTGAAAAATTCTTAGTTGACCAAATAAAAATCCAAGAAAAAGATATGGAAACTAAAACTCATTTGAAAATGGTACCCAACCTTAACACTTTGAAATGTGAAATCAAATGTAGCAAAAAAATTGATTTTTCAAAACCTAATAATATTGGCAAACTATTGGGGTTTGACAAAAGAGTGCTCAAAACTAAAACTGAAATATCTGATTACCAAATACAAATCAGTCAAATTAATGCGATAATGATAAATAGCAACTTGACAACTAATTCTTATGTCCAAAATAGCCCTGGTCATGTTTTACATCTGTTTCGGCCAAGAGAATCACCTGGATTCTATATAGTAGAAGTTCCGCAAAATGTCATTTACCTTCCAATAAATACACGTTATATTGATGAAATAATCATTCAAATAACTGATCAAAACGGTGATTTGATCAATTTCAAGAAGCAGCTTGTGACAGTAAGACTACATTTGAAAAAAATTTTAAACAATGGTTTTGGTATATAATTTTAAAAAACAACAACAATCAGCTATAAAAGCAGTGACTCCTGAAGAACAGCCCAAATCAAGTGTGAACCCTAAAACGTTAACAGCTCAGAATAAATTGTTCCTGAAGTCATTGGGGTTTGAAGTACTACAATAAAGAAGCAAATATAATGGACGCAAGTATTTTGAATGTTACAAGTAATGACGTCATCAACGATACATCAATTGTCAGTGCTGAATATCATACGCATAAACCTGATAATGCAACCACATATAACAATAATGATGAAATAAGAATTCAAATTCAACATCAAAATATCTTAACATTCCCATCTAAAAGTTACTTGTTCATCAAAGGTAAATTGCTAGGAGCAGATAACAAACCCAGCAAAACATTATCGTTCACAAGCAATGGAATTTTATTTTTGTTCAACGAAATCCGCTACGACGTTGGTGGGTTGACAATTGATCAAGTGAGAAATCCTGGTATAACTTCATCAATGAAAACTCCTCTTTCCATAACCAACGAGCTGAAAAGGTACTATCATAATGCTGGGTTCTCTTTCCAAAACAATAAATTTTCGGTGGAAGATGATGGAAGTTTCAACTTTTGCATAGATCTCAAGATGATTCTCGGGGTTTTTGAAGATTTCAAAAGAGTCATAATCAATTTACATCAAGAACTTATACTTATACGTAGTAGTACAGATGTAAATGCGTTTATATCAACTGCAACCGGTGAAACTGAGTCTGGTAAAGTTGTTATAACAGACATGGGTTGGAAAGTACCCCACATACAAGCATCAGATGAACAAAAATTACGACTTTTAAAAATAATTGAGAGAGAGAAAGTGTTAACAGTTCAGTTTAGATGTTGGGAATTACATGAATATCCTATTCTACAAGAAACTACAAAACATACTTGGGCGGTCAAAACAACTAGTCAAGTTGATAAACCATCATTCATAATTCTCGCATTACAGACTGATAGAAAAGGACAAACAAAAAAAGATTCCAGCATGTTTGATCATTGTGATATGGCCAAGTTTGAATTGTTTCTGAACTCGGAACGTTACCCATATAAATGTCCAGATATTAATATGGGGAAAGGAGAATATACAGAACTTTATAGAATGTTTACTCATTTTTATTGCTCTTATTATAATAAAGAAGAACCTGCATCCCCATACATGCCCAAAGAATTTATGAAGAATGTACCATTATTCGTATTCGACTGTAGTAAACAACCTGAAACATTGAAAGAAGGAGGAGTTGATATCCACATAGAATTTGAAACAAAAGCGCAGATGCCCGCAAAAACTACCGCTTATTGTCTTGTTTTGTATGATCGTAAAATAATGTATAATCCTCTTGCGGGGATGATAAGAAGAGCTTAAGTAGTAATATTATAACCTCAATCATTTTATCACATTGTAATTAAATTATTATAAATAAAATGTTTATTTAAATGTTTATGCGCATTATCTTTAACCTTCGATCCAAAGCAATCTAACGTTGCCTCCCGACCCAGCCCGGCCTGGCCTAGCCTAGCCTAACCCAGGCGATACCTTGTCTGATAACACCTCGGGCTATACCAATGGAATTTCAACAACCTCTTCTGGTCATTGACGAAAATCTCTTCAGTTACAAGAACTGAAGAGGTCGAGGTAAAGAAAAAAATAAAAAATTTCAACAACCTCTTCTGGTCATTGACGAAAATCTCTTCAGTTACAAGAACTGAAGAGATCGAGGTAAGACAAAAAAAAAATTTTCAACAACCTCTTCTGGTCATTGACGAAAATCTCTTCAGTTACAAGAACTGAAGAGGTCGAGGTAAAAAAATAAAAATTTTCAACAACCTCTTCTGGGCATTGACGAAAATCTCTTCAGTTACAAGAACTGAAGAGGTCGAGGTAAAGAAAAAAAAAAGAAAAAATTTCAACAACCTCTTCTGGTCATTGACGAAAATCTCTTCAGTTACAAGAACTGAAGAGCTCGAGGAAAAAATTTCAACAACCCCTTCTGGGCATTGACGTAAAACTCTTCAGTTACAAGAACTGAAGAGCTCGAGGAAAAAATTTCAACAACCTCTTCTGGTCATTGACGCAAACTTCTTCAGCTACAAGAACTAAAAGAATGACCTCTAAGAGCTGAAGAATGACCTTCACCATGCTCACCATGGTGCTTCGGATGGACATGCCATCGAACTGTCGCAGGACCGCCCCTACCTATCTACTGACACTATACCAATAATCACACAGATAAATGAAATAGATACATATGCTGGCGTTGTCTTCGACGAATCATTTCGGTTTGGATATCCTGAGATATTTTCTTGAATAGATGATCGATTTGTTCGGACATGGCTGCCTGAATAGAACACAGAACTACACTGCACTCTTGCTGGAGCAGAACTGATCAAACCAGCACCGTTAATCCGATCGACTTGAAATTTGGTATACAGACAGGGTTTTGCTGTCAAATGAGCTGACTAGTTTTTGGCTGTCATCTGTCAAGTGGAAGTGTCCTTATCAAAAAATTGCAGAAGTTTTATTTCACAAAACTTGACTTGCAATATGTTATTTGAAAGCCCTAAGAAATTGTATCCAGAACAGTTTGAAGTACTCCTCTAACTGTCATTTGTGAGTTAATAAAAAATATCAAAGTTTAAAATTTTGACATTCATTTCTTCAAAATCTGTCTGATGGACTGGCATCAAATCCGACAAAGGTTTTTTTTGGGACTTTTGACAACTGGCAGCTCCCAAGACGACTCGCTTCGGAGAGGCAGACTGGCGTATCAGCAACTACCATGTGGGTGGCTATCACCACAAGAAGTATGGTGCGGTCAGAAATTACATGATCTCAAAGGCCGCTAGCTCACGGTCTATTAGGTACACCCATAAGGGTAAAATGGTTTGTTCTGTTTTTTCTTCGGGAGCAGCGCGAGCGGTGGGGCTGAAACTATTTTTCATGTGATGTCGAATGGGCAGGGAACACGATAGTTTTTGTCCGGTGTCTGTAACTTTTTCGATTTTGTTTCTTTTTCGTCGGGGGCAGCGTATGGGAACGGCGTCGGTTGAAACCGTCTTTTCTGTAATGGCAAAGAGGCAGGAAACACGATTATTTTTGTCCCGTGTCTGCAACTTCTGTGGTTCTGTTTTTCCGTCGGGGGCGGCGTATGAGGGTGGCGGCAGCTGGGACAAATTTTCCTGCGATGTCGAGTGGACAGGAAACACGATAGTTTTTGTCCGGTGTCTGTAAATTCTGTGGTTGTTTTTTCGTCAACCACGGCGTATAGGGGGCGGCGGCGGCTGTAACCATTTTTCCTGCGTTGTCGAATAGACAGGAAACATGATAGTTTTTGTCCGATGTCTGTAACTTTTTCGGTTCTGTTTCTTTCTCGTCGGCGAATGGGAGCAGCGTCGGTTGAAACTATTTTTCCTGTGATGTCCAATGTATAGGAAAAACAAAGATTTTTGTCTCATCCCCGTGACTTGCTTGCTTCCCGTTTTTTTGTGTCGGGGCGGAAGCGGATTTTTGAACGATATAACAATAAGTATTTCAGAGGCGCCAGCAGGAGTAATCCCAAATGGAAAAATCCGAGGAGAAATCCCATTACATTATTCCATTGCATTATTATTGGCCTTGCAGCAGGCACACATGTGCGTTGCCAAGGCGCCCCGAGTCCCGACGAATGCTCACGAAAGCATGACTACGATCCCGTGACGGACAAATGTGGACTTTTCTTATGTATATGCTTCGAGTAGGGCTTCGAGATATTTTTGGTCTTGCGGTGTTGTTTTTTATTTTGTATGTTTTCGAGGGATTTTTCCTCCCGTTTCATTACAAAAATCTTCTGAATAATCTAGAAGTATTTCAATAGTTGACATTCAACAAAATCTTGCGCCATCTCACGTAGAAGAAACAGAACATCTCAAGACCGAGAAGACCTGGTGGAGCTGGAAAAACGAGAAGGTGTCCCGTTTTTCAACGCTCACTATTGGTATCTCGGAAACGGTAAGAGATACAAAGTCGGTTGAATCACAAAAAAGTTGCGCAATTTTATGGCTATTTCAAAAATGTCAAAATATCAAAGATATCTTAGGTCATTTTTGAAATATCCCAAAAAACTGAAAAATGCCGAATTCCAAAAATTTATATAATTTTTTTATTTTGACAGCTATCAATTTGAAAATTGGTATCCTGACATTTTTCAAGGTCCTTGATCGACTGACGTCAATAATTTTTTCCTGTACTTACTAGTTTTTGAGATATGACAGTCAACTTTATTTTTTGTTATGGACACCATATCATTTATTCACCCCATAAAACTCATCTTTTCTTTCTCTTTATAAAGATATACAGGCTGTCCCAGAATTAGTGTTACAAAACTCACAGGGAGGTAGGAAATTGAAAAATAAGGGGACTTTTGTCAATAAACATACCCTCCCAAACGTATGATAACGGAGATACAGGCCTTCAAAGTTGTTTTTTAAAAACAGTTTTTTTCGCATAACTTTTGAACCGTTCAACCGATTTTGGTCAAATTTGAACTCAAGTTTACTGAAACAGGTCTCTATTGAACAATAATAATGCATTTCATCAAACATTTTTAGGGGCGAAGATAATAGGGGGTGTCCTCCCCCTTTTTCCCCTATTTCGACCTCTCCAAATATTTTTGGAGATTGTTTCAATTTTTGAATTTAACGTTCAATTTATAGAAAAAAGTTGCTCTTTCAAAGTTTTGATTAGAGGCTTAGTTTTTGAGATATTTGGGATTGAAACATTGCAAAACATCTCGAAATCGCCACTTTCCTGGGCCTAAAAATTAAAATTCAAGAAAAACCATGATTCGTCAACTGGAATGAGTTTTCTGGGTGTTTCAAGTTGATAAACCATCATTTTCGCTGATAAACATGGAGTTCTTCAAAAATTCAGAAAAAAAAAACCAATTTGGGCCCTGGAAAGTGGCGATTTTGTGATGTTTTCTAATGTTTTAAACCCAAATATCTTGAAAATGAAGCCCCTAATCAAAATTTTGCAAGAGTAACTTTTTTCTTAAAGATTGAACGCAGAATTCAAAAATTGAAACCGTTTCCAAAAATTTTCAAGGGGGTTGAGAATAGGGGGAAAAGGGGGAGGGTACCCCCTATTATCTTCGCCCCTAAAAATGTCTGATGCAATTCGTTATTACTGTTCAATAAAGACCTGTGTTAATAGACTTTAGTTCAAATTTGAATAAAATCGGCTGAACGGTTCAAAAAGTATGCAAAAAAACTGTTTTTAAAAAACAACTTTGAAGGCCTGTATCTCCGTTATTATACGTTAGGGAGGGTATGTTTATCAACAAAAGACACCCTGTATAACACTTGTAGCATTTTTGTCAAAATAACCTGTAAAAATTGAAAAAACCATTTCTGGGGCGAATAAATCTAGTTATCGGTTCGGTTGCCATGTTCACGTGGCATAATAACAGTGGCATTCGGTTGCCATGGTCGGTTGATTTTGGAAAAAGTTGAGTTACATTCCGTTTTCAAGTATTTGATAATGATAATAAATAGCAATAAAACAAATAGAAAATCAAGTAAAGTGCTCGCCAATTGAAATGGTCCACCCAAAAAATACAGTCACATTCAAACTGTCATACCTTTTAAATAAATAAACTATTTTGAATCGTTTTAGTTTTTCTAATTAGCTCACGTATTGGACTACAACATATCGTGGGCCGTTTTTGGTACAGGTGTTTCGTATCAATTATACAGGGCGCTCAATCAGGTACCGCAAAAATGGAAAAGTTTGAACTGGTCCCGTTTCACAAAAAATAATTTTTGGTTTTCTCCAAGTGTTTCAGGGGAATTATTATAACCATAACTCGAATCGTTTTTAATTTTTTTTTGCCTATCTGCTTTAATTACAGGGTGATCTCAAAAATGTAACCTTTTAATTTTGCAGTAATAACTTTATTCGTTGTTGGCCGATTTTGGAAAATGAGGGCTCTTGTTGAAGCTGAAGGCTCAGGTCAAAAAGATCGAGGATCAGAATTGACTTCAGATGAAAATTCTGGAGAAGGGATTGAATCAAAAGTGACTCAAATGACAAACTTGCTAGAGATCCGGTTTAGGGAAGGTATTAAACAAATAACAACTTGTCTTCAAACAAATCATGATTTCTGAACATTTTGAGGTGTTTCTCATTTGTGTGGGGCAAAAATTGTGGCAATGAATCCAAATCAGAAATGGATGCTTCCAACGAAAAATTCTGGACGTTTTTCACCTAAAAATAGACGTAACCTGGGTTATGAAGATCAGAATTGGTGCCTATCTCTTTAAATGTGAAGGAAACATTCGACAATAATAAGATAGCCTAGGTTACGTGCATTTTCAGTCGAGGAAGGTCCGGTATTATCTTCTGAAAAGTGAATTTGTGAAAATGGGTCCCGCATCGACAATTTTCATCACTTAAAATCGGAAAATACCTCAAAATGTTCGGACATAAAAGTCTGTTTGAAGGCAGGTTGATTTTTATTTAGTTTTTTTCCTGAACCTGATTTCTAGGGTGCTTCATATTTAGGTCACTTTTGATTCCTTCGCTTTTCCAAAATTTTTGTCTCCAGTCAGTTCCGATCCTCGAACCTTCTCATCTGAGTCTTAAGCTTCAACAAGAGTCCTTATTTTCCAAAATCTATCAACAATTGGAATAGATATAAATGCCAGACCAGAAGGTTGCATTATTGAGATCACTGTGTAACTGGAGAAGATAAACTTAAAATTTTGAAAACAACCTCAAGGTATCGGAACAACATCTTTCCTAAAACACTTGGAAAAAACCAAAAACCATTTTTTGTGAAATGGGACCAGTTCAAACTTTTCAATTTTTGCAGTACCTGATTGAGCACCCTGTATAATTGATACGAAACACCTGTACCAAAAACGGCCCATGACATGTTGTAATCCAATCCGTGAGCTAATCAGAAAACATAAAACGATTCAAAATAGTTTATTCATTCAAGAGTTATGTCACTTTGAATGTGACTAACTTTTTTGGGTGGACCATTTCAATTGGCGAGCACTTTATAACACAAAATAACATCGCAATAGCAATAAATATTTATAATTTACAATTACTCGAAATGGAATCCATTTTGCGGGGAACGCTCAAAGATCGAATTTGTGGTTCATGACAGAACATGGCTAAAAGGCACACAACTCTGCATAGAGCAAAATGGACTCCAATTCGAGCAATTGTGAATAATGAATGTTTATTGCTATTGCTATGTCATTTTGTGTTAAGCTTGGTTCTGTATTTGTTTTATTGTTATTTATTACCATTATCAAATACACAAAAACGGAATGTAACTCGACTTTTTCCAAAATCAAGAGATCATAGCAACCAAATGCCATTGTTATATGTCACAAGAGCATGGCAACCGAAGCGGTAACTCGATTTTTTCGCCTCAGAAACTGTTTTTTCAATTTTTACAGGTTATTTTGACAAAAATGCTAGAAGTGCTTTATATCTTTGTGAAGAGAAAGAAAAGATGAGTACCTATTATGGAGTGGATTGATGATATGGTGTCCATATGAAAAAATGAAGTTAACTGTCATAACTCAAAAACTCGCTAAAACTAGAGGGCGCAGGAAAAAATTATCAACGTCAGTCGATCAAGGACCTTCAAAAATGTCAAGATACCAATTTTCAAATTGATAGCTGTCATAATAAAGAAATGATTTGAAATTTCCGAATTCGGCAATTTTCAGTTTTTTTTTTGGAATATTTCAGAAATGACCAAAGATATTTTGGATATCTTGACATATTTAAGATAGTCATAAAATTGCGCAATTTTTTTGTAATTTAACCGACTTTGTATCTCTTATTGTTTCCGAGATACCAATAGTGAGCTTTGAAAAACGGGACAGCCTGTAGATACATAACTGAGTATGTATAAGTACTTGATTTCTTTTTCTTATTATTTCTGCATCAACTACTGGGCTCGCTACTGGGTTATAAACAGGCTTATTTTAAGGTAAGTTTTTCAGTAACAATAGCAACGAAAAACGACATAAAGTGAGGATAACAGTTTTTGCAACTCTGGGGGATTGTCAGTATGGTATTATTTCCGATAGTTCTTCCGTTTCATCCTTTTTCCCGGGGCATCACTGCACGATAGAAGATGCCCCAGTACTGGGGAATGCATGGAAAATCCATCTGACCTGGTGCGGATTTGAACCCAGAACCTCCACCTTTGAAAGCGGGGCTGAGTCCTGAAATGTATTTTCTCCATTGTACGGCGTCATAGCCTAACTGTTGAACTGATCATGACATAGGTCAAAAATCATGTTACTGGATGTAGAAAATGAAATTGATTTCGTTTTTGTATGAAAACACTAAAACTGAAAAAAATCATGTCATTCATGTCACCTGTCAACCGTGACAGGTTGAAAATGAAAATCAAGGTTACAGATTGATGCCTATTGGTCAAAATCATTATATCCCTTGAAGGATTTCTCTGAAAAAATGACCAGAGAAATGTTGGAAATTTTGCATTTTTCAAACTTTTGAATTTTTTTCCCACCAAACGGTAATTTACGGGAGTTTATGACTAGCCAGTCTTTGATCAGCATCACTCGAACCACAAAATACAGGGTGACCCAACGAAAATAGAACAGAGAGGTTTTTGGACATTCCACCTCAGATTTTTGAAAAAAGCTCAGACAGGTCGATTTTTATATTGAGGGGGACATCTGAAACATATATTGGCAAATTTCTATCTTCAGCCCCCTCACCCCTACCCACCTCAACTTCAAAATTCCGAATGACACCATCTACTTTGCGGAACATCAAATCAAAGAGAATCAAATTACTTTTCTGGAAAAATTTTTGAAAATTTTAAAACCCCACCCCCCATCTTTCTAAATTTCTCTGACTGTGCCATTTTCTATTCTCGATCCTTCAATTCTCCTCAATTTAATCAAGCGTCATCCTAAATAGCATCTAAGGAGAAAATTTTCGGTGGAGAAAAGTGTTACCCAAATTCACCCCTCTCCTCTCCCCCACCCCAACTTTAAAATTCAACAGACACCACCTACTTTGTGAAACATCGAATTGAAGGTAATTGATTTCTCTTTCTGAAAACAATTTTTTTCAAATTTTCAACCCCTCCCCCAATATATTGAACATTCCGAGTATTTTAGGGGGAAAATGGCTTTTGAAAATTCTGAAAATATTTAATCCAGGAAGAGAATTCAATTCCCTTCAATTTGATGTATCACAAAGTAGAAAGTGTCATTTTAGATTTTGACAAAATAACATCTTTAATTTGATGTATCGCAAGGTGGGTGATGTCATTTGAAACTTCGAAGTTGAGGTGCGTGGGGGTGAGGGGGCTGAAGATAGAAATTCGCCAATGTATGTTTTAGATGTCCCCCTTGGTATAAAAATCGACCTGTCCGAGCTTTTTTCAAAAAAATAAGGTGAAATACCCGAAAACCCCTCTGTTCTGTTTTCGTCGGGCCAGCCTGTATAAAAGAATCAGCGATTTTAACCGAAAGCCATTTTTAATGTATTGTGTGCGGGGTACATTTATATTCCGTAAACTCTCTACTTACTGTGATCCAGAGTCAGACGAAGCAGAGATTGGCAACAGCAAAGGATCCGTAGCTGGAGCCTCATCATGTAATAGAATCATCTCTGACTCAGTTGGAAGAGATTGTAGGTACTCTCTAACAGCAACAAGCTTAGGTACTTCGCCTGGGGCAACGGTTATTGTAGCAGATGGAATTTGACTGCTTGTTAAAGTTTCCGGCATAACCTGGCTTGTTGTTGTTGTTGTTGTTGAAACTTCGGGTCTCGGGGTGGGCAAATTGAGTGAGGGAATCACACTAGGCTTCAGTTTCTTCAGCATTCCGAGTCGTTCAAAGTCATCATTCAAGAAGTGGTCCGAACAAACACGCTGCTGAATGATGAATGTTTGTTCATCCTTGCCGATGGCCCGGAGCCACTCCACTTTAAGTCGTTTCGGAAATCTAAAATGATTCTTTTGTAATAAATGAAAAATTAAGAAAAAAAACATCGAACTTACACATGATAGGTTATGCCGGGTTTTTTTCGTTTGTCGCTATTTTTGCAACCAGGCACAAAGCACGACGGCATTGTCAATTTTCACTATACACTATAAAGTCTTTTTGTCCAACACAAACCACGAAACCTGAACACAAACACTTAAAAACCACGAAAAGAATGCTATCACAATGACATGTCAATCAAGGGATGACAATTGACATTTTTGTCAAAATGACAGTCAGGAGTGACAATTATTCGCAGCTTTGCCAACCAACAAAAATGAAAGTTACTAGAAACTAGCACACTATGAGTGCGTTCCACTAAACGATCGCAACGACCGCAACGCCCGTCTACCCGTTCCACTTATAGCCGCGGTCGTGTGTTGCGGTCGTTGCTACGTCACGAATGACGTCATACATCGCGACCACTCCAAGCCCACAACGATCGCGCTGAAAAGGTGAGGCGTTGCGGTCGTCTTCTGGTCGTTAGCGGCAATGTTGCCAGCTCTAGCAATTTATATTGGAAATTGCGACTTACTTTTTTGATTTGGCAATGGCGACCTAAAGTGACGACTTTAAAGTTCAATCAGTTCTATAACGATTTTTTTTTTAATTTTGCCTCCTTCCACATGATTTTACGCAACTTCATTTAAAAGATAGAGACCATTGGCAGGGCACTGCGATTTCGCGCAACACTAGTTTGGCTACGCATCAGCGGCGTAAAACCGGCAACACTGTCGCTGCAATTTTCTCTACAAACGTCAAACCCATGCGTCAAACAAAAAAGTTGTGCCGGTATCCGGCAGGAGGTAATCAAATGTAGCCCTGGACATTCTGCAAATGAACAAAGGGAGATTGTTCAAAATAAAAGTCAATTTCTACAATAATAATTTGCTGATTTCAGAAAAGAAAAGTAATGAGTTACTGACCTAAAATGGCTTTTGAATTCATGGTCCGTATACCGTCCAACAATGTGTGCGTAATCTGTAATACGCGGACGACATTCCCGCTTTCCTCTCTCCCGCGAGGCTGCTTCCCATTCTTCATCGGAGGAGCTAGATGAACTTTCAGGCTCATTTTCTCTTCTAATTCGCATAACCATTAATGCAGCGTTAAGGGCTCCCTTACTTAGCCTAAAAATGTCAAACTGAAAAGAGCAGTTTTCTTCGTAACCGTTGAACAGAAAAAATCGGGGAAGATGGCTACATGTAGATAAATATCATGAGTATAAATTGAATACTTCAGTTGGTTGATGGAACATGATTTATTTCCAAGAATCTGGAAAAAATTCAGAAACTTCAATGCTTATTACTGAATTTCTCAGTTTGTAAGACCCCACAAAAAAGGCAATGCATCTTAAAGTGTACCCTCAACATTCAGATTTCTTTCACTGCTATGACTTTGGCAATTCCTTTCCTGGTTCAACGTGAAACCGCTTAGTTCCGGCAGTAGAGCCGAATTTTCTGTCGCATTGAAGGATAAGTTCTTGGGCGATTCCTATTTTTTACCGATTACAGGTCATGGTCAGTTTAGCTACCCTGAGACAGATGGCTCCGCTCGTACATTTGAAAATTTGAATGTCATCCACTGCAACTGTATCAGTCATGATGACAATCTAACGTCAATCTTTTAAATCGTGCTGTTAAACTATCCCCTGCTTCCTTCTTCCTTGCCAGTTATAGCCTGTTGTGATAGTAATAAAAACTTGAAGGCTGTATTTACCGCGTCAAAAGTGACCAAACTGAAGTGAAAAATGTTCAAAGAATCAAGTTCACAAACCAACTGATCGGCAAGTGAAAGATTTGGTGATAACAAGTAACCACAATACCCTGTTGTGTTGCGCGAAGGGGAAGGGGACACCTCAAGGGCTGCCCAGTGGGAGGTTCACGACGCGACGGGGTCGTCATTTGAGTTTGTGGGTCGGCCGGATAACCTCCAAACTCAACAACTACCTAGTAGGTACACTAGACGAACCCCGCGCAGACAGACCACTTGGCGTCTACTCCTGGAATTACTGTAAGAGTAGCCTTACTAACAAGGATTGCTCGGCTGAGAAAAACAGGACATGTGCAATATAATAATTCAATATAATAAAACTTTTTAGATCGTTGGGCAAGTCTGATTCTTCAGAAAAAATACTCAAAAATTCACGAAATTGTTTATATTCGAGAGATCATTCATCAAGAAGCGACAGCTCGTCCACCTAACACTACCGGCACAGCACAACCACCACCTCCACCACCACCACATCCAACCGCTCGTCGGCGCTCTTCTCTAGATCAATCACAATCTTCGTTGCCTATCGTCCTCCGCAAATCCAAAAGACCGAAAGCAGTCACAACGCTACTTAGGTCGACGACAGCGTCGACACAATGCCTCTTAGGCCCGTCACTTTGTCACATCGGCGGCCTCAACTCAAGGACGATCACTATGAAGCCGGTCCCATTCCCCATGACTCCCCCTTCGATGAGCCTGGATGACACAAGGATTGCTCTTGCTTCTTTTTGCCACATCGACTGGGTTCCATCGTCGTTTTATCCACTGTGAGGTCCTCTGGGTTTCTCACGGTAATGACAACTCAATTTTAGGTTGATAACGATAGCCAACAATAGACGGCTAGCCGATGGCTAGCGGCGGTAGCATCAGGCGGTTTCGCGGGCCGTTGAAGAAATAGAACGTTTAATAGTAGTTGTCACAATGACAAATTCTGAAGTTGTCAGGATCCTTGGAAACGTCAGGGTTGGCTATCACAGCGGCCAAGTTCGTGCGGCGGCCTCACAGCACGCTATGTCGGTGCTGTTTTTTAGGCCAAAAATGCGGGTGACTCAAGGAGGGGGTGACTGGCAGCAAGGGACTGGCGTTCGTGCATTACAGGCATGTGCGGGCGCGCCATCTGTTGATCGATAGCAGTAATTCAGTGGTAAGAGTTCTATTATGATTAACCAGTGTACATGTTGCTGGAGCATCTCGCGCCATCTGTTAATCAATAGCAGTAGTTCAGTTGTGCAAGTTCTATTCTGTGAAACCAGCGTACACGTTGCTTTCGCCTCCCGTCACCAGGCTGCAGCATCTGAGTTATATGAAGTCATTCAGTGACACAAGCTGCTTTTAGGTTATGGTAAGGGCACCCTTAATAGCCATATTGTTGTTGTGATTTGAGTTGACGTTCAACTGTCATGTCATGTCATGTGGCTCCCTGACCACAGAAAAGACGTGACTCGAGTGACTCGACACACCACGACGACCGCACGCCCGTTCCACTTGAGTTTCCGCTCACAACGACCGCGGGCGTTTGCAAGCTAGTGGAACGGGAAAATCTGCGGTCGTGGGCGTGGGCGTTGCGATCGTTTAGTGGAACGCACTCTATGGCGTCTCGGACACCCTTGGGTTGGGCGCAGTTGGGCGTCTCACCAACAAGCGTTAAGCAGCGTTCATAATAGTTCCTGTTCCTATACATAGTGTTCTAGACGCATGTGCAACTTTTGATTAGGCAACTTGTGCTACATTCAAATAAACTGGAAAATTTGTGTACAATACGTTGGAAAACGTTGCGTTTCTTATCAAATGAGTTGTTTTTAGTGTGAAATAGTTATTAAGAAGCTAAATGGTGAATGCTAGAGGGATACGAGAAGGTTCAGTGAGCGTTTTTGTACTATTTTATCATCAGGTTAGGCAACCAATGTTACATCCGAACATTCCGAACTGACGGTACTGTACTGACACACGTGCCACAAACGAATAAACCATGTAAAAATTGAAGCATCAAGTCTATTGTTTACCTTAAATCGACGGACACTTTTCTCTGATGTATGTACTCTGATGTGATGACTTTTCTCGGCCAAATATTTGAGGTTAACACATGGCACATGGCACGTGGGAAGTGGGTTTAAAACATAAACAGAGGGCAAACGACCAACGAGCAGGCAACCAGTTATACAGTCCATCCTCGGATCAGAATCTCATCACAAATTTTTCAATTTTAATATCAAAATATATGAAAAATCAAGCAATTCATTTAGTTTCTTGCTTACTCTCCTAGCAAAATGTTATACTTTTACATGCTCTAGCACAAATTTTGACGCAGTCCATGCATCCATTTGTGTTAATTGCAATGGTAAAATTGATCATTTGTTCGAAATTATGGCCAGATCAAATATACCGCCATCATATACCTGTCCACGCCGTCGCAAGAGAGCCAAACCTACGGAAGCGTAGAAGGGCCAGGCTGCGAAACTTTTTACGGACAAAGTCGAGTTTCAAAGTCGACCCGGTCGAGTTCCAAACTCGACTTTCTGCGTAAAGTCGAGTTTCAAAGTCGACCCGGTCGAGTTTCAAAGTCGACTTTCTGCGTAAAGTCGAGTTTCAAAGTCGACCGGGGTCGAGTTTCAAAGTCGACCCGGTCGAGTTTCAAACTCGACTTTCTGCGTAAAGTCGAGTTTCAAAGTCGACCCGGTCGAGTTTCAAAGTCGACCCGGTCGAGTTTCAAAGTCGACCCGGTCGAGTTCCAAACTCGACTTTCTGCGTAAAGTCGAGTTTCAAAGTCGACCCGGTCGAGTTTCAAAGTCGACCCGGTCGAGTTCCAAACTCGACTTTCTGCGTAAAGTCGAGTTTCAAAGTCGACCCGGTCGAGTTTCAAAGTCGACTTTCTGCGTAAAGTCGAGTTTCAAAGTCGACCGGGGTCGAGTTTCAAAGTCGACCCGGTCGAGTTTCAAACTCGACTTTCTGCGTAAAGTCGAGTTTCAAAGTCGACCCGGTCGAGTTTCAAAGTCGACCCGGTCGAGTTTCAAAGTCGACCCGGTCGAGTTCCAAACTCGACTTTCTGCGTAAAGTCGAGTTTCAAAGTCGACCCGGTCGAGTTTCAAAGTCGACCCGGTCGAGTTCCAAACTCGACTTTCTGCGTAAAGTCGAGTTTCAAAGTCGACCCGGTCGAGTTTCAAACTCGACTTTCTGCGTAAAGTCGAGTTTCAAAGTCGACCCGGACGTAAACTGCTCGTCATAAGTTCAGGAATATCTCAGGTAAAAAATATCCGATTTGGAAAAAGTTGATGACCCCTGAAAGAGCTTATTACCCTTGACTGCAGGACGCTTATCGATTTTATGTCATAACTGACTTAGTTCATTATATACAGGATGCTAAAGAAGGGAGTGACAAAAGAATTGATTTTTCAAGCCGTGTAACTTTTCAGCGTATTTTCGCGAGGAAAAACTTCTTCCAATGAATAGCTGATATCCCCAAGGGTAGCCAATATAGGCATTATTTTTTCATCCATACATGATTATCATTATTATTATCAAAAAATTAATATTTCCTGTTCACTTCAAAGAAGTTGAACTCCTCCTAGGGGAATGAAGCTAGAGCCCTGGAACTTTTTCCGATGGATAGTCTGAGTCGTCAGGGTTTGGTTTATACCCCATGGATGACGTAGTCGTATTCGTGCAATATTGGACAATTTCAAAATTGTCCGGACAAATATCATGTTGACCGGGCACATAAGGACAATTGACCGGGTATATTTAGACACTTTTTAAAATGTCTTACATCACTTCCTCCCATCAATTGAAAGAGATCAATTTGAAAAAATTGCACATCATGCTTGAAGCTTGAATGGCCAGTAATGTGTCAGATTAAAACCGAAACAAGATGGAGACGGAAGCGTGAAATCACAGAATAGCGTGAAATTCAGCTTGAAAATTAGAATGTTACTGCAAAACAAGATTAAGTTCGAAGTTTCATGACAATCATTCCCCTAATAAAGAGACTTCGACTATTTAAACAGCATACTAACAACCAAGATGGCGACGGAATCATGTAATTCAGCCTGAAAATATAAGAATGATCGTACGAAACAAGGGTAAGTTCCAAGTTCCACGAAAATCGTTCCACAAATGAGAAATTTCAGTATAGCGGCCAAGATGGCAGCGGAATTATGAAACTCAGGTTGGGAAGAAGAATGTTTATATAAGACAAATGTAAGTTCCAAGTTTCATGACAATCGTTCCACTAATAAGAGATTTCGGAGGCAATTCCAATATGGCGGCCAAGGAGTTCCACGCAAATCGTTATTCTAATAAGAAATTTCAAAATGGTGAACTAGATGGCACCACAACCATCAGGTCCAATCTGCTCATTGGTCACCCTTAAGGACCTAATAAGCTATCTATCGGAAAAACTTCCAGGGCTCTAGCTTCATTCCCTTAGGAAGAATTCAACTTCTTTGAAGTGCACAGTAAATCTTTGTTTTCTGATGATGATGATGATGATAATAATAATAATGATACATAATGGATGGATAAAAAAATATTGCCTATTGGCTTCCTTTGAAGGTATAAGCCATTAACTGGAAAAAGTTTATTCTCACAAAAATACGTTGAAAATTTACACGGCTTCAAAAATCAACCCTTATGTCACTCCTTTCTTTGGCATCCTATATAGAAGCTGCCCTAGTACGTTGTCGGTGTATTTTCGGGACACCCTGATAATGCATGAAGTCAGTTATGACTAGAGAGCGGATTTATAATTTTTTACATCTTCTATTCGCTAAGTTAGATGCAACTGTCGACTTGCAGCTTGACGTTTCCATCTATAAGGAACCTAAATACCAAGTTTTATTTCGCATATAATTTATTATTTAGAGTTTTTACTGCAGACAAATTGATAGTCCATATCGAGGTCCATATAGTCGCATATAGCCGCATATTTATTCCATATTTTTGCATATAACTGAATATTTGTCAGTATCTTGGCCATTTTATCTAGATGTGCCAAAAAAATCACGATTTCTCCATTTTAAGAAAAAAATAAAAATTTTCGAGAATTTTTTTTTTACTTCGATGGTCAGAGTTGGTTGGTTGGTTTTACATGTAAATGTTGAAATTTTCAATATTTTTTTAGCTTATATCACATATTTACTCGCATATATTGCACCGTGTTTGCTTCCGAGCTGGACGTGTCTGCGGTGTTCTGTGTTTGCGTGCGATTTTCTTGGACTTGCTGTTGAGCGATTTCCGGGCCGTTTGGACGGGGGTTCCTTTCGGACCTGGGGAGGGTTCTGTATACCTCTAATCCGCCATCGTTCGCTGTTGTGCCAGAGTTTGGTGAGATCGTTGCATATTTTAAATTGTTGAGTTGTGTCTGTTTCCTTATCACTCACTTTTTGTGCGATAAGAGCCGTGCTGTGTGTTTTTATTTTATCACCTTGTTAAATTTGAATTTGTTTACATTATTTTAATTATGACTGAATGCGGCAAATGCAAAGCAACTAAGAAGGATGCCCTTTTGGTTGGCTGCGAGGGAACTTGTCGGAAATGGTTCCACCATGTGTGTGCGGGGTTAACCGAGGCAAATTTCAAATTTTTGAATAGCAACAAGTCAATTCTTTATATGTGTGAGTCCTGCAGACTGAGTTGCGACATTGTTGACAAGTCGGCTATAACAAGGATTGTCGATGATAAGCTTAATTCCTTTAAAACTGAAATGGTTGCCCTGTTGTCTGACAAAATTGATGATTTTACGAACAAGATTAGTGACGAATTGCTGCGAAGGGACGACGCACAGGCTGCTTCTGTTTCCTCAAGGTTGGACTCGAGGTTGGATGAATTTAAGAAGTGTCTTGATGGCTCTGCTGCCGGTGGTCGTTTCGGGGGTGGCGCTACCACATTTTCATCAGTGGTAAAGCAGAAGTCTTCTTTGGTTGTGCACCCAAAAAAGTCTGACCAACCGATTGGTGTGACCAAGTCTGAAGTGTTGCGGAAGGTAAACCCTGTTTCGACTAATATAGAATTTTCTAGTACTCACGAAACACGTGACGGTGGTCTGGTCATCAGGTGCGACAACATCAGTGATTCAAAGAAAATTATTGATATCGCTAGCGACAAATTGGGTGATAATTATGTTGTAAAGCCACTGTCGACGATAAATCCTCGCATAAAGGTTGTCGGTTTGTCGCAGAAGTTCGACGAGGAGTCGTTGTTGGGCTTTTTAAGCTCACAGAATAAATCCATACTTCCTGAGGGATCGGCCTGTCAGGTTGTATCGATTAAGCCATTGAGAAAGAACAACAAGGTGTTTCAGGCAGTGCTTCAGGTCGACGTGGGTGCATACTCCAGAATGATCCGCGAAGGGCATGTATTTGTGGGGTACGACTATTGCCGCGTATTCGATGCCGTCGAGATTACGCGTTGTTTCAAGTGTTGCGGTTATCAGCACTTTGCTGACAGGTGTGCAAAGTCGGAGCCCTCATGCCCGAGATGTGCGGGATCCCATAAGGTTGGGGAGTGCCAGTCCACCAGTATCAAGTGTGTTAATTGCGCCAATTCGAACAGCACCAGGAAGACACAATATCTTACCGATCATTGTGCCTGGGACACTGATAAATGTCCAATTTACCTTGATTCACTCTCCAAGTTCAAGTCAAATATATTTGGCCTGAAATAGCAATTACCCGAATCCAAGCCAGAAACGCCAAAGAAACTTAAGATCAGAAACATTAACATGTATTATCAGAATGTTAGGGGTTTAAGAACCAAGACTACTGAGCTGTCCAACTGCATCACAAGCTTGAGCTCATATGACATTTTTCTTTTCACCGAGACCTGGCTGCACGACGGCGTGATGGACGCCGAGCTTTTCGATCCTGAGCGTTACTCGGTGTTCAGGTGTGATCGCGATTCTGTGGCGACTGGGGCTTCTAGGGGTGGGGGTGTTCTCGTCGCGTGTGGCCATGATTTTCATGCCGAGGAGGTCGTTCTGAATCGTGCAGCGTTCGGTTTGAATTTTGTCGATCTGCTAATTGTGAAGGTAACAATCAATTATCAAGTACTATATCTCGCTCTTTTATACGTACCCCCATCGGGTGCCACAGCAAGCACCTATGATAGTCTTATGGATTTGTTCATTTCACATCCCTTTCTCAATCACTCAAATCTTTTACTCATCGGTGATTTCAATACTCCAAATTTCACTATGAACACAGGCGATTTAGCTTCACCACCTGTTCTGAGGTCTGTTTCTGGTTTAGCGGATTTTTACGAGATGGATCAGTACAATGGTGTTCTGAACGAGAGTGGTAAGTGCTTGGACCTGATTTTTTGCACGAGACCCTGCATTGTTAATAAAGCTGTGGATATAGTCCTCAAAGAGGACTCGCATCATCCGGCACTTTGTGTAGAATACGAGATTTCTGACCATTCCGTGAAATATGACTCCGGGTCGAGGGACTGCTCTTTTAATTTCAGAAAGGCTGATTTCATGTCGTTGTACGGCGAACTGCGCGATACCGACTGGTCTGCACTTGTCGGTGGAAATGACGTTGATGAGACGGTTTCAGTGTTCTACAGTATTTTGTACTCGGCTCTCGATAAGCATGTTCCCAGGAAAAGAAGCAAATCCACTAGCGGATCCACGTCTGTGCGTCAGTACCCGAAATGGTACAATCATGATCTGATTAAGAGAACGAAGTACAAAGAAAGGGTGAGACTGAGATTCAAGAGAACGCAATCTCAGAGTGACTTGAGAGAGTTTCAAAGGGTCAGGACTTCTCTAAACAGTGATATACAGAGAGCTCACAGACTTTACTCAAGGAATGTTGAGACTAACATCAGGCAGAATCCAAAACAATTCTGGTCATTTGTAAAATCCAAGCAGGGGGGTCATGGTATACCAACAGTCATGAAGTTTGGGGAGGGCTCAACTTCTAACTTGCAGCAGGTAGTCGATTCGTTTGCTGACTGTTTTTCTGAGTCTTTCGCTGCCTCCGGTAGCGGTTCTTTTGGTGCACCAGCCTCGCCCGATTATTTTCTGAATCACCTATCTATAAAGCGAATCGGCCAAGATGACATAATGCGTGCCATTGCGAAGTTGAAAAATGGTTGCACAGCAGGTCCAGATCAGATACCCGCTTTTCTGATCAGAGATTGCCGCTGGATTCTTGTCAGTCCTTTGGAGACCATTTTCAATTTGATTCTCGAAACGTCCCATTTCCCCTCAATCTGGAAAACTTCTCGTCTGTGTCCCATATTCAAGAAAGGTAACAGGGCGGAGGTCTCGAACTACAGGCCCATTGCTCTTTTGAACAATTTTTCCAAGGTGTTTGAAACGATTTTGCATGGCCTCATATCTAGTCATGTATCTCACTCCGTCACAGTTCATCAGCATGGTTTCATGAGGGCTCGTTCCACTGTGACCAATCTTGCAAACTTCACCCAATACCTCAGTGAAAAAATTGATGGTGGACAACAGGTTGATGCCATATATACTGATTTCTCGAAGGCATTTGACAGACTAGACCACGGCATCTTGCTCCGCAAATTGAGTTCTTATGGACTTTCTGACCCACTAATATCCTTGTTTCGCTCCTATCTTTGTAACAGGTACCAATACGTCTACCTTAAGGGCTTCAGATCCCGCAGGTTTTTACAGGCTTCCGGAGTTCCTCAGGGTTCTGTGCTAGGTCCCTTACTTTTTATCCTTTTTATAAACGATATAGTTATGAACATCAATGCGAGGTACTTGCTTTATGCAGACGACTTGAAGGTTTTTAGTGTGGTGTCTTCCCTCGCAGACTGCGGGCGCCTGCAGGCAGATCTCAATACAATTGTTGCTTGGTGCAGTGAGAATGGCTTGCCGATCAATGTGAGTAAGTGCAGCGTTATGTCCTACAGCAGAAAACATGCAAACGTCGTTTTCGACTACACTTTGGGGGGAGAAATATTGCAGAGACCTCGGACGGTGAAGGACCTTGGGGTAGTTTTTGACGGCGGTCTATCCTTCAAGGAGCACATCAGTTATGTCTCGAGCTCGGCATACAAAAGTCTTGGCTTTGTGCTGAGAAACTCAAAGGCATTTACCAACGTTGAAACACTGAAAGCCTTATATGTTTCTTTCGTCCGGTCCAAACTTGAATACGCCTCTCTTGTCTGGAGTCCGATTTATGACTCCTTCGTCAATGATTTGGAGAGAGTTCAGAGGAGGTTTTTGAAGGCGGCTTATTTTATACTGGACAACCAATACCCTCCACGTGGTTTTCCTCAGGAGATCATGTTGGAGCGGTTCAACCTGTCATCTTTGAAGTCTCGAAGAGTGTTCCAGTCAATCCATTTTCTTTTTGGTCTATTTAGCAACACGTTGGATTGCCCTGATTTTCTTGGTGCTGTGGGTCTCAGTGTTCCTCGGCTTTCCTCTAGATCACACAGTTTATTCCACCTTCCCACAGCTAGAACCAACATCCTAGTGGCATCTCCTCTCTATCAGATGATTGTCAATTACTCTGCTTATGAGAGCGAGGTTGATCTCTTCAACTGTTCTCTGTCCGACATAAGAGCGAAGGTTTTTTCCTAAGTATGTACCCCCTCTCGGTTTTGTCTCTGGTATCCCTCACCCTTTAACTGGGCTTTTTTGCCTGTTGGGTGCAGTACAATAATAATAATAATAATAATAATAATAATAATATATTGCTTTATTTGAACATTTTTACCGCATATTTTGACACTTTTTAAGCGCATATAAACTACATATTCCGAGCTTTTTTACCGCATATAAATCCGCTCCCTAGTTATGACCTAAAGGTGCGTTCAGTCAGTTTATTTAGACGCAAGTTTTAATTTCAGTCGCAAGCGCAGCGACGCCCATTAGCTCTCATGAACCAGCCTCCTCAGAACAGCTAATAGACGATGCAGCGCTTACGGCTAAAATTAAAACTTGTGACTAAATAAGCTGACTGAACGCACCTCAAGTCAACATAATCGTCCTGCAGCCAAAAGTAAGCTCTTTCAGGGGTCACAACTTTTTCCAAATCGGATATTTTTCCCCAGAGATATCCTTACTTGAAATTGGAGCAAATTTTGAGATATCCTCAACTTATGACGAGCAGTTTATGACCGGGTCGACTTTGGAACTCGACCGGGTCGAGTTTGAAACTCGACCGGGTCGAGTTTGAAACTCGACCGGGTCGAGTTACAAACTCGACCGGGTCGACTTTGGAACTCGACTTTACACAGAAAGTCGAGTTTGAAACTCGACCGGGTCGACTTTGAAACTCGACCGGGTCGACTTTGGAACTCGACCGGGTCGACTTTGAAACTCGACCGGGTCGAGTTTGAAACTCGACTTTACGCAGAAAGTCGACTTTGGAACTCGACCGGGTCGACTTTGAAACTCGACCGGGTCGACTTTGAAACTCGACTTTACGCAGAAAGTCGAGTTTGAAACTCGACCGGGTCGACTTTGGAACTCGACTTTGTGTCCGTAAAAAGATTTGCAGCTTGGCCCTTCTACGCTTCCGTACAAACCTGTATAGGAAGAAGAAATATGATTCCGTAACCTTAAAACTTATGCCGTTATTGCCGTTCTGTCAAACTTGACCAAGATTCAAGTTCTACATCCAAGATCAAGGAACTAGTTGACTAGTACCAACTAATACTAGGTACTAGCTGCTAGTCCTACTATTGTACTACCATGCAGTTACCAGTACCACCCACCCCGCAAACCTTCAAGTCTGTGTATTGTTACGAAGCTCGCGACCATCCCGGCTCTTTCTAGAGAGATTTAGATTTCCGCGTTGCATTCGAGAAGCATCGCGAGAGACTTCAGCGGTAGGTCACGAGGTCACGACACGTCGAGACTTCTGGCGGATGTGCCGTAGAAGGTACGCGTATATTCTCGACGCAGATACCAGAAAAATCTTCGTGTGCTGGCAACACCATCAGGAAGCATCCAGAACCTTCGATGCCACTATAAGAGAGGAACTCGACCTGGCATCGGGAGAGTTTGAATTGAGCGATCGTGGTGTTAACATCTCGGCGACATTGTGAATTTCTAAGCGATTATTGATTCTGTGCGTTATTTAGTTGTATCGGTAGTAGCAGTAGCTAATAAAGTGCAGTTTGTTAACAAGTAAATTAGCGCATTTAATTTCGAGATAGGCGAACCCGAATACCGTAACAGTATATTTTATATTATAGACCGTGGTCTGTATACTGTCAAGGTTAGGTACCTACATCTTACATCCTACGGCATACGGCATGCGGCATAAGTTACCAGTTATTATGAACGAAACTTTAGGAATAAATTGTGGTGGGTCTCCGAACGTTTTCGAAATCGTTTATTTACTAAATGAACACTGATAATTCAGGAATCGTACTTATTTGTAACGTGTGCGACACGGTCACAAATAATCAAGAATCTAATCGTTCTAACAAGCCCGACTGGAAAACAAACTGTTATAGTAGGTTCACTTGTACTGTGACTCTAGTTGGCTGGTCAAATTTTCTATTTTAGCATTGTAGGCTTGCCGTCTTTTCACCTGGTGTGAAACTGACTTCTCTGGAGGTACAGTTATATTTCTTATCAAATTGATATTGAAATCTTCGAAAACTGACCTGGTCATACGTGGACGTGCGACTAGGGGGACGTAGAGCTGTGTTACCGTCATGTAGACACCAAAAGAGCATGGGACGGCCGCAAATCTGAGTCATCTTGACGGCGGCCCATTCAGGGTCGACAAAAACTCGTCCCGGGAAGCCCCAAAACGTAAGCAAATTGCAAATTAAAGGTACTTACATCAATTTCGGTCCAATACGCAACTTTGAGAGGCTGGGTTTTTTGAAATTTGGTTTAATTTACTTTTTACACGTAAATTACGAAATTACACGAACCTCATCATGAGCTATTTGAACGATCGCAAAATCACGGTAAAAATAAAAAACATCATGTCGCATCTCTTTCATATAGACATAGGCACGCCTCAGGGTGGAGTATTGGGCCCCTTACTTTTCCTGTTGTTCATTAACGATCTGCCGCACTTTCTGACGAGGGGTAAAGTTTTAATGTACGCTGACGACACAACTGTCCTACTGTCAGCCGGTGACATGGGTGAACTGTCGGAGCAGATCAGGGGAACTTTGAAAGAGTTCCACAACTGGTGTTTCAAGAATAGGCTCATAGTAAACCACGACAAGACTGTACTTGTGAATTTCACCCACAGAATTAACAAAACACCGGTAAATTTAAATTTCAACTTTGGAGAGCATATTTTAAAAAACAGTTTTTCCGCTAAATTTTTGGGCGTTCTGGTGGACAGTCACTTGGGCTGGGATTGTCACATCGATGGCGTCTGTAAGAGGGTCTCACAATCAAATTTCGCTATCGCAGTGTTGAAAGACCAAATTGAGACTGCCGGCCTGATCAGCATTTATTACTCACTGGTATACTCGTTCCTATCTTACAATATCCTGGCGTGGGGTCAGGCTGTGGACGCTCACCGTGTGTTTGTGATGCAAAAGCGGGTTATTCGCAACATGTTTGGCCTTACGCCTTTGCAGTCATGCAGAACGGTTTTCAAAGAGAGAGAACTACTCACCCTTCCGGGGATATATCTGTTCAAGTTGTTGCAGTTCATTCATGCGAAGCGAGCGGGGCTGCGCGCACATGCGGACGACCACGACTATTTCACGAGGAACAGGAAAAATCTAAAAATTCCAAAGCACGCGACAGCCTTGTTCAAAAGGTCCCCGATATGTGCCGGCAGCTCCCTCTATAACATTTTACCATTGGATGTAAAGGATTCAAAGTTTTTCAGGAGCTCCCTTAAAAAATTTCTCATCGAAGGCTGTTTCTACAGTATTGACGAATATGAGATCGACCCGGTGTTTGAGAGCGGCTGTGTAGGTCTTTGTTGATTCTGTGCCTATTTCATTGTTGTTTTATCTTTATCATTTGTCTGTTTGTAAAATTTGTGTGTGTGTGTGTCTAAAATCAGTTGTACAATCTACATTCATACTTACTTGTTAAATTATTATTATTCTCAAAAATGACATTTCCAAAACATGTATATGTAAAACGGAAGCAATAAACAGTATAGTATAGTATAAATACTTTTGTCAATGACAGACTGCACGGCGATCCTTGTATCGCCTATAATTCCTCAGGGTTTGGCGTGTATTTTTGACTGGAAGAGGCGAAAGGGTTGATGATTGCATGGGGCCCCTTTTTTGGACGAAAGGCATTGTATACTCTTCAATTTGAACCACCGAAAGTTGAACCGGCTTCAAGAGGTTAGAAATATTTTTCACAACTGTCAAATGTCAAGGCTCTCTTGATCTATTTGTTCATCGGCGAAAATTAAAAACAGGTCGAAATATTGCAACATTTTCCAATACAATGGAAAAAAGCGTCAGACATCACGTCCCGCAAAAATGTTCCGGCTATCTGCAGAGGAAAATGTGTTTCAAAACTGGTCCGGCCAGAGCAGCCAACTGCAAAGTTTTGGGGATTTTCTATATTTCACATTTGGAAACTTAAAAACAAAATCTCACAGCCGACTAGAATCACGGTACAAGTGAACATACTATAACACACACCCACTGTTCCAAATGTTCGCATCAATATTTGCGTAGGAGTCAAACGTAATCAATTTATAAAACCTTGCTTGTGTATTCGACGTGATCAAGACATGAAAACGAAGGATTAGGCTATCGAGCACTGAAAACATATATGAAAGATTTATGATGATTTTAGAAATCGTCTGAATTTGCTTGTCCCTTAGATTCTTTTGATGTGTGTAGATAATGGAATCCATTTTAATACAGCGAAACACCCTATTACATTTGACAATAGGTTTACAGAGAAGAAGACATTAAAAATGAACTGGTAACACTGGAACCGGTTGTACTTATCAAGTATTTTTAATGTTTCAACAAATGGTTTTTTAAATTTGAGTTTCGTTTAGCTCGGTACGAACAATGGTTGCACTGGAACCAGTTAATTTCTTCATCCGCAGCATGTATCAACAGGTGTCTCTTCAAACCCGAGTTTTGTTTAGATCGGTACGAACAATGGTTGCACTGGAACCAGCTGATTTGTTCATTTGCAGCATGTTTATTTGTCATGTGACCTCCTAATAGTGACTTTCGTTTCGTTCGGTACGAACAATCGTTGCATTGGAACCAGTTGATTTCTTCATCCGCAGCATGCTTCAGCAGGTGTCTTTTCAAACATGGCTCTTGTTTAGCTCGGTACGAACAATGACTGCACTGAAACCAGTTGATGTCTTCATTCGCGGCATGTCTATTTATTATGTGCGCTCTCAATAATGACTCTCGTTTAGCTTGGTACGAACAATGGTTGCACCGGAACCAGTTGATATCTTCATTCGCAGCATGTTTCAACAAGTGCCTTTTCAGAGATGAGTTGAACTTGGCTCGGAACGAACAATGGTCGCACTGGAACCAGTTGATTTCTTCATCCGCAGCATGTTTCAACATGTGGCTTTTCAAGTTTGCCTTTCGCCTAGTTCGGTGCGAACAATAGTTACATTTATACTCGTCGATTTTTCCTCTTCGATGCGTCGACATGCTCAATCCTATTACTCCAGTATCTCTGTTGGTTCTCCTTCCACCAGTCCTATCCAAATTTGGCGACTCCATGTTTTCGGTCACTTCTATGGTTTGTTGTGATCTCCCCGCCGGCGCCGGCTCATTTGAACATAATGCGTGATGTTTCACATGAGATAAACTCGAAGACGACTTGTATCTGCAGTAACCACACAGATATCTTTCAATTTCGTCGCGAAACGTTCCAGTTTCATTGTTCCCAGGCGTCCCCAGATTGTGTATTTGTATGCAATGTTCGTACAATTCGAACTGATGGTAGCTCTTATAGTCGCAGTAGATGCAAGAGAACTGTTCCGGTTCGACAATGGCATGGAACAGTTCAGTTGCATAAACATTCTTGTGATTCCTCTGGACGTGATGGTTGAGCTGAAAGGCGAATTCAGTTCGATGCGAACATTGAGAACAGTTGTACGTATCATCCATTTCGGGCAATTCTAACCTAAAATAGACCACAGAAATGATACTTTTATGGAAAATAATCAGGGCATTCACTAGCAACTTACATTGTGTTGATTAAGATGTAGGTATGTACCTACAACAAATCGGGATGTGAGATTTCAGCAACAAGAGAAATAGCGATAAGTATGTACGTCTTGTTGAATCATATACGACTCAGTCAGGCTACAGGGTGATTGTATCATGGGGGATTGCATGTAGAGGGACTAGAGGGAGTTTGAGGCAAAATGTCAATAGTGTCATATTGTCATCTGTCAAGTTTCATCCATGTTGGAGTCAACGTCAACCGGAGTAACCTCACCAAAAAATACTGTCATTTTCACCGTAGGGATCCGTGCCGTAGGGTTGCATTTTGACCGGTCAAATAAGATTTGGTCAATCCACGTTTCCCGAAAGGCTTCTGCGCATACCTGTGAAAGTAGGACGTTGCCATATCTATATCACGACAACAAGTTGACAACACTGTAATACGGTGTGTGTGTGTGTAATGTCACGCAAATTTCAGCTGACAGCGCTTGACGTCGATTTGACGTTTCGACAGATCTAACCAAATAACACTCTTGTTTCGTCGATCGCATTGCAGCTCGTTGTGTTTCGTTATACCTGAATCTTTTCTGCGTCTTTCTGCCATACGGCACGTAACATTTCATTCCTGAACAATATTAAATGTTGAATGGTTAGAAGGTTATGTTTGTTGTTTGTTTACATTTCGATTATTGATTGACAGTTGCCATTGACAGTGACACTTCGTGCGTCAAAATTGAAATTACCGCGCTCTGCAGGTATGCGTTCTCATGTATGCGCTGAAGTGATGTACGCAGTGATGTGAGTCGGGTATTTACCGGGTAGGTAGGTAAATATAAATCGGGTATTTACCCGGTATTTTCCCGAACGATATTTACCCACCCTACCCAGTTTAACAGAAAAGTTGACACTGTTGACAGCTCGGTTGACAGTGTTGACGGTTAAAGGTTGAATGATTCATTTTTCCAAGTTCCAAGGCTTTATGAACATAACCTCCAAAGCACTTATTATTATTTTGCTGCTGTGAGCAAAAAATCATAATTGTTTGTTGTTGTGTCTCCAATTGTTAATAACAATTAATGAAAATAGATACCCTATTAGAGACCCGATTTTGGGTAAATACCGGGTATTTACCCTGGGTATTTACCCTTAAATATAAAAACCCGGGTATTTTACATCACTGGATGTACGTGATGGTAAACGTGGATTGACGGTCAAATCGGTCAAATATAAAAAAAAATACGCTAAAAACAGGTGTATTAGGTAGTTGTTGAAATTTTCGTTAGGTAAGTGTAAGTACCGTACGATCAAAAACTTTCCTCCTCTAGGCAGGCTGTGGTCTGGCCAAAGTCAGCCTTGTTTGCCTGCCATCCTGCCAATGACCAGACCACAGCCTGCCTAGAGGAGGAAAGTTTTTGATCATACGGTACTATATTTTACTCGATTTTTCATTTAATTTCAAAATAAATGAATTTTAATAAAAATATGTATATCTCAATTTTAATTTTTGGTAATTATAGATGGGTACGCGAACACCTTAACTAACTCAGTTCAGGTACTCATACAAATATACAGGGTGGCCCAACGAAAACAGAACAGAGAGGTTTTCATGGCCAAGGGATGGGAAGTCTCGATTCAAAGCTTGTTACAAGGGGTTTCTACGCATCGGCCTCGAAGGGGATTGAAACTCTTAGTCGAAAGGGCCTCTGCACAACTACCTGAAATGGGCTGGAACTCGTCGCTGGAAGGTTCTGACTCGACTCCTGGGGGCGGGCCAAGAATCAACGTCCAAGGGCTTTGACACGACATCCTAGAGGCGGGTTGCAACTCAAAGGGAAACAATTCATCGGCCTCTAGGCCGGCCAAAACTCAACTTGGAGGGTTCTCGACTCAACATCCCCCCAAGGGAACCAAAACACGTCTCTCCGAAGGGTTCCAACTCGACTTTCTCCAGAGGGCTGAAGGCACATCGGCCGGGGTTTCCACGCGTCGTTCCCAAGGAGCTGAGACTCATCGGTGGATGGAATCGACTCTTCGTCCTCTAGGTGGGCGGAAACGCATCATCTCCTGTCAGTCGCACCATTTGTCGAAATCTTCCACCCTGGGACAGGAGACTACACAATCTTCGCACCGATCCCATACCCCCAGAGATTGGTCAGGATCCTTACGGACGAGAACTCTTTTCCACCTTGGAAGGCAAATGACGCACCCGGAAAGCTACCTCGGTCTCTTCGATATCGCAGCGGGATCCGTGAGTGTGCACTATTCGGAATGATGGACTTCTTCTCTCTTCTCTGGGACCTACCTCAGGTTAGTTGACTTTGGAACTGAATGCCTTCAACAAAATGCTTGAAATAATTAATTTCAGGTTGTTATCTCTTCAAAGGTGATTCTCCTCCGTAACGCCCTCTACAATTCAATCTTTGAATCCCATTTGTATGTAAGCCGGAGCATCCCGACAAGAAGAACCGATAAGTTTTTAATCTCTTTGGTTCCACTCGAGATGCTGAAATATGAAGTATTTCTGGTAGGCTTCAATAATTTACACCTTACACCTAATAAAATAATTCTAACTTAAGGGATGAACCTTTCCCTATGGCCTTTCTGTCATATTCATGACAATATCAAAAATACCTATTACGACTTATTGAGTGACTATTTCTGGAATTGACATTTTTTCCTATTGAAAGACCCCTATAGAAGCTGCGAATCCTAGAAGAAGCGTATCCTAGAAGCTGTAAAAGACATCCTATTTCAAAAATTAAAACACAGCTCTTCTCAAAATTTTATGGGCTTTGAAATGATGTATCACAATTACTATTCTGTCATTTGTCAAAAAATTACATCTGTCAAAAATAATTTGACATATCATCACTCGAAAGATCTTGTTTTTTTGATTTCAAAAATATATAATATATTGGGTGTGGAACCCATAATAAAGGTGCTACGGGCTGGGGCCTAAAATAAAAAACCAGACGGTATTGATTCAAAAAAATCTGGCAACCCTAGTCATCTGTCGCCTCCATACCAGAGATGTCGCGTCGGTCAACGATGCCGGTGGTTCCATCTAGGTGTACCAAATCGTGGAACATGTTCCGTCTGGTGGTATTTGTAGGGGAAGTACGGACAAAATGATCCCCCTAAGCAAACTCACCGGTTTTGAACTCAAATGTAGACATTTTTTACCGTTTTTTGCGTGTAAGTCACTATTCGCATACTTATTTATAACATACATACAGCTGAATTACTAAAAATTCAATATGAGCAAAATATAATGGAAAACGTGAAATTGCCGAAAAGGATCATTTTGTCAACAGGAATGTCTAAAATGATCCCAGTGGTGTCGGCAAAATGATCCCTGAATATTATTCCCAGCAAATTATTTTTTTAATTTTCCAAAAAACAATATAACACGAAACATTCAACATCAATATAAGATTCTGGAGTAAGCAAAAAACATGAACATTCCATTCTTGATATGAGAATTTTCAATAAACGTAGAAGGAATAGTTGAAAAAAAAACAAGTAGTTGTCGAAGTACAAGTTTTTCGCTTGTACTCCGACATTCTAGAACTGTTTTTCACTCAATAAAATGGGCGCATAGAAAAGTGCATTAGCACAAAACGATCCCCTCAATTATTTGCAAAATGATCCCGGGATCATTTTGTAAATTTGATTTGGGATCATTTTGTCCAAAGGCGAATAATTACAAATATTGTAACCTCAAAACTGTAAACATTCCAACCAAAGAGAAACAAGTAGGTACTGTAGGAGGTATATAAAGAGGTGTATTTTATCGTAAGATGCAACTACTTTCCAAATATGCATTTACCTGGTGCTGAACATGAAATTCCCACAGAATCCTTCTTAGAGCAGCAACGCAGCACACGAACTTTGCTTGATTGCAGAAAACCAGTAGACGAAAAATACTGCCAATCATACATCAGCGTCGTAGAATATCAAGCTCTTTAAGGTAATTTCATCCTTCATGCTGACATCTATGTAATAGCGTGAAAACTTGAAAAGGATCATTTTGCGCGCGGGATCGTTTTGTCCGTACCTCCCCTACCGTCTAGGTGAAAATCACCCAAAGTCACCAACATGCTACTATCTATTTTGGCGGTTCATTCAAATATTACCGAGGTGGCCGAATTTACAACAATGCCAAAAGTCCTCCTCCTCCCTAGTATTCGGTTGCTACTTTGCACATTGCACAACTTGTGCGTTAAATCACAAAATTACTATTTGCAAAAGTCGTACAAAGATCCAATCCACTAGGTATTGATCCGTATTGTTCCGCGTAGGTATTTATTGTGATAGCGCATGCGCAGTGCAAGAAACTGCAAGGAACTGTAACAGGGACAGGGGCAGCCCCCACAGCTAGCTAGTCGTAGCGTCGTAGCGTCGTATAATCGTCCAAGCCGTATGCGTGTAGGTTATTAAAACCGCCTTATGAATCGCATCAAACCTTGAGGCGCACCACTCACCCATGCAACCAGGAGGACTCCTAGTTTCGTTGAAATCACTTCTCGATTTGTTGTGTGTAGGTACCTACCTAGATACCTACATAGGTATTCTTATCTACCTGCCTGTAGGTACCTCTTCGTCATCACAAAATGTAAGTTGCTAGTGAATATGCCTTGTATAGCTATCAAGTCTTCAAGTCCCATTTCTGTGGTATTTCAGGCTGAAATGCGAGTTAGAACTACGCGATACAATTGACGCATACGACTGTTTGCAATGTTCGCATCGAACTGAATCCGTCTTTCAACTCGACCACCACGTCCAGAGAAATCACCGGAATGTTTATCCAGCCGTACTCTACCATGCCATCGTCGAACCGGAACAGTTCTCTTGCGTCTACTGCAACTACAAGAGCTACTATCGTTTTGAAGTATATGAACATTACAAACAAGCACATGATGTGGAAACCGGAAACAAAGAAAATAGGACGTTTTGTAGAGAAACTGCAAGATATTGGTGCGATTATTGTAGACACGAATTGGATTCGAGTTTATTTCTTGTGCAACATCGCAATTTGTGCGGAAAGAAGCCGACGGAGAAGTCCCAACAAACCACACAAGGAGCCGGAAACACGGATTCGCCACATTTGGATGGGACTGTTCCAGTTGCAAGGGCAATCTTGGAAGTTGATTCTGATTTGATAATGCTCATGTCTAACAAATTTACAACGACCGAAGAAAATGTTCTGTTTCAACAGTGCAGCCATTGTTCGTACCGAGCTAAAAGCAAGACGCATTTGAGAATGCACATGATAAGTGCACACGCTACTGATGAAGCAATCAATTTGTCCCAGTGTACCCATTGTTCGTATCGAGCTAAGCGAAAGTCAGATTTGAGACGGCACGTGATAGATAAACATGCTACGAATGAAGAAATCAACTGGTTCCAGTGCTGCCATTGTTCGTACCGAACCAAACAAAAGCCGCATTTGAAAAGACACATGTTGAGACATGCTGCGAGTGAAGAAATCAACTGGTTTCAATGCGAACGTTGTTCGTACCGAGCTAAAGAAAAGTCATCTTTGAAAACACATCTGCTGATACACGTTGGCCATGAAGAAATCAACTGGTTTCAGTGCAGCCTTTGTTCGTACCGAGCTAAGCGGAAGTCAGATTTGAGAAAGCACATGACAGATAAACATGTCAGTGATGAAGAAATCAACTGGTTTCAGTGCAATCATTGTTCGTACCGAACTAAACGTAAACCAGATTTGAAAAAGCACGTGGCAGATAAACACGCTGCGAGTGAAACAATCAACTGGTTCCATTGTAAACATTGCTCGTACCGAGCTAAAGTAAAAGCATATTTGAAGAGTCACTTGCTGAAACATGCAACAAATGAAGAAATCAGCTGGTTCCAGTGCAACTATTGTTCATACCGAGGTAAACACAGGTCGCATTTGAAAACGCATCTGTTGAAACACGCCACCAACGAAGAAGTCAACTGGTTCCAGTGCGACCATTGTTCGTACAGGGCTAAACACAAGTCATCTTTGAAAAGGCACATGTTGAAACATGCTACGAATGAGGAGATCAACTGGTTTCAATGCAGCCATTGTTCGTACCAATCTAAAGAAAGAAGACTCTTGACAAGACACCAGTTGAAGCATGCTACAAATGAAGATGCCAACTGGTTCCAGTGCGACCATTGTTCGTACGGAACCAACTACAAGTCATCTTTGAAAAGTCACCTGCTGAAACATGCCGAAAGTGAGGCAATCACGTGGTTCCAGTGCGAACATTGTTCTTACCGAGCCAAGCGAAAGTCAAATTTGAGACGGCACATGATGAATGTGCTACGAATGGAAGAATCGACTGGTTCCAGTACAAGCATTGTTCCTACCGAGCCAGACACAAGTCAGCTTTGAAAAATCGCACTTTTGAAACACTTGAAAGTTGAAAACCAAGTTTGAAAAGGCACATATCCATTATCCATAGACGCTGCTTGACTCCGTGTCACTTGAGATAGGTACCTACGGGGGTACCTCTACCTGAGCCGTTTTCACATTTTCCACCCCAGGACCCCTAGGTCTCTCGCCGCCAAATTTTTGTTAAGGAATTCATTGAAACACGTTGATTTTCATTCCAAAGGGGACATCCAGAACATGTAGGTATTGCCAATTTTTTTTCAATTCCTCCGCCCCCACTTTACCCTATTTTAAAATTTCGAATAGCATTATGTACCTACGTACGTACTAACATCAAATTGAAGGTAATAAAATTCTGTCAGATATACTTTGAAAATTCACCCCCCAAACCTTTCTGACAATTCAAAAAGCGTTAAACGCTCTACGCGTTTTTATTGGGTGATGACCATAGACAGTGATGACCGTACCTATTACCTATGCGTTCAGCTTTCATTTTCAACACAGAAGACAAACACTGGGTGACAGAACTTACCCTGTAAGAGCACTGTCAGTAGAATGTCACAGTTTAATTTAGATCATGCTGTCATTTTCTGGAGTTACTAGTTTATCGCAAAGTTCACAACATGTTGAAAGTTGATGTTTGATTGATCAAATGTTCGAATAACATCGATATCAACCGCTTTTCATTATTCAAGTGTATACCTACGTAAAAGAAGCTCTTGGTAATTTTATAGACAGAACCAAGGATAGGTAGAGGTACCTACAGCAAATCTTATACAAAGTGAGAAGAAAAATTTGAAGAATTTGGTTGTCTTCAACAATAAGGAGCATCAAGGAGGAAGACGTGTTTCTTTCAGTCGATGAGTATCGATCTACTACTGAACTACATTCAACCCTTGTGTGATTCTAAATAGTTGGCTAAGAGACCCGCCACGCGACGCATTTGGGGAGGAGAAATTCGGCAAATCATAGCTTACTAGAATCACACAAGGGTTGGACGTACTACAGCAAGTACCCATGATAATAAGTGAATACCTTCGAATCGAAAGAAATGGAGCGATTGATGACTGGTCTGTGGATTTTTATGAGGTAAGAGGTAAGTATGTATGAGTACTGGGAGCCTACCTCATGTTTTGTTGTGCCGTAGATTTTTATTACCTTTATCTAAGTCATTTAAATCAATTACACCTACCTCAAATTAGGCAATACCTCAGTTTGTTATGTTATAGTATTAGTAACCTCACGTTCTTTGAAACGGGATAAATTTAAGCAAATGTTGAAAAATAAACAAAGTCATTCAATCAACACCACACCTCACATTTATTACAAATTAATCAATCATCGCCAATTTTATTAAGTTCATCTAAATTATTCATTCCATAATTTCCAGACGTGCTGACATCAGCTAGCGTTAGGAATTAGTTGAGTTTACATTCGGTTTCTAAAAGAAAAGTACATCCTAATTACGTGCAAATACTCTACGACTTATTACCCAATCCTTTCAATTAAATTCCCTTTCGTATTTTTTCTAATTTTCAGACCTATTGGTGAACCCGTTCCCTAACGCACCTGAGTTTTAATTCCCTGCTCCATTGATTTAAGACCTCGTCGAGATTTAAATTTTAACCCCTTCTTCTACCTAGGCCATCTTCCATAGACGTAATAAAAATCTCGATTATTTAATTGTACTTAGAGAGAGAGATTGTTGTTTACTGAGTTTTGTCTTGGTCTTTCGAATTTATAGCCATTATTTCAATTCTCGATCAAATAATTTATATGAAATTGAGTGTTTACTATCCATAGATTTTATATCCGGCTGGTGCTGTAGTTTGAAACCTACAGACTTATCAAGCAGCCCTATTTCACGCTGGGTTGAATAACTTCACACCAATCTGCAATCAGGTGTAGTATACAATTTCTCGCGGTGAGCCTCTGATTAAGGCAGCCTGCAAAATTATTATTATGTTACTTTCTGTCTTGAAGTGTTTTCGAAACGACACTGAATTTTCTTGGCACAGTTCAGGGGTTCTCTTTAGGAACTCAACTTCAATGTTGATAAACTCCTTGTCGTGCGAAAAGGGTTTAATATTTTATTCTATGGAGTAAATAACGCGTGAGATGTTCGCCCAGATTTGATTTGCATAAATACTGCTAGTGCTTGTCTAAAGCTAATAGAGTCTACAAAATCATGCTCTGTAGGAAGCTAGATCTCTTCGAAAGGGTTACTAAAGTAGCTTTCACTATTTCCCTGGTGGTTTGAAGGTAGCTGAAAAACAATTTACTTAAAACCTCACCGCAACTTCAAGGCAATAACTCAGGTTGACGCTACCCATGGCTATTCGAAATATTAAGAACAAAACCTACTATCATTTTATAAACAATAAAATTACCTCCTTAACCCCTTCCAACAATAAGCCTTTGATTACAATAGAAATCAGACTTGCCTTAAATTTGTTTCTCGTCACTGATGCACTACAATAATTACAGTGTTTTAAGCACTTTTCTTAATTTACTCTTCTTGAAAAATAGAAGTTTTTCTTCTCCCGCACATCTGTCGTTCTTGACTGCTACCACGCGAATCCTCGACACCCCTGTTCCTATTCTCAGACCGATTCTTTTCTCATCATCCTCTCTTAAGCCTAGACCCCGGGCCTACAAAATCGATGCCGGTGTGCGTTGTCACCCCGAGTCCAGGCGGCAAAAATCGATATTCTCGCATTCATTACCCAAGACTAATTTATCCCAAATTATAATTTTTCTAACTTTTTTTAATAATTTTAAGGCGTCCCATCACAGTACCTATTTTTGGAGACAAGGTATAGTAAATTCACTTGTACTGTGACTCTAGTTGACTGGGCAAAATTTCTACTTCAGCATTGTAGGCTTGCTGCCTTTTCACCTGGTGTGAAATTGACTTCTCTAGAAGTGAAGTTATATTTCTTATCAAAGTGATATTGAAATCTTTGAAAACTGACCTTGTCATACGTGGAAATGCGACTAGAGGGGCGCAAAGCTGTATTACCGTCATTTAGACACCAGAACCCTACGGGGCCGCCTTCAATTCAAGTCATCTTGACGGCGGCCATTCAAGGCCGACAAAAACTCGTTCCGCCAAGGTTCAAAACGAAAGCAAATTGAAAACTGAAGGTACTCACATGAATTTCGGTCCAATAAGCAACTTTGAGCGGCTGAGTTTCTTGAAATTCGGTTGAATAAGCTTTTTACAGGTAAATCCTGCTGCAACAGCAGGCAAATTGCTGGGATATTCTTTGTCTTGCCAATAGTTCTTCATGATGCGGCGTGTCTTTTCGACTGGAAGAGGTGGAAGGATTGATGATCCCATGGGACTCCTTTTTTTGACGAAGGACTAGTATTTTTTTAGTCCGAATAACGTAAAGTTGAACCGGCTTCGAGAGGTTAAATTTTTTTTTTGACACCTGTCAAATGTCAAAGCTGCTTTTGATTTAATAATTTGTTCATTGGCGAAAATTGAAAACAGGACGGAAAACTACTCCATTTTCCAATAAAATGCAAAAAAGCGCCAGATATCACGTCCCGTCTAAATGTTCCCTCCAACTGCTGAGAAAATGCGTAAAAAATGTTTTCCAAAAGTGGTCCGAACAACGAACGCCAGATGAAGCCCAGAGCAGCCAACTGCAAAGTTTTAGGGATCTTCTATATTTCAGATGTGTAAACTTAAAACAAAATCTCACAGCCGACTAGAATCACGGTACAAGTGAACATACTATACTTGAATTCAAAACAATGCAGACCTGGAGATTTGCAGAAATATTTAGGTAAGGACTTGTCATCACTTATAACAAGTTGTCTCAGTTTCTTTTCAGCCATTTTGTCTGAATCGGACCTTTATCATCTCGATCCTCATTCCATTTTCATCGTCATTGATCCTTCTATTTTGCTGGTGACTTCACTGGTCGTCAAGTATAAATACCACGGCCATTGATACTTGGAATGACCACTTGAATTGTAAAGGAATTGACCTACCGGCATAAAACCATCGGTAACGATTATGGAATTTGGTAACGGTCGACCTCCCATCATTTCAAGTGATGGTCAAAATAAATCGGAATGTTGTTTGCTCACATACTCAGCGCGGCTCCGAACGGATTTTTGGCCGGAACAGGGCAAAGAATCCGTGCTTCCATTTGCGACACTTTTTTTTGTAGCGACGGCATAGGGTTTTCTACATATCTACTTGAATGTTTCGCGAATACTTACTATATGGGGTGTCGCAAAATCAAGGATCAATCAGGCAATTGAATCAGTTCAAGTACGCTTTACATACACAGAATCACTATTTTATTATTAACACAGACATGACTATTAAAATTAAGGAAACTTCAACACGTGGACTGCTCGTCGAGCTCAGGTCCAAAGGAATAATGTTGTCTTCGGTGTGGACTTGGACCGGTGTCAGCAGCTCTTCTTTGAGATCTGGCAAAAAAAAAACATTCATCAATTGAAACCTCTCACTTCTCCCACTGATTCGTTTTCAGTATGTCTTTGATTCGTCGAACTATAGGCCCAAATTACGCATTTAATACGTTTTCAATACGTCAGCAAAGCGTCTTGATACATAAATTATACGTTTTCAAAACGGTGGAACATGGTGACGGCATATTTTATATCACTACCTAATCCAATACATTTTCTGTTTTCAGTAGAATGACTTTTTGGAGCAAAAATAAAGTGACAAGTTGGAGCGCTGGGAGAACACGACCGATGGCCGCTGATAGTTTCGCTCCCAAACTTTACAGGTGCCTTCAGCCGTAGCCGTAGCCTCCCAGCTTGTCACTTTATTTTTGCTCCAAAAAGTCATTCTACTGAAAATAGAAAGTGTATGGGATATAAACTGCGCAACAAATATGTTGTCGCAAGGGAAAAATTGGTCCGACTTTGGACCACAATAACTTTTAAATGACACAAACCATTTCGATTTTGTTTTCACGGTTAATGAGATCAGTCTTTCCGTTATTCACCTTCAGGAGGTGAAGATCAGGAAGCTTTATGTAGAACCTTCAGGAGGTGAAGATCAGGAAGCTTTATGTAGAATAATTACAGGGTAAAATGTAAAACAGCGCAAAATTTTATCAAATTAAACGGACTCCCATTTTCAGGGAAAATGTTTTCCACAAATGCAAATGAAAGGATCATGAAGCGTGATATTTTGGCTTGCGCCCAGTTCTAGAATTTTTGGAATCGGAACTCTGGTTCTGACTTTATGATTTTTTTTCTCTTGGAGGATGCTGATTTATCCTATCGTTACAAGAAAGACTATGTTAGCCTAGGGAGCCTGTCATCATCAAAAGCTGAAATTGACCATCAGCATCATGTTCAGGAGGTTAAAATCACAAAGAAAGTTTGTTTCAGTTGTGAAAATCTGATTGAATTCAGTTTTTAAGAAAAACAGCTGTGTCGCCCATTTTGAATGGGCCCCTTTTTTGGAGCCTTGATCAAGGTATTTCAGATGGTCTGCGAGTTAAGTTGCTAAGAACCATTTAAGCAACAATATTCGTGAATTGCAATCTCCCATCATCAGAGTAACATAGTCTTCTTTGTACCGATAGGACAAATCAGCATCTTCCAAGACAAAAAAATCATAAAGTCAGTACCAAACTTCCGATTTCAAAAATTTTGGAACTGAGCGCAAGCTAAAACATAATGCTTTATAATCCTTTCATTTGCATTCAAGAAAAAAAATTATTATGAAAATGGGGGTCCGTTTAATTTGCTAAAGTTTTGTACTGTTTTACATTTCACCCTGTAGATATTTTACATGGAGCTTCCAGATCTTCACCTCTTGAAGGTTGAATGACGGAAAGACTGATCTCACTAACCGTCGAAACAGAATCAAAATGGTATTTGTCATTCAAAAGTTATGGGGGTCCAAACTCGGACCAATTTTTCCCTCGCGACAACATATTTGTTGCGCAGTTTAGTACGTTCTTGATACGTTTGCTATACGTCTTGATTACGTCTCCAATATCTTCCCAACTCACTAAAAGCTCTACTTGAGTTGACAAAGGCCAACAAGGGCTGCGTTCTTTTAGACTGAAACTTAGATTGGTGACCGTATGGCCTTAAACGTGGTGATGACAGCTGCTAATTGTTTCTAAAGGTTTTTGCTTACAAAGCCTCCTGACATTTTGAAGTTACATAGGACATAAGGTCCTCTACTCTCTTCCAGACGAAGCCGAGTGTTGAATCAGCATCGAACCATTTGTAGCAACAAAACATATTTTCCCACAGCTTACTCTAATGAAAAAAAAAACCGTAACACTAATTTAAAAAAAAATTGGAACTAAGACGATAGTTCTAACTTTAGAGGAAAAAATGAGGCAACAGGCGATAGGAGCAATAGAGCGAAGCAATGGTAACAATGAAGTGACACTATAGAACCAAGTAGCTGGAATACCTAGGAAGAAAAACAGATGAAACCAATATTGGAACAAAACTAAAGGCGTCCAGCAAACCGAAACCATGGAACCAAAGTGTGATTAGTACAATCATACCTGCTCCGCTGGTGGCGAATCGCAGAATCGGCGACGGTTTCGACCAGCCGTATCGGTTCCTCGACACCAGCAGCGCCTCGTATATCGTCTTCTCCTTCAGCCCCTTGATCGTGTACGACTTTGAGTACACCGGTCCGGAACTGTGTTCCGTCGGTATCGTCAGCTTGGTCCAGTGCGGCCTGCTCAGTCCGGTCTTGGGCTTGTACGGCTGGAACCAGAGGTTGTACTCGATGATCGGCGTGTAGCTGTCGACCTCCCAGATCAGCGTGTAGGACGTTTTGGAATTCACGTTCTTGTCGTCCGTTTTCTTGAACACGCCGGGATTCGGAACTCCTGATGAAAAAACAGAAACTTTTATTTTTTATCAATATCGTCGTTCTATGCACGTCGCTAGAACGAAGAGTCGGTCTTTCATAGGGCTCGGCGACGGCGGTAGGTATAGGCTATCTCTGATTAAGAATTGTCAGGTTCAGAATAAAATTGTCAGAAGCTCCTAGGTCAGAAGTGACAGTGGCAATCAAGTGTGATGTTCTGTGCAACGTCTTTCTGAGCTGTGGCTTGTGCCCTCTTTAATTCACCTCAAATATCAGCCCTTAGCCTACTTCAAATGGAGCACCTACCGTGATTAAAACCGAGAACTTCACAAATTGAAGTTATTAATGTGAACTTCAGTAATCCGAACAAATCGCTCATCCAAACAGACCTTCGCCGTGCCCACATTCAGCAGTTCGTATCAAAGGGTTTCTACTGTAGTCATGAACAAAGTTAACGATTTTTTGAAGTTCTCTTACCGACCGACCATTCGACCGATTTCCTGAATTTTTTTCTTTCCTGCAAGAACAAAGAACTTGTTACGGGTTTTTGCTGATGGGGGGGAAGGTGGTCCGCGATAGGAGGTTAGGGACAAAAAGAATCAAAGAAACTGTTATCAGTTCAGCGCAGAGAGCCTCCGAGATACCGCATGTGTGCTCGCGTTGAGAAAGGTATTAGTTTTAGAAAATAGAATAATATAGTGAAATCGTTTGCGGTCGGATATATATCTTTTCTCAACCCGTGAGGAAAACGCTGTTTTTGGAAAATTTGAAATATTATTGTCGGCCACAGCGTTCCGAAAGAACTAAAGTCTATCCTAGACGATATTTTGTTGCACACGGATGGTAAACCTCGGAGGTATGAAATGCCGTAAACTATCTCATTTATTGTTGCAAGTGTCAATTTTATTTTTAGGCTCCTTTTCTCGGGTTAAAGTATTGAACTCGCCATGCGAAAATTCGGCATGATTAGTACCCAGGCCGAGGGCCTCGGCGCATATTGTTCTATAGCCTGCTTTCCGTCTTCGTGGACGTAGGTAGGTACTGTTGACGCCTACCTCAGCACCGCCTGTATCGCCTTCGTCTTCAATAAACAAACTATTTTGAAATCAGGACTGAAGACTTTCCTTACGCACCTTTTAGTGATTTAGGCAGCGTCCGCTCTGAAGGAACAAAATCACTTGGCGCCCGGACACCAATCACCACCACGACCCCGACCCTCGAGCTAGCTGGTGCATTGCTCCATTATCCTGGCCGAGTCATAAGGACTAAAAAGGGGTAATAGGATTTTGGCGCCCAACGTGGGGCTCGAACCCACGACCCTGAGATTAAGAGTCTCATGCTCTACCGACTGAGCTAGCCGGGCCGGTAGAGCTAGCCGGTAAATACCAGAGTCACAATAAAGGGGAGCTATTGGGATTCCGGCTCCAGGTGGGAAGTTGAATGAGGGCTTGAGAAGACTTGGCGATAGGGCTCCAAGTTGAGAAGATCATGTTGACGTCAATCATCAAAGAGGCTGCTGGTGTTTCAAGGGGGAAAACGGGGTTCAACATGAGCAAGTCAAATTGCTGTTGCAATACTTCATACAGGGGAGCAAGAGGTTGTTTCAAGATGACGAAGATTGTTTGAAGATTAGGTGCTGGTGCTGGTTAGGAGAAGCGACTGGGGCTTTATCGAATTTTTTGCATAATTCATGAACGGGTTGAGGTATTTGACTGTAGCTTGCCAGAGATTTCTTTTGAATGATTTATGTTCTCATGAGTAGAATTTCACTCAGATCCAACCAGAAAAAGTTCATATTTGGTCCTTAGTCAATTTTATGATTCCATATGAAGTTTTTTTCGAAATTTTAGCTCTTTTTGACCCCTCGGCTCCTCACAACTACAAGTTACAACCGAATACCTCAACCCGGTTATGAATAACAAAAAGCAATAAGTCAAACTTTGAAGGGCTGTATCTCCATAACCATAATTATTAACTACCTAATCAAGCGTTTGAGCGGCATGTCTTATAGTCAAAATATGTATGTTTTTACTACTAAAAATCTTGAAAAGTGTTGGATTTATGAAAGGAAAACGTGCCCCAAGTGTTTAACAACTGACCCCGACCCCGACCCCGAGTTTTTACAATTTACGCAGGTAAAAAAAATCATAGAATTTTTTGTGGTAATTTTGAGACGTAACTGCTATCTACATTTCTCAAATGGAGGAAAATTCAATCGATAGATATGTAAGTGCAAGCTGTTTCTTTTTAACTATCAACACAAAATGTATAAAAAGTCAAACGTGAAAATTGTAATACTAATAACTAGAGAGCGGATTTATAGTTTTTTACATGTTCTATTCGCTAAGTTGGATTCAATTGTCGACTTGCAACTTGACGTTACCATCTATAAGGAATGTAAATATCAAGTTTTATTTCGCATATAATTTATTATTTTGAGTTTTTTCCGCATACAAATTGATAGTTCATATAATCGCATATAGCCGCATATTTGGTTTATATTTTTGCATATAACTGAATATTTGTCAATGTTTTGGCCATTTCATCTGAAAATGCTAGAAAATCATGATTTTTTCATTTTAAGAAAATAATAATTGAAAATTTTCGGAGATTTTTTTTTTTACATTGATGGTCAAGTTGGTTGGTGGGTTTTACATGTAAATGTTGGAATTTTCACTATTTTTGCAGCTTATACCACATATTTACTCGCATATATTGCTTTATTTGAACATTTTCACCGCATATTTTGATACATTTTAAGCGCATATAAACTACATACTTTGAGCTTTTTTACCGCATATAAATCCGCTCCCTACTAATAACCAATCCCGATCTCCCCTACCTGGGTAAGTAGGCTCACTGTTCACGTTGTGATTGACCCCTCCACCAATGTCTTATCCCTGAACCAATTCCAAAAATTAGAACTGATTTTTGAAGAATTTTTGCGAAAATGTAGAAATGGGAATGGAGGTGGCTAAAGAAAAATGTAAAGAGGGTCTACTGGAAGAGACGTAGCGGCAATCCAAGGGAGTACTGCTCGACGCAGCAAAGAAGGTGCGTGGAATAATAATAATAGTTCACAAGAATAAGAAACAAACAAAATGGTGGAACGGAGAAATAAAACACTAACCACGGGTTCCACTAAAAAATTTAAGAGCGGTTTAAGCTAAACCGAGATTAACCGGACTTTTTTCTGGTCAATGTTGGTAGATTCATTTTGGAAAATACGTTAAATCGCAAGTATACCACCCTTTGGTTAATTACTCAGCGTGAAACCTGAATTTACATTTATCATTTGGCCAGAATCCATCAAAATAAATCTCGAGTTAGCTATCAGCTGGTTAAATATTTTGATGGAACCCACGGTGAGTGATAAAACAAGTGAACTGCTCAAAAGTGAATAGGGGTGATAAGAAATTCGCGTTTTTTTAAATGGGAATATCTCGAGAAAAAATCAAAATTCTCGATTTCAAAATAGGAGGCAACGCCAGAAAGGTCCTTCTCCCAGCTACGTGGTGATGGATAGGATGATTTCATCATTACTAATGTAAAAGGTCAATTTTTAACGTTGTGCAATTTTTTGAAAAAAAAAATTGTAGATTATTTCTAATGTCAGTTTTGGAAAGGTAGCATTAATATCTCGAAACTGTTTTTCAGTTTCACAAATATTTCTTTTATTTCAAAGGCTACGTGATTTTTTTTGAAATTCACAGTCTTTTATTGCGATTCTCTCACTGGGCATATGATTGACATAAATCTGGCAGATTTGCATGAATTCACTCATTCTATGATTCAATATACTTTCTCACTACAAAATTTTACCCCCAACGACCCCCAAGGACGCTACCCCTGGTGGACGCCAGCAACCTCTTTACGGATGAGTTGAAATGAAGCAAGTTTTGGCGGTTACAATGAATTTTCCAAATCAGGATTCTTGACGTAACGTCAGTAACTTTATGCAAACCATAATTACTATCTTGGTTACCATATCAGCCCCCTTTTGGGAATTTTTGTACAGGAGGTGCTCACGCGAGACGGACTCCACCTCATCAAAATCTTTCCCTTCGTGATAATTGAAAAACGAAGAAACTATCCTGGAACAATTTTTCCGAAATTTCTGAAAATGTCAAGTATTATTTTCCATTTCGTGCCAAATACAGGGTGTCGCATTTTTTTTTGCTTTTTTTTAAACACTTCGTATTTTGTCATCAGCATTATAGTCGATTCACATTGTCAACCTGATTACAGAAATGCATGACACTTCCAAAGTTTTTTCAAAAAAATACAAAAATTCACATGGCATTTCAAAAATATATTTTTTTAATGATGGATTCATTTTAGAAATCAGATATGTCCTGGATATTTTATTAGCCATTCTATGTTATTCCATGCCATTTAGAAGTAAAACAGAATACTCTGAACATATTTGAATCCTGAAATGGATCCATCATTTAAAAAAAAATGAAACTTTCGTGTTTTTTTTTCAATTTTTTCAGATTTTTCTTACAAGTGCCATGCATTTTTGTAATCAAGATAACAGTGCAATAATTATAGTGATGATATACAGGGTGTTCCGGAAAAATGCAAAAAATACCACACCCTGTATATGGCACAAAATGGAAAATTATACTTGACATATTCAAAGACCACGGAAAAAATTGTCCCAGGAAAGTTTTTTCTGCATTGAATTGTCATAAAAAGAAAATTTTAGATAGGGGGGTATCCCTCTCACGTGAACACCCTGTACAAAAATGACCAAAAGGGGGCTGATATTTGCCAACGTTCACTGGGGGTAGCCCCCTTGGGGGTCGTTGAGGTGGAATTTTCTGTCGTGGGAAGGTATATGAAGTAAATTCATGCGTATCCGCCAAATTTATGATAATGATATGGCCAATTAGAGATTCGCAATCTAAAACTGTAAATTAAAAAAAAATTACGTAGGCTTCGAAATGAAAGAAATATTGGTAAAACTTAAAAATCATTTTGAGATATTAATGCTTCTTTTTTAAAAACGACATCAGAAATAATCTACAATTTTTTTTCGGAAAATGGCACCACGTTGAAAATTGACCCTTCGGACACTCCCCCTTTTGACACCCTGTATATGATGAAAATTTTAATTGATGAAATTATCCTATCCATCAGGACTTAGTTGAAAGAAGGTCTCATCTGGCGTTGTCCTCCTTTGTGAAATCGGGTACCTAATTCTTTTCCGAGATATTCCCATTTTGAAACTTGCGAAATTTTTTATTACCCCTATTCACTTTTGAGCAATTTAGAAGACATGGGCAGACATACCTACCTCACAAGTGAAACATAAGAAAACTACCTACCAAAAGTACAAAGAGCAGCGCCGAAAGTGGAAGAATTGATTAAACACGCCAAAGGAAAGACATGAGAAGAGTTCCGTAACAAATTGGAGAAATACAGCAGAACGAACCAGAAATCATTCTATAGAGTTGAAGAGCTTGAGTGAAGAGAAGAAGTACACAATGAAGCAAGTCAAAAACAAAGAAGGCAGAAAATTGAAGGCGAGAGTTGAGATAAGGAATAGATGAAAGGTAGTACTTCCTGAAGATTCTGAATCCGAAAACAAAAGATAGAATAACAGGAGACAGAGGAGACAGCTTACCAGACCAAGACCAAGTATGCAATTCAGGGAGAATAGGTGATGCAGGTTAGGAGAATGATAAGAAGAGGAAAATCAGTGGGACACGACCAAATTACACCGGAAATGATGAAGAATCTAAGAGAAAATGGCGTGGAAATGATGTTGAATGCGTAAAAACAAAAGCAAGTACCAGAGGATTGGAGAATATAAATCATCATACCGATATACAGGAAGGGCGATGCAAAAAATTCTGGAATTTACAGAGGGATAACACTGATGAGTGTGGTGTAGCAAAAATGTACGAAAGAATACTGAAAGAGACTCAAGACTGAAATTGAACCACGAATGGAAGAAACACGAAATGAATTCAGGAAAGGACAAAGTGCTCAGCACCATAAATTTCCCATGAAGTAGCTGATTGAAAAAACAGCGCGAAGAGAAGAGAAGTGAGTATGTTTTAATACCTACTGATTAAATTGAATTAATTTTTGTAGGAAACATTTTCGAAATCAGACCTACGGTTTTCGAGTTTCCATCTCTGGAAAAACTGCAAATTCTCCAACTTCTTACCCCGTGAATAGATTTTCACCATTTTTTTTTACAAGAGCCAGTTACTCTTGAACATTTTCCAATGATTTTCTTCTCAATCTCTCTGGAATTTCCTTGTTGAAAATGTAAAACAGGCCTGGGTTATCAAAACCGGACTTGAATGATGGGGCTTAATGTGACGCCGTAATTGACGATCTTCATAATAAGATGATTTGGAAAAAGATTTGAGGTTGTCCCGGAAAACTCAATTTTTCAAGCATTTCAATTTCCTGCAAGTTATTTCTAATCTTTCTCTCTACTCCCAACTTTTTACTTTCTACCTGAAGGGGAGTTTCGAACGAAAATTTTCGTAAGTTGCTGGATACTAGTCGGGAAAGCTCAGCCAGTGACGAAGCCGATTTTTTTCTGAGCGATCCTCGCACGATCACAGCTCTTTTCGCTTTATTGATGGTGGAGGCCGGGAAAGTAAAATACCTACTTGTGCTAACGCGATTCAAAATAGTCAACAAATTCAAGAGTTATGACACTTTAACTGCGACTGAAATCTTTGTTGACTCCGATGATGGCCACCAGAATTTGTTTGTTCCTATCGTTGAATGCGATGTTTTAATGCGAGCACAATACTCGGCTCGAATGCGAACGATACTTATCTAATCTAATAATCTTTTGTGTTCGGCGCGCCTTAAGTACCTGACAATTGGATCTGCAGCTCCCCCTGGCCCAATTCGTTAATTCCTCTGCAAGTGTATATCCCGAAGTCGCTCTTCTGGACGTTCCTTATCAGGAGCGTGTACTTGTCGCCCTCGACCAGAGTCACGACCCGGTTGTCCAGCGGCACGGGGATGTCGCCCTTGGTCCAGGTGACCGTCGCCTGGGGATCCGCCGAGATCCTGCATTCCAGCTGGACCCGCAGGCCGGGCGCCGTGTGGATCCACGAGCGGGACGTCATCAGCTCCGGGGGATCTGCAATTCGAGGAATCGAGGCCTTATCAGAACATGCTTGGCGGTTTCACATGGAAATCTTTTTTTAGATCATCTTAATGTAAAATCATCAATGTCGCAATCTTATTTTCCAATAAGAACTCTGAAAATAAATTACGCTAACCCAGAACGGTTTTACATTTCCAGCAAGAAAATTCCCGGGAAATTGGCAAAAAAATTGTTGGAAAATGTTCAAGAACCAGTTATCTCTTGTTAAGAAAAATGGCGAGAATCTGTTCAAGGGATGAAAAGTTGGAAACTTTGCGCAGTTTTTCCAGAGAAGGATACTCGAAAACGTTGGGTCCGATTTCGAAAATTTTTCCTCCAAAAATATTATTCTTCGATCTTCAGCATGTCTGCATCTAAAATGAGTATTTCGTGGGGCTCACCGCATGTCGTAGTTTGCACTGCAGTTTTTTCAAATTCACGGAATGTGCAACTTTTATTTCGAGGAAATTACCGTCGGAAAACCGTAACCGTGTCAATTTTGAAAATGGGTCTACACGATGCTCAATTCAATCTACTTTCCAGAGCAGGAATGGATTTTTGAGTGGAGTCCTGCATCAAAAGCGAGCCGTTCTGGCCAAAACACGGGTGAGAGGCCCTCTCGGGTGCCAACGGGTAGGAGAAATTTCGAAAATTCATAACGCCCGACTGGAAAATGGTGGAAAACTGCAACTGCAGAGTTAATTTGACTCTTTTGTTGTGTTGCTTCCTGCAAAATTTGACCTCACTTTGAAACTATACAACTTTGAAATGCTACAAGCGATTCAATCAATTTTTAGATCGTTCGCTAGCCCAGTCCTTCAGCTATCAGCCTGTATTTTTGAAATACATGACATAGTCCACATAATATTTCTACAGGGTGTTCAATAGACTGGTGCAAAATTACTGAAAGTTTGACATACTCCATCTTGAACAAAAAAATGTTGGACTGTATTTCGACATCATAAGGCAGGCAGGAAGGTAGACCTCATACCTCGAGACAGTCTTCGAATTTTCGGTGTATCTCTTTTATTCACAGGGCGACCTCAAAAAGTCAACTCTTTTGCAATGAAATAATAACTCTTTTCCTCGTTATCCGATTTTCAAAATTTTTGGCTCATTTTGAAACTAAAGCTTCAGGTAAAAAAACCAAAGATTCAAAATCAACTCAAGACAGACATTCAAGATACAGGGTTGCATGAAAAGTGACCTAAACTTGAACTTCTCTCGGAATCTATGTTGAAGAGAATCGAGTGAGAATCAATTTACCTTCTGAAGTATCATTCATTCTGAACACTTCAAGGCGCTTCTTTCTTCTATGGGACTAGAATTGCTGGTTAGCAGGCCACATTCGAACTGTTTACTTTTGAACAAGAAATATCGCCCTTGTGCACCTAAAAATGTTCGTAACCAAAGTGACAAAAGCCTAATAATCACTGACAAACAGTGGTCGACCAATGAGTGATTGTTCCGATTTTTGTATCGTTGGTTACGAGCAGCTTCATGTAGCAAGGCCCCGATTCTCCTCCGAAAACATGCAGTTGTAATTTGGTTCATTTCAATAACAATTCAGGTCTCATGCAAGATGCAAGAAAAGGATACCTCAAAGTATTCAGAATAGATGATTCTTTCGAAGGTGCGAAGGTGAGTTGATCTTCATCCGATTCTCCTCCCAATTCATATTCCAAGAGCAGTTCAGGTTTTGGTCAATTTTTATGCAACCCTGTATTTTCAATGTTTGTCATGAGTTATTGATTTTGCTCCTATGATCCTACTTGGAGCTTTACCTTCAAAATGAGCCTGAAATCTCGAAAATCGGTCAGCGATTAAATTTGTACAACTGTTACACCAAAAAGTTGACTTTTTGAGGTCAATCTGTGAATGGGGTACTTGCCAATGAAACAGATTTGACTGGAAACACTTTTAATCATCAACAAGAGTAATAAATAGTATTTTCTGAAAATTTCCGGAAAATATATCCATTGATTAAAAAGATTTTTTTTTCGATATTTTTTTTCAAAAGGTTGGTAAAAGTCGGGAATCTTTAGTGAAATTTTTCTGTCTGTATTTTTCAAATATTGTTAAGCCACTTTAACTGTTTTTTGAGTTTTCAACCCAACAGTGCTGTTTGTTTAGTTTTTAGTATATTTGTGACGTCACAAATATATTTTTAAAACAGACACTACGGCCGCAATTTTGGGAATTTAGGAAAAAGAAAAAATACGGGTACAATATTTTTGCCCATACTTTCGATTAAGCCAATAAAAAAAATTTGGGCAAGTAGCCCATTATAGAGATGAACCGAAAATTTAAGAGCCGTTCCGAGGTATTAGTTCTACCTTCTTGCCGGTTATGTTGAAATCCAAGAAAAAAATTTTGCTCAAGAGGAAATAGGTACCTACCTATGTCAAACTTTCAGTAATTTTGCACCCGTCTATCGAACACCCTGTAGAAGTATTATGAAGAATATTCAACTTATTTGGAAAACACGGACTAATAGCTGAAGGACTGGGTAGCGAATGGTCTGAAAAACGATTGAATCGCTTGTAGACTAGGATTATTTTCTCAAAAAATCGAATGCAAGAAGCATTTTATGTAACAGTTGGGCAACAAGACTTCTTACGGTATTTGGACCTCGCTGAATACCAAAATCGCTGTTGCCAAGTCAAAATTTTGTCAGAAACCCCCCATCGGGAGAGGGGGGTGAAAAATTGACCATTTAAATAGCATGCGTGGAATCTATCCCTCACTTTGGTTCAAATAGATGTTCAATAGATAGCCCAGGCATTTTAGGTTTTGACCTGGAAAAAAATAACGTAAGTCTGAAAATTGGTGGAACGCTTCCACTTCAACCCCTCAACCACATACTGAAAGTCCTAAAAAATCCTATGTCCGCATCATCGATTTTTGGCGGCAAATAGGTGTAAGTGACATTATTTTAGAAACTATTCATCAAAATACGCGTTGGAGTTTCAATACAGCTGAAAACTTCCGAAAATGATCTTCTCGGTCAGTTGAACAACATATTGAAAGTCCTAAGAAATCCTCTCTCCGCTTCATTGGTTTTTGGCGGCAAAAAGGTTCAAATGACATTATTTTGGAAACTATTTATTAAAATACGAGTTGGAGCTTAGTACAGCTAAAAATTGCTAAAACTGGTCTAGTCTCCTTTGTCAGTTGAACAACATACTAGAAGTCCTCAAAAATCCTATGTCCGTTTCATTGTTTTTTGGCGGCAGAAAGGTATAAGTGACATTTTTTTGTCACTATTTAATAAAATACGAGTTGAAATTTTGATACAGGTGAAAATATTAATTCTCTTCGGTCAGTTGAGCAGTATACTGAAAGTCCTAAGAAATCCTATGTCCGCTTTATTGTTTTTTGGCGGCAGAAAGGTGTAAGTGACATTGTTTTGGAAACTGTTCAATCAAGCGGTCAAGTTTCGATACAGCTGAAAATTGCTGAAAATGGCCTCTTTGATTAGTTGAGCAACATATTGGAAGTCCTAAAAATCTTTTCTCCGCTTCATTAGTTTCTGGCGGCAGAAAGGTATAAGTGAAATTTTCTTCTGTTACTATTTATTAAAATACGGGTTGAAATTTCGATACAGCTAAAACTTGCTGAAAATGATCTTCTTGGTCAGTTGTACAACACACTAAAAATACTAGGAAAATCCCTGTTCGCTTCATTGTTTTTTGGCCGAAAAAAGGTATAAGTGACATTGTTTTGGGAACTATTATTTATTGAAATAGGCGTTGAAGTTCCAATTCATTTGGAAACTGCTGGAACTGGTTTCCTCGATCATGTGAACAACATACTGAAAGTCCCAAAAAATCCTATGTCCGCTTCATCGTCGTTTGGCGGTAAAATGGTATAAGATCATTTCTATTGAAACTATTGTTCAAAATATGTGTTGAAGCTGCAATACAGTTGAAAATTGCTGAAAATAGTCCACTCGGACTAGTACAGTCAACTAACAAAGAAGACCATTTTCAGCAATTTTAAGCTGTACTGAAACTTCAACCCGTATTTCAAAAAAATAGTTCACAATTTAATGTCACTTATACATTTTTGCCGCCAAAAAACATGAAGCGGGCAGGGATTTCTCAGGACTTTTAGTATGTTATTCAACTAACAAAGGATACTATTTTTTAACAACTTTCAGCTGTGCTGAAACTTCAACTTATGTTTCAATAAATAGTTTCCGAAATAATGTCACTTGAACCTTTTTGCTGCCAAAAACCGATGAAGTAGACATAGTATTTTTTAGGACTTTCAATGTTGTTAAGTTGACCGAGAAGACCATTTTTGGCAACTTTCAGCTGCATTGAAACTTGACCGCGTGTTTAATCGAATCGTTTTTAAAACAATATCATTTATACCTTTTTGCCGCTGGAAAAAAGTATGAAGCGGACGTAGGATTTCTTAGGACTTTCAACATATTGTTCAACTGGTCGAGGAGATCATTTTCAGCAATTTTCAGCTGTATTGAAATTTCAACGCGTGATTCAATTACTAGTTTGCAAAGCAATGTCACTTTTACCTTTTTGCCGCTAAAAAACGATGGAGCGGATATAGGATTTTTTAAGGATTTTCAATATGTTGTTCAACTGGCCAAGGAGACCATTTTCAGTAATTTTCAGCTGTATCGAAGCTTTATCGCGTATTCTAATAGATAGTTTCTAAATTATTGTCACTTACACATTTTTGCCGCCAAAAATCGATGAAGCGGACATAGGATTTTTTAGGACTTTCAGTATGTGGTTAAGGGGTTAAAGTTGAAGCGTTCTACCAATTTTCAGACTTACGTAATTTTTTTCCAGGTTTTAGTCAATTTTGATCTAAAATGCCTGGGCTAAGATGCAGTGAGACCACACATCACCTTAATGAGGTGTCATGTGACCATAATTTGAAAGGGGGGGCGCTGACAGGGGGTCATTTTAAGAAATGGGGGGATTTTTTTTTCTGTCAATAGGTATTCGATCAATTTTGACAAGTGTGGTGTCGTTTTTGACTAACTTTGAACTTCTAAGTTCAAGAAAAATGCTAGCTAATCGATATGAATAAGTTAAGTCTGGTATGGTTCCACTGGGAAAAAGACCATTTTTGGGGATTTTTTCTTACTATTTTCAGTTGAGGTTTTTTTCTTGCTCAAGCGATTTGCGATGTTTTTTTTCTTTTATTTTAGTAGAATGATATATCCTGCATTCAAAAATAATGCGTTTGAATCATTGATTGCTATTCCAAGGTTAAAAAATAAAATTGTTGCAAGAGATGTTCTGCGTCAATTTTTCACCATGAAATTTACGCATGCTTGCAGTAAAAATAGTGAAGCGCTTCCATTATAGCTTCATTTTGACTTTACTTCGATCTGGATTATACAGAAATGATCAATCTAACTGCGAGTTTGAAATCCAAAGGGCATGCGACCTTGATTTGATCACTACATAATTTTTACTGTGAGTATGTGTGAATTTTCTAGTAGAAAACCGGCGTAAAACACCATTTGTGATAAATTGATTTTCATACTTTCTCAGAACTAAAGATAAATTCAGTGCATGATTTTTATGTGGAGAGTACGTCACGCTGATAAACTAAACAAAAATTAACATTCCAAGTCTTTTGAGAAAAAAGTTAACTTAAGTTGAAAATGGCAAAAAAGCTTCAAAAAATTCGGGATTTTTCGTTTAAGACCAGCATGAACTTGTTTTCATTCCTAAGTTGGTGTTTTGGTTGTAATGTCTTTCTCCTTATTGGCCCACATTGGCGAAAGGAGTTTTGGCCTTCATTTACTTATGCATGCTCCTGAAAATATCGTGGAAAAAATGCCCCCCCGTAAAACTAAAACTCGTAAAAATTGGTTCAACATCACCTTGTAGCCAATAACAAAAAAGAACTTGCTGGGAATGGTTATTTTTGCCTTTAGATTACTGGATTTGGCCTATTTTACTGCTACCAATCGATTTTCCACTTACTCAATAACTGGCAAATTCAAAAAGGTGGTCATAAAAAATAACAATAATTGTTCGACTTATTTTTGAAAATATTTAGTAGGCGGAGACGATGGCAACATACAACATTGCATTTTTGACGACGCTCTTTATGTGGATATCAAATTTCATCCTAATATCTCGAGAAATCACTGAGTTACTGAAAAAATTTAATTTTCGATGATTTTCACGACTCCCAACTCCTTTGATTTATGAATTTGAGTTTTTGAATTTTTGATCACCCTGTATACGGCTCTTGCATCGATCGCAATCATGGCAACACATCTCAAAATCAAGGCAATGTTCGATAAAATAATTTTGCCAAGTGGCATTATGTCACCAAAATTAACAAGATTGGAACGACTAACGACCGGACTATGGGCTACAATTAATACAGCGCGCACTTTCCTTATTTTCAAAAAATCATCACGCCTGAACCAAAGCCCTTATAGCCCAGTCAATGAAAGCATAATTTAGGAGAATAGCGAAAATAAATAGTGTAGTTCTGAAAATTGGTAAAGATGTTCTCAAAAGCTTGCTGATTACTGTGTACAAAGTTCCCATCGATAGAGGGGTGTGGAATCGCCGCCATCTTGGATTATTGGTACATTTGAAGTATTTTTTGCAATTATCTCGATAAAAGGCAATCCCATAAAAAAATTGCTCGGTTCAAATGGAAGGCCATCAAATTGCCTGCAAAAAAGTTGCCTACCACTTTCACGTATCTGTCATAACTTTGGAGAAATTGGCCTGTGAGCGTCAGGTGCAAGTCGTGGATATATTTCATTTTTCAAGGTGTTTTTGGAAAATCACGAAAAACCACGATGCAGTGCTGTTTGGTTAATCTTCGTTAATGAATAATGAAATGAAAAAAAAATTCTTTGCCCTCACTTCAAAAAATATGCGGTGGTCAAAGGAAAAAAATTGAACCTCTAATATTTCGGTTATGTAAAAAAAATTTGAAGACATTTTTGGGAGGAATTATGAGTGATCCATTTATGATACAAGGTGCAGAAGACAGACCAATCATTGTACAGGGTGAGTCTGTACCCCGGATTTTGTCAGACCTCGCGTAAATCTGCAAAACCGCATCTAAACATCTGAAAATAATCGTAACTGTAATGTATCAAGTTTCGCGCTTTAATTAAAGGGCATGCGTCAGCGCCCCACTTTTACGCCGACAGGCTTCGTAGCCTGGAGCACGCTCACACTCCACTCCGCCCGCAGCATCGGCAGCAAGCGTACGGTTAGTCATATACATCATGTCCATTCGATGAATAAACCTAGCCCATATCAACCAAATTGTACGAGTGCTTAATTCACCGATCCTCACACCACCCCACACCAAAGACGCTTTACAAGATTCTTCACATGGCGACGAGGACAACGGAACGCGGAAGGGCGTAAGAAAAACGCGGAAGGGCGTAAGAAGTAAGAAAAACGCGGAAGGGCGTAAGAAGAAAGAAAGGTGCGGTGAGTGGCGTAGCAAAGTTCAGCGGGACGGAGGCACGAGAACTCTGAAGTCTGAGAAGGATGGCCGGCATGGTGGATGGAAGCATGTTGGGTACGTTCCGGGCGCAAGACGATTTCATCATCTTCGCAGCGAGATTCAAGCATTTTTGTACGGCAAGTGGAATCACGGATGAAGAAAAAAAATAGCGCAGCTATTGAGTCGCTTATCGGAGGACGTTTTCAAGACGGTAAAAAACTTATCTTATCCGACAGTACCAGAAGATAAAACGTTGCAAGAACTAATCGAAACGCTGAAACAACATTATTCACCACAAGTAAATGTATACCGTGAACGAATCGAATTTTATCGAGCTGTTCAGACCACGAGCGAATCATCATCGGAATGGTATGCAAGACTGAAAGGATTAGCGGTGAACTGCGAGTTCACGAACCTGGTTGCCATACTCAAGGACAGATTCATCTCGGGCATGAAGCAAGGAAGGGTGTTGGACAGATTAGTCGAAGAGGATGTTGCCAAACCCATAACCGACCTGCTCAAGATTGCGAAAAGTAAGGAAACAACGGAAGAAAATTCGTATTCAAGCATTCAAGCAATAAAGTCGAAGGGCAGCAATGGAACATCAGACTACAATAGAAGACCTATGCAGACGCAGCAGTCGCAACAGCACCAAGTTCGACATTCGCAGAGGGCAGTAATCGGTCCCACATATGGAAGTCAAAGGCAGCGGCGAGACTCCTGCAAGTGTTGCGGCAGGAATCACAAGGGCCAATGCAGATACGCTGCATTCACATGTGGTGGATGTGGACAGGTGGGCCATCTGCGAAGAGTCTGTCGAGCGTTAGGGCACACCCAAATCAATGCTCTCAACCCGATGATTGTTGACGACCTAGAGGAGCCAGAAAGTTCGGAAGAAAATGTGGAACATCAGGTGACAGAACTTCCACTATATACAGTTAGTTTAAATAGCCGTAATCCTATAACGATTGACGTTGCAGTAAACGATCAACAGTGTAAATTCGAATTAGATACAGGCTCAGCCGTTTCCACTTTGAGCGAAAAATTGTATAGCAGTAAGTTCAAAATGTGTGTATTGCAGCCTACTAAAGTAATCTTCAAAGGGTACACAGGTGAAGAAATGATTCCAAATGGTTATGTAGATGTTTCGGTTTGTTTTGAAAATAAGCGTAAAAATTTGAAAATGTATGTCATACCCAAAGCAGATGTATGTCTGCTAGGTAGAGATTTTATAGCAGATTTTGATTTGTGTTTTTCTTCAGGTATAAACAAGATAACTTCCCAAGAAGTCAAGGCGATGTTGGTGGCCGAGCTTCCGGACGTCTGCACCGAGCGTCTCGGGTGTTTCAAGCATGCCGAAATCTCGTTGAAGCTGAAAACCGACGCCATACCGAAATGCCAAAGACCTAGACCAGTACCTTTGGCGTTGAAAGCGAAAGTCGAGTACGAACTCGAAAGATTGCAACAAATGGGTATTATTGTACCAACGGTAACTGCCGAATGGGCGTCTCCGATCGTTCCTGTGTTGAGAAAAAACGGTACGGTGAGAATTTGCGGCAGCTACGTATGTTTGAACAAAAGTCTTGCGGACATTTTCTATCCTTTACCCTTGATCCAGCAAATTTATGCCAGCTTAGCAGGCAGCTGTAGGTTCTCTAAGATAGACTTGTCAGATGCATATCTGCAATTTCAACTCGATGCAGATTCTAGAAAGTTAGTCACAATTTCGACACACAAAGGACTTTTTAATGTAGTTAGAATGCCGTTCGGTGTAAAATGTTCTAGTTTTTATTTTCAAAAACATATCGATAATTTGTTATTGGGACAGGATAATGTTTTTACATTCCAAGACGATATTCTTATAGGGCATAGAGAAGGCGAAGATCACGTAGAAAGCATTAGAAAGGTGTTACGCATTTTAGGCGAAGCAGGATTAACTGTGAACGTTGCCAAGTGTCAGTTTTTACAGGACAAGGTGTCTTATTTGGGTTGTGATTTGACTAAGCACGGTTTATCGAAAAACAATGATAAAGTGAAGGCTATTGTAAATTGTCCGAATCCAACTAATGTGAGCGAGTTAAGATCTTTTATCGGCGCGGTCAATTACTATTCTAAATTTGTCGACAACATGGCGGATAGAATTTCTCCTTTGTATCAATTGCTAAAGAAAGACGTAAAGTTTGTATGGTCCAAAGATTGCGAGAAAGCGTTTCATGACGTAAAGAATCTCATAGCTTCAGACACAGTGTTGACGTATTTCAATCCTAAATTGCCAATAATCGTCACATGCGACGCTAGTGATAAGGGAATCGGTGCGACACTATCTCACATAATGCCGGATAAGTCAGAACGTATTGTAATTTACATATCCAGAACATATTCAAAATTTGAACAAAACTACAGTGCGGTACACAAAGAGAGTTTGGCGTGTTATTTCGCGATCCGAAAACTTCAAGAATATTTGTACGGGCACAAATTTGTACTCAAAACCGACCAAAAAGCTTTGATATCTTTATTCGGGAAAAACCGCGAAATCAGTCAGACTTACGCAAATCGAATAAAAAGGTACGCTTTGTATTTATCAAATTTCGACTTTACAATCCAGCACATACCCGGGAAGGACAATGTCATCGCGGATTTTTTGAGTAGACATCCAATTGCTTTAAATGAGGACAGCGACCTGGAGGAGATTTCGTTTGAGAAAATTTATTTTTCTAATATGCATTTGCCGATTAGTAAAGGTCAATTAAGAGCAGAAACCCAAAAAGACGATATTTTGTGCCAGGTAATCAAATACACTCAGTCGGCATGGCCTTTCACTGTGGACGATAGACTAAAACCATTTTTTAATCGAAGACTGGACTTGGAAGTGAGCGACGGTTGTCTATTTTACGGCGAACGCGTGGTAGTTCCGGCAAACATGCAAAGAGATGTGTTGACGGAACTGCACAGTGCACACGACGGAATTGTGCGTATGAAATCGGTCGCCAGATCATATGTATGGTTTCCAGGCATTGATGGGCGAATCGAGGAATTATGCAAATCGTGTCCATCATGTTTGAGATTTAGAAGCGAACCACCCAAGTCAGTAGCAAAATGGCCAGAAGCTGATGTACCATTCCATACGGTACACGTGGATTTTTTCACGTTGAATCAATTACAGTTTTTCATCATCGTCGATGCTTATACGAAGTGGCCTGAAGTGTATATAATGAAAAGTATTACCAGCGAAAAAACTATAGCCAATCTTAGGGATTGTTTCGCGAGATTCGGATTACCTTATTGCATTGTAAGCGATAATGCTCCTAATTTTGTCAGTGAGGAGATGGAGGTATTTCTTTTTAACAACGGTGTTAAACACTTGACCATAGCACCATATAATGCACAGAGTAACGGACTAGCTGAGAACATGGTTAAGATTGTGAAATCCAAACTTAAAATGACTTTAGCAGATCCTAAGAACCAAAATGTCCACATTTCCATCCTATTAGCAAGACTGTTGTTGGCATACCGGTGCACACCGCATTCAACCACTAACAAGACACCAGCCGAACTCATGTTCAATCGTAAATTGAAGATGAGACTGGGGTGGCTAAGCAAGAATGTCAAATTAGACTCGACGGAAAAGAGTTCACACAAACTACGGCAGTTTGATGTGGGGGATCTTGTCACAGTCAGGGACTACCGAATTGTCAATCGGAAGTCATGGGTGAACGCAATCATCACCGAGAGATTGGGCAAAATCATGTTCAAATGTGAACTCGACACGGGGGAGATATGGAGGCGTCACGCGAATCAAATCAGAACACGAGTCGCGAGAACGCACGAGATCGACCCAAAGGTGCAGGTTATTCCAAAACGCAGTCACACAAAGAAAACGGGATTCATTGCTAAAAGCGCATCTGAGGTGGTGGCGTCGGCGGAACGCAACGACGATCACGATCAGAGGACCGCACCGGAACCGCGCGGCGAACAGGACCCGGTGGGCGCGTCCGGGAGCTCGGACGGCGGCATCGTTGAGGCTCCGATTCCTCCATTGCCTGAGCCATCAGCTCCAGCACGTCCTGTGCGAAAGAAAGTGCTTCCTGCTAGACTTAGAGATTGAACTTGTGTTCAGAATAGTAACAAGAAAGTTTGTTAACTTTTGTTTTAGAATAAATTATAATGACAGGAAGGTTTGTAAACTTTCGTTATGTGTATAAAATGTAAATATGTTTTTGACTGTGTGTAATGTTAATATTTCATGTAGCTATTGAATGTAAAATTGCGAAAATTACTGTAAAGATGGAGTGTCAATTTCAAAAATATTGTTTTCAAATTGGAGAGAGGAATGTGTAATGTATCAAGTTTCGCGCTTTAATTAAAGGGCATGCGTCAGCGCCCCACTTTTACGCCGACAGGCTTCGTAGCCTGGAGCACGCTCACACTCCACTCCGCCCGCAGCATCGGCAGCAAGCGTACGGTTAGTCATATACATCATGTCCATTCGATGAATAAACCTAGCCCATATCAACCAAATTGTACGAGTGCTTAATTCACCGATCCTCACACCACCCCACACCAAAGACGCTTTACAAGATTCTTCAGTAACCAACACTACCAAAATCAGAACAATGAGTGACAGACAAACCAGTTTAGGTTACCCATTGTTCTAATCCTCGTAGTGTTGGTTACGGACATTTTCAGGTGTTGAGATGCGTTTTGCAGGTTTATGCGCGGTCTGAAAAAATCCGGGGTACAGGCTCACCATGTACAATGATTGGTCTGTCTTTTGCATCCTGTAGCATAAAAAAATCACCCATCATATCCCTCAAACCTTTTTTCAGTTTTTTTTTTAAATAACTGAAGTAAGAGAGGTTAATTTTTTTTTCCTTTGACCTTCCCATATCTTTTGAAATGAAGAGCAAAAAATTTGTTTTTATTTTATTATTCATTAAAGAAGATCAACTAAACAGCATTGCATTGTAGTTTCGCGTGATTCTCCAAAAACACTGTGAGAAATGGAATATCTCCTCCACGACTCACACCTGACGCTCACAGGCCAATTTCTCCGGAATTATGACAGATGCGTAAAAGTGATACACATCTTTTTTGCGCACAATTCTATTACCTTTCATTTGATTTGAGCTGTTTCTTGATGAGATCGCTATTTATCGAGATAATTGCAAAAAACAGTTGAAGTGCACCAATAATCCAAGTTGGCGGCCATTTCACACCACCTATCGATGGAGACTTTCTACACAGTAATCAGCAAGGCTTCGATAAAGGTTAAGCCTAAGCGATAAGGCTTCGAAAACATCTCTACCAATTTTCAGAACTACACTATTTATTTTTGGTATTTTTTCTTTATTGACTGGGCTATTATTGCAATGCTATTTTGCCAAAAACTTCTTCAAAGCTTCCTCTACACAGGGGCGGACTTGGGTTTCGTGGCGCCCTAGGCATGACTGAATTGGCCGCGCCATCCCCTCAAAGAAGTGTGTTTTAGAGAACTTGTTTGTGTTTATATTTTTAGAGCACTAACTGCTGGTAATGATAATAAGTGGTTTTCTATCAATAGTTGACACCGAGGTTGACACTAATTACCAAAAATTGAACAGAAAAAAATTGTGCGAACGCGATTTTCGTGGAATTGAAATAAAACCACAAATTTTTTTCAAAAAGACGATGTCGATGCCGCCCCTTTGGATTTGCCGCCCTAGGCACGTGCCTACTTTGCCTATTGCCAAATCCGCCTCTGTCTCTACATACAGGGTGGTGAAAATTTCGATGCTCACCATTGGTATCTTGGAAACGGTAAGAGATACGAGGTCGGTTAAATTAGAAAAAAGTTGCGCATTTTTGTGGCGATTGAGAATCTGGAAAGAAACTTTGAATGTTTTGATTGGTTCACGATTTATCACAAAAAAACTAAAAATTTTGATTTCAGAAATTGTTTTTTATTTCTCCAACCATTGGAGCTATTTCAATCAAACTTGGTAGTTTTATGTTTTTGATCACTCCGAGTCGATCTACGTTGACAGAAATTTTCCAGGCCTTCTAGATGTCAAATTATGACAGTCAACTTTTGTTTTTCTTATGGCCGCCATATTGGATTTTTGCACAAATAGATAGAGAAAAAAATTAGCTTTCCGAATTAGTAACCAACATGTTCTTTTTATGACATTTTAAGCGTCAAATTTTAAAATTTTCGTAAATTATTGACAAAATCGGGAATGCTTTGAAAAACAGTCGGGAATGCAGTATGCAGTTGAAATATTATCAATAGCAACAACAAAAAAGTGACAGATGGTGTTCAATTGACGTATCTAACTTCTTAATGGTGTTTTGTGCTTGTTTGTACCGGTAGTTCATAAATTGCATGGGTCAAGGGTGTCGGTGAGTTCAAAAACGTCTGTCGGAACTAGCATATCGTTCTTGTTAAAGTTTGACAAATTCATTAGAAACGGAGTAAGGATTACCCTAGTTTCGACAGACGTTTTTGAATTCACAGACACCCTTGACCCATTTAATTTATGAGCTCTCGGTACAAACAAGCACAAAACACGATTGAGAAGTTACGGCTCGATACCAAGTTGGGGCTGAGACCGCCGTGAGTGCCGTTTCCATAGCAACGGCGGATACCAACCAATCAGACCGCGCTGTATTTGGCGAGTTACGCCGTCCCAAACTTCGCGCCTGCAACTTGGTATCGAGCCCTTAGATACGTCAATTGAACACAATCTGTCTTTTTTCTGTTGTTGCTATTGATAATATTTCAATTATTTTTCAAAGCATTCCCGATTTTGTCAATATTTACGAAAATTTCAAAATTTGACGCTAAAAATGTCATAAAAAGAACATGTTGGTTACTAATTCGGAAAGCTAATTTTTTTCTCCATTCATTAGTGCAAAAATCCAATATGGCGGCCATAAGAAAAACAAAAGTTGACTATCATAATTTGACATCTAGAAGTCCTGGAAAATTTCTGCCAGCGTTGATCGACTCGGAGTAATCAAAAACATAAAACTACCAAGTTTGATTGGAATAGCTTGAATGGTTGGAAAGATAAAAAATAATTTCTGAAATCAAAATTTCTAGTTTTTTCGTGATAAATCGTGAACCAATCAAAATATTTGAAGTTTCTTTTTAGATTCTTAATCGCCACAAAAATGCGCAACTTTTTTCTAATTTAACCGACCTCGTATCTCTTACCGTTTCCAAGATACCAATGGTGAGCATCGAAATTTTCACCACCCTGTATAAACTGCTGGACAACGAAGTTCTCGGTATCGAAAAAATGGTCCGACTTTGGAGGTCAATATCTCTCGATTGCCGATAGCTATTTCCATCTTGTTTGTTGCGTTGACTAGCTTGATCTTTCCGTAACCAATCCTATAATAGTGAATGTTGAGAAATCTCATGTAAATTTTCTACCGGGTCATACGTAAAATGGTGCAAAATTGCAACGACTTCATCGTACCCCCATTTTTCAAAAATAAATTTTTTTAATTTTCTAATACAAAAATTATGAAGTGTGGTGTCTTATCTCGAAACGGTTATTTTGAACTATTCACATAGCTCACCATATGTCAAAGTTTTTGTGTTGCTTTTACACCTCTTTTGAACTTGATGATCTGCCAAGGGGATGGTCGGGAATGAATAACAAAAAGTGGCACGGGGGGGGGGGGGCTTTCAGTGATCATCGGGTGAGGCAACAGTGAAAGAATTTTCACTTTATCTATCACGGTCTTCGAGATATGACCTGTTGAAGTGAAAGAACGAAGGTTATCTAAATGTCCCAAAAAAGTAAAAAATGGGGCCCTGGGGGCCCAACGGTCCAAATTTCGAGGTGGCAACAATAATTTTCGTATTCAGCGAGGTCCAAATACCCTAGAAAGCCTTGTTGCCCAACTGTTACATGAAATGCTTCTTGCATCGTTAGGAGAGGGATTTATAAAATTTGGTCCTAGTCTATTGTAGCGTTCCAAAGCTGTCTTGGTTCAAACTCAGGTCAAGTTTTGCAGAGTGACACTTATTTTGTTGAGTACTTCGGTTCAGAAAAGTAAAAGGTACTCACAAATGATGTTCAAGTCGATCTGGGCTTTGGCCGGTTCGCCCACGCCGTTGGCGGCCGTGCACTCGTAGATGCCGGCCATGTGCCTGTCGGAAGCGGTGAACTTGAGCAGCTCCCTGGGGTTGATCAGCGGCAGCTCCTCGCCGTTCGCCGACCAGGTGATGATCGGATACGGCACGCCGCTGCCCTTGCACGACATCCGCACCTCTTCGCCCAGTTTCACCTGGAGGAAGCCCTGCGGCGGAAACGGCTCCACCGAAGGCGGGTGCAGCACTTCGATGGCGTGCCGCTGGCGCACCGGAGACCAGGGGTCCGTCCTCAGGATCTCGCACACGTACACTCCCGTGTCCTTGGGCTTCACCTGGAATATCTCCAGGGAGCCGTTGGTCCAGATCATCTGTCCCTCCGGCAGGATCAGCGTTTCGTTCGAGTTGTCCACGATCAGTTCGTCGTCTTTGTACCACCTGATCGCCGTTATGAACACGCCATCTGGAATTGATATATACAGGATACAGGGCGATTCAAAACTATATCTGGCTCTAATACGTTGTGAGTGAGTCATCAGGGAGTCTAAAGCCAGTCCAGACTAAGTTCAAAATTTTGAAATAAATTCTAGGTAAAACTAGGATAAACTCCGAATTTCTAACTTTGAATCGGATTGTCCAAGATTAGGTAAAAAAATAGGAGTTTCAATTATCATAGGTGGTAGTCCAGTCAAATTAAGCAAAAATCGAGTCAAACCGGAAATAAATTCGGAAGTTGACGAAATTTGATGGATCGATGCAGAATTTAACATAGAATAACATACTGGAATTCCTTGGAATTCCAAGGCTTGGATTCTTTATTAGGACCACTAAAAGAGCGCCATCCTTGAAAATTTTCGATTTTTACTGAGTAACTTGTGAACATTTAGAACACAACTACCAGCGACGCAAATGTAGCCTGTTAAATTCCCAAGAGATCAGTACTAAATTCATTACTTTGTGGTCAATAGTCTCCGAGATACAGCGGCTGCAAAGACGCAGTGAAAATGACTCAAAATTTATTTCCGGATTTAACTTAACAATTTGCATACTTTCAGTTCAGGGGCTGTATCGTGGACAGCAATGGGCGGATCTCAATGTGTTTTACATGTCTGGAAAGCCAATTCAATATTCGGTATCACATTTCTGTCTAGAAGTCGCTAACTTAAGATGGTACTTTTCCTTGACCTTTGAAATAGATGCTTGATGTCCCAAATAATCCCCAAAAATCAATTTTTTCCCAACCATGCCATTTGCTTCATTTTGCAAGTAGGACAAAACCATCCAGGTAATATGTGGAGAACTGAATACCAAAAAAACAACATGTTTCGGAATCTTGTTCCTAGTGATGGTTCCTGAGTTATATGGCTTGAAAGATTAAAACGACCTATTTAGAAAAAAAAGGCAGTCCAGACACTAACTGCTGATTACTGTGAGGACCTTGCATTTGAGGTGTAAGATGCTACTTGGCAGACGTGGAAAATACATAAGTATATTCATTACGTCTGCTAAGTGGCATTTTGTATCATCAGATGCAAGGGCTGTACAGTATTCAGCAGTTGGTGCAGTGGTCGAAATGTACCGGAACAGACCGGAACAGCGTTCCGGTTCGTGAAATATTTTCAAAAACCGTTCCGTCTCGTGGAATTTTGTCAAAAGTCGTTCCGTTTTGTGAAAAATGTGCCGATAAGACTTTCAGACTTGTCTTCCAATCTAACTTTGTCGTTTGTTGAATTATTTTGATTTCATTGTCTGTCATCACATTTATTCTTTCAAGAAATTATAATCATACATTATTATTGTAGGTCCGAGATATGATGTAGGTATCAATCCACAAAAAAATTCAGTGAAAGCACTTTTTGAGCTGTTCGTGGACTCAACGTAGAGTGATATAATGACCGCAACCCATTTTTCTTGAACTCCAGCAAAATATTTGTTGGAGGAAACCAGGCCCAATCCTATAACTGAATTCGGGTACATCGTAAAATGGGATATAATTGTTTACTCATTAGTACCTATCCTGGAACACATTAGAATTGTCTTAAAAAACTGCTTGAACTTTATAATGGAACAGAAATGGGAAAGTCTCGGGTGTCCGGATCACCCATCTTTTTTCCAAATAGGTCGTTTTAGTCTTTCAACCCATATAACTCAGGAACCATCACTAGGAAAAAGATTCCAAAACATGTTGTTTTTTGGTATTCAATTCTTCATATATTACCTGGATGGTTTTGCCCTGAGTGAATGGCATGGCATATAAAACTCGATTTTTGGGGGTTCTTCGGGACATCAAGTAGCGATTTTAAAGGTCGAGGAAAAGTACCATTTTAAAGTTGGCGACTTTTGGATGAAAGTGTGATACCGAATGTTGAATTGGCGTTACAAACATGTAAAAGACATCGGAATCCGCACTTTTTTTTTCCCACGTTACAGTCCCTGAACTGACACTATGCAAATTGTTACGTGAAATCCTGAAAAATTTTCTTGAGTAATTTTCACTGCGTTTTTGCAGACGCTGTATCTCAAAGACTATTGACCACAAAGTAATGAGTTTAGTACTGATCTTTTGGGAATTTAACGGGCTACATTTGCTGCTATGGTTCTTGTCTCTCAAAGTGAAAGTTTACAAGTTATTCAGAAAAAATTGAAAATTTTCAAGGATGGCGCTTTTTTATAGGTCCTAGAAAAAAGCCAAGCCTTGGATTTTTCGGGAATTTCAGTATGTTGTTCTACGTTAAATTCTGCATCGATTCACCAAATTTCGTCAACTTCCGAATTTATTTCCGGTTAAAACCTATTTAAACTGGGCTATAGCCCAGGTGCCTGGAAGCCTATAAATCAGCTCAATAAGGAAATCATTTTTCATAAGTAGGCTGGAAACTAGCTTAAAACAATCTGTGTAGTTTAGGTTTTAACATACCAATTTTCCCCCTTTCGGAAATGTCGGCGACTCGGCGTCATGTCGCTATCATCAACAAGAAGTGCACCAGCGTGGTTTTTGCCGAATATCTTAGTTTGGGTCATCTGACAGCAAAAGATGCGAGGAGTCGTTTTGGAGCCAATGAAATTCTTCACAGTTTGATTCTCAACTATACATTTTGCGACCTATGGTCTTTGAGATAGAGCTTCTAGAAGCGACAGTCATTGTCGTGAAAGCTCCATGGCCACTTGACTCGAAAAACTAAAATTTCGATGTGACAAAATTTCAAAATGATATTTCTCGAGAATCCTTTAGACTATAAATACGGTAATGGTCTTAAACTCTTCCTCTTGCTAACCGTAGATCACGAATATTGACAAAAACATAACATTGTACATACGGGGTGTTTCCAAAATGGTGATACAAACTTCCAGGGGAAATTCCCCATCAAAAAGCAGGAAAAAATATAACTTCGACGTCCTAAAATGCTCAGTTGAAAAGATACAGGGTGTTCAAGTTGAATTTTAAAAATCGATATTTTGACTAAGCTTTTGAACCGTTGAACCGATTTATGTAGTTCAAATTTGAACCAAAGTTTACCAAAATAAACTGCTCAACAAATGGAATGACGGTATCAAAAATTTTGCTTTTTTTCAAAATGACGTAGTTTTGGATTGACACAACCGATTTTGAATTTGTTTTCACAGTTTTTTAGATCCATTTTTCATATCATTGACGAGATTTTGTTTTTAATTTCACACTTTAGCACAATTTTTAGTGTTAATTTAGCAAACTAGCACAATTTTGCAATGTTTTACATTCCACCCTGTGAAAAAAGTAATTGGAATTAAAAACCTAATCTCGTCCATGGGATGGATCTAAAAAACTGTGAAAACCAAGGAGGTTAGAATATAAGGAGGGAACGTAAACCAGCTTGTAGGCGAGGAAATTTGATGCGGAACGGGGTGAGGGGAAATCATGTATTTGAGTATGCAACCCGTAAGTTATGAACCACCCGAAGACACACGAATCACAGAGGTCTATCCCACAGAATTATACAGCAAAGTGACAGCATATCATTCGTTTTTGTGGTTAAATTTTTTCATTTGTCAGTTTCGCTCTTCAATATGGCATTTTCAATCGCTTTTGAGGTTTTTGAATGTGAAAACCGCAGCGATCGCCGTTCAGAGACAGTTTTTCCAAGCAGAAGACAATCCAAACTAGAAAACACTGTTGCACAAGTAAGTGAACCTGGAACAATAAATTTTGAAGTTACGAATATGCCCAATTCAAGATTTGCAGCTCCAAATGATTTGATTCTATCCTCTACGACGTGTGCCCTTGTCCAGTGCCGAATTGAAAAGGACATAACCGCCTTGCAAACTCATGGAAGACCAAACAAATGAAAAGCTCGAGCAAGCCAAAGTATGCCTCCTGCACTGCCCAGTGCACAGCTGCTGTGTACCTACCTATTTAACCTAGTACAGTTACCAATATTGTGCGTACGGACCTACGTGTGTGTTGTACTAGTGTGCACCTACACTGGATAATTCATACTTATAAAATGGAAGCAAGTCAATTAGGTAATTGAGAGTCAAAAATGCCACAAAATTTTGATAATATTGGTTTTATCTTTCCAAATTCAAGGATGCCTATTTTTGGATTTCACATGCACGATCGAAGAGAAGATACTGCCTTTTACTCAAGAAGAAAGTGAATAAAGAAAAAAGTCACTTGAAGTATGACCGCCTCGACCCAGTCAACCTTCAAGTTCTTTTGTGCATAGGTGATGATTTGATGAAATGGATATGATGTGAGGCTTAGCTTTAGGAGGCCTAGATCTTAGTTTAGAGCACCATGATGAAAGGCATTAAAAAACCACAGAATAATGATGAATCAGAAGAACGATACTGCTTGGCCCAAGAATTATTATTGAAACTTGAGTAAATCTCTTTGAAAATTTACAATTGAAAATAACTTTTCCATATTCAAGATCTCTGAACCTCACCAGAACATTCCATAATCAATAAGGAAGGATCGAGCACTACTGGTGGTCTCTGAAGAAGTAATGGAAAGATGGAGTGAATATTTCCAAGAGTTACTGAGTGCACAACCAAGGTAGACTGATGAAGACGACATTAACAAAGAAAATACGATCGAAGACAGAAATGAAGGGACGCTAACAGAAGACCTGAAAGAACAAAAGCATTCCTGAAACTGAAAAACGGCAAAGCTCCTGGACATGATAAATTTACATCAGAGATAATAAATAGCTTTGGGAGAAGAGGGAAAAAGATTGCTGCTGGAAATCTACAATATAAAGCATAGAAAAGAAAAGGGGGTTCTTAACGAGTGTGCAAACCATAAATGCATCACCTTGCTGAACATGCCAATGCAAATATACAACTACTGGGAAAGAAACTGAAAAAGACAATAGAGCCAACGTTGCTGAACACTCAGAGTGGACTCCGATAAAAAGGTAGCGTGCAAAGCCTCATCTTCACAATGCATCAAAAAATTCAGAGAGCAACGAGGAGTGAAAAAGAAACTAACTAGTGCTATAAAAAGTCTGTACAAGAATACCACCAGTAATATGTACTACTAAGACACTAATGAATAAAAAAGAAGTAACAAAGAAGACCAAGCTGAAAGTACCTATAATACGATTTTCAGATCAATACTGACTGATGACTCACAGGTGAGACATGGAGGTCTTATCTAAGAGAATGCAGAAGGAGCGTGAAGCAACGGGGATGAAGTATGCGTCTGCGGAGTAAAAAAAATAGTGAGGAGACACAATTCGTAACCCCGAGTAAGAAAAGAGCTAAGATGAGGCCTGCAACAAAATTTGTAGATAAGAGACAACTGAGTTGCTGAGGACGCCTAGAGAGCATGAACGAGGATAGACCAGTAGAACGATAAGCGAGAATGACAGGAATAAGAAATCAAGAAAGACAAAAAGAAGCATAGGACGCAACAGTAAGATAAATAACAGAAAATTGACTGAGCTGAAATAAAGGAAGAACGCTCGCTGAAGACAAGAGACGATGAGAAGTTCATACATCAAGAAAAATTTGATACTCAATGTCGAGAAAGAACTGAGTTTTATTGTTGATATTTTATGAGAATGTTACATTTTTATTTGTATTATTCACACCACTACGCCGCAAAATAAAAGGATGTTGATAAATATAAAACAAAACTCGACTGCCACATCTTGTCATCATCAGTGTTGCACCTCTTCTGTTTTCTTTCAATCTTTGTCATCCATTTCAGCCCCTTATCGTCATCTCCCAACAATTGCCTCAGAGTTCTGCCCTCCTTCAGCGATTCCTGACATGACCTCAAGTGCTCCATCGTCTCACTCCTTTCCACAACATGATATACCCTGGTAGCTTCCAGTAGCTACTCGTCTGTACCCCATCACTACACCCCAACCTTGCAAATCGCTGCTTCCAGCCTTCACGTTTGGATTAAGCGTGCATCTAGGCACTTTGCCTTGTAGGTCTTTGTATTCTTGGTTTGGCATATCTAGAGTCTTGTAGCTTGTTTATCTGCACCTGCTTCTGTTCATCTCTGTTCCTTCTGTTCTGCTTTCCATTTCTGCTACGCTATGCCCTTTTGCTTTTTCTGCTCGAAAAATTTCTTTCTGGGCGGTGACCGCTAGTGGTCTCGGCATCCAAAAGCCATGAAAGCTACTGATTCCGCCATTATGAAAATGAGAAATTGGCAAAGAAAAAACACAAACACAAAAACTGACTGATTCTGTCACTACGCTTTTCGCAGTGACAGATTCATGATTCTGTGGGATGGACCTCTGTGACTCGTGGTCGTGTGCCTTCGTGTGGTTCATAACTTACGGGTTGCATACCCAGAACGTGACGTCACACGGCTTCACTTTTTTGAGCTCATGTTCCCTCCTGCTATAATTATAACCTCCTTGGTGAAAACACATTAAAAATCGGTTGTGTCAATCCGAGTGTCAATCTAAAGTTACGTCATTTTGAAAAAGGGCAAACTTTTCGATACCGTCATTCCAGTTGTTGAGCAGTTTTGATCTCCATCGAACAATAGTAACGTGTTTCAAGAAAAATTTTCAGGGGCCTAGATAAAAGGGGGTGCTACCACTTTCTTCTCTCAATTTTCACCCCCTCCAATTTTTTCTCAAATTATTCATATGTTTTGATTTCGCGTTCAATTTAGTACAAAAAGTTATTCTTGCGAAATTTTGATTGGAGGCTTAGTTTCCGAGATATTTGCAGCTGAATGTTTGAAAGACATGTCGAAAACAACACATTCAAAAGAATAAAAATTTCTGGAAACTTTTTGTTTTTCAGCTGATTTATTGGTTTCTTAATTTAAAATGCCTACTAATGGTGCTATTCTGTAAAAAATAACATTCCATAAACGCTCTGTTATGTAAAAATACGTGTCGGCCATTGGCTGTTGCCTAGGTAATAACAACGTAACAGAGCCTTTATGGAATGTAATTTTTCAGAGAATCGCACCATAAATCTATTCCAGTGGAGAAATCATGATTCTTTTTGAATTTAAATTTTTAAACTCTAGAAAATGGTGTTTTCGACATGTTTTTCAAGCATTGAATTGCAAATATTGTCGGAAATGACAATTTCAACTTATGATTTACCCGGTATGTATCGGTGTAACCGACTTACAGCGCACCCGCTACAATAAATAAGTACATTGCACCTCTTACATCGCAATGAACCGGGAACGCAAAGTACAGTTTTTGCAAAGAGGGCAGAATCACATCTGGCACAGTCAAAGTACACTGTCCACCGACCTCCATGGAAAAATCCAAAGGAGGGGTGAAGAATGAACCGAGGTGATAAAACCTTTGAAGGAAAAGAGGAAGGCCATCTTTTGATCGGGACCGATCGCGTGGTAGTTGTGCGGGACTGCCGGGGGCGAAAAGGTTCATTGCGATGCACGGGGTCGACGTGGTGTACTTCATAATGTAAGGACCTTACTCTAGTCATTTCATCCTTATCCACCGTTTATTTTCAATACCCTTTAATATACATAAGAATATACATAAGAATGGCGCTAGGTTTGTCTGTCGATAACGGGATGGTTGTCATGCTTCAGTGTTCGTGTGTATAGCCGCTGGAAGTCGGGTCGCCCTGGCAACGCATTATTGTGTGCTCCGGCAAATGATGCACTCGCACGCTGCTGGGTGATTTTGGATTTCTCCGTTTGGGATATCTGGCACCTCCAAAACACTTATTTATTTATCGTTCAAAAATCAGCTGCCGTCCCGACGCCAAACGGGAAACAAGCAAGTTACAAACACCGGACAAAAACTATCGTGTTCCCTGTCCATGTCGAAGTACGAAACATAGTTTCAGTCGCCGCCGCCCCCGACAAAAAAACAGCACTACAAAAGTTTTAGCCGCCGCCCGTCATACGCCACCCCCGACAAAAAAACAGAACCACAAAAGTTACAAACACCGGACAAAAACTATCGTGTTTCCTGTCCATTTGACATAGGGGTCGATATCTCAATAAGCACTTGAGATACATATCGAGCCGAGAGTGACCAAAGTTTTGCAAAGTGAAAAGCTGCGAAGTCTTTTGTATGAAGGCTCCTGAAAAGTTCTTACTTTTTGAAGCTGAAACTTTTCGAGGTGGCTACCGCCAAACACTAGTGTTTAATAAACGTCTAAAACGTTTCCCTTCCTGGATTATTCAACTCGATCGTCCAGTATTTGGATTTATCCCTAGATTTATCAGAATGTCCCGAATAAAAGCCAAGAAAAGGTAAGACGACGGTAACCTTTGACATTATCTCGAAAACTAAGCCTACAATGAAAATTTTGCAATTATATATTTTTTCAAATTGAACACGTAGTAAAAAAATATGGACAAAAAAAAATTCAAAAAAATTCAAAGGGGTAAATTATAGGGAAGAGAAAGTGGTAGCACACTCTTTTATCTAGGCCTCTGAATTTTTCTCAAAACAGGTTACTATTGTTCGATAGAGACTTATTTCGGTAAACTTGGTTTCAAATTTGGATAAAATCTGTTGAGCTATTCGAAAGTTATCTCAATAAATCGATTTTGAAAATTCAACTTGAGCACCCTGTAACTTTTGAGGGGAGCATCTTAGGACATCGAAGTTATATTTTTTCTTGGTTCGTTTTTGATGGGGAATCTCCCCTAGAAGTTTGTATCACCATTTTGAAAATACCCTGTATACAGAGTGTACTAAAGGAATCCAATGGAATAAGAGAATTTTTATAAAAAGGGTGATCGAAAATTTTTTTCCTCGATGTAGGCCTCGGTCTCCTTGCTGGCTTCCGCCAGATTTTCAGGAAAAAGGCGATTTGAGGAGAAATTAAATTTATTCGATCACTCGTTATTTCTTCGATGTAGCCTATGCGAGACTCTGAGCACTCATCACGAGGCCAATATCAATATGCATTTGCTGTATACAGGGCCAGACCGAAACCAATTAGCTTGGGGGGGGGGGGTGTAAAAGATCTCACAATGCCGACTATTATTGTGACACTGTGAAATGGTGGGACAGCAAATTATTGGACCGTTCTTTATTGACGGGGATTTGAACTAGTACAAGAAAGATAGATTTCAACCTCGGAAAAAATATGGACGTCTTGAAAATTTGATATTTTGTTCAGAATTGAGTGCTCTACAACATATCCAAAATCGCCAAAAATCGCACCCGGGGGTTTTGAGTTATTGAAGGAGGGGTAAAAATTTGCAGGTAAAAATGGAGGGGATGGAACCTGTCAATCCATTGGATGCGAATACATTATAGTTCGACGTATCATATCCCATTGATACTATTTTGGCACAAAAAGTGTCCATCATTGTTGAAGGGGAGTAGTGGGGGGGCCAAGCTCTGCTAGGTGGTCCATTTTGTCATTTTGGCTATGTAGAACCGATCACGACAAGTTTGGTATCTTTTCCGACTAAATTTAATCTCCTGAAATCATATTCGATGTGTAAATTCGCATGAAAACAAGTTTGAACAAGTCAACTTGAGAAAACTTGTTATTTCTTTGACAATTTTGACGAATTTTTGTTTTACTGTTGGAGGCGTTTATTTTCAGGAAATTTTCAGGGATCATTGAATTGAAGTGTATTCTTCACAAAAATCATCCACTCGATGTATAATTTTGTTTCTCGAGTTTAAAAAATCGATTTGAACTTGAGCCGGCACGGCGCGTCGTCTACTACTGACCAGAACACTACAGCATGCACCTTCAAATAAAAACACCTCGAACTATTGAAGAAATAACAACTCACCTTTGAAAATTGGAGGATTTGTGCAGAACTGAATTCCCTATAACATGAACAAAATCGCCATGAATCGCAATGCAGGATTTTGAGTTATTCGAGGGGGAGGATAACACTTTGACAGGATTCATACTCTATGAACTGTTACCTCTCCACTTAGATAACTCTAAACCCTGCAGTGCGATTCATGGCGATTTTGTTTATGTTATAGGAAATTCAATTCTCCACAGATCCTCCAATTTTCAAAGATAAGTTGTTATTTCTTCAATAGTTTGAGGTGTTTTCATTTAAAGGTGCATGCTGTAGTATTCTGGTCAGTAGATGACGACGCGCCGTGCCGGCTCAAGTTCAAATCGATTTTTTAAGCTTGAGAAACAAAATTATACATCGAGTGGATGATTTATGTGGAGAACACACTTCAATTCAATGGTCCCTGAAAATTTTCCAAAAATGAACACCTCCAACAGTAACAAAAAAATTCGTCAAGATTGTCAAAGAAAAAACAAGTTTTCTCAAGTTAACTTGTTCAAACTTGTTTTCATTCGAATTTACACATCGGATACGAGTTCAGGAGATTGGATTTAGTTGGAAAAGATACCAAACTTGTCGTGATCGGTTCTACATGGCCAGAAAAACAAAATGAACCACCTTGCAGAGCTTCGCCCCCCCACTACTCCCCTTCAACAATGATGGACACTTTTTGTGCCAAAATGATATCAAGGGGATATGATACATCGAACTATAATGTATTCGGATCCAATGGATTGACGGGTTCCATCCCCTCCATTTTTACCTGCAATTTTTTACCCCCCCTCCAATAACTCAAAACCCCCGGGTTCGATTTTTGGCGATTTTGGATATGTTGTAGAGCACTCAATTCTGAACAAAATATCAAATTTTCATGAGGTCCATATTTATTCCGAGGTTTTGCCGATTTTTTCACTATTTTTCCTGTACTAAACGGGAATAGCTATTTAGAGCTTCTACAAAATTTCATTGTTACGGCCATCAGTGTCATTTTTCCTCCAGAAGGACGGATTCAGCCTTGGTTCCAGCATGACGGGGCTTCACCGCACTTTACGCTGGCCGTGCAGGAGTTCCTTGACATTCCAGGCATTCCCACGGAAATGGATCAGTCGAAAAAGGGAAATTGAGTGGCTTTTCAGGTCACCTCACCTGTTTCCATTGGACTTTTTCTTGTGAGGATACTTGAAAGAGCGAGTATACAAGGCGCAGCCCCAAAACTTACAGCTGCTGAAAGATCTTATTTCGAAGAAATGTGGAGAAATATACCTCCGGATTTTCTTTCACATTCTGTAAGGGGCTTCAGGAACGCCTTCGTCGCGATATTGGAGGCAGACAATTTGAACATATGAGATAAATTATTTTCTAGTTTGCATTATATTTGAGAAGAAACTTTTTTCTTTTCCTATTTCAATATTAAATTATTCCTCATTTCAATTTAGTTGCAGAATTTATCTAAGTAATGATAGGAACAAAAAAAATATATGTTACCATGCGGAGAAAAACACGTAAGTAGTTTTTATTGCTGTGAACAAAAATTGAAATTTCGAAAAATGTCAAAAAAATTGCCATCCGTCAAAAAATTATAATGACAGCAAAAAAACTAATGTCACGAACAGATCCGCAGTGGTCAAAATCCAAGTTAAAATCGTTATAAGTATCCCTTGGAGGAGTTTTCTGAAAAAGTGCCAGGTAAAGAAATATTGAGGTGATTCCACTTCACTGGAACACGCTGAATATGTATGGTGTTTTGGTGTTGATGCAAGACTTCAAAAAAACCTTCGAACCTTCAACATCAGTCCAACACTGATGACAATTTGCTGATGGTGTTTTGTTTGATGTCCAAAAAATTACTTTATCCAATCGTATTGAATAATGCACGCGTTATATCACGCGCAAACATGCCTGCATTTTTCAATAAGACTGGATAAAGCATAGTATTCTACTCTCGGGTAATGGCTATTACTCATTCGGATGCTTTACGACACTCGCCAAGGCTCGTGAGCTCGCTCGTGAGTAAGAAGCATTCATTACCCGCTTCTTGAATAATATACTATTATCCACAACAAATAAACCGTGGATTATGAATCATAATCCACGACAAAGATTCACGAAAACGAGCATCTTAAAAACCTGCTTAGCACAATGACTACCTATGTTTCCGCAAATCAGACTTCTGAACTTCAATTCTTGCTTCATGTTAGTTGTTCTACCACAGTAATACAACATAATAAACTCAAACTCATTTGATACCAACAAAGTTTTTTCCCGTTGTGCGTGATAGTTAGGCACTTATTATTTTTTTTTAAATCGATTCACGGACAATATTTCGGTTCATCTCGATTTAGCCGACTGAGCTTGATTTTGCCGAATGGATGTTCGCGACTGGGAGGGGGGGGGGGGGGGGGGTGTTACATTTGCCAAAATGAAATGCTATGAGGAACTTTATCTATAGATGGAAATACAGTCCCTCGTACCGGCCTCAAGTCTTCATAGCTCAAGAAATTCACGAAACTTTACTGTTTATCTTGACTCCCTGATGACTCTTTCACAAACTCCCTTATACAACTCCCCCAAATTCTCACAACGCAAGTACCGCGGAGCTCTTGCCCGCGATATTTGCAACACCCTGTATAATTTATAATTTTTCAAAAACCCAAAAATCAGGTAGGTACTCACCATTAGAAGCGGTGTTCAAGTAGCAGGGTAACAACACGGAATTGTTCTCTTGCGCCTTGACCGTGGTCGGTACACTCAAAAATTCGCTTATTGTTTCGCACTCCACATAAAAACAGGAACTAATCACCGCCAATATGAACACGAATAAATGAGCAGGCTCCATTTCCACCTAGCTCGCTCACCCGCAGAGCCACCAGCACTTGAACTGAAAATCCAACGACCGTTGTTGTTGCTCTCTGCATCAATGAACTGGTGTATAATGCGAGTGTGTGTTGTGTAGTATGTGACAATTACCGCGGGGCAATAGGGCCACAATGGGTCCGGCTCAATTAGCGTGTTCTTGGCTCGCTTTATTAAATTAAATCTGTCGCACAAGAAACGGCCGCCTGATTGACTGATTTACTCTGCAATTATCTGACAATTCCTCAGCTATTATGTACGATGCTCAGAGAGGAGAGGTCGAGGGAGAGGTGTTCGAATTTGGTACAATAACAAACGCCTACTACATCGAAAATTCGATTAAATTCAGTCTGGAATGAAGAGCGTATTGCAAAAATGATTATTGCCAATTTGTCTCGTTGAGCTCTATTTGCAGAGATAAAATAAAACCATGCAGATAATCGGATCGTAAAAGTTGAACTATTATTGTTTATGCTGTCATGAATTTTGTATTTGTATAAACCTATTTGCCGAAAAAAAATCACCTATTGCAAAATTTTATATGATGTTTATGGGCTTCGAAAGTTCAATTTGTTCAGTACAAAAGTGTTAAAATTAATAGACAAGTAGACAAAGTACGACGGGACAAAATAGTGAGCACCTTGCATTTCCGTTGTTCAATAATATGCATCTGCACTATAATAATGAAACACCCTCGCACTTTTATAAGATTGACCTTTACCACCACGCCGGATTAAAAGCAATTAGCGAAAGAATGGTGCCTCCTCTCCAGACAATTAAATGAGCTATAATGTGACAGCAGATGATTAGTGAAAAACGAGTCTATAATGCTTTTTACTTTTTTCTGGAGTCTGACAAGAGTCTGATGATACCGTGCGGTTAAAAACTATCGTAGAGTTGATAGTTCAATACCTACATGCATATTCTTGCGTTACGTACCTATCTTGGAGACTACAACGCGCGAACGAGACACATATCTGCATAATTGGCGGAGGAGCCGTGAATTGTGAGCTTACCAGAATAAATATTCAAGAAAGAAACGTCTAGAAAAGGGAAGCCTGTCCACCTTCAACTTTCAAGGGCCCCCCGGACTCCCTCCGCATCAAGTGCGCCGATGTCTACAATTCTTGAAACTAAGGTTGAGGAACCTCCAATCGAACCCCAAAAGCGCATTGCTTAAGCTCAAAATGCATAGTTAAAACGCTTATACCCTGGACACACTGGAAAGCCTAATGATCATCAACGGATCGTCATTTATTGACTTCCCTTGCTGTCTTGGCGATAGCAAGTGGAAAAACAATGACTTTTTTGGTTAATGATAATTAGGCACGAACGTAATTACGTTTCCTTTGCTGTTTTGGTGACACAAGTTGAATGACGATCGATCGTTAATGATCATTAAGCTTTCTGTAGTCTGTCCAGGGTATGATTCACCGGACTATCTGTCACTAATAAAATTGTATTTGGCGTCGCTTGGTACTATTGTGTGATCAAATTAATTCTTATTTTAGGCAGGCTATGTCCTAGCCAAACGCAGCTTCGCACCCCTGAATTTGACCAGGCCACAGCCTACCTAAAATAAGAATTCATTTGATCACACGATAGATGCTTGAGCCGATTCGCACGGTACTAAACTGCTCAACGAAAAATAAGGATATTAAAAATTGTCGCTCAAGTTTAAATAAAGATAACTGAAGTAAAAATTAACCAATTTCAAAAAAATCATCAACACTGCCTAATAGGACTATTCTTTGGCTACAAGTTGGTCTTTAGTTTGATCATACATCGCATTTTGCAAGATATACAGGGTGCCAAGGGAAGAGGTGAAAATTGATGAATTTTTGAAGTGGTCTATCTGTTTCAGAAAGAATGTCAGATTTTTTCTCAATTCATTTTTTGAAAGCCTGCATCAATCTGTCAACTGAATAGTAAATTTTTTTAATCAGGTTTTTTTTCAAAAAGTTTATAATTTTTTTTTCTGAAATCAAATAAAAACTGATGTCGATTCTGTAAACAACTTCTATTGAAATTTGGTAGTAAATATGATTTCATTTCACAAACCGTCTCATTGAATCATTAAACCAACCGATACGACTGACTTCCCAAGGAGGTGTCCGTCGATACTTTGTTGGATTTATCAGATCAGGATAGTTAGGTCAGAGTAACATCACAAAGCCAAATTTCTAGACTTTTATGGAAGTACAACATGGACACTGCAGGTGTCGCTATAAAACCTGGCTCAAGTCGAAGATAAAAGATAACTGCACTGCAAGGCAAGATCGTTCAATCGTTCAGTGCTTGTTCAGTGCTCGAATAAATCCCTTCGAGAATGCTACGATTTCGAGAAGTCGATTACGCAAGCCATTGATTGTTTGATGTTGTTTTATTGTATAGGTTTATTGTTGCATTAAATTTCTTCCCAACCATCACCAGTATGATTTTTGACATATTTGTCTTGTCCAAAGGACAGCAGGCATGGAAATGTTTGCTGATTGAAAATGTCCAAATCGGCAAACCATCCTCCACCCCAGTCGGGTTTGCTCTGAGAAACATCCTTGCTATGAGAATATGCGTATGCGCCTTGTGCCCTGTGATTCAAAAAGAAATTCCGATTCTAGGCTCATGTATTCTTCAGCTATGGATTTCTCAAACAAACAAGTGAAATCATACCTTATTACCAAATTTCAGTAGAAACCGTTTACAGAATCGACATCGAATTTTTTCGATTTTATAAAAAAATTCTAAAATTTTCGTAAAAAAAAACTGGATAAAAAAAATTACTATTAGTCGACAGATTTTGAGGCAGGCTGTCTAAAAATCAACTCAGAAAAAACTGACATTTTGTCTGAAACAGGTAGATGACTTCGAAAATTACCGATTTTCACCTCTTCCTCTGGCACCCTGTATATCTTGCAAAATGCGGTGAATTGATTAACTAAGAAAACTACTTGTAGCCAAAGAACAGTCCTATCAGGCAGTGTTGATTTTTTTGGAATTGGTTGATTTTTCCTTGAGTTATCTCTTATTAAACTTGAGTAACAATTTTCAATATCCTTATTTTTCGTTGAGCAGTTTAGTACGGACGTTAGCGGCACATATCAGGACCAACCTTGCATTTCATTCCGATGCAAAACGCTTTTTCACGTGAGTAGTAGGTACCTATAGGTAATTTTTGAGAAGTGGTGCCCCGATGGGACACGCGACTGGCCTGCTCCCGAAGAGGTCGAAGGTCCAAAAAATTATCATTTTTGAAATCGTTGCTTTTTTCATATTTTTTTCGCTGGACCATATAATTTCAAGACAAAGGAACACAATGCAATAAGTTCCCAGAAAGTGTCATGCACCAGTGGCGTACCAGACGGCTGCGAAGGGGCCGAGGTGCGATTTTTCATAATATCGTATGGTAAACCGTGCCAAACACCTTTTTTCACATGTTTGGTATCATTTCTAATCAAATCGCACATTCTGAATCCACAAGTGAGTGTGAAATTCTGATAGAGACGTGTTTAAACCGGTCTTATCGAAAAAAACATGATTTTTTCACCTTGAAATTCGATGTTTTGTAGTTCTAGTTCCATCAGTGTCCAATGTATTTCCAACTATGATTTTGACTTAGTCAGTTAGTTTGGGCTATCTCACACAAAAATATCATCTGCCGAATTTTTTCCGGTTTTCACGAAGTCACGGAGTGATTTTGTTTTTTGAGATGTATCATTAGTACAGGGTGTTCACGATAAAATTCACCCCACTCCAGTAGATTCCCCTTCAAGATATTTCGAAGAACTAAAAACTTTTTCTTTACGATTTTTCCCAGGGACTTCAAATCAATCCTCTAAAAGTTTCTAATTGGTACCGTATACAGGGTGTGATATGTAACTTCTTTATTTTAAATGCAACACCCTATATTTTGTTTCGTTATCTGGTGGAGCCTTTTTTTTCTGATTACAAATATATATGACACTTATGATTTATTTTGACAAGTAAGTTGTCGAAAAAGTAATAAAATAGGTAGTCAAATAATTTTGTTTCGCGGCAAGATGGCTTTGGTTTCTACAGTTTACTTGAAAAAAAGTTATTCTTGCAGCAATTTGTCTGCAGAGTTCAACTCTGCATGAATAAATGGTTTAATTCGTTCCTAATACAGGGTGTCGCGTAATTTTTGTATTTAATTTATTTGGCTACCTATTTTATTATTTTTTTGACAGCTTCTTTGTCAAAATAAATCATAAATGTTATATATCTTTGTGATCAGAAAGAAATTCTTTATCAAATGACGTAATAAAATATATGGTGTTGCATTTGAAATAAAAAAATTACATGTCACACCCTGTATACGGTACCAACTAAAAACTTTTAGACAAACGATTCAAGATCCCTGGGAAAAATCGTTGAGAAAAAGTTTTCAGTTTTCCAAAATGTTCCAAAAGGAGAATCTCCTAGAGGGGGGGTGAATTTTATCGTGAACACCCTGTACAGTCGACCGATACATTAAAATAGGGTTCCCCTTGCAAAAGGTCGCGGAGATTCGAAAATTTGCAGTCTGGTACAGTTTTGTGTCCTGATTAACATACTGAGTTTTCGAATTCGGCAAGCCGCCGCTCGCTCCTCCACATTGGAAAGATGGTGCCGAAGGACCAAAAATCAACCAATTTTTACCAATTCACTGTTTATCATCATCTCACCTACCGCAACGGAACCCTATGACTTTGTTGAAACTATTGATGCATTTGCTGCTACGCCAGTCTCACTTTTCGCGGTTAAAGACAAATAATTCCTTCGGAAAACATCTAGTTTTTCTTGATTTTGAAAAGACTTTTTTCTCACGCGGAAATGTGACCAGCTGACCGGACTCAAGTGAATTTCGATCAGCTTCTTTCTTCTTGACCTAGTTCTGGTCTCACAGTTTTCATAACATCATTTGTTGACAAGGTGCACTGCAAGAAATGTTGAATTGCCAACTACAAATTCAACGTCATTTTTCATTATAGCCATAGATCATGAAGTTCAATTTTAACAGGAATTGATAGCTTGGACTGTTTTCTGTTTATTCAGCATGCGTACAAATTTTGAAATTCACGTGAGAGTACGAATAAATCAATTATTTTTTAAGCGCGCGTGAATCTGCAAAACCGCATTTAAGCACCTGAAAATAGTCGTAACCAACACAACATAAATTTGAACAATAAGTAACCTGAACTGGTTCTTCTGTCACTCATTGTTTTGGGTTTTGTAGTGTTGGTTACGACTATTTTTAGGTGTTCAGATGCAGCTTTGCAGATTTACGCGCACTCTGAAAAGAATTTATTTTTTGGTATTCCCACGGGCATTTGGGGCTTCGGTCCATGCTGTATAGGCAGAAAACACTCCAAGGTATCATTTCCTGTGGAAATTAAAATTCCTGATTGATGGCAATCACCCTAAACTAACCCGTGAGAGAACTTAACGACGTCTGGTTGGAATTTTTGAAAACCAGACATCGGATTTTGACGGGGTATTTTTTTAAAAAAATTCGCAAACGAACCGCAATACAAGTTGACGAAGGGAAATTTCCAAAATTTCTGCCAAATTTGAGGGGATTTTTCGAAAATTCATAATTCATTCCAATTTTTTCCAGGGAATCATTCCAAATAATTCGTCCGAGATTTCTTGACACATTTTGGCGGCAAAAATGTTCTCGGATTTTCGGGCAGAATTTCGAGAAATTTGGTGTAAAATGCCGACCGGGGGGTTTCGAGAACTCACTATCGTCTGGTGCGAGCCATTCGGCGTGGCTTTTCTTGGAATTTTGCCGAAAAATGTTGAAAACGGTACACGGCCCGGCCAAATCTGACCGAAACGTCATTATTGACGCTGTCGGTTTAAAAAAAAAACTCGACAACACCTCGGGGCATTTGAACAGTGTTTTTGAAAAAAACGTACCGTGTCAGCGTGCGACATTGAACCGTGGTCTAGAGGGGGCTTTTCAGCGTCTATCGGACACCAAAAACCAAAGAATTCTTCAAATTCGACGGCACTTTGATAAAATTTCCCAGACTGGGACAGACGTTGACGGCGTAATATTTCACAAAAACAGGCGATTGATGGGGCAAAACACGTCTGGTAGGTACTCACAGTATATTTCCACTAGAGCCCGATTTTTACCTGCTCCACATTTCGAGAAAAGCCCCTTTTTTCCATTTCCAGACACATCTCGTGGCAGCGTCAATGTCTTGTTGTCACGTCTTGTTCTCTACGAAATCCCAGATAATTCCATCGGACCTTCTGGTCAGATCTTTAGAAAGGGTCCATGCTTCGATCCATATGCGTTCTATTACGTCTTTGTAGTCTATTTTATCGAAATCTGTGTTCAAATTTTTGCATCGATACGGTCGACCTAGCGTCGGACTGCCACTGTCACTTTTGCCAACAGCACCGCGCGCCTCTGTTCACTAGATGTTAACGCGAATCTGTCAAACTCGCGCCACCGTTCGCCGAATTCTCAAGTCACATTCATCGTTGTGTTTGCGGTATTTTTTTTTGCGTGATCTGAACCAAAAACATAGACGACCGTCGACCAGATCCAATTTGTTGCTTTTTTATTCGAAATTTCATGGTATTTCCCCTTTTGTGAGCGTTCGCTATTTAATTGTTTCAATAGGTTTGTTCCATCAGCAGTCCCTGACTGTCCGTGGACGTCAGCAGCCTGCGCATTGCGATTTATGAAGTAACAGGCTGCTGACGTCCACGAACAGTCAGGGACTGCTAATGAAACAAACCTAATTTCAAACACAACGAATTTTCCTTTGTCAGATTTCGATTTTTGACGTCTCCAGAGGCCACCATATTGAACTTTTTCATTTATCAACCGATCGGATTGGATTTTTCAACCTGGACTTGCATTGGGTGGGCATTCGAGATGCCTCTGTCACATTTTGATTTTTGACATTTCAAAAGGCCGCCATATTGAAATTTTGCATTTTTCAACCGATACGATACGATTGAGATTTTCAACTCATACTACTTGTTCAAGGTAGACAATCAAGATGCAGCATCTGTCAACCTTCGATTTTTGACGTTTTAAAAGATCGCCATATTGAACTTTCATTTATACTAGTATACTACTACACTAGTATTTTGCACATACTTTCATTTTATCTCAATTTCTCCTATAGGTACATATTTAAAAAGACTCCTAAATAATACAAATACACGGTTCTTTTTTGCTTTCCACTACACAGTGTCCTCCACGGCATAACCTTTTTCACGGTTCAGGTTTTCATAACACACATCGTTGCTTTCATTCTTAAAATTGTGTACTCCATCATATGTTTTCAGTATTTTTGGTAGTTACCTTCAACAAAAGTAGAAATACATATTAATAAACATAATAATGTTGTATCGATTTTTCCCGACAACTCTTCACTGACCAGACACTACCCACTGACATGCGTTCCGTTCACAATAGAACCCTACAAGTCGAGGCAGAAATTTCAAAGCACGCGAAAAACAAACATCTTTTCGATTTCATGTTACTAATACACAGTCAGTTGCTTACGCCTCTTGGAAAACTTCATCTGACCAAAACACTATCGACGGACATGCAAAAAATTACTAAACTTGTTAAGGGAACACCTGACATCTGCCTAAAACAACCGAAAATCAACATCATGTATACAATCTCCTTTCCACTTGTCCGGTGTCAGTGGAACAAATTCCCTGGCTACTTTTCAACCATAGCTGTCACCCAGGCGACGGCTTGCCGGCGCCGGTGACAGCTAGTAATGGAAAAATGACTGTTGATTTGGTGTTGGCAACTTTACACTTCTTGCAATGCACCCTGTCAACAAATGCTGTTAAGAAAATCATGAGACCAGGACGAGCTCAAGAAGAAAGAAGCTGATCGAAATCAACCTGAGCTAGGTCAGTTTGTAATATTTCCGCATGAGAAATTTTTTTTCAAAATCAAGAAAAACTAGACCTTCGCCAAAGGAATTATTTCTTTTTAACCGCGAAGAATCGCACTAGCGTGGCAGTAAATGCTATCAAGGGCTTCACTACAGTCATGTGGTTTCATTGCGGTAAGTCAGACGGCGATGCACAATAGATTAGTAAAAAGTGGCTCTTTTTGGGCCCTTCGGCACCAAATTTTCGATGTGGAGGACCGAGCGGCGGCTTACCGAATTCGAAAACTCAGTATGTTAATCAGGACACAAAACTGTATCAGACGGCGAATTTTCGACTCTCCGCGACCTTTTGCAAGATAGAACCTACCCATTGCCTGGACTACATGTCTCATGTCAAAGCTTAATGTGACGAAACGTGCTATTTCACAGGAAAAATTAGACTAGGGACAAAATGTGACTTTGATTTGGTACTTTATTCATTTCAAGGCATAAAAATAGATTTCTCTATCAAACAAAGTATAAAAAACTGGAATCGGAGCCGTATTTCAGTCATGACATTGTTTTTCTTCCGACATTGCGGAATAAATTTCTAAAAAAACGCGAAGTTTTGACCCATGAATTTGTCGTTTTTGAGCTCCATTCCCATTGTGGTTCAAAACACTGATGATCACAATTTTGACATAGATTGTTCAATTGAACTATTTTATAGATGAATTTCATACACCAAAAGTTTCTATCGATGTGACAAAGTCACACGGTAGTTTTGTTCCAAAACGTGCATCATGTAGAAATTTAATTCCAAAAGCTCGCAATGTCGGAAGAAAAACGATGTCATGACTAAAATACGACTTCGATCTTAGTTTTTTCTATTTTGTTTGATAGAGAAAACTATTTCCATGCCTTGAAATGAATGGAGTACCGAATCAACGCTACATTCTGATCCTAGCCTAATTTTTTCTGTGCAATAGCACGTTTCGTCACATCAAGCTTTGACATGTTACATCTCAAGAAACAAAATTATGCTGTGACTTTGTGAGAACGGGAAAAAAGTCCAGCAAATGATATTTTTGTGTTAAATAGCCCAAACCAACTGTCTGGGCTGGTCTGGTCAAGTCAAAATCATAGTTATGATATCATTGGACGGTGATGGAAGCAGAATTACAAAACATCAATTTTGAGGGTATAAAAATCATGTTTTTTTATGAAAAAACCGGTTTAAACACGTCACTCTCAAAATTCCATACTTATTTTTGGAATCAGAATGTGCGATTTGGTCAGAAATCATACCAAACATGTCAAAAAAAGTGTTAGGTCAGATCGAGGGTCAGAGTTACCATAAGACTTGTGAAAAATCGCATCTCGGCCCCTTCGCAGCCGTTTGGTACGCCACTGATGCATGACACTTTCTGGAAATTTATTCCATTGTGCTCCTCGACTTTGGAAATATATCGTCCAGCAAAAAAAGTATAAAAAAGCAAAGATTTCAAAAATGGTAATTTTTTGGACCTTCGACCTCTTCGGAAGCACGTCAGTCGCGGGTCCCATCGGGACACCACTTCTTGAAAATTATCTATAGGTACCTACTACTCACGTGCAAAAGCGTTTTGCATCGGGATGAAATGCAAGGTTGGTTCTCCTAACGTCCGTACTATACTGGGGAAGCTGGGTAAAAGGAGACGATGTTGTGAAACTGGCTGAAAATCTCGACGTAACAATAGAATAGTGCCGGATTTGAGTACGGGCGACAGGGGCGACAGCCCCGGGGTCCCACATGTTTTCACAAATTCAGGGCCTCCACAAATCCAAAAACACCTTATTTGATATTATTATTTGTAGTATGGGGGCATAGGTCGTGCCGTGTGCAGCTTCGTGAAGATATATAGAGTTGTGTCTTGATCGATTCCTGGGGTATCAAGGACTATGAAAAATTATGGTGGAATATTGGCATTTACTGCAGGCAAATATGGTGGAGACGCCAAAATGGGTTTCATCTGGTAATAAGAAACTGGCTGTAGCTCGTTTGTTTTTCAACGAATTTTAACATCTGGAACGTCATTTTGTGAAGAAAAAAATTCTTTTCTTATTTTACATCTAAATTTACAAACGTCATTCCGTGAAACTGTCAAAATTGTCTTTATAAGATATGCTAAATTCCGCCATTTTTTGAAGGTTATCCGATATTGTTGAAACCTGGCAGTATCATAGTTCTTGAGGTGCCCTTTCCGAATTTCTACTTTTTCACTTCGTACCTTTGCCGTTTTGGCCGCCATATTGAAAATATGGCGCCCGAAAAACAGTTTTTTGTCAATATCTTGAATTAAACCAACTTAAGATTGAAACGTGTATATGCGAAGGAAAGCCCGTTCAAATTTCTACAATTTGACATATCAGTCATTTATGTGCAATTAACGGTTCTTGAGTTAGAGCTTTCAGAGCTTCCGGAAGCATCAACTTTCGGCATTCAACCAGCATGTTAAATTGATACCACCGTATGTAGTAAGCAAATTAACCATAAATAGCTCTTGGTCATTAACCATAGATGATACAAATTCAGAAAATCGATCATGATGATGTGATTTGTGTAATTACAGGGTGAACTGTGGAAGCAAACTGACTTTAGAAAGAAATAAAGGTAATACAGCATTCGAAGGATATCAGATACATTCGAAACTCATTATTACAATGAAATTTGGGGTCATCATTCAGAATATCTACTTTTGCACTTCGTATCTCTCCTGTTCTGGCCATAATTTTGAAAAGATGGTGTCAAAAAAACATATTTTTGAAAAAAATTCGGAAAATTCGTCATAAAATTTTAGAAATCATATTAAAAGAGAAGGTCTATTCAATTCTCTAGAATTTGACGTTTAAATCACTCATGTGCGACTTACGCTTTTCAAGCTATACCTTTTCAAAGTCAATTTTCCTTTCGAGTTCACCCTGTAGATGCATAACAACCGTTGCCATGATTAATTTTCTGTATATTAATGGTCTGTGGCTGACAACTTATCATTATTTTTGGTCAATTTGACTGCCACGTGGAGCTAAGATCAACTTGATATGCTTATTGGATGACAAAAGTTGATGCTCCAAGGAGTTCTAGAAGCCATAACCCAAGAACCGGAAGTAGCACGTACACGAGTAAGGTGTCAAATTGTAGAAAATTGAATAAGCTTCCATTCGCATACAAACGCTCCCACCTCACATGGACTGAAATGAAGATATTAGAAAAAAACTGTTTTTTGGGCGCCATCTTCTCAATATGGCGGCCAAAACGGCAAATATACGAAGTGGAAAAGTGGAAATTCGGAAAGGGCACCTCAAGATCTATAATACTGCCAAGTTTCAAAAATATCAGATAACCTTCAAAAAAAGCTGAAATTTAGCATATCTTATGAAAACAATTTTGACAGTTTCCCAGCATGACTTTTGTAAATTCAGGTATGAAATAAGAAGAGAATTTTTTTGTCTACAAAATCACGTGCCAGATGTTGAAATCCGTTGAAAAACAAATGAGCTACAGTCAGTTTCTTATTACCAGATGAAGCTCATTTTGGCGCCTCCACCATATTTGCCTGCAGCACATGTCAACATTCCACCATAATTTTTCATGGTCCTTGATTGCCCAGGAATTGATTAGGACATATCTCTATATATCTTCACGAAGTTGCACACGGCCAAGCCTTTTTTGACCCTATGCCCCCAGACTATTGAGTTTTATTCCTCAAAAAAACTCAAGGCTTAACTTGAGTCCTCTACAAACTACTGTCGCCCCAGGGCCTCCACATTCCTAAATCCGGCACTGCAATAGAACATACACAATCATCCATAATTGGCGGAGGAGCCGCTTGAATCAAGAGCTAATAAACTTTTCTGAAGCCCTCGCGAACTGGCTAGTACAGGTGCTGGAGTATACCGGTGCCGGACCAATAAGAGGTGAGGGCAAGGCTTTCAAGCCTTTTTGAAAGAAGCAAAAGAGGCAGAGTGCGAACAAAGCGGGTCGCTATATCCAAGTGCTTTTGCTTTTGTTCTGTCGTTTTTCCGACCATTCCTGAGCCGGACCGAGATCCACGAAAATCAAACGTGCACACGTCAAGTGCACGTCCAACTTTCGCACTAGTTAAAATTTCAAATGCGGCCTGCCTGAAAATTCCGATTTCCGTACTCGTCCGCCACCAAATTCACGTGAGCCCGTGCCAAAAATGGGCGTCCGCCACATACCGCAGCATTACCTGTCCAACTTGCTGTATTACACCAAGAAAAATTTGCCCAACGGCCAGTTCTTCAAGCGCCACTACGAGCTCTGGCCGATCCTCGTCGTCATGGCTTACGTGCTGGGCTCCTGCGCGGCCTCCTGCATCCGCACCACCGTGAAGACGGACCTGCTCTGGACCCGCAAGACGAAAACCGACGCCCAAAACTACGACATGCTGCTGAACCCCAGGCACAGGAAGCTCCTGTACTTCGGACAGGTGTACGAACCCAACGAGGAGCTCTACGACGTCCTGAAAGAGATGGAGAAGGCGGAGAAGGAGCTGGAGGACGAGAAGAACGGAGTGGGGAAAGCGGGGTCTAAGAGACAGGGGGGCAGTTGTTGAGACGAAACAAGACCTGAATCACACTCCTTATTCGATGACTCGAACTATCTACCTGTACCTACTATTCCCACAATGCACATCGCTAATAATTTTCGAACAATAAATTTTTAACATCGGAAAAAGTAGTGTTACTGTTACGTTTAGCCCCCGATTTAATCCTTGGTTTAATCGGATGATGGCTGGGCGGGAATGGTGACCGTTGAATTTGATATTGCTCATCGATAATTGAATTAGGTCTCGAATTAAGTCCTCGATTAAGCTGGGCTGGATATCTCGTCAGCTGATGTGCTCTGCAGCCAAAGACCTTTTTTATAACGCGCGGTCAATCGATTCTCTTCCTAATTGAATTAGCTAGGTGTAGGTATGTATCGGATTGAAGCTTCTGCTTTACGATAGTGTCATTAACATCGAATTACAAGGCATGACTTTATCAGGGTGAAGCAGGGCATTTTTTAGTGATTTTTCACTGCGTATCCACACAGGACTTTAAAGGCCCCAGAGGAGGTCCGAAAAAGCCAGTGGTGGACCGAAGGTAGTCGGCGCTCTAGGCGCGCCGGTTCCCCAGTAGCGCCGCAGGCAAATTTTTCACGGATACTAGGGCGGGCCTTTGAGTAAAATGGCCCCTTTCTCCAAAAATTTTACAAACATGAGAAATACAACAATTGCTGAGAAATGAAAAGAGAACTCTCCTGCTGTGCCTGGGGAAAAAAGAGTGGAAAAATTGCCATCGGAAAAGAGAACATGTTCTCATTGAAATAAACTTCCTGGCAACCCTCCATTGATTATAACACAAGAAATTCAAATATGATCATTTCAAATGAAATTTCATAATATGTAGAAAAAAAAACGTGAGTGCGTGACCATAGTCAATCAGCAAACAACGTTCGAAGAGGTGTTCTTTTCGTACTCCCGCTCCTTACGGTTTGTATCACCTTGTTTTTCTTATTATCAATCTTATTATTATTATTATTAGTCACTCAAAGGTCAGAGTACTTTCGACATGATTTTTTCACGATTAGACTTCTTTTATTTCTTTTCTCACTGCGCTCGGCGCTTAAACTCCCATTCTCCGTCACATGAAATCTCACTCATACCCCTAATACATAAATATCTATTTTCATCAATAATATTCTCCACAAATAATTATGCGAATGTGACATCGTGACGTATTTTCTTACTGTACGATTTTCCCAGTTATATTACAGCACGGTGGAAACTGTGTTCTGGCAGGCACAGCATGGCAATCTAAAAATCTCCACAAAGTATAAAAATGTCGTTTGGAAAACTCGATCCGGTATTGATTTTAATTGGAAAAATATAAAATACATAGGTATTTACATAGGTTCACCTCGTGAATGTGATTTAAGGTAACTACGTGGTTCTGGAGTTTGTACGATATTATCTTCTCCAAACAAAATAAAGCCATAGGTTAAATTGAAATATTGACAGAATTGATATGAGTATTTCCAGTTATATGCTCGCCACCGTACTTATATTTAGAATGTCACATTTAATTGAGGTGAAATCAAACCATTCAAAAAATTAACAAAGAATAATGTCAAAAATCAATTTACAAACATAAAAACTTGATTATCAAACCAGTATGATATCATCGCTATACAATCAGCTGACATCTAGAACATTAAGCAACTGTTTCAGCCTCAATTATCGGAAATTCTTTTTCCCCTCTAGACTTTATTCATCTACCCCTGCTTTTCTGCTTAATAGGTACGTAGATAGGTACCTGAAAGTTGTGTCCACATTTGGGTGTGCGGCATCCGATTTTATTTTTGAATTGTAAACGTCCGTTGAAGAATATACCCAGGGCCGGGCCTGGCCTATTTGCCGCCTGCGTGCCACCGAAAAATCGCCGCCCCCTCACCGGCAGTGGAGAGCCCCACCAAATGCGGGAATGAAAAGAATCCTTCGAAATTCAACTTAATTACTATATTACCGCCCCTATGACTTGCCGCCTGCCGTACTCGCCGGCGCGCCGGAACGCACTGCACGCCTGCTAGGCCAGGCCCTGAATATACCTCCCTATCTCTATAATAAATCACATTCGCTCGAATCTATTCAAGCCAAGTCGAGAGCCATTCTTGTCGGGCCAACAGTACGACAACACGAAGAGCAGTCCAGTGTCGGCGATTAGTAAAAAATAGAACCGAACGTAGCGAACGCTGCAACAGCTTATTCTTTCATTTCCTGGGACGACGCTAGTCACCCCAAGGTCAGACAAGACAACGTTACAGCACATCGTTACAGGCGTTCGTTACAACCACTGATGCTATGAAGCAATTTCACTCCCTTGTGTGGTTCTGCGTTAGTGGTGTGTTGTGATCTAGGCGCGAGAATAGAAGTTTCACTTCAAAAATACAAAATCAAACCTTTTTTTTTTTGGTAGATATTCACATACATTGTTGTGTAAATCAGAGATATACTCACGCGGTGTGCTTATTCCTTCACAATAAAAGAGTCCAATATTCATTTTACACTGCGACTACTCTACTCAGGTACTGGTACTACACATTACATACTACCTAACTAGTTTTACCTATCTGGTTTTTCCAAACTATGTTGAGTTTATTTGTTTTTGTTCCCAGAAGTTTATTTTATTTTAGTTTTTTTTTATAAAAAAGAAAGTTGAGAATGAAAAAAATGTTACGTATCCACGTTCAGTTTACTGCGTGTCCACTCCAAAGGCCTGCGTATCCATTTGGATACGCAATAGTACCTTGAAAAATGCCCTGGGGTGAAAGCCTGAAGGGGCTTTCGTATAGTCCGCCTAAAAATCTTGACAATGCTTGATTTCGCAAGGTAAGACAAGGCATGTCTTTTACAAAGGTTTTTGGATGTTTTCAAGCTCACTAGATACTCACCTCTCCAAATAAAAACCAAGATTTTCCACGGAATAATCCTCAAGATAATCCTTGTCATCGAAACTCCCACTGAACGACTATTAGCTCAGTGTGGTGGGGTTAACGGCCAAAAATGAAATGATCTGTGCATTTTGTGATCAAAGCATGAAATTTGGCATACGTGTTCAGAAGACCCTCCTTTGCAATTCCAGATGTGGCGCCGCGCAAGATTTTGCACCAGAGGCACTGTATTGAGGTTAATATACCTGCTAGGGGTAAATTCTGCAAAAATGGTTCCTGGCCGGTCTCTGGTACCGCAGTCGGTATTTTTTAGTTCTGTTTAGCTGAAACTACATGTAGAAATAAGTGAGGAGTGCATTTTACAAGCAAAGTTCCAAATGCTGCCTTTATACGTTATTTTAATACATTTTGAGGCCAACTTTGTTTTAGTACAAGAAACATGGTAAAAAAAATTGCCAAAACTTCGGCAAAGATATGAACGTCCTGAAAATTTGATATTCTGTTCAGAATTAAGTGTCCCACTACATATCCAAAATTGCAAAAAATCGCACCCCGAGGCTTCGAGTTATTGGACGGGGGGTAAAAAATTGCAACTCAAAATTAAAGGTATTGAACCAGATGGTACCCGTCAGTCCAATGAATGCAAATACGTCATAGTTCGACGCATCACATCCCGTTGATACAATTTTGGTACAAAAAGTGTCGATCATTGTTGAAGTGGGGTCGCGGGGGATGGCGAAACTCGGCTGGGTGGCTCTTTTTCTTCCTGGGCCATGAAGAATCGATGACGACAAGATTGGTATCTTTTCTGACTAAATTCAATGTCCTGAACTTGAATCCGATATAAATTTGGACAAAAACAAGTTCAAACAAGTTAACTTGAGCAAACCTGTTTTTTCTTTGACAATTTTCACAAAACTTTTTTTTACTGTTAGAGGTATTCATCTTTGAAAATATTTCAGAGGCCATTAGATTGAACTGTATTCTTCAAGAAAATCATCCATTCGATCTGTAACTTTGTTTTTAGAGATAGAAAAAATCGATTTTAACTTTATAGTGCTATTCTGTGAAAAATAACATTCCATATGCGCTCTGTTATGTAAAAATCCGTGTCGGTCATTGGCTGTTGCCTAGGTAATAACAACGTAACAGAGCCTTTATGGAATGTAATTTTTTAGAGAATCGCACCAATAGTCGGCACAGCCCGTCGTCTACTACTGACCAGAAGACTACACCATGCATCTTTAAATGAAAATAGTCCAAACTATCTGAAAAATTTTAACTCATCTTTGAAAGTTCGAGGATCTGCGCAGAACTGAATTTCCTATAACATAAACAAAATCGTCATAAATCGCAATGCAGGGTATTGAGTTATTACTTGAAGGTGCATGCTGTAGTGTTCTAGTTATTAGTAGACGCCGGGCAGTGCCGACTAAAGTGCAAATCGATTTTTCCTACCTCGAAAAACAAAGTTACAGATCGAATGGATGATTTTCGTGAAGAATACAGTTCAGTCTAATGGCCTCTGAATTATTTTCAAAGATAAATACCTCTTACAGTAAAAAAAAGTTTTATGAAAATTGTCAAAGAAAAAACAGGTTTTCTTAAGTTAACTTGTTCAAACTTGTTTTTTAACAAAGGACCCCGCACGTTTTCTATGAAAAAGTGGTTTCGGTGAATTTGGCTAAATTTTTCATATGTTGTAAATCTTGATTCAAGAAATATATTCCTGAAAAATTGGACCCCTCCTATGAACAGTTTTTTCCCTACACCCCTAATAAGGCCAAAATTGGGAATAGTCTCAAATTTTTTGAAATTCACGAAACTGGTCCAAATCGAGCTCGTGATCATGGGAAAAATAATTAAAAAAATCCAAGTTATGAATTGGGGTAGTTATCAAGGGGGTTGGGGGTCGAAATTGAGAAAATAAATTAAAATTCCGAATTTTTTTATTCTTATAAAATCTGAACAAAATAATAATGGGGAAATAATTTTGGAAAACCTAAATCAATTAATTGGGTGTTATTCTAAAGAGGGCTGGAGGTCAAAATCAAGAGAACGAAGTAACATTTCGAAACTTGCGATTCCCATTATTGAGGAAATAATTCAAAAAAATCTAAACCAATGAGTTCTGGTGTCATTGAGGAAGTAGAGGGTCGAAATCAGGACAACAATGAAATTATAGACCTTACAGTTCATCTAAAAATTGATCTGGGTGAATGACAAAATGATAATAAAACCAATCTGCATAAGGATTGATTCTTCATTTCTCGACCATCCCTTTTCCCACCTACCATAATATCTGCCTACAACCATGTCCTAGTCCAAATAAGAATTTGTCTCAAGCATTTTCAAATTCATGAAAGTGGCTCACATTAAGTTGAAGAATGAAAAATATAAGTTGTGAATTGGAGTAATTATCGAAGGGGCGGAGGTCGAAATCGAGTAAAGGAATTGGCACTCCAGGAATAGGGTAATGGAGAAATAATTTAAAAAATCTGAATCAATAAATTGAGATGGTTACCTACTGAGGGGACAGTGGTCAAAATCTAGAAAAAGGAAGAAATTCCGAAACTTTAAATTCATAATGTAGGGGAAGGGTCCTTCAGTGAGAGTGATAGAACTTCAAATTGGAATTAGACAAATTAACAAAGAACAGTTTTTGACATTATGTGTGGGAAATAACATCTAGTAAATGGCCTCCTCGACTTTGTCTAACGGCGGGCAGACGGGAAGTCCAATTTGTAATGACTTTTTGGCAGATATCGGGCTCTATTTCAGTAATAACACGCACAATATTGTCCCTCAGGGCTTCAATGGTTCTAGGCTTGTTCTTGTATACCAGGGACTTAACATAACCCCCACAGAAAAAAAGTCCAGGGACGTAATATCGCAAAATCTCGCTGGCCAATTGAAATCGCCATTCCGCGAAATTGTTCTTTCTTGGAAGTTTCCGGCCAACAAGTCTCAAGGTTTCTCCTGCTGTGTGGCACGTAGCCCCGTCTTGTTGAAAGAATATGATTTTGTAACATATACTGAGTATTTATGTCAAAAAATAACAGTAAAATCTTATCAAAGTTCTATCACTCTTATTGAAAGACCCTTTAGAACTAAAAATTCAGATTTGAAAAATTGAGCCTAACTTCCAAGATTGATCTATTTTTGGAATCCCATTGAATCAACCAATGACCAAAAGCAGGATTTATGTAATGTGAAAAAAGATAGTCCAGTCAATTTTTTTTGATACAAGCTATATGATGGACAGCACACAGAACCGTGGAGAGCTTCTCGAGAACTGTAATTAATAATGCTGTTGCAAGTAGTCTCGATTCCACCCCCCTTCCCCCGGCCCTCATTGTGGTTGTGGGTAGGTATCATAATGGTTGTACCCAGAGCTTGGTACCCAGGTACCTGGGTAAGAGATGAGGATGATCGAGAAACGATGAACTCAGTCCTTATTCACATTGGTTGTATTATCATTTTGTCATTCGCCCAGATCTTCCTTAGATAAACTGGAAGTTCCAGAACTCCACTGTTTTCTCAAGTTCGACCCTCTACCCCCTTAATAACACCCGAATTCATTGGTTTAGATTTTTTTGAGCAATCTCCCCATTGCTCGTAAAATCATATATTATGGGAACCGCAAATCCAGAATTTCACTGCGTTTTCTTCGTTCGTTGATGTTCTTTCTACTTCGTTCCCTTGATTTTGACCCCCAGCCCTCTTTAGAATAACACCCAATTAATTGATTTAGGTTTTCCAAAATTATTTCCCCATTATTATTTTGTTCAGATTTTATAAGAATAAAAAAATTCGGAATTTTAATTTATTTTCTCAATTTCGACCCCCAACCCCCTTGATAACTACCCCAATTCATAACTTGGATTTTTAAATTATTTTTCCCATGATCACGAGTTTGATTTGGACCAGTTTCGTGAATTTCAAAAAAATTGAGACTATTCCTAATTTTGGCCTTATTAGGGGTGTAGGGAAAAAACTGTTCATAGGAGGGATCCAATTTTTCAGGAATATATTTCTTGAATCGAAATCTACAACATATAAAAAATTTAGCCAAATTCACCGAAACCACTTTTTCATATAAAACGTGCGGGGTCCTTTACACATCAGATTCAAGTTCAAGACATTGAATTTAGTCGGAAAAGATACCAATCTTGTCGTGATCGATTTTTCATGGCCCAGAAAAAAAGAGCCACCCAGCCGAGTTTCGCCCTCCCCCACGACCCCCCTTCAACAATGATCGACACTTTTTGTGCTTGAATTGTATCAACTGGTTGTGGTGCGTCGAACTACGACGTATTTGCATCCATTGGATTGACGGGTTCCATCGGGTTCTATACCTTTCATTTTGAGTTGCAATTTCTTACCCCCCCTCCAATAACTTGAAGCCTCGGGGTGCGATTTTTGGCAATTTTAGATAGATAGATAGATAGATAGATAGATTTATTCTCACTGCAATAAACATTGTATGGAACGTCGGCAAAGCTTGAGGGGCCTAATGGGTATGTACAATATAAATGTATATATAAAATCAATATAACACACCACAACAATATGTACAACAAACAATACACAAACTACAAGTTAAAATATTTACAATGCAAGATGACTGAAGTATTCTTCGACGCTATATAGCGGTCTGTTCAATAGCAGCTTTTTTACATTTTTGTTGAAAAGTTTCTCCGGTCATTTTTGAAATTCTACGGGTAGGCGATTATAGAATTTTGGTCCCCAGTAATCGATCCTTCTGGTGGAGTTGATCCGGTGAAATGGTGTTGCGAATTGTTCTCTCCTTCTGGTCGCGTAGTGGTGGTAGTCGCCATTCTGTTTGAAAGTGTGCCTATGTTGGTGAACATACCGCAGGGCGTCGAAGATGTAAAGGCTGCTCAAGGTGAGTATTTGGTGCTCCTTGAAAAGATCTCTGCAGCTCGTCCTACAGGGCACACCCACCAATGTTCTGATAGCTCTTTTTTGCAGCACGAAGACTCGTTCTACCTCAGGAGAAGCTCCCCAGAACATCACTCCATATTGCAGAATGGACTGGACCCTCGCAAAGTACAACGATCTCGCAGCTTCATATGTACTTATTTGTCGAATTCTCCGCATGCAGTAGATCTGTGATGGTAGTCTCTTACACAGTGTGTCTATATGTGTTTTCCATTTGAGGCTTTTGTCTATGTGTATGCCCAAAAAACGAAGGCTGCTGCTCTCCTGCACATCACCCTTACTAAAGTGCATCTTCTGAGTTTTACTCTCATTTGATGCCAGTTTATTGCTGTCCATCCACTTTTTAGCCTCCCGCAGAGTTTCATCCATAGCCCCAGTCACCTCGTCCCTTGATGAGCCCCGTACCAGGAAATTTGTGTCATCGGCAAACAGGTAGGTTCTTGCAAGTGCGAAATTATTCGGCAAATCATTGATGTAAATGAGGAAAAGTAACGGCCCCAACACACTCCCCTGTGGCACACCATGTCTTATCCTCTTTTCCTCTGACATCTCATTCATCCAGTGTATCATTTGTGATCTATCCGCTAAGTATGACTTGATGAGGTCACAGGCAACCCCTCTAATCCCATAGTAGTGCAACTTTTGCAGAAGAACTTCGTGACTTATGGTGTCAAATGCCTTTGATATATCACAACAGGCTAGTAATGAATCTTCTTTGTTGTCCAGTGAAGCTTCAATTTCCGCTAGTAGGGCACCCACGGCTGTAGCTACAGAGCGCCCACGTCTAAAGCCATGTTGAGCAGCGTTCCAGTATCCATTTTTCTCGAAGTAGCCCAGCAGCCTAGTTTTCAATGCATACTCCAAAATCTTTGAGATGGTCGGCAGGATTGATATTGGTCTATAGTTACCGCATGTATCAGGATCTCCTTTTTTGAAAATGGGAACAACTCTAGCCACTTTGAGTTGTCCTGGGAACACCCCTTTTTCAAAGCATTCATTGACTATTTTTGCAATGGGCTCTGCGATCTCCCGCGCTACCAACTTCAGTACTTTGGTTGAAACGCCATAGATGTCTTCTGAACTATTAGTTTTTAATGCCTGAATAATGGTAACAACCTCCTCTTTTGAGCACTCATGAAGGTAACATGAGCTGTTATTATTCATGTGAAGATTTTTTAGGTAATCGAGAGGATTTCTTACTTTACCGCTTTTTTTTATATCTCTCACAATAGTGTCCGCTATTGATGAAAAGTACTGTGCTAGATCATCCCCAGAAAGGTTAGATTTTTTTTGTTTGGCTCGTGCTCTTCGTCCCAGTCTCCGTGTTTATTATGCTCCATGCGATTTTTTGGATATTGTTTGAGTTTATTATCAACGCCTCATTTCTTTTTCTTGTTTCTTGCTCGGCCTGGATTCGATAACGGTTTTTGTAATCATTGTATACTTTGTACGATTCGCTGTTCTTCTTCACTCGGGCCACCACCGCCAGTGCATCCAAAACCGATTTCATACCTCGCATTTCAGGAGAAAGTTCTCGATTTCTAGTTGGTGCAATTAGTTTTCTTGTTTTTGGAATGGTAGAGTTGAGGATAGTAGTGAACCTCTGGAAGAAGTCCCGGAACGCAGCGTCGGCACCCATACTCAAGGCATCGCCCCAGTCCTCTTCCATCAACAAAGATTAGAAGCGGTATGCTTTTTCATTGTGTATTGGTCGCATTTCAATCAATTCTTTCTTGATAGGTCTCTTCGCGATGTTTACTGTTGTAAAATATCGAAACTCATAATTTGGCGCCTACTCAGGCTATGCGCGTACTACTACATTGCGACTGCGCGCGCATCTCTTCAACACGACCGTTAGGTCAACTACCATAGTTTTTATAATGTTCGTCCATCTTAGTTAGTCGTTGTCACACACTTCATGTATACACGTTTAAAAGTTCCAATAAAGTTGTAGTGCAGATTACTCTTGTTTATCACACCATCACAAATTTCAATAGGTTATGCGCCCAGCAACAACGTAGCGTAACAGTGTTTTAGTGGTTAATAAAGACAGATAAAAAGAGTGCACAGAATTCGACAAGACGATGTCTACGGCAAATTTTATTGCAAGTGTGCCCAAGCTGAAAGGACGCGAGAACTACGATGAGTGGGCTTTTGCAGCAGAGAATTTCCTTATATTGGATGGGATGATCGACTACATCAAAGGAACGATGGAGGCGCAGGGTACGAGCAGTACGGTAACAAATGCAGCAGACACCAGCAAGGACGCGCATGCCAAAGCTAAATTGATCCTGACCATCGATCCATCTTTGTATGTACACATCAAGGAAGCCAAGACAAGTAAGGAGCTGTGGGATAAGCTAAAGTCACTTTTCGATGATTCGGGTTTCGCAAGAAGAATCAGCTTGCTACGTACTTTGATTTCCACGCGTTTGGAAAGTTGCAATTCCATGGCGTCGTACGTAAATCAAATAGTAGAGACTGGCCATAAATTGAGAGGTACCGGTTTCAAAATTGATGACGAATGGATTGTTTCATTGCTTTTGGCCGGATTACCAGAGAAATTCGCGCCGATGATAATGGACATCGAACATTCAGGAATCAAAATAACGGCGGATTCCGTTAAAACGAAATTACTTGACATGGAGGAGGATGTCGGTAAAACAGGCAGCGCATTTGCCGGTAAAGGACAGTGGCATGGTGGAAAAACCAGGCGCCATGTTGGCAATAATGCTTCGACGTCAACGTCACATTCAACTGTCAATAGAAAAGAGGTTAAGTGTTACCAATGTAAACAATTCGGGCACTACAAGAATAAATGTCCTAATTTAAACACCATAAAGACCTCGAACGCATTCAGCGTAGTATTCCTAAATGGACAGTTCAATAAAGATGATTGGTATATAGACTCCGGAGCTAGTAGTCATTTAAGTCCGAACAAAGAATGGATGGAAAATCTAAGTCCCACACACCTGCAAGAAATAATGGTTGCAAACAAAAACAAAATACCGGTGTATGGAAAAGGTGGGGTGAAAATTACAACAATTGTAAAAGAACAACAATTTCACATTACAGTTAAAGATGTGTTATGCGTACCGGAGTTGACCACAAATTTACTGTCGGTCAGTCGATTAATAGAAAATGGTAATCGAGTGGAGTTTGAGAGCGACGGTTGCAAAATCTACAATGCAAAGAATGAACTAGTTGCAGAAGGTAACTTGGTGAACAATGTTTATAGACTTAAGACATCACACAAATTACAGCAACAGCAATCTTCATTAATAGGCTCGGAAATAACAAACAGCAGCACGTGGCATCGCAGATCGGGACACATAAATTTCACCGATTTGAACAAAATGAAAAACGGAATAGTCGAAAGACTCAGTTTTAAAGAAGAGATCAAAAGCGGTAAACAAAACTGTCTAGTATGTTGCGAAATCTGCTGCATTGGAAAGCAGACGAGGCTGCCATTCACCCACAAAGGAACAAGAGCCAGGGAATTGTTAGAGATTGTTCACGCAGATGTTTGTGGACCTATGGAAAACCGGTCGTTGGGTGGAGCCAAATATTTTTTGCTGTTTGTCGATGACTTTAGTAGGATGGCTTCTGTTTATTTTCTAAAGTACAAGTCAGAAGTTTTCAACTGTCTGAAAGAATTCAAAAGCCTTGCGGAAAACCAGACAGACAAGAAAATAAAAATTCTCCGGACTGACAACGGAGGTGAATTTTGCAATTCTGAAATTGACAAATTTCTAAAGGCGAATGGGATACAACATCAAACGACAAATCCACATACACCTGAGCAAAATGGACTTGCCGAGAGGATGAATCGCTCAATCGTGGAAAAGGCACGGTGTTTGATGTATGATGCCGAACTAGGAAAAAAATTTTGGGCCGAGTCAGTCAATACTGCTATCTATCTGAAAAATCGTTCGACAGCCTCAGGTTTAGATAGAAAAACGCCATATGAAGTGTGGACTGGCAAGAAACCGGATGTTAGTCATCTAAGGATATTTGGCAGCACGGCCATGGTCCATGTCCCAAAAGCACAGAGGACAAAGTGGGACAAGAAGTCTGTAAAAATGATCCTGGTTGGATATGCAGAGGCCACAAAAGGCTATCGTTTGTACAACATAACAACAAAGAAGGTTGTCACAAGTAGAGATGTAATCATCATAGAAAAGCCAAAACATGATGAAGTACCTGTCCTCATTGAAGCCGGTCATCATCCTCAGATACCAGAAGAAATGCCGAGTTCCAGTGACGACACCACAGTTTCAGTGGGGGAAACACCTTCGACTACCAGTGAAAGTGGAGAATCGACAGATTATAACGATTGTGAAGAAGATGACCACATTCAAGAAACGAGCGTTCCAAAGCAAGAGGTGCGGAGATCTGCAAGAGAACCAAAGCCAAAGGTTTTGAAAGATTTCGTGGCTTGTGCCAGCGGTCTTATCAACACAACCAATGATCCAGCAACGGTAGAAGAGGCCTTGTCGAGGCCGGATGCTGAAAGCTGGAGAAGAGCAATGGCCGAAGAACTGCAGTCTTTCAAAGAAAGTGGAGCTTGGGAGTTGGTTGATGCACCAAGGGATGACAACGTGGTAGGGTGTAAATGGGTTTTTAAAATAAAAACTGACGAAAACAGCAAAGTGCGGTATCGTGCGCGATTGGTGGCGAGGGGCTTCACGCAGAGGCCGGGAATCGATTATGAAGAAACCTTTTCTCCGGTAGTTCGCCACTCAACATTGAGAATGCTGATCGCTCTATCTGTGGAGCTGAACCTGGACATTACACACTTGGACGTCACGACGGCGTTCTTGAATGGTCATTTGGAGGAAAATGTCTTCATGACCTTGCCCGAAGGTTATGAAGGAACCAACAACAAGGTGTTGAAGCTGAAGAAGGCCATTTATGGCCTCAAGCAGTTTTCAAGAGCATGGAACAGAAGAGTCGACGAGGTTTTGCTAGCGTTAGATTATGTTAAATCTAAGTATGAACCATGTTTGTATTTGAAGAAAAAGGACGGTCAATTGACTGTCATTGCCTTGTATGTTGACGATTTTTTCATTTTTTCCAATAACATTTTCCAAATAACAAAAAGGAAACGCTATTTTTGAAAAATGAGCTCAACTCAAAATTCAAAATCAAAGATTTAGGTCAGATGAAACAGTGTCTAGGTATGAATGTAAACATTAACAAAAATGCAAATGTAATAACTTCAAGCCAAAAGTATTATATTGAGCAACTGTTGAAGAAATTGATTATGTCAAATTGTAATGCAGTGTCGACTCCTTTGGAGTCAAATTTGAATTTAAGCACAGAAAGTGTAACTAATCCGGATCTTGAAATTCCTTATCAGCAGTTGATAGGAAGTTTGATGTATTTATCAGTACTTACTCGTCCAGATATTGCTTATAGTGTCAGTTTTTTAAGTCAATTTAATACATGCTACAATGAAAGTCACTGGAAACATGCGAAGAGGATTTTAAGGTATTTAAAAGGGACTATGAATGTGAAACCCCTCTAACTCTCTAGCTTCTGCGCCTGGATGGATAGGCAACCCAACATACTCCAATTTAATCCAACTTATTTGAATTGAATCACTTTTCCCGCTCTTGGGACTGCTTTGGCCGGTGATCGTCTAGTAGCAGGACACCATCCTGTTGTGCATCCTTCTTGTGGTTCGAGGATAGAGATCCTGGGCGTGTTGAGATCGAATTAACCTCTAGTTTGAACGCAGTAAGACACAAAAATTAGTGGTAACATAAAGTCGTTATATTGTCTTATATTTACATGTCAAAGTGTCTAAATAAAGGCTCGTTCCTATAACTGACCCTACCTCAACGCTGGTAACTAGGATAGCTGAGTTTTCTAAGTGTTCCCTAAAAGATGAGTTTCCCCTAATAATTATTTCAAAGCCGTCACACCCCAATACTCCGATGGACACCTGATTCTACACCTTGACCAACATTAAAACTTTGTTTGGGGCGTGGTTCGAAGTTCTTATCGTGGATTCATCAGATTAAACATTTAAGTTAGAGTGTTATAGGTTATGTTAGGGTTAGGTCCAGCGTCTAGACACCGAAAAAGGGTTTGAGTGACTTTTGCGAGCGATGGGAACTCCCCCCTCTCTTTTCTGTTGTTCCCCTGTTCCCTACAATCTAAGTTCGTGGGCCGGTGTGTGCGGGGCTCCTCCTATTATGAATCTCTTTTCAAAGGCTGCGTCTCTTATTCTCTGGACTATTCTTTTTGCATGACTCTTTTTAGGCTATGGTAATCTTTTGCCCGTTTTGGAAGGGATTGGATATGGCCTGGTGCCTTTGTGGAGAACTGGACCTATTTTCACCTTGAATTGCCCTTGAAGCTTAGAAGGATTTCACGACCGCGAGTGTCTATAGCCGGAAATGTAAAACCAAATTTCACCCTTCCAAAAACTTCGGAACCAATGGTGTACGCGAACAATTACTCAAGTCAAGGTACAAGCTCTCATGTGAAGACCCTTTGGATTGAACCCCGTTCTGTTTGTGTGAAGTGAACCCCATTGTTGCTAAAAACCTACAAAGGTGCTCGTCGACGAACTAACGCGAGAAGGCTTCGAAACAACTATTATTCCCTATGAATAAATATCAGATTGCTAACCAACTATTGAGCCGTAACAATTCATTATAGGTACAAATGTATCGAAGCGTCGCGTCGTCGAATGTTCCCGGTAATTATACGAACCGCTCTCCATCTCACGATTGAACAATCTTCATTAACTTCATGGGAATACTGCAACAAATTAAGTAGTGTTACGCGACCTCAAACCAGACGTCCCTCTAGGTGAAACTCCTCTCCATAACATTCGTCATTCAATAATAATTCTCTTGTACTTAATAACCCAACCAACATGGAAATCTAAGTAACTGCAGTTGCACGCTAAAACAAAGTCATATTAGTCTCACGGAGGGGGGGGGGGGGTCGTTGTCCTAAACCAATTTTTATTAACAATTGCGACTCTACAGAATGGTCCGAACCCTGGTTTCCACAAACGCGATTTTTGTTCTTTCCAGTTCCTATCCGTTTCGCGATTCTCCAAACTCAGCAGCGCGTATTCAGAAGTGTCGTTCAAGGCTCTGTCGAAGTTCCAAACCCAACCCCTGGACTGCAGGTACCACCCACTGAGAAGTTGAAGTCCACCCCGTGTCGATCGTGGCTTTCTAGGACATTGCAAATCTCAATCGTAGGCCGTCTACCCCACCCCACAAGATCGCTCCTTTTCCACCGCGAGGTACCGTTCGTCAATTACAAGCATCCACTCCTGAAGCCTAGCTGAACCGAAGCAGGACAAGACGCACCCCGCGAGGAGGCCCAGACGCAGCCAGTGAACTGTCAGGAACCACCCCCAATAAAGGCCATGACGCATCGCCTGTGAAGGCCAGGACACAACGCTAAAGAAGGCCCCGACGCGTCCATCAGAAGGCCTGAACACAACCCCGAAAGGAGGCCCAGACGCAGCCAGTGAACTGTCAGGAACCAACTCCAACGAGGCCATGACGCATCGTCAGTGAAGGCCAGGACACAGTACTAAAGGAAGCCCCGACCCGTCCAGTAGAAGGCCTGGACACAACCCCGAAAGGAGGCCCTGGCTCGCCACGGAGGAGCTTTTTGTCAGGGACAGATTACAAGTGCTCGATGCAGGTTCCTCTTCCAACAGGCAGCGTTCTGTGTGAAGGGTTACAACCCCATGGATATGAAATTATACAATCTCTTCGAAGGCAAATGACGCACTCAGGTCTACCTCGGTTACTCGCGATACCCACACGGTCCAAAGGCTCTGGCTTTAGCTTGAAAACTCCCTGGTAAAAGACGTCTCCCAACGTACAACGCAATTAATCCCGGAGCAGGAATAAGGTGCGCACCGGTGCGAAATCCAACAAACTTGATACTAATTTTCACACGACACGCGAGCAAATGTGCAATTCCGGTGTTTAGAAATATGGGATGAACAATCAAGCGCGAGTGGTGTGACTCCCGATGATGAAGAGCTTGATGTAGACGGTGCAAATCACATCTAATCCTACCACGGCGCGGATGGAAATCTCTTCGATGACGGGCTGGACTGTGCCTCGGTGGCGCGTGTGGAGATGAGCTTATTGGTAATCAGACGTCGGAAATATTGTCGCGCATTTAATTTGGGAACGCCGATATGCGGGCAATGGCACACGAGGCAGGCGCGACATTTCGAGGTGCGGCGGAGCACACGGACATCGGCTCGTCTACAGTATGGAGTTGAGAATTGTTACCGCGGCCCCCAAAAATCCACCCGTTTCCATGGCTAACCGCGATAATATGTTTAGCGAGAGGCCTTTTGCTCTAGGCACGCGGAGCGCAAAGCGTTCAGTCATCGGTCCGCGCGGCCACGCGTACACTCTCGCTAACGAAGCCTATTGGTCAGAGTAGGCGCCAGCGCCTACTATAAACACGCGTTCCCCGAAAATCACCTTCAGTTCTTAGTATCCCAACGCATCGAGAGGTCGTTGCATCTCCGGCGTCCCCCGCTTCGAACTCGTCTCTCTTCAAGGGACTAACCCCATGTTACACCCCCTTTCCTTTTTGAGACGGCGCAATTAATTCGAAACAGTGGTTTTATTTAATCTGCGCCAACAATCTCAAGTCATTCTGCGAAAGAGTATAACACAAAGAATAGCGTCGACTCCTTGAAGAAGCTGCCACCGGCGTGACAGACCCCACTACTGAGACTGAGCTGCCGGATCGTTGTTGCCGCCCATTCCGGAGAGTCCACCAGCCGACTACGACCCGAGGCGATAACATCTTGGCGCCCGCAACCTGGGGCTTCCACTACTCCAGCCATTCAAGACGAGCGTCTTGACTGCCCGCAACGTGGGGCACGCTTCTCCAAGTGACATCTCGGCCGCCGACACGAGCACCGCAGACTTTCCAGATCTTCGGGATCACCGTTTCGATACAGAGTTTTAGCATCATTTAAGCGCTTGGCGTACTAGATGCGCTCTGTATCGACCAACAACGTGTAAAGCAGCGGCTTTTACACGCCGTGGACTCGAGCAAACCTACCCTGTTGCGAGGCATGTATCCCTAGATTCAAGAGATCGATGCTCTCGTATACGGCACTCGAGTTCCACGTGGATTGGTAAGACTCTGCCCCAAGCTCCCCTTGTATCGCGAACCGCGCACGAGACCAAAGCTTCCGCCATGCCGCGACGCGCTACTAGACAACGCCGTTCCCGTCTGGACTCGAGAACTGAAACATCACTTCCAGTGGCGCCCACTCCCACAAACCGTCCGACGACGACCCCACCGACGCTTGCTGCGGTGACGGCACCTCCGTCAATTGCACCGACGACGCCGCTTGTCGTCAACGTCCCGGTAGTCGCCGCGACGCCTCCGATAAACGGTCCTGACCACCCCGACGACCTCGGCTACACGTCCACACCGACAATGACGCCCACCGTCGCGACGCCAAGCATCGCGACGCCATACACAATCACGCCTACCGCGCCTAATTACGCCCCGTTACGTCGAGACGCTCCGCCGACGCCGACGCCTGACGCGCGCGAACGCCGGCCGGTACATGGACACACACCGACGCCGCTCGATCACTATGGTGACGGCCCCGAACGCCATACCACATTTCCGCATAATTCTCGCACGGAACAACTCCTAGTAGAATTATTGTCCGAAATGCACCGTGAGCGCACCACCGCCGAAAAACCCGTCGATATTCCGCTATTTGCCGGCCATCTTCATCAAGACGCGCACACCCACCTGGAAAATTGCGAAGAGCTGTTGCAAACCGCGAGAATCCCCCGAGCGAAATGGGTACGCCACGTGACCAAACACTTTGAAGATGACGCCCGCAAATGGTACGCATCGTACGAGTTACTCGAGCTAAATTGGGACGATTTTTGCCGCGCAGTTATCGCGGAATTCGATTCCAATAAACGGAAAAACGCTGCCATCGTCAAATTACGCACGGAGCACCAACGCGACGAGCCCATAACGTTGTTCATACTCAAGAAGCTTCAGCTAATGCGCCGATTTGACCCGTACATGTCAACCCCTGAGTTTGTGGACCTGGTGATCTCGCTCGCCGACGTCGATCTCAGTAAATCACCACTAGCCGCGAGCGTTCAATCCGTGGAGGACCTGCTTCAGGCGGCACAGCTCATCGAGAGCCGTCGCGAGCCAGCTTTTCGCCAAAAAGCACAGCGACCTGTACCTGCGGCCCCTGCTTGCCAAGCTCCTCGGCAACAGCCACCACTTCCACAATGCCGATTCTGTCCTGAACGACACTTCCACCGCGACTGTCCGGTGCGCCGCGCTCAGTACGAACCGACGTCGCGACGCCGCGAAGACCAGCAGCATCCGGAAAACCAGCAAGGGGCCGGTGCTACGCGGGACAGATCCGCGCCCCCACGACATTAAATTCTCTTCCCCACGTTCCGCTACGCCTCGGCCAACAAGTCTACGACTGTCTCGTCGACAGCGGGGCCTCCAGAAATTTTGTAAATCTCGCCATCGTCCGCGACAAAAAGCTGGATAGCTCCGAGTCCGTGCCACTTCGACTCGCCGTCGGCACCGGTCGCCAGCAACACACGCTGGGCCGCGTTAAGGTAGCCTGCCACCTGGGGGACAGACCGCACCATATCGAATTTAACGTGGTGGACGGTCTCTCAGAATCCATTATACTCGGGTACCCCTTTTTACGAGAGCAGCACGCCAGCCTCGACTTCGAGCGTCGTTGCTTACACATTGGAATCGCCGAGCGCCGCACCATACATTGGCTCGACCGCCACGACACTCCCTCGTGTCTAGCGCCACCGCCGCTAAGCCTGGCCGACGTCGACCATAGTATTGCACCTCCATTCCAGGCCACGTTTCAACGTCCACTCGACGCCGTCGCTGCCACTCTCAATCAGGACCCTCGCCCTTCAACGACCTTGAACGCCACGCGCGCTCCACCGGACAAGCCCCTGACGCTCGTCCGCAACGCCACACCGCCGTCCAAGAAACGTCAGCTCAAGAGCTTCCTCGGCAACTGCAAGCAGCTGCGCGAGTACGTAGAGAACTTCGCAGAAATCGCCGCGCCTCTCACCGACCTGCTCGCCGCCAAACGCCGTTTCTCTTGGGGGAATTCCCAACAACAAGCCTTCGACGGCCTCAAACAAGCCCTCGCTGCGCCGCGACGCCTGAGCCGTCCCGATCCGACGCTCCCGTTCGTCTTACAAACAGACGCTAGCAGCATTGGCATGGCTGCCGTGCTTTACCAGGAACGATCAGACAAAACGCGTGCCGTTATTTCGTACGCAAGCGCTCGCTTCAATGCGACAGAACGCCGTCTGCACATAAACGAGCAGGAATGCCTGGCAATTTTGTGGGGTATAAAGCACTACCGGCCATACCTGGAGGACCATCATTTCACCGTCCGCACGGACAATCGAGCCTTGCTCTGGCTTCACCGGTCCAAGGACACAAAAGCGAAGTTGACGCGTTGGTCACTTCTGCTCCAAGAATTTTCATTTACCGTTGAACACGTGCCCGGAAAAACCAACGAATTGGCCGACGCCCTCTCCAGAGAGCCCGAGCTCCCAGAGGCGTCGTTCAATTATGAGGACCTGGAGCGCCTCCTACCTCCGGAACCGTTGACGACGCACCCGCTCGCAGAGCCTACTCGGCAAGTCGCCGCGAACCTGCTCGGAGTGCGCTCCCTCGGCGACGAAGTTAAGGAATGCCAGGATCATGACCGGAGCACGCAGCAACTCATACGACAGCGCCGCGAGCTGGAAACTCGACCCGATAGCCTCGACTGGCACCCTGGATTCCGCGCAACCTACAGCGTCGACGACGATCACCTGTACAAGGTTCGAGATGATGGACGTCATCTCCTGTACGTCCCAGCGGGCGTACGGCCACGCGTTTTCCACGAGCACCACGATTCGGTGTTAGCCGGCCATCCGGGCGAAGACGAGACGCTCCGCTCAATCGCTGAACATTTTCACTGGCCGTCCTTGCCAACCGACGCGCGTCACCACGTTCGCTCTTGCCTCCTTTGTGCGAGGTACAAGGCTCGTTTAAGCCGAAATCACGCCGAGCAGCGTCCGCGTCAACCACAAAGACCGTTCGAAGTAGTCGCGTGCGACATTATGGGCCCCTACGACGTCACCGCCAGCGGTAACCGATTTATCCTGGTGGTCACAGACCTGTTTACTCGGTGGGTGGACGCCTGGCCGCTACAAAACAGTACTACGGGAACCATCATCACGACGCTCGACAACTACTTTTTTCCGATGCATGGATACCCTCGCGCGATCCTATCGGACAACGGATCTCAATTCACGTCAGTTGCTTGGTCTCGTGCGTGCGCTCGTTGGCAGAGTCTGCCATGGACTACCGCGGTCTATCATGCCCGCGCTAACCCCACGGAGAGGCGAAACCAGGAGCTCAAAAAAGGGCTCCGTCTCCGACTAGACGGACGCCCCGCCAACGAATGGGATCTGCATTTGCCCGCCACGCTCTTTAGCGTGCGCCGCAGACGCAATGCAGCCACTGGCCAGAGCCCTTCCGAGCTCCTCCAAGGCCACACGCTCCCATTCCCCGGCGAATGGACGACGCAGCAGCCGCTGCCGCCCGTCGCAGCAGAGCAGCGAGAGCAGCAAGCCCGCCAACATCAACGAGACTACGTGGAAGCCCGCCACCAGGTCCCGGAGCGACCGGCTCCAAATTTTGTACCCGGCGACGCTGTCCTGGTACATCATCCGCCCGCACCTGGTGCCTTCCATCCCAAGTGGCTTGGGCCACACAGCATCATAAGGCGATTCGCGCCACACATCCTCCTGGTCAACATCGACGGCCGCAGCGTCAAGTACCACGTCGACAAGCTCAGGCGAGCTCCCGTCGAACGACGCCGTCGATAGTGCTGCGGAATGTGCGCGAATTGTGCGTGAACCCAAGGACACTGAATCCCCCTTGTATATATCGCTAGTTTTAAATTGTCGCGACCATGAATTTGTGCTACACCTCCTTTCGACAAAGTGCGGGTCCCTTGCGCCAAAACTCATGTATCCCCTTTCGTTGCGCTCCGACGAAGTGACAGACATTGCGGAACACCCCTTATGTACCCCAGTAGGGCATACAATACTTAGTTGCGTCATAACTAATAAGGGTGTATCTTAATGAATTTCGATACTTGTCCGACGTTATTTTCGTCGAAAACGCCATGTTTCACCTTAGCTTTAAAACGTTATTGTTCAACCTTAGTTTTAAACAATTTTTCTACAAGAATTTCTGCAAATTTCACCTTTTTGAACTCGGCATGTATGTAAAATTGAAGTATTCAATAAAGTGCCCAATAGTCTCAAAAAGGGGGGCGATTGTTACCGCGGCCCCCAAAAATCCACCCGTTTCCATGGCTAACCGCGATAATATGTTTAGCGAGAGGCCTTTTGCTCTAGGCACGCGGAGCGCAAAGCGTTCAGTCATCGGTCCGCGCGGCCACGCGTACACTCTCGCTAACGAAGCCTATTGGTCAGAGTAGGCGCCAGCGCCTACTATAAACACGCGTTCCCCGAAAATCACCTTCAGTTCTTAGTATCCCAACGCATCGAGAGGTCGTTGCATCTCCGGCGTCCCCCGCTTCGAACTCGTCTCTCTTCAAGGGACTAACCCCATGTTACACCCCCTTTCCTTTTTGAGACGGCGCAATTAATTCGAAACAGTGGTTTTATTTAATCTGCGCCAACAATCTCAAGTCATTCTGCGAAAGAGTATAACACAAAGAATAGCGTCGACTCCTTGAAGAAGCTGCCACCGGCGTGACAGACCCCACTACTGAGACTGAGCTGCCGGATCGTTGTTGCCGCCCATTCCGGAGAGTCCACCAGCCGACTACGACCCGAGGCGATAACAGAGTGACCAAAGAACTATAGCTAAATTGTTTTATACCAGGTCTCGAACTTTCTATGTGTCCATTACACGGCTAGCGACATCTTTTAACCATGTGGTGAACTTGCATCGCACGCTCAATTCCCAATACACTTATTGATTTTTCCTCCGCGTGCTTTGGACCCCGTACAAACGGTGGGCTTCAAATGTTGGTTTAGTTTTTCGAAAAGGCTCTTGTGATTTGACAGGATACGTAGATGCAGACTGGGCTAATGATAAACAGGACAGGAGGTCGTACACAGGCTTTGTATTCAAGTTGGGAGGTGCAGCAATTTCTTGGGAGGGGCGAAAGCAGAAAACTGTGGCTTTGTCAAGCACAGAAGCTGAATACATGACAATGAGCGAAGGGGCTAAAGAGGCCATTTACTTGAGAAATTTGCTGCAAGAATTAACAGGGGAGTCAAAGTGTGTACCATCGTACAATGACAATCAAGGTGCACAAAAGTTGGCCGCCAACCCTGTTTATCATAAGCGCACCAAGCATATAGATATAAGGTATCATTTTATTCGAGAAGTTCTGATTGCGGGTGTTATAGATTGTAAGCATTTACCAAGTGAGGAAATGCCAGCAGATATTTTTACTAAAGGTCTGACCTATCTAAAGCACTCTAAATTTTGTAAAGAGTTAGGATTAATTTAAGCAAATTATTTCGTTGTTTCGATAAGTGGGGGTGTTGTAAAATATCGAAACTCATAATTTGGCGCCTACTCAGGCTATGCGCGTACTACTACATTGCGACTGCGCGCGCATCTCTTCAGCACGACCGTTAGGTCAACTACCATAGTTTTTATAATGTTCGTCCATCTTAGTTAGTCGTTGTCACACACTTCATGTATACACGTTTAAGAGTTCCAATAAAGTTGTAGTGCAGATTACTCTTGTTTATCACCCCATCACAAATTTCAATATTTACATCTAGCATCTGGCTAAGATGATCCGATAAATGAAGGTTCACCGTTTCACAAGTCCACAGGTTTTTGCTCAGGTTAGTAAATATATTATCAATACATGTTTCAGATGTTGAAGACACTCTAGAAGCACACATACTGGTCTGAGACAAGCCGAACGACTCCATCAATTCCAACAGCTGTTTAGTGGCTTTCGCCTTTAATAAAATGTCAATATTGTAGTCGCCCAAAACAAATAAATGTTTATGAGCATATTCAGTTGTTATTTCATGCAATGCAGTTTCCAGTTGGTTGAGGAAGACCTGCAAGTCACCATCAGGCGGCCGGTACAGAACCAACACAATAGATTCCTCATCCTCCAATTCAATTGCACATGCTTCGAATGTGAAATGTTCTTTGATCGAGGTGCGAGTAGATTAATTACGCGTAACATTTGCACAAATACATTTATTTGGGTGCTCAATATGACACATGCATATCGCACGAGAGTCGGGGCAAGAGAGAGCGAGTTTTATCGCTGCGCTGACTATGTGTGTGCGCGCGCTCATTATACAGTGTGATACACTTCAGAATTGTCTTTCGATACAATGGTTTGCCACTTGTAGAATCCTGAACTTGATGTTACTCCTTGTCAAAATCATCACTCCCCCATGGCAAAACTGAGTCCTAGAGAATTGACTTGCAATGTTGTAATTCTTGAAATGCACATTTCCTATTATGTCAGGCCTATACCAATGCTCTGTTATTCCCACCACGTCAGCTTTTAATCGTTGAAGCTCACTCTTTAAGAGATCGATCTTATTTGACATGCACTGTATGTTTTGATTCACAATAAGGAAGTGGTTAATTTTGCCTTCGCTCTCCTCAAGGAAACTTATGGATATATCGCTTTACAATAAATATTGCGTCAGGCCACACCTCTTGCTTCAGCATTTCCTCCAGCAGTTCAAACCTAAAGCCCAGCTTGAAGGATAAATTTTGTGATTTATTACTTTCGTGCTTGGTTATAAGTGAAATGCCAAATTCCCCCTCAGGAAATTGGAGCTTGAGATGGCAGTTTAGGTCCTCCACTGTGGTATCTGGATTCACCCTGCCTACATACAGCCATGTCTTACGCTCAGCAGCCCTCAATCCGCTCTGTACTTTTGAGTTTCCCATTATAACTTTACCATTTTTTGTTTTGTTTTCTCTCTTGTGTAAAACTTCGCTCTTCGCTTTTGTGTCAGTTTCAACACCAGATTTCTCCGATTTCTTTGCCTGAGCAGGTGTTGACTTGGTGTTTGTGTTAGTCTCGCTACTTGTGGTTTTCACGGTGTCCAGCCTTCGGTCCGTCATGTTGTTTTCCCTCCTAACCTCACTTACGGTGTGGTGTCCTCCTTCCAGCAGTGCAATTATCTTTCCTGGTGTGGATATGTAGTAGGGCACATAATTCTGGACAGAATATCAAATTTTCAGGACGTTCATATCTTTGCCGAGGTTTTGGCAATTTTTTTACCATGTTTCCTGCACTAAAACAAAGTTGGCCTTGAAATGTATCAAAACAACGTATAAAGGCAGCATTTGGAACTTTGCTTGTGAAAATATATTCCTCACTCATTTCTACATGTAGCTTTAACTAAACAGAACTAAAAAATACCGACTGCGGTACCAGAGACCGGCCAGGAACCATTTTTGCAGAATTTACCCCTAGCAGGTATATTAACCGCAATACATTGTCTCTGGTGCAAAATCTCGCGTGGCGCCACATCTGGAATTGCGAAGGAGGGTCTTCTGAACAAGTATGCGAAATTTCATGCTTTGATCACAAAATGCACAGACCATTCCGCTAACCCCCCCACTAAATGGAATTGCCTTTCAAGAAATGTTTGAAACAACCATATCCGTTCACGGACAATGACAGTATATGGGCATATATCCCATAGGATCAGTGGGAATTTTTCATTTTTCTAGGTTCCTGACTTAAGTACGCTGCATATCGGCAATAACAGCGGTCCATCACGGTCTTAGAGGTTACAAGTGCATGGATACCTTTTTGATTTTTTGATATATGCGAAATTTGGCTCCCAAAAAATTATTATGTTGGGCTCATTTTTTCGTATTTTTTTGAAAAACCAAGGTGTATTTTGACCTGTGCTAGAGGACTCAGTTTTCTCTGCACTATAACATGACGTGAATGGCCTGATGAGAAAAATCGCAAAATTTCGGTGGCAGTGGTGTTAATTTGACTATAAGACATTTTGGTCGGTAATCACCGTTTACGAGTTATTTGCGAAAAACGGTCGATTTACACGAATCGGGCCCTCGATCGGGCCCCTTAGGGCCCCATAAAAAAATTTTCTGGACCGAGAATTTCCGAGAATTTTGATGTTGTTTCTCTTGATACATAGAGATGGTATAATAGAACCCGTAACCAAAAATTCAGCCTTTAACTATTTTATTCAAGGTTTAGGCGATTTTTGATCTACACTACACATCAAAAGAATCTAAAGGACAAGCAAATTCAGACAATTTCTAAAATCATCATAACTTTTGATTGCCATCAGTGATTTCATATCGATTTTCGGTGTTCGATAGCCCAATCCTTTGTTCTCATGCTTTGATCACGTCCGAGATCACGTCGAATACGAACAATGTTTCATAAAGATTCTACAGGGTGATCAATGGAGCAGTGTAAAATTGCCAAAAGTTCAGTACGAGCGCGATTTCCCAATTTTTTTTATGCATTCCAATAGCACAGTTATAAAGACTGGTGTTTCAGCTTCAGTAACGTTTTTAAATTTTGGGAATCGAAGGTAAATTGCCAAAGATATTGATCATTTTGTGCCGCCATGTTGAACTTCCAACGAGACTTCCAACCAAGAAAGTGATCCGATTTCATTAAAACTTGGATCACACTCATGTCTAGTTTAAGTTATTGGAGTTTCAAAGTCAAATGTCTTTTTCGGTCACTGTCAAGCCGCCACATTGAAGTTTTATGTAAAAAATTCGAATATAGTGTGTTTCAAAGTTTCAGTCAAATCGAATCACTTATGTAAAAAGTCAATATAGCGGCTCGAAAGTGATCGAAAGTGACATTTGACCTTGAAATTCCAATTACTTGAACCAGTAATGAGTGTGTTCCAAGTTTCAATAAAATCGGATCACTTTTTTTCTTTCTTAGAAGTTTAACACGGCGGCATAAATGATCAATAACTTTGGCAATTCATCTTCGGTTTGTAAAATTCAAAAACGTCACTGAAGTTGAAGCGATGATCTTCATAATTGTGCTATTAAAATGCATGCATTTTTTTTTTGGAAAATCGCGCTCGTACTGAACTCTCGGCAATTTTACACTGTCCATTGATCACCCTGTAGCAACCTTATAAAACATTGTTCGTATTTGACGTGATCAAGGCACGAAGAAAAAAGATTGAGCTATCGAACACTGAAAACCGATATGAAATCGCCGAGGAAATCGCTGACGGGAATCAAAAGTTATGATGATTTCAGAAATCGTCTGAATTTGCTTGTCCCCTAGATTCTTTTGATAGCCCAGGCATTTTAGATCAAAATTGACCAAAACTTGGAAAAAAATAACGTAAGTCTGAAAATTGGTAGAACGCTTCCACTTGAACCCCTCAACCACATACCGAAAGTCCTAAGAAATCCTATGTCCGCTTCATTGGTTTTTGGCGGCAAAAAGGTGTAAGTGACAATTATTTAGAAACTATCTATTAGAATACGCGATGAAGCTTCAATACAGCTGAAAATAGCTGAAAATGGTCTCCTCGGCCAGTTGAACAACATATTGAAAGTCCTAAAAAATCATATATCTGCTTCAGAAACTAATGGAACGGAGAGAAGATTTCTTAGGACTTCCAATATGTTGCTCAACTAATCAAGGAGACCATTTTCAGCAATTTTCAGCTGTATCGAAGCTTGACCGCCTGTTTGATTGAACAGTTTCCAAAACAATGTCACTTACACCTTTTTGGCGACAAAAAACAATGAAGCGGACATAGGATTTCTTAGGATTTTCAGTATGCTGCTCAACTGACCGAAGAGAGCTCATATTTTCACCTGTATCAAGACTTCAACCCGTATTTTATTAAATAGTAGCAAAAAAAAGTCACTTATACCTTTCTGCCGCCAAGAAACAATGACACGGACATAGGATTATTGCGGACTTCTATAGTATGTTGTTCAACTGACAAAGGAGACCAGTTTCTGCAATTTTCAGCTGTACTGAAACTCCAACTCGTATTTTAATAAATAGTTTCCAAAATAATGTCATTTGAACCTTTTTGCCGCCAAAAACCAATGAAGCGGAGAAAGGATTTTTTAGGACTTTCAACGTGTTGTTCAACTGACCGAGAAGATCATTTTCGGAAGTTTTCAGCTGTATTGAAACTTCAACGCGTATTTTAATGAATAGTTTCTAAAATAATGTCACTTACACCTTTTTGCCGCCAAAAACCAATGAAGCGGACATAGGATTTTTTAGGACTTTCAGTATGTGGTTAAGGGGTTGAAGTGGAAGCGTTCCACCAATTTACAGACTAACGTTATTTTTTTCCAGGTGAAAACCTGAAATGCCTGGGCTATGATGTGTGTATAATGACTGGGCTATATGTATGTAGTAAATAATTCCCAGTAGGCGAGGCGGCTTGAAATGATCTTTATATACAGGTGTCCAGGAGATGGCGAAAAATCTCTCCAGTACGTTGTAAGGGAACCTTCGAGGAACTCCGAAAAAGTAACAAAAAAAATTCTTCGACTTTCATTTTTGGGATTATTGAGGGTCAAGGGACGGCTCTTTGAACCCTTCTAGTTTTATTAATTCAAAAGACGAAGAATTAATTTCCAGTTTACCTTTTGTTGACGGCAGAATTATGAGAAAGGAATATCCACCACCGGATGTGTATTGATTTTTACTTTAGCAACATGGAAGGGAAAGTATTGTAATCGTGCAGAAAAAAGTTTTGGGATTTCACCGGATATATCTATTTTGAGGTCCCCCAAAACGATGAAGATCATTTTCAGAATAGTGTCTGTCTGTCTGTGTGTGTTGTCTGTGATCTTTCACAGTAACTGCCGAATCGTTGATCCGATCGACTTGAAATTTGGTCTGCGGGCATGGTTTCTCTCTGGAAAAAGCCCGTTAGTTTTTGGCTGTCATCTGTTGAACTGAAGTGTCACTATCAACAAATATTAGAAGCTATATCTCACGGAACTTGACTTGCAGTGGATGATTTGAAAGCCCTTGAGAAACTGTATTCAGAACAATGGAAAGTATTGCCTTATCTGTCATTTTTGAATAATAAAAAAATTCTAAGCTCAAAACTTTACCATTTAATTATTCAAAATCTACCCGACGGATTGGAACCAGATTTGACAAGAAGAAACACAACAAAAGAGCTAAGTTAATAGTGCAATTGCAGTTTTCTACCATTTTCTATGATTTAAACGGTGGTTTTTTCGAATAATTCCAACCGATATTCATTTATTTATTTAATAAATCGACTTGTTTTACGAGGCGACGACTTTCAGCTATTGGCTGCTCTACCATGCAACCTCGGGGACAGCACAAAATATCCAAGGATGTAACGGGATTCGAACCCACACAGCGCAGCGCAAGTGGCTCAGCTTGTCATCACCTATACCACTCGGCCACGACTGCTCCATCGAAAGTAGATTGAATTGGGCGTCTTGTAGACCCATTTTCAAAATCGACACGGTTTCGGTTTTCCTACGGCAACTTTTTCTAAATGAAATTTGCTCATTCCGTGAATTTGAAAAAACTGCAGTGTGAGCTTCGACATGCGGTGAGCCCACGCAACGGGTGAGTCACACGAAATATTTATTTTAGGTGCAGACATGCTGAAAATGAAAATTGGAGAAAAGATTGAAGTAATTTTTGGAGGAAAAACTTTTCAAATCGGACTCACGGTTTTCGAGTTTTTCTCTCCGGAAAAACTGCAAATTTTCCAACTTTTTATCCCGTGAACAGATTTCCACCATTCTTTTTTACAAGAGGTAACTGGTTCTTGAACATTTTCCAACAATTTTCCGGGAATTTTCCGGTTGAAAATGTAAAACTAGCTTGGGTTTTCTAACCGGCCTTGAATGATTGAGCTTAAAGTGAAGCCTCGATTGACGATTTTCACAATAAGATGATTTGGAATAAAGTTTGACGTCGTCCCGGAAAAATTCAATTTTTCCTGACCAATTTTCCTCGAAATTTTTGATTTCCTGCAAATTATTTCCAATCTTTCTCTCTAATTCCAACTTCCCACCCGAAGAAACGTTTTGTACAAAAATTTCTATAGGTTTCTGGGGATAGGTACTAGTCGCAAAGTTTTGGGGTGACACACCATTTTCTTTCTATTCACAGAGTGAGTCAGAAACTGAGAAAATTGATATTCAAAAGACAAGATTTGACCCAAAGAATTTTCAAAAATGAAACTCGAAGATTTTTTTGGGATTCCTTGAAGGGTCCTGCAACTCCTGCACAACGTGCTGCAGAGCTTTTCCGCCATTTTCTGGACATCCTGTATAGTTCAGGCTAGATCATGCCAATTTCGGGCCTCGAGGCCTCAATCATTCGATGGGGCCCCCAATTCCTCTTGTTTGTGAAAAATACAAAAAAAAAATTGGAATAAAATCCAAAAATTTCAATTTTAAAGTTACCTTGGCAGGCCCCATGACAACAGGTTTGCGGGGGCCTACACACAGGCAATAGGCGATAGGTGTGTCTGTATCACGGAATCTTTAGGAATTATTTTCACTCCAGGCTTTAGGGGGCCCCGGCCCCGGATATCATAGTGCCAGGGGCCTCAAGCCTTTGAAATATTGTATTTTATCATTTCTACGCCACTCTGTTCTATAGCCAAGTTAACAACTCGTTTTTTTATTTTTTCGGCTTTTGCTCAATCACGGCAGGGCAGGGCGGGCCAAAAATTTGCCGGCCCCCCTTCATATTCTCAACTTTCATCTCACAATTCCGCCCAGGGCCTCCAATTCCCTTAGTCCACCACTGCATCCTATAACATACTTTTCAAGAAATAAATAGAAATTTCCAGTGATAGATAATAATACCATGAGTAGTGACAAGAAGAGTTTTTGCAAGAAGCAATTCTGTGATGTTTTGTAATTACTTAGTGCTTTTCCTAGTAATATTCAAATAGTGATAAGGTTTTGTTGTAGGTATTTTGATTTTCTTCCGTTGTGTTGTGTTTTTTATAACAGCATTAATGCAACACGATTTCTTGATGTGAAAGTCAAAATTTTTATTTTATTTTATCATTATTTAACGGAGATTAACTTAACAGCACTGCATTGTAGTTTTTTTATAATTCTTCAAAAACACCGTGAGAAATGAAATATCTCCTCCACGACTCACACCTGACGCTCACAGGCCAATTTCTCCAATGTTATGACAGATACGTGAAAGTGATATGCAACTTTTTTGCAGACAATTTGATGGCCTTTGATTTGAACCAAGCCGTTTTTTGATAATAATAATAATAATAATAATAAACGCTTTTATTGTTTCCTGACAATGTACAGTAGGTATAGTAATGATTAAAACAATAAATACATAAATAAATAGAAATTCATAGAAGTACCCATTCTAAAATAAATAGGTAGGTAAAATGATAGGATCGGCTTTGATCGAGATAATTGCAAAAAATACTTCAAATGTACCAATAATCCAAGATGGCGGCGATTCCACACCCCCTATCGATAGGGACTTTCCACACAGTAATCAGCAAGCTTCCGAGAACATCTCTACAAATTTTTAGAACTACACTATTTATTTCCGCTTTTCTCCTCAATTATGCTTCCATTGACTGAGCTATAGATGATCGATCATCGGCCAGGCGGTTCTATGAAGGATAAAGGGCTGTCTACTCATCTATGCCTAGGTGTAGGTGAGCAAGATAACTGGAGAGTTCCACTATTTGTCTAGTCTAATTGGTTCTCAATGAAATAAAGACGGACAGCATTGAGTACATCCCTTTGACCATCTGAAACACGAAGACCAAAACAGTGAGAAAAGCCAGAAAGATAGGTGGTACATACAGAGATGCCAAATTCATAATTTATCGCCAATTGTTCAGAATATTTGACCTGCAACGGCCGCTGAGTTGATTCAAGAACCAAAAACATTGACATTTTATTAGACCGATTCCATGAGCACCATTGCGTTCCAAAAAGCTCAAGCACCAAATCTTCATACTGGAAAAAAGACAGACAGGTAACTGAAGTTAATTCGATAAAACTATCAGATACCGACCTCATTTTCAACATCCTGTCCAGATTTAATCATCAGTGAAAAAAGCAAAATAGCTGTGGATGTGAATCCCAGCAAAACGGTGGTATCAACCCAGGTGTTTTCATAATTATTTTGCTGAAACTAATACGGTACAAACGGCAAGAAAATAAATACCACGGTGCAATAATTTAACATATAATACTAGCCCCGTAAAATAGCATCCCAAAACACAGACCGAGCAAGAATCCAAACAAAGAGAACGGTACAAAATAGGGATTGATGAAACTCTCCATCAGTTTTTTTGAAAACCTGTAAAGTCGTTTGTGAAGAATGTGGTATTGCGAAAAGCAAGTATCTGCTCCTCATACCATAAAATCTCAATGTGTCTTTGAACACAAAAACGTATTCTTTTTTTCACCACATTTTGATACTCTTGATCTTCCAGTAAAACTTCGTCGCTCATATTTCTGTACTCCCAAGTGAGCTTCCTAAGGTGCTCTCTCAGCAAGTAACCTTGATAAATGGCGTGCTGTGTGACGTAATTGATGAAGTATGGAAACACGAACATCGAGTAAAAGACAGGCCCCGAAATTATCTTGAGCATCCCACAAATCAAGCTGGTGTACGGCAACTCCCATTCGTTCAAAGTACCGCAAAGAACAAACAAATCGTTGTCGAGTGGGCTTGGAACGGCAAAAAGAATTCCAGATGTGACGGCGAGAACCAAGGTCACGATTACGAACAGATTGTGACTCACAATTTTTTTTTTGATCTCTTCCTGAGTTTCTTTCCCTGCACTGTCCAAAGTCCACCGTTTAAACTTAGTTCCCCATACATTTATTATAGTTTTTCTGCTTCTGAAGAGCGCCAGACAAGTTACTATGGCCTGTAACAGTTACATAATTTCTGATTACATAGAGTTATCCTGCCATCGATTTCGAAGACGTGGAACTTACGAACGGTTTCCCAAGCATCCAAGGAAGGAACGTTCGTAAATATTTTGGATTTTGGCACAAAAGCGCAACTTCTGTCGAATATACAAAAGCTTGCGTTATAAAGCTCAGAGTCAAAGCTAACATGAACGTTTTGCTTTGTAGCAAGCCTGCAGTGATGAATTGCGTCAGCCACAACGGATCCGCTGGAATTTTGAATTTTTTGTGTTAACTTCTGTTTTTGTCATTTTGACTTGGTCTTTGATTATTCACTTGTGATGAGAATTTTGTTACCTTTCATGGTTTTCTTCATGCCGAAATGCATTAGCCTGCGTGATATGTTCAGCAGCAGCTATATTAGTACGGAATGATCGAATGAATTTTTTCCTCACGGTAGGCTTTGATCTCCTCGTTAGCCATGTGTTTTCGCCAGATTTTCAGGAATCAAAGAAGGCGAGTTAAGGAGGAATTTATTCGAACACTCGTTACTGGAAACTAGTTAGTGGATGAACAAAGGCCAAATCAAATCATAGGTATTTATGATTAATTATTAGACCAATCATTCATTATCCATAATAATAATTAGTGTCGATTCGTCTGGTAATTACTTTCGGGATTGCTGCATTATTCAGGTGGTTTCCTCCAGAACATCGATGAGCGTTCTTCAACAATTTCTCTGAGATGGTCAATAGAAAATTGGAAGTCTCTGTTTTCTTCCCTTGAAATTATTTTCAACAATTATTGTGAGTGTTCCAAAGTACTGAGTCGTCCTTATTTCAAGCGAGGGAACTTTATTCTAGGTATTCAAGGGGATGCAGAGGGAACCGTACCAGTTTGGGTGTTGTAATAGGAAACCTGGTTTTGTAGACCTTCACCAACTAAAAAAAAACCTTTTGGATCTCCTGTACATAGTAGTAGCTAGCAAATGGACTAATCTTAGATACGAGTTATTGCATTCGGGATTTTACTGATTCTGACATGACGTCACAACACGTTCTATTTCCTGTGGAATATTTTCTATGTAAATCTTTATCAAGGTTGAAAGTTCATTGGAAACCCTTGTATGTTCATCAATATCCGCAAACTTACTACTTCTTCCACTCCATGATCTTGTCTTCCCTGGAAATAAAAGATGCGTATTGACAGGTACCGGTTGCTAAGGAATCTCAAGCGATAACAGCCTTCACTGCGCCTGGTCGAGAGCTCTGTCAGTTCACTACGATGCCGTTCGGCTTCCATAATGCCCCCGGCCACATGGCAACGCTTGACCGTATCCTGGAGTCCGGTTTGGAAGGCCAAGTGTAACTTATCTGGACGACGTTATTATTAGATCCGAAAGCTTCGACGATCACCGAAAAAAACTTCGTCAAGTTTTGAGTCCTTTCAACAAATCTGGTCTGACTGTGAGTAAGAAGTGTCACTTTTCATCGTTCGAAATCACACAAGCTGCGTCTTCCTTCCATTTGAATCATAAGTTTGAAAAATAGCGGGAAAAGCTTATGCTTGAAGGTCTAAAGCTTTACTGTTCTCCTTGAAGGCTCATAGAATTTTTTTGCCTGTATTTTATCACGTGCTGCAATAAAGCTTGAGCTAATTTTCGAACAATAAATTAAAATTCACGATCGTTTTTCATGTACGTTTGCTGATGGGAGCTCAAGAGCTTTATTCAAGCTCGGATCAAGAAATGTTCTGTGAAACTGGAAAAGATTTTGGTTGCTTCACTTTGAGTCAAAAGAAAGCTCGTGTTTGTCTAGTTCATTCAGGTACCGTCTAGTTTACGAGTAGTTTAAGGTTCTTTTTGTTCATAACCACGTTCCTGCCTATGAAAGCTCGAAAGCTCGCCCAAAAACTCCGAAGCTGCTTTTGAGATCAAATTTGGACTTTTCTTTGAGAACAACGATATCATCCATCTATTCACTCCCATGATACAAGTTGAAATAATTTCCTAAAAGCTCAAAAACTTTCTACGTAAAGCTTTCCCCGTCTTCATTGTGCTTTCTATAAAATGTCGACTCTTTAAATTCTGACAAATTGACAAATAATGCAATTGTACTTTCAAAATCATATAGTGGTGCAACAAGCTTTTTCATTTTGCACATTAACACTCTGGAAGCTCCAGAGCTTTTTTCCTGAACAGCTCGGTTTCTAGAAAACGCCTCAAGGCATGAGGACCAAGCTATAAAAATTTGAAAAATGTCAAGCTCCGTTTGGTCGCAAGCTGAACATTGGTATTGCTTAAAGACTAAAAAGCTCTTCCCGTTAAGCTCTTCGAGGTTCATCTCTATCTGACAGCTGCGACGTGTTCCCGGAAGCTCCAGTTGTGAAGCTTCAAATAAAATCTTTGGAATCTAGATGTTTTACCAACAATACTCTTCTCATTTTCCTCATAGGAGTTTCACCAGTTCAATTGAATAAATAAATATGCTCAAGAGGAGGTCATTTAGCGCTCTCCAGAGCTTTTATTTTTCAAGTCTGATTTTGAAAGAATACGCTGTAAGCTGGTGAAATCAGCGACCAGATTGGAAGCTACTTTTTTAGGTACATACCTATTAGCATCAAAGTATGAAAAGTTGCTTTTTCAAGCTTTTTGTACTTCGAAAGCTCTACAAATTTCCGAAAAAGCTCAAAGCTTTTGCTTGAACCTACCTCAACTTCAACTTGCACTGGAGTTTGTGTCGGTATACGTCATAATGAACAGTTTGGAATCACGAACTGCGTTGTCATCATGTCATGTTTTCTCGTTGTACGATGACAACATGACAGAGAACCATAAACCCGTTCGACGGTGTTGGCTTGAGGGTGATATCTTGCGGTTCGAATCGCCTCCACTAATCAGGAGACGGTTATAAGCGTGAGACACGAAAGGATTGTATGACGCAACTTTGCATGGGACTCTGAAGACAAAAAAGATTAGGGTTCCTAGGATTTTAGAGATGGCTCGACTGTTGACCTGTCGCATAAAAAAAGCTAAGCAAAACGACTGGAATAGTGTTCAACTGTTAAGACGTGGATGTTGCTGGATACGGACTTTGGTAGAGGGCTGACGACATTGATCGGAATCATTCCCTATTTTCACATCTGAGTGGACGACTTTCAAGTCCCTCTGGAGCCTTCTGCTCGGGCTTCTTCGAATGGCAGACCTTGTAGGTGGTGACGAATCGAATTGTGTCCATTCTCATTTTGGTGACAGGCGGCTGAGAGGTGGAACTGACAGGTGACAGCTTGACAGGTAGGTGCTGGGTGACAACTTTGACAAGTCGGTCACTAGGACCTTTTGACTGATGACCCCGGGATAACAGCTTCCACCGTGCCCGGTCGAGAACTCTATCAGTTCATCAGGATACCGTTAGGCCTCCACAATGCCCCGGCAACATGGCAGCGCTTCATAGACCGAATCCTGGAATCAAGTTTGAAAGACCAGGTGTTTGTGTATCTGGACGACGTTATCATAGATCCGAAAGCTTCGACGATCACCGAAAAAAACTTCGTCAAGTTTTGAGTCTTTTCAACAAATCTGGTCTGACTGTGAGTGAGAAGTGTCACTTTTCATCGTTCGAAATTATACAAGCTGCGTCTTCCCTCTATTTAAATCATAAGTTTGAAAAATAGCGGGAAAAGCCTATGCTTGAAGGTCTAAAGCTTTACTGTTCTCCTTGAAGGCTCAAAGAATTTTTTTGCCTGTATTTTATCACGTGCTGCAATAAAACTGAGCTAATTTTCGAGCAAGTAATTGAAATTCACGATCGTTTTTCATGTACGTTTGCTGATGGGAGCTCAAGAGCTTTATTCAAGCTCGGATCAAGAAAAACTCTGTGAAGCTGGAAAAGATTTTGGTTGCTTCACTTTGAGTCGAAAGAAAGCTCGTGTTTGTCTAGTTCATTCAGGTACCGTCTAGTTTACGAGTGGTTTAAGATTCTTCATGTTCATAACCACGTTCCTGCCTATGAAAGCTCGAAAGCTCGCCAGAAAACTCCAAAGCTGCTTCTGAGATCAAATTTGGACTTTTCTTTGAAAACAACGATATCATCCATTCATTCACTAACATGATAGAAGTTGAATTAATTTCCTAAAAGCTCAAAAACTTCCTACGTAAAGCTTTTCCTGTCTTCATTGTGCTTTCTATAAAAAGTCGACTCTTCAAACTCTGACAAATTGACAAATAATGCAATTGTACTTTCAAAATCATATATTGGTGCAACAAGCTTTTTCATTTTGCACATTAACACTCTGGAAGCTCCAAAGCTTTTTTCCTGAACAGCTCAGTTTTTAGAAAACGCCTCAAGGCAAGAGAACCAAACTATGGAAAATTGAAGAAATGTCAAGCTCCATTTTGTCGCAAGCTGAACATTGGTATTGCTTGAAAACTAAAAAGCTCTTCCCGTTAAGCTCTTCGAGTTTATCTCTATCTGACAGCTGCAACGTGTTCCCGGAAGCTCCAGTTGTAAAGCTCCAAATGAAATCTTTGAAAGCCAGATATTTTACCAACAATACTCTTCTCATTTTCCTTATGGCAGTTTCACCAGTTCAATTAAATGAATAAATGCTCAATAGGAGGTCATTTAACGCTCTACAGAGCTTTTATAGTTCAAGTGTGATTTTGAAAGAATACGATGGAAGCTGGTGATCAGCGACCAGCTTGGAAGCTACTTTTTTAAGTACCTACCTATTCGCATCAAAGTATGAAAAGTTGATTTTTCAAGCTTTTGTACCTTGAAGGCGCTACAAATTTTCGAAAAAGCTCAAAGCTTCTGCTTGAAGCTACCTCAACTTGCACTGGAGCTCGTGTCGGTACACTTCAGAATGAACAGTTGAAAATCACGAACTACGTTGTCCTCATGTCATGTTTTCTTGTTGTACGATGACAACATGACAGAGCCATAAACCCGTTCGATGGTGTTGGCTTGAGGGTGGTATCTTGCGGTTCAAATCGCCTCCACTAATCAGGAGACGGTTATGAGCGTGAGACACGCAAGGTTTGCCATTGTACGACGTAACTTTGCATGGGACTCTGAAGACAAAAAAGATTTGGGTTTCTAGGATTTTAGAGATGGTTCGACTGTTGACCTGTCGCATAAAAAATCTCAGCAAAACGACTGGAATAGTGTTCAGCTGTTAAGACGTGGATGTTGCTGGATACGGACTTTGGTAAAGGGCCGACGACATCGATCGGAATCATTTACCATTCTCACATCTAAGTGGACGACCTTCAAGTCCCTCTGGAGCCTTCTGCTCGGGCTTCTGCGAATGGCAGACCTTGTAGGTGGTGACGAATCGAATTGTGTCCATTCTCATTTTGGTGACAGGCGGCTGACAGGTGAGACTGACAGGTGGGACTGACAGGTGACAGCTTGGCAGGTAGGTGCTGGGTGACAACTTTGACAAGTCGGTCACTAGGACTTTTTGACTAGTAACCCCGGGATAACAGCTTCCACCGTGCCCGGTCGAGAACTCTAGCAGTTCATCAGGATGCCGTTAGGCCTCCACAATGCCCCGGCAACATGTCAGCGCTTCATAGACCGAATCCTGGAGTCAAGTTTGGAAGACCAGGTGTTTGTGTATCTGGACGACGTTATTATTGTATCCGAAAGCTTCGACCATCACCGAAAAATACTTCGTCAAGTTTTGAGATCAATTCGAAGCCCAGCAACCCCTCCAAGAACCCGCAATTTGTAACGGACTAGTGGAATGGGCAATAAGAAATAGTTTGATAACAACGGAGTTTTTAATCCTCAAATCTCAAGTTTATTTCACATTTAAAACCGTTAAATAACGAAACAATAAATCCTTAAATCGTAATTGTCGAAACTGCCTTTCTAAACTCTCCAATCTGACCTATGAACCCTGTGACAAATTTAGTAGTATATCCAGAATTTCAAGTCAAAGCAACTTCATAGTTAATTTGTTCGAGTTTCTCAGATATCAATTAATATTTCAATGAGGCAGTCCGACTTTAAAACTATGAACTCCCATATAACTACGGTCTAGAACAAACTTTAAACGTCTGAGTTTTTACGTCATTATGACTTAATTTAACAAAAACGACTTTACTTGGCAATCCTTTGCGGACTTCGCTCAAGTTTGGGGTCATTGGAAGGATCAATTTTGACCTAGATCACAGCACTGGGAGTTGCCTTATCTTAGTAATTGAAAATAATTTAAAAAATTTCTCATGCTTTTTGGAATTGTTAGCATTAGCGTGTGTTGTTTCTGAGGTCTCTGGGTTGGCGGCATCTCGAAGGCTTCTTGACCAGCGTTCGCAGCGTAATAATTTCTTCAGTTTCTCATATTCAAATAAAGTGACAGCACCGAATACATTTTCTTCACCATCTGAAACCATTAGAGTTGTAGCTACCACTTACAATGGTTGTATAAACCATTTATTATAATAATGATGACGAAAAAATACCAACATCAACTCCGAGTTCATTGTTGATAACAAAGTCCTTAGTCAGGCTCATATGAACCGAATCCGTACATTGTGCCAAAGCAATACGCAATGACAGCTTGTTGGGTTCATTCCATAAGTACCATCGCGATTCATAATACGCATACATTACTTGTCCCGACTGAAATCATAAGCAAACTTGAAAAGGCGAGCAACTATAATAATCTCCCACATAATATTATTATCCTCGCCAATGGACACATGTATCATGGGTAGGTGGTAGGTGTGATATAGCGGCAAAAAGAGGTAAGTACTGTGATGGCCAGCCTCAAATCCTGAAGGGGAATTGAAATTTAGGAATAAATTAGCATTACGGGTGATATTGTGAGAGGAAGAAATGGTAAAAGGGAGGCTAGATGCGCGCTTCCAAAGAAGCCGGTTTGTAGGCCAGGGGCCGTGACACTCGAGAGGGGGTGGAGAAAGAATCGGCCCAGGAAGTGAAGACGGGGGTGGAAGGATTGATTCAAATTAGAGAAGGCTTAGAAGTAAAATCAACCAGGTAATAATTTATGCAAGGAATCAAAACTCAAGTGTGTTATGGGACTTGACTCATCCAGGTCTCTTCTTTAAGTGAGTAGAAACACGGAAACGGAAATTTAATTGGAAGTCCGGATAATTAATTAGGTGCAGGGCTCTCGCGTGTAATTAGGATGTATTTTCAATTCAGAAGCTGAATCTAAATTGAATCAACTGATTCCTTATTGTAAGCTGAAGGCAGCACAGTGAGGGCATGTAATGAAGAATTAATTCAAATAAAGTAATCAAGGTTCAATGAACTGAATCAGGGAACATTGATTAATCGGTGGATAAAGAATGAGGTGTGGTTTTGGAAACTTTGTTTATTTTGCAAAATTTGTTCGATTGTCCTCTTCTAAATGAATGTGGGGTTCTAGCATGACGGGATAATTAAGGGTGTTTGGAGTTTATTTGAAATTATTCAGGTGGGAAGGGTTACAAATCAACTACGGTACAACAATACACATAACGTAAAGGGTCCAATTGTTCCACGTCTAATAATTAGGGACCTAATAGCCCAGTCAAAATAGGTTTTAACCGGAAATAAATTCGGAAGTTGACGAAATTTGGTGAATCGTTGCAGAATTTAACGTAGAATAACATGCTGAAATTCCCGAAAAATCCAAGGCTTGGCTTTTTTCTAAGTCCTATAATAGAGCGCCATCCTTGAAAAAATTCGATTTTTTCTGAATAACTTGTGAACTATTACCTTAGGACACAAAAACCATAGCAGCAAATGTAGCCCGTTAAACTCCCAAGAGATCAGTACTGAACTCATTACTTTGTGGTTGATAGTCTTTGAGATACAGCGTCTGCAAAAACGCAGTAAAAATTACTCAAAATTAATTTCCGGATTTCACGTCACAATTTGCTTAGTGTCTGTTCAGGGGCTGTAACGTGGGAAGAAAATGTACGGATTTCAATGTGTTTCACATGTTTGGAGAGCCAATTCAACATTCGGTGTCACACTTTTGTCCAGAAGTCGCCAACTTTAAAACGATATTTTTCCTCGACCTTTGAAATCGAGACTTGATGTCCCAAAGAATCCACAAAAATCGATTTTTTTTCAAACCATGCCATTTGCTCAATTTTTCACCTAGAGCAAATCTATCCAGGGAATACATTAAGAATTGAATACCAGAAAATAAAATGTTTTGGAATCTTTTTCCTAGTGATGGTTCCTGAGTTATATGGGTTGAAAGACTGAAACGACCTATTTGGAAAAAAAGATAGGTGGTCCGGACACCAACTGCTGAATACTGTACGGACCTTGCATCTGATGATACAAAATGCCACTTAGCGGACGTATTGAATATATTAATGTATTTGCCACGTCTGCCAAGTGGCATCTTACACCTCAAATGCAAGGTCCTTACAGTAATCAGCAGCTAGTGTCTGGACTACCTATTTTTTTTCTAAAAAGGTCGCTTCAGTCTTTCAACCCATATAACTCAGGAACCATCACTAGGAACGAGATTTCGGAACATGTTGTTTTCTTGGTATTCAATTCTCCATATATTCCCTGGATGGTTTTGCCCTACTGCAAAATGAAGCGGATGGTATGGTTAGAAAAAAAAATGATTTTTGGGGATTCTTTGGGACATCAAGCATCGATTTCAAAGGTCGAGGGAGAGTACCATTTTGAAGTTAACGACTTCTAGATAAAAATGTAATACCGAATGTTAAATTGGCTTTCTAGACATGTGAAACACATTAAAATCCGCCCATTGCTGTCCACGTTACAGCACCTGAACTGACACTATGCAAATTGTTACCTAAAATCCGGAAATAGATTTTGAGTGATTTTCACTGCGTTTTTGCAGCCGCTGTATCTCAGAGAGTATTGACCACAAAGTAATGAATTTAGTACTGATCTCTTGGAAATTTAACAGGCTACATTCGTTTTGCTGGTAGTTGTGTTCTAAAGGTGATAGTTTACAAGTTATTTAGAAAAAATCGAAAATTTTCAAGGATGGCGCTCTTTTATTGGTCCTAAAAAAGAATCCAAGCCTTAGAATTTCCGGGAATTTCAGTATGTTATTCTACGTGAAATTCTGCATCGATCCACCAAATTTCGTCAACTTCCGAATTTATTTCCGGTTTGACCCGATTTTTGCCTAATTTGACTGGACTATATAAGGGATTAGGGAAATAATTAGGAGGGGAGGTTTCATCACAGTACCTACGAATCGTCGGGTCGGACAGAACGTGGGTTTTGTGTACTTTGACAAGAAGTACCTAGGTATGATTTTTTTAGCGCCACGTACCAAGATAAAAAAGATTCACCCAGATTCTTGCCCAACTCCATAACAATACTTTTTTGTCAGTATCACCTTCCAAAATATCTTTCATATAAGCAGGTGTGTAGGTACCTACCACATTCTCAACTTGTTGTCCGCCGTGAATTACTAAAACCATAGCCAGTAATGCACATAATGCAAAGGTCAGTACCGTTGCCCAGTTGCAGAAAGTACTCTCATAGATTCCTTGATATATCTGAAAGCAGGATACTAATTGAGTATTCAGGTACGTTTATTTGACTCATCGTCAAGAATGATACTAACTTCAAAAATCAACATACCCAGGCTTATACCCAATAGAGAACCACCAATCATAAACGGAATAAATAACGGACGGACCAGAGTTTTGTTTGATTTTATTGTAATTCTTAAAAATACAGTGAAGATTTTTCGATTATTGGCAAAAATTTTCTACCCAGGTTGTTTCTTTCAGGACACGGAAATCTCATCGACGTTAGTGAATAATTTCAGTATAATAAAAAAGGGCCTGTATCGGGCCTGAGCGGAATATCTTGACAAGAACACAAAGCACAAAGTGATAGCCAGGTTCAGATGTGGAAGCGAAGAGAGAGCGAGTCAATACTGGAGGGAAGAAAAGGATCGGCTGTGCAGGGTATGCGAGGAGGAAGAAGAAACTCTAGAACATTGTACTGGAATGCTACCACATGAGAAATGGAAGCGAACAGATGATAAAACGGAGGAATATATTGCGCCAGGATGGGGGAGGACTTGAGGAGATGGAGAAGATAATGATATGAAGGGAAGATGCAAGGAAGAAAGAGGAATGATCAATAATTTGTTTTTTATATTTTTGGCGACTAACATAATTATTAAATGAATAGGGTTTTATCCAACATTCCACAAGAAGAATACATGAGTATAACTAAAGGTAAGGGTAAAAGTAAAAATAAAAATTATAGAATATAAAATAGCTCTTCCATTGAAAAATTGGACCCTGGTCTTTTCCTTCTTCCTATAGTTTGCGTCTCGAAGTTGTTTATATGTGATCAGTTTTCCATCTATAGACAGTTTGTTGTAAGATACAGGGTGGCCCATTGAAAACGAAACAGACGGGATTGTGGCCAGCAGAATTTTTGTTTCAAAAAATGCAAAACAGGTCAATTTCATTATTGAGGGGGACATCTTTTATGACCAATCTCACTCCCGTATTGTTTTATCCCTTTGCGCTGTGATGACAACCCCTGAAATGTGAATAGGGATGATAGGGCAAGTGACACCTCGTTTGAAAGGTCTTGCTTCCTTGAATCCAGTGCAATAATTTTTTTTTAAGTTTTATCAATGATTCACAAATAAATCATAGCTTCAAAGATGTGAAATAAATCCGATTATTTCAAGACATTCAGGGATGAAAAATTGAAAAACGCTTCGACAGGTTAATTTTAATTTCAATGGGGCTACTTTTATTGCATTTGTTGATATTGTCACTTCAACCCTTGTAGGTAAAGGGCGAACCACCCTTGGAATTTTGGAATGGGAGGAAATAGTCATGGCCGAAATTATGGAATAAAAGGGATGTGACCCCAGCTCTAGCTCCATTCTCCAAGGTCATCGAGTCAACTGCACCCGTGAATGGGAAAAAAACGTCTTATTGATTTTTGTTTTGTTTTTTTTTCTCATGAAAACCTCCTGAATGATATCTTGGCTAGTTTATCAAACTTACCTTTACTGTACTCAATCAGTTTTCAATAATATTCTTTTTTTCTGGAATGTAGGTGCCTATATTGTTCTAATGAAAATCTTGCCGACCTGGCAAAGTGGTTCCATCATGAAACCATGTCATATTTGCGAAAAAACAGATATTATTTCGAAAATGTTTGCTTTTTATTGTTATTTAAACTCATATCACCAATATCTGGTGGGTGGTTTTCACGAAAACAAATTTTTATTAACTCGTGCTTCAAAGGGTTAAGCTGCAGGCTCCTACTAGGCAGAGTAGTGAACGATTTTTGTCTTAGTCCAGTCAAATTAGGTTTTCATCTCGCATGAAATCATAGGGTTCCAATTTTTTCAGGAATGTGTGGAGGGTGGTCCCCTGAACAACACCTGACAAAGTCCCTTCGATTTTAGGCGCCGCCGGACGGGGGAGGGAAAGACAAATGTCACTTTGGTCAGTTTTCACCGTTTATCTCGAAAACGGTGCGTCGCACAGAAATTTTACACGGATCTAAATTAAAGCTGTTGGAATTCTCTTCAAAATGATGTATTCACGTTCCACCTAAATGTTACCGATTTTGGGATATGAGCCGTTGAATATAAAAATGGAGTTATGAATAAGGACACTGTCTGGTGCCAAAGGGGCCTTGGTCTTGATTGGAATAAAGTAAAATTATTCGGAGTCATCTCGGAAGTTATTGAGTAGTGAGTTAAAAGAGAAAGCTTGACGAAATACTTTAAACGGCTCTACCACTTTTTTGAAGAAATTTCATATTCAACGGCTTATATCCCGAGATCGATAACATTTAGGTAGAACGTGGATACACCATTTGAAAGAGAATTTCATCAGCTTTAATTTTGATATGTATGAAATTTCCGTGCGACGCACCGTTTTCGAGATAAACGGCCAAAACTGACAAAACTGACATTTGTCACCCCCTCTTTCGCCCCGCGGCACCTAAAATCGAAGGGACTTTATTAGGCGTTGTTCAGGGAACCACCCTCTTCACATTCCTGGAAAAATTACAAATAGAAATTACCTATAGCCTATTATAGGTACCAATATCCTCACCGAGGGGTCAACCACCAGTGGAAATCACTGTACATTTTCTTGGAAATACTATGGAAATACTTGGAAATACTATGGAAATACTTGGAAATACATGGGAATACTTGGAAATAGATGGAAATACTATGGAAATACTTGGAAATAGATGGAAATACTTGGAAATACTTTGGAAATACTTGGAAATACTTGACTATAACTGCCGAAATTAAATTCCTAGTGCAGCCTGTGACAACTAGAACAGGTCTCTACATCATTGTACTTATAAACTGCTGGACAAAATAGTAGTCGGTTTCAAAAAAAATCGTCTGAATTTGAAGGCCAATAACTTCTGTGTGCCCATAAGGCGACTTTCAATTACGTTTCTTGAGTTGGTCAGTTCAATTTTCCTCTTATACATAGGTATATCCTATGGAAGGAAACATCAAGAAACTCAGGATGAAGTTTCTACAGGGTTATATACAGGTGTCCGGTATTTATCCGCGGAAACTTTGGCAATCGATAAAAGTATAAAAAATAGATAGATTCCCCTCAAAACACTCCGTCCAAAATCAAAAAATAACGGAGATAATATAGCCCTTCAAAGTTGAAATTGAAAAATCGATTTTTTGGATAAGTAAGTTATGAACCGTTCAACCGGATTTTGTTCCAATTTGGACCAAAGTTTACTAAAATATGTCTCTATTGAATAATAATGATAACGCATTCTACCTAACATTTTTCGGGGTACAAATAATAGGGGGGTGACCTACCCTTTTCCCCCTATTTTAATTCCCCTAATTATTTTGGGGAATCGGTCCATTTTTTCAATTTTTCACGTTCAACTTAGAAAAGAAAGTTACTTTTGCAAAATGAGAGGCTTCATTTTTGAGCTATTTGGATTTAAAACTTGGGGGAACATCTTGAAAATTCCACTTTCAAGGTCTAGAAATTGAAATAAAAAAAACCACATGATTTCTCAGATTTTACTAGGTTTTCACGAAGCCTCTAATCAAAATTTTGCATGAGTAACTTCCTTTTCTAAATTGAACGCAGAACTCAAAAATTTGAACGATTTCCAAAAATAATCAGGGGAGTAAAAATAGGGGGGAAAGGGGGAGAGTATATGTACCCCTATTACCTTCGCCTTTAAAAATGTTCGATAAAATGCGTTATTATTGTTCAATTGAGACATAATTACTTCAGTAAACTTTGGTCCAAATTTGAACAAAATTGGTTGAACGGTTCGAAAGTTATGCAAAAAACAATTTTTAAGGTTAACCCTAGGTTAACTTTGAAGGCCTATATTTCTGTTACTGTTCGTTTTTGAACAGGGTGTTTTGAAGAAAGTCTATTTTTTTCTCTATCGATTGCCAAAGTTTCCGCCATTAAACACCGGACACCCTGTACAGGGTGTGTCCCGGAATAAGGGTTACAAAATTCACAGGAAGGTGGAGAATTCAAAAATAAGGAGATTTTTGAAAATAAATATTCCATCGCAAACGTATAATAACGGAGATACAGGCCTTCCAAGTTGTTTTTCAAAAACAGATCTTCTTGCATATCTTTGAACCGTTCAACCGACTCTATTCAAATTCAAATCAAAGTCTAGTCTACTGAAATATGTCTCTATCTAACAATAATAACGCATTTCTATCCCTTCTTTCTCAACACTCTAATTATTTTTGAGAATGGTACAATTTTTAATTTCCACGTTTAATTTGGAGAAAAAAGTTACTTTTGCAAAATTTTGATCAGAGGTTTCGTTTTCGAGATATTTTGATTATTTTACTATGAAACTCGTGATTCCTCAACTGAAATAAGTTCTTTAGGTGTTTGAAGTCGATAAACCACCTTTAATTTTTAGTTGAGAGACGAGGTGTTTTCAGGAAAAAACACTTTGGGCTCTGGAAAGTGGCGATTTCGAGATGTTTTCCAAAGTTTCAATCCCAAATATCTCGAAAATTTAGTGTAAAGTCAAAATTTTGTTATTATTGCGTTATTATTGTTTAATACAGTAAACTTTGGTTTGAATTTGAATAAAATCGGTGGATTGTTTCAAAAGTTATGCAATAATAACTGTTTTTGAAAAAATCTTTGAAGGCCTGTATCTCCGTTACTATACGTTTGCGAGGGTATATCTATCGAGAAAGGTCCCCTTATTTTTCAATTCTCTATATCAAACCAAAAGTTCCGAAAGTTATGCAAAAATAACTATTTTACAAAAAAAAACATTTTTGAAGGCCTGTATCTCCGTTATCATACGTTTGCGAGGGTATGTTAATTGCAAAAAGTCCCCTTATTTTTCAATTCTCCATCTCTCTGTGAATTTTGTAACTCCCATTCTGGGACACCTGTAGAAATCAGAGCACTGAACGGTTTAGGAATTTATTGGTTCGGAAGTCTAACAATCAAGATATGAGTTTTTATGTTAAGTAATGTGGATTTGGCCCATCAGGACACGGACTAATTTTAGTTGTGATTTTAAAAAATTAAAATTGTGCACGATTGTTCCCTCAACCACCTCGCAAATTGTGATAGGTACAAACCCACAATTTGGTACACTTAGGTAGGTACCCCCCTTCAAATTAGGTACCTACGTGTACCAAATTCCAAACTTTACCCCTGAAAGATAGGCAATCTGCGCACGGAAATACTTGGAAATACTATGGAAATACCTGGAAATACTTGGAAATACTTGGAAATATCATGGAAATACTTGGAAATATCATGGAAATACCTGGAAATACCTGGAAATACTTGAAAATATTTGGAAATACTTGGAAATATATTGGAAATACCTGGAAATACAGCCAAAATACTATCAAGTATTTCCAAAAATGGAAATCACTGTACAAATTTTCAGCAGGTGGTTGACCCCTCGATCCTCACCGTCATTTCACGGCACCTAGTCGCAAAATTGCTCATAGATTTTCACTCGGATTCTCACCACAGTTGGATTGAAATGTTCCGCATCGTCAAAGAAGCACCCTGAATATAGGCCACCAAAGAAGAGCCCTTACCGCATCAGTTCAGCATGACGGTCGACGATCGTAGCCAATCTAGTCTTCACTACGTTGTGAAATTCATTGCTTTTCGACAAGATGTCATCGCTCACGTTCTCATATCCCCAAGTTAAATTTTTCATCAGCTCCAACAGGATCATAGCTTGATAAACGACACTGTGCAGCAAGTAATTTGCGAAAAGTGTAAAAATTAACATCGAAAGATAAAATGGTGCTGACGCAGCAACGACAAAAAAACTCAATAAGTTGGAGTATTCGGGGCACCATTCCCTGATGATGTGGTACAATAAAAGAAAGTCGTAGCTGCCGGAATGAGGAATGACTAGAAAGAAACCAGTTGCTCCGCCTAAAAACAGTGTCAAGGCTGTGAGTCGCTGTTGGTTGCCGACTCTCTTTCTGATCATTCTTTCCATTTTCTTCCCGGCAGTGTTCAGCGCCCATAGATCAAGATCCAGGTACTTCCATACATTTCTCAAGATATTGCGTGACCACAAAGCTCCTAAAGCAGTTGCTACAGCCTGATAATTAAAATGTTAGTGAACAGGAACACCAAATACCTGACTTGTGCAAAATGCAAGGTAAAAGCGCCTCAATTTTGACTTCTTCAAGGGCCATTTTGCATACAGGGTGTACCTACCTCTGACGGTAGAAAAAAAGCGAATGTGGGTAGACCTAGTCGAAATAAAGTGAAACAATCATAATATCATTTCGCGGAGTTCGTTGAGAGCTCGTTTATCTCTGTATTCAAAAATTCACAACTCGCAGGAACGTTTCGATTAAATCAGCTTGATGCAAATAATTGCGACACCCTGAATATGAATATCTGTCTCGCGTGAACACCCTGTACCTCATCAAAGTTAAAAGAGGACTGTGGGTAGAATTTTGTGTCAATTTCAAAATTTATATAGCCGCGGGATGGCCTCAGTTGATTTTTAGTCAAAATCACATCGAAAATTTTCAAGCCGTTACCTCGGCCGTTACGAAGTTATCGTAAATTTTGTGGGCTGATTATGACGTCATACTGCGCACCGGAAAGGACAGGTCGGCAGGTCAAGGCACCACGCCAACAATTACTAAACCTTTATAAAATGAAACAAGTTTACCAAACGGTAAACGCAGGTCATTTGACTTTAATTTCAAAGTACGGTGAACCAAATTCCAGTAGACATTTTTAAAAACATGATTTGAGTACGACTTCGCGAATTCGCCATGTTGCCGCTTTATTTCATTGACAGATTGACAGAATTTCATTCCCGGCGTAGGATCTTCTAGGCGACTCCCGAATGATCCCATACATTTTCCGTATGATTCTGCCGTTCTGTAGAGCCGGCGCCGCCGCCAAATGGACAGATGTGTCTTCATCAGGCGTTGGAGTCTCCATGTATTTCATTGCCATCAAGTTTACTCTAGAAATGTCCAGAGCTCCGCGCATTTGTACGTACACTGCGGCCGTGGGAGGAGCCTAAAAATATCGCGTGTTTCCGGATTGCACCGGGCATCGCCGCTCGTAACATTACGTTGACCCCCATCACTTCTACGTCACTGATTGGACTCGTTCGTGATTTGACAGGTGGGTAGATAGCTTCGACAAACCAGCTTTATGCTGAATTTGAGCTGATTTTGTTCAATTGGCCCAGAGTCACGAATTTTTGAATACCGCAAAAAAAAACTTTCAAGGGCTGTATCTTCTTCATTGGGTCGAGAATGGTAATTTTTCGGTGTATTTTAACAAGATTTACCCAGTTTTTTTTTTATCATCAGAGAAACACCTTGTATAATCTCATTTCTCGAGGAAGTCATCTCATCACACAGCATTTTAATCGGTTAAAGACGGAGTTGAATTGGTGAAATAAGCGTTGCGAAACCAATCCCTGTGGGTTTATTCCTCAACGGATTCTTATCACTTTGGTCTCTTTCGAAAGCTACAAAGATGTACTTTGATGCCGATTGGCTCAAACCAAAGTACATCCTTGTAGTTTTCGGAAGAGACCAAAATGGTAAGAATCCGTCAAGGAATAAACCCACAGGGATTGATTTCGCAGCGCTTATTTTACTAATTCAACTCCGTCCTTGACAATAAATAACGAAACCTGTTTAGGTACATTCAATCATCAGGGAACTCACCAACGGTCTTCCTATGCTCCAAGCCAAATATTTTTCCATATATTCCGGATGGCGCCACATGAAATCCACTTCTGCCGCGGCCAAAATCATTTGTGTGGCGATACTTACTATCAGCGAGTATATATAAATCTTAGTTCCTACGATATCGCTAATGAAGAATTTTCCTAACCACAGTGGCTCTTCTGAAAAAATATATAGATAGGTATATAATAATATATTACATACCGAGGTGGAAAGTGTCTCATTACAGCCAAGGGATTCAATATATTGGTCCCTATATTAGTATAGGACTTTATTTACAGTGATCCAGTTTGAATGCAAATAATTGGCTTTATTTAAAGTTTTTCGCGTCAAACGTTTTTATCAGGTGGGCATAGGCAACCTTTTTAAGCAACGCATCCATCAACACAGCTGTTCAGATCAGATCACCTCTCTTCATACGTCATTTTCGGCCCACGGGCCAAAAGTGACATTATTTCCCAACCTGTAAGGAATCATTCACTCTCCAACTTTTTAAAAGTTAGGAATGTATCGATCGCTAACTAATTGTGAAAAAAATAATCAATAATCATCTGTTGGACATGTTGTTACTTTTCACTTATAGAAAAATCAATAATGATCAGTGCTGTGCAGTGTAGTGCATAGGTACTTTAAGTGGTAGGTAATAATAGGTACCTTTTAAAAGTTCCTTTTGCCCAAAGTTCATGTTACAATTTATGGCCTTCGCTTGTACTCAGAGTCGGGAATAAGTAAGAACTGAACCAGAATTAAACAAGTCCTCACTTGATGGACCTATTTATACAAATAGAGTACTTATGAAACTGATGCTCTTCCACTAGCTATAACGTGATAGTTACGTTGATTAGAACACAGGAAAATTTCTTTCTATCGATTATGCTGGAAATAATCTTATTCATCAACACATACTTGAGTAATACTCGTATATACCGGGTGATCATTTGAAAACTGTCCACCCGCAATACTTCCCGATTTCTATCGAATGTTTCTTCGAGCAAGAACAGGTCAATTTTCATATCAAGGGAGACATTGAAAACCGAGTCAAAACATACATTGACGAATTTTTATCTTCAGCCCCCTCACCCCCACTCACTCAGATTTTTAAATTTCAAACGCCATCACCTACCTTGCGATGCATGAAATAATTGAGAATTGAATTTTATCTCAAAATATTCTTTCAATTTTTCACTCCAACCTCCTTCTCAATAAAATCCTCTGAATGTCTCATTTCATATTTTGGACCACTCAATTCTCTTCGATATAGTCAGCGTCATCGTAGATAGCATCGAAAAACCAAAAATTCGGTGGAAAAGTGAGTGAGGAGAAGTGGGGAAAAAGTGCTACCCACATTCACCCCTCTGCTCTTCTCCTGACCCATTCCAAAATTCACCAAGACACCACCGAGGGGTAGACCGATGATGGAATTCTTGTACACCGATTTCCAATGATTTTCAAATGATTTCCAAAGATTCACAAAGATTTCCAATAAGTTCCAATGATTTCCAAATGATTTACACATGATTTCCAAATGAGTTCTAATGATTTCGACATGATTTCCAAATGATTTTGCTATATTTCCATGGAAGTGTACACCAGATTTCCAAGGTGGCTTACCCCTCGGACACCACCTACTTTGTGATACATCAAATCAAATGAAGTTTAATTCTCTTTCTGAAAATAATTTTTTCAAAATTTTCAATCCCCTTTCCCAATAAATTGGACATTTCGACTATTTCAAGCTTTTGAAAATATGGAAAATATCTTGTTCAGGAAAAGAATTCGATTCCCTTCAATTTGATGTACCACAAAGTGAGAAGTGTCATTTTAGATTTTGAAGTTGGGATGGGGAGAGCGAAGGGTGAATTTGGGTGGCACTTTTTCAACAGAAAAAGTTCTCCCTTGATGCTGGGCAGGATGCTGTTGACTGCATTACAGAGGATTGAGAGGTCAAGAATCCTTGATTGGACACTCAGAAAATTTTAGGAAGAAGGCGGGTGGGGTTGAAGATTTTAGAAATATTTTTCCATAAAGAGAATTCAATTCTCTTTGATTTAATGTATCGCAAAGTGGGTGGTGTCATTTGAAATTTTGAAGTTGGGGTAGGTGGGAGCGAGGGAGCTAAAGTTAGAAATTCGCCAATACATGTTTTAGATGTCCCCCTCGATATAAAAATCCACCTGTTTTTGCTCGAAGCTATCTTCATCAGGAATTGGGAGTTATTGCAGGTGAATAGTTTTCAAATGATCACCCGGAATATTTCCAAGGACAGACTTGAGCCGAGGACTAAACAAAACACCCTTAATGACCTATAGAGCTATGGAACGCCGTCGTGGACATAATAGAAATTCTCCGAGAGATTTATTTTTTGCACACTTTTATGAAAATCAGGCAACTTATTTATAAAATGTCCAGATTTATATACAAATGTTGTGCTTATTTAAAACTATTCTGCACTTATTGACAGAAACAGAGGTAGTTAAAAAAAACTCAGCGCAAAATCTATATAAAAGCTCGACTAAAACGTTTTCACCAAATATTCATAGTGCCTGCGCGCCGTTGTGGACAATATAAAAACCCCTGCCATATATTAATTTCGATCTGCTCTTATTAAAATTATTGGACTTATTTATACATTTGCCTTGTTATTTATAGGAACATTAGAGCTTACTCTATAAGTTACGCACAAATTTTCACTCTAACCCTAACTAACTCATAAAAAAATAAATCTCTCAGCATGGGAAAAATTAATCACTCACCACACGCAGTGGCACACACTGAGAGATTTATTTTTTGAAGAGCATCCGGCAACGCCGCATGTTCGCATTGCTCTGTCAGTGCTTTTCTTTCGTTTGCATTTCAGTTGGCGTCACTGTCTCTCGTCAAAATTTTGACGTTATGTCGTTATGTCCCATTATTGTTATAAATATTTTATAAATTGAAAATTGCCCAAATTGTGGAAAAAGGTCAATACATAAACAGGCTGACTGCACGACATCCAAGTGCAATCTCTCTTCTACTACAGCAGCAACACATCAGGCACAACGCGGATCAGCTACCAACGCCTGAAGGGGCGTAACCAACCGAAAATATCCAGGGCCAAGGAACCAAAACCATCGAATAATCATCACAATCTCTTGTAGATAGAAAAGGTATGATTGAGCGCTACGGAAAAATCAAATCAACCATAATTTCATGTGTTTGTAGAATCGCAAACAGCCAGGACGAGGCCACCCTGAAGGGTGTGAAGTTAGCCGCTGATTCTCGCAGCCGCTGATTCGGCGAGGATAGCCGAGCCCGAGCGCAACTTACAATGGGAAAAACATGCAAATCAGCGGCTGGCTGCCGCCGCAAAGACGTAAATATTAGCGGCTGGCGGCTAACGCCTGGCAGCTTGATGTTGGATTGTTGGCTGCTGACCACGACAGTCGTGACGTCCAAATTAGCTGCTGCAAAAATGGAATTATTCCTGTTAGAAACAAATCAAAACTTGGTGAAAATGATTTAAAACTACCCTCAAACTGTCGGGCACAGATAAATTCGCGGAGACCTCATTGGTCCGAAAACCCCGGGGGAAAAACAACCCCAAACAAGTTTTACTATAAGTACTCAAAAATGACACATTTGGGAAATTGAATCAGAACCCACACTACGCAGGCAACGTTCACTAGGGCCGTGTGCATCGATCCCACGCAAAATCGAAACTTGCAAGTACACCCCGGGAAAGAAACAACCCCTAACAAGTTATACCAAAAAAGGTCAAAAATGATACATTTGGGAAATTGATTCAGAATTCACACCACGCCGGCATCGTTCACGAGGGTAGTGTGCATCTATCCCACCCAAATTTGAGACTTGCAAGTACACCCCGGGGGAGAAACAACCCCTAACAAGTTATACTACTATAAGTACTCAAAAATAACACATTTGGGAAATCGAACCAGAACCCACACCAAGCAGGCAACGTTCACTAGGGCCGTGTGCATCGATCCCACGCAAAATCGAAACTTGCGAGTACACCCCGGGGAAGAAACAACCCCTAACAAGTTTTACTATAAGTACTCAAAAATGACACATTTGGGTAATCGATTCAGAATTCACACCACGCAGGCATCGGTCACGAGGGTCGTGTGCATCTCTCCCACCTAAATTCGAGACTTGCAAGTGCACCCCGGGGGAGAAACAGCCCCTAACAAGTTTTACTATAAGTACTCAAAAATAACACATTTGGGAAATCGAACCAGAACCCACACCACGCCGGCATCGTTCACGAGGGTCGTGTGCATCTATCCCACCCAAATTTGAGACTTGCAAGTACACCCCAAGGGAGAAACAACCCCTAACAAGTTATACTACTATAAGTACTCAAAAATAACACATTTAGGAAATCGAACCAGAACCCACACCACGCAGGCAACGTTCACTAGGGCCGTGTGCATCGATCCCACGCAAAATCGAAACTTGCAAGTACACCCCGGGGAAGAAACAACCCCTAACAAGTTTTACTATAAGTACTCAAAAATGACACATTTGGGAAATCGATTCAGAATTCACACCACGCAGGCATCGGTCACGAGGGTCGTGTGCATCTCTCCCACCTAAATTCGAGACTTGCAAGTGCACTCCGGGGGAGAAACAGCCCCTAACAAGTTTTACTATAAGTACTCAAAAATAACACATTTGGGAAATCGAACTAGAACCCACACCACGCCGGCATCGTTCACGAGGGTCGTGTGCATCTATCCCACCCAAATTTGAGACTTGCAAGTACATCCCGGGGGAGAAACAACCCCTAACAAGTTATACTACTATAAGTACTCAAAAATAACACATTTGGGAAATCGAACCAGAACCCACACCACGCAGGCAACGTTCACTAAGGCCGTGTGCATCGATCCCACGCAAAATCGAAACTTGCAAGTACACCCCGGGAAAGAAACAACCCCTAACAAGTTTTACTATAAGTACTCAAAAATGACACATTTGGGAAATCGATTCAGAATTCACACCACGCAGGCATCGGTCACGAGGGTCGTGTGCATCTCTCCCACCTAAATTCGAGACTTGCAAGTGAACCCCGGGGGAAAAACAACCCCTAACAAGTTTTACTATAAGTACTCAAAAATGACACATTTGGGAAATCGAACCAGAACCCACACCACGCCGGCATCGTTCACGAGGGTCGTGTGCATCTCTCCCACCCAAATTTGAGACTTGCAAGTACACCCCGGGGGAGAAACAACCCCTAACAAGTTATACTACTATAAGTACTCAAAAATAACACATTTGGGAAATCGAACCAGAACCCACACCACGCAGGCAACGTTCACTAAGGCCGTGTGCATCGATCCCACGCAAAATCGAAACTTGCAAGTACACCCCGGGAAAGAAACAACCCCTAACAAGTTTTACTATAAGTACTCAAAAATGACACATTTGGGAAATCGATTCAGAATTCACACCACGCAGGCATCGGTCACGAGGGTCGTGTGCATCTCTCCCACCCAAATTTGAGACTTGCAAGTACACCTCGGGGGAGAAACAACCCCTAACAAGTTATACTACTATAAGTTCTCAAAAATAACACATTTGGGAAATCGAACCAGAACCCACACCACGCAGGCAACGTTCACTAGGGCCGTGTGCATCGATCCCACGCAAAATCGAAACTTGCAAGTACACCCCGGGGAAGAAACAACCCCTAACAAGTTTTACTATAAGTACTCAAAAATGACACTTTTGGGAAATTGATTCAGAATTCACACCACGCAGGCATCGGTCACGAGGGTCGTGTGCATCTCTCCCACCTAAATTCGAGACTTGCAAGTGCACCCCGGGGAAGAAACAACCCCTATCAAGTTTTACTATAAGTACTCAAAAATTATACACATATGGGAAATCGAACCAGAACCCACACCACGCCGGCATCGTTCACGAGGGTCGTGTGCATCTCTCCCACCCAAATTTGAGACTTGCAAGTACACCCCGGGGGAGAAACAACCCCTAACAAGTTATACTACTATAAGTACTCAAAAATAACACATTTGGGAAATCAAACCAGAACCCACACCACGCCGGCATCGTTCACGAGGGTCGTGTGCATCTCTCCCACCCAAATTTGAGACTTGCAAGTACACCCCGGGGGAGAAACAACCCCTAACAAGTTATACTACTATAAGTACTCAAAAATAACACATTTGGGAAATCAAACCAGAACCCACACCACGCAGGCAACGTTCACTAGGGCCGTGTGCATCGATCCCACGCAAAATCGAAACTTGCAAGTACACCCCGGGGAAGGAACAACCCCTAACAAGTTATACTACTATAAGTACTCAAAAATAACACATTAGGGAAATCAAACCAGAACCCACACCACGCAGGCAACGTTCACTAGGGCCGTGTGCATCGATCCCACGCAAAATCGAAACTTGCAAGTACACCCCGGGGAAGAAACAACCCCTAACAAATTTTACTATAAGTACTCAAAAATGACACATTTGGCAAATCGATTCAGAATTCACACCACGCAGGCATCGGTCACGAGGGTCGTGTGCATCTCTCCCACCTAAATTCGAGACTTGCAAGTGCACCCCGGGGGAGAAACAGCCCCTAACAAGTTTTACTATAAGTACTCAAAAATGACACATTTGGGAAATCGAACCAGAACCCATACCACGCCGGCATCGTTCACGAGAGTCGTGTGCATCTATCCCACCCAAATTTGAGACTTGCAAGTACACCTCGGGGGAGAAACAACCCCTAACAAGTTATACTACTATAAGTTCTCAAAAATAACACATTTGGGAAATCGAACCAGAACCCACACCACGCAGGCAACGTTCACTAGGGCCGTGTGCATCGATCCCACGCAAAATCGAAACTTGCAAGTACACCCCGGGGAAGAAACAACCCCTAACAAGTTTTACTATAAGTACTCAAAAATGACACATTTGGGAAATCGAACCAGAACCCACACCATGCCGGCATCGTTCATGAGAGTCGTGTGCATCTATCCCACCCAAATTTGAGACTTGCAAGTACACCTCGGGGGAGAAAGAACCCCTAACAAGTTATACTACTATAAGTTCTCAGAAATAACACATTTGGGAAATCGAACCAGAACCCACACCACGCAGGCAACGTTCACTAGGGCCGTGTGCATCGATCCCACGCAAAATCGAAACTTGCAAGTACACCCCGGGGAAGAAACAACCCCCAACAAGTTTTACTATAAGTACTCAAAAATGACACATTTGGGAAATCGATTTAGAATTCACACCACGCAGGCATCGGTCACGAGGGTCGTGTGCATCTCTCCCACCTAAATTCGAGACTTGCAAGTGCACCCCGGGGGAGAAACAACCCCTAACAAGTTTTACTATAAGTACTCAAAAATGACACATTTGGGAAATCGAACCAGAACCCACACCACGCAGGCAACGTTCACTAGGGCCGTGTGCATCGATCCCACGCAAAATCGAAACTTGCAAGTACACCCCGGGGAAGGAACAACCCCTAACAAGTTATACTACTATAAGTACTCAAAAATAACACATTAGGGAAATCAAACCAGAACCCACACCACGCAGGCAACGTTCACTAGGGCCGTGTGCATCGATCCCACGCAAAATCGAAACTTGCAAGTACACCCCGGGGAAGAAACAACCCCCAACAAGTTTTACTATAAGTACTCAAAAATGACACATTTGGGAAATCGATTTAGAATTCACACCACGCAGGCATCGGTCACGAGGGTCGTGTGCATCTCTCCCACCTAAATTCGAGACTTGCAAGTGCACCCCGGGGGAGAAACAACCCCTAACAAGTTTTACTATAAGTACTCAAAAATGACACATTTGAGAAATCGAACCAGAACCCACACCACGCAGGCAACGTTCACTAGGGCCGTGTGCATCGATCCCACGCAAAATCGAAACTTGCAAGTACACCCCGGGGAAGGAACAACCCCTAACAAGTTATACTACTATAAGTACTCAAAAATAACACATTAGGGAAATCAAACCAGAACCCACACCACGCAGGCAACGTTCACTAGGGCCGTGTGCATCGATCCCACGCAAAATCGAAACTTGCAAGTACACCCCGGGGAAGAAACAACCCCTAACAAATTTTACTATAAGTACTCAAAAATGACACATTTGGCAAATCGATTCAGAATTCACACCACGCAGGCATCGGTCACGAGGGTCGTGTGCATCTCTCCCACCTAAATTCGAGACTTGCAAGTGCACCCCGGGGGAGAAACAGCCCCTAACAAGTTTTACTATAAGTACTCAAAAATGACACATTTGGGAAATCGAACCAGAACCCATACCACGCCGGCATCGTTCACGAGAGTCGTGTGCATCTATCCCACCCAAATTTGAGACTTGCAAGTACACCTCGGGGGAGAAACAACCCCTAACAAGTTATACTACTATAAGTTCTCAAAAATAACACATTTGGGAAATCGAACCAGAACCCACACCACGCAGGCAACGTTCACTAGGGCCGTGTGCATCGATCCCACGCAAAATCGAAACTTGCAAGTACACCCCGGGGAAGAAACAACCCCTAACAAGTTTTACTATAAGTACTCAAAAATGACACATTTGGGAAATCGAACCAGAACCCACACCATGCCGGCATCGTTCATGAGAGTCGTGTGCATCTATCCCACCCAAATTTGAGACTTGCAAGTACACCTCGGGGGAGAAAGAACCCCTAACAAGTTATACTACTATAAGTTCTCAAAAATAACACATTTGGGAAATCGAACCAGAACCCACACCACGCAGGCAACGTTCACTAGGGCCGTGTGCATCGATCCCACGCAAAATCGAAACTTGCAAGTACACCCCGGGGAAGAAACAACCCCCAACAAGTTTTACTATAAGTACTCAAAAATGACACATTTGGGAAATCGATTTAGAATTCACACCACGCAGGCATCGGTCACGAGGGTCGTGTGCATCTCTCCCACCTAAATTCGAGACTTGCAAGTGCACCCCGGGGGAGAAACAACCCCTAACAAGTTTTACTATAAGTACTCAAAAATGACACATTTGGGAAATCGAACCAGAACCCACACCACGCCGGCATCGTTCACGAGGGTCGTGTGCATCTATCCCACCCAAATTTGAGACTTGCAAGTACACCCCGGGGGAGAAACAACCCCTAACAAGTTATACTACTATAAGTACTCAAAAATAACACATTTGGGAAATCGAACCAGAACCCACACCACGCAGGCAACGTTCACTAGGGCCGTGTGCATCGATCCCACGCAAAATCGAAACTTGCAAGTACACCCCGGGGAAGAAACAACCCCTAACAAGTTATATTATACTATAAGTGCTTGAAAAAAATGACGTGGAAAAAATAGGTACTATTTTGTCTCTGTTACAAAATACTTTGTTACTTTGTCTACAAAATACTGTTACTCTCACTACAAAACACTATTTTGTTTACTTTGTTACTAGTCAACAGTCAACTAGTCCCAATAAATTGACGCTGACACCGCGCAGGGAATATTCAGGAACGCCGTCCGCCCCCGAAGGATTTGAATTCAGCCCGCGCACTATGAACCGAGGGGAGGAATCCACTTGTTAAATTGAAAACAAAAATGCAATTACTCCAGTCCTTATTTCAATCAGCCCATCAAGTGCTTCCACTCAATATTAAGATGTTAGTGTGGAAAATTCAGAATGCTTACCTTCGTCACATGATAAAGTCGTCCTACTACTACTGCTATCACTGTTTAGATGCCGTTCTGCATCACTCGGTTCTACACCAAACCGATCGAGCACCAAACTTTAAACTAATACACTCAACCTCACTATTTTCTGTATAAGAAAAAATGTCTCCACACATGTATGTACTCACTCTGCAACAATCCTACTAAGTTTATTGGAAAGTGCGGTATCATGAGTTCCTGTTTTACTACTCACTTTGTAGATTTCAATTAATCAACGCATTCAGAGATAACGGACGTCGTGTAACTACGATCTGACTTATCAATCAACCGGCCGCCATATTGTACAATCGACAATGACACCCCGCGCCTGCGCTCTGCACTTTTCACAGGAGTTCTCAAATAGGGGTCCTGATATTACTAGGTAGTAGTAGTAGGTACTGGTACTATTATTATTACTGTTTTACGTTGTTGTTGAGTAATCTTTGTTGTAAAGGAACCCTGGATGTTGGGGAAGATGTAATTTTGTTGATAAATTTCTTTCTCTCTATTGTTATTCATGGGATAGCAGTGATGGCACTGTGGGTATTGTGTACGGAATAGTACGGATGTAGGTACCGTATGATTCAAACCATTCCGATTGGGGTAGGCTGTGACATGGTCAAATTCCGGGATGTAAAGAACTGAAAATGCAAAATATCCAATAAAGCACATAAGACCAAAAATGAAAATATCTAAAACGCAAAAAAACTACAAATACAAAAGTTCTAAGGTAAAAAAAGTCCAAAATACAGAAGATCTAATTTCGAAATATCTGAATTTTGAACTACAAAAGATTGAAATGACAAATGATTTAAACTAGGGTAGAGAGGGGAGGTTCGGACATGAGGCACCTCCGGACGTTCCATATTAACCGCCTTGTGGGCTCCTACAAAAGGTCCAAAGTTTTAAAGATCAAAAATACCTCGAAAAATACAAAAGGTCTCAAGTTTCCTTCTCCTTTTCTGCCAGGGTTCGAGAACGAAATCCAACATAGAAACGAAAGCATGCTTCTCACAGCTCTGTTCCTTACACGAAAATATCAAATCGGAACGTGGAACGAAATCTTTTGAACACTCCTGTCAAGTAACCGAAAATGAACGAAATTTTAATGAACGAAATAGTGTAGGGAGAAGAACGAAAATGGTAGAAAAATGTGGAGAACGAAACTATCACTAAACATCAAGTATGGAAACGGAATAAGTAACGATACGTGAGGAACGAAAAGGATCGAAACTCTCCATAATATGAGAGTAAAGGTGCGTTCAGTCAGCTTATTTAGCCGCAAGTTTTAGTTTTAGTCGTAAGCGCAGCGATGCTCGTTGGCTGTCATGAACCAGACTCCTCAGATCAGCCAATAAGCGATTCTGCGCTTACGACTAAAATTAAAACTTGCGGCTAAATAAGCTGACTGAACGCACCTTTACAGTAACAATTAGATCCGAGATTAGATCTCTTCTCTAGCAAACGAAACGACGGGAGAAAAAAGATCGAAACTCTCGGAATGTGAACGAGATTGGGTACAAGTCTTATTTGAACATACCATAATACTAGGCTTTACCGTCCAACAACTTTACCCGTTCATCCTTTCGTCTGTCTAGGCTAGGCCTCCCCAAGGCTGGTCGACGTTATGTTGTACTATAGGTTGCCTCATCCAGTTTATGAGTGACGTCACAAGATACCCTCCGGGAACTTGATTTTGGCTGAAACTGATGTCGCTTTTTTCGTTTGACATTTCGGATCTTATTTCAACGGAAATCCACCAAATTTCTGAACTGGAAATTGTGATTTTTAAAATCAAATATGAGTTGGGCAACACTAATTTGAACTTTGTTTTCTCTTTCTAATTTTAAAATCGCAATTTGGGTGTTTTTGAAGAAAAAAAAGTTCGGCACGGCTGCGGTTCGATCCCACTGCCTTCCTGTTGAAAGTCACGTTCTTAACCAATGAGCTACCCGGTGACAGATGCGCCGATCGCTTCACCTCGTGATAACGTTAGCGCCTTGTTCTTGGTCTTGACAGTTCGGCGGTTCAAATTGTGTTTTGGTGAATAAAAGCATGCCCGATTCATTTAAAAACCACCAATCGTTGAATGTGCAATAACCATTTCTCGTCCAGTTCAGAAATTTGGTGGATTTCCGTCGAAATAAGATCCGAAATGTCAAACGAAAAAAGCGACATCAGTTTCACCCGAAATCAAGATCCCGGAGGGTATCTTGTGACGTCACTCATAAACTGGATGAGGCAACCTATTGGCGAAAATCTTTTCCGCGTGGTGGCGCTGTACGCAATAAAACATGGTGGCCCAAGAGGCCTTGACAAATAGGTAGTAAACGCAGTGCGCATTTACATCACAACAGCTGTCAACAGTGATAGCTGTGAGTGAAAGCGTAACAGTCACGAACTCGTAACAGTGGGCCAAGAACTGGAGGTTCGTTGGGAATGGAATTTCGTTGCAGTATCTCTAACTTATTTTTGTTTTAGAAAATGCCGATAATACAGATTCATTTGCCCAATATTTATGGTCATGTTGGTGACCAAATCGGCCCCCTCTCGACATAGTGCGAAGAAGTGATTGAGGCAGGTCATTTAATCGTGTGTGGGGTGACTGGGGCTCACTGTGACTGAGACTCTTGGGCTTTGTTATGTCTCATAAATGGATAATTGAAAACCATTTGGAGGTTGGGTTCTGTGGACCAGTTGTTAGAACAGTGTTGTGAACTCGTGAAGCCATCTCCGATAAGCCATTGAGAGCAGACGGAGAGCCTGGAGATCAACGCCAGCGGTATTGAGAGAAGATACCTGGCCTGCAAATCAGAATCCGTCACTCGCCTCATCAGTTCAGATTTAGAACAACTTAATCGTTATGAATATATTTTCCATTGTAGAAACACTAACATCAACCGATGAGCTATGATTAAACTTATGATTGAAGAATACTCAATTATTATTGATAAACTATGATTTTTATTATTCTAGACAGCGGTAAATGCTTATTAGCTACTGAAATTTCACTTTACAGTCATTGTATGAGTCGTACGATTACTCCAAAAGAATGTTTATCTTTCTGGCCTAAACGGTGATTGTTGGCACATTTTCGTGATGCGTCCTGTTGTACCTATGCCTTGTCTTGTGGGGGCTTAGTATTTCCACCTTGTGTGCAAGGGGCTCACACAACTCAACATCTGTAATGTAAAATAAGCATTCAGAGATTGCATTTTTCGGCCAGCATTTCACCAACTTACGTATCGTTTTTTGCAGCTGCATTGTGCATTGTGTCCATCGGCGTATACTAACGCAGTAATTCAAGTCAAACTACAACCGCAGAGCTACAACACTCACTCGCTCACATTCACGACGATGTGGAAAACAAGGAAGACAAAAAAATTTATTATTTTTCAACTGTCAAAACTGTCAATATTCTTATGATTTGGAGTAGGTACTGTCAACTGTCGAGTGCTACTGCGCTACGGCGCTGGGCTGTGCGCTGGGTACCTATTTGTCAAGGCCCCTTGGGCCACCATGTTTGACTGCGTTCAGCGCATTCTGGTGGCCGCTGATTTTCGCCAATAGTACAACATAACGTCGACCAGCCTTGAGGCCTCCCCGTCTATCGGCTTTGCCTGTCTATCCGTTCGCCTGTCCAGGCTCGCTCGTCTGTTGGCTTTGTATTGTCCGTTCATCCTTTCGCCTGTTCAAGTCTTCCCGTCAATCCCGTCCATCGAACTCGCCCGTTCATCTGGTCGCCTTCCCAGGCTTTCTCGTCCATCAACATTGCCCGTACATCAACAACCCCATCAAGAACTGAAGGATGAGTGATGACTTATATAAACCAGAGTTTTGCTCCTGATTTCAATCACATACTTGATATTCCATGCACACTAACATGTTCAAAAATTCGGTGACCGGACAATTCTTCGCCGGACAATTCTTCGCGTCGGAAACTTTGGAGCTCTAATGAGGCCCAGTGTGAGTGTGATATTTAGAGCCCTATTCCCCACTGGGTTTTTACGTAGCGTTTCAACCCTTGCTGAGCCCCCTTGTCTCTACAAGTATCGCTTGGGATCTTGATGAATCCCCTTGGGTATCTCAAATTTTCTGGAGACTTGCTTTGCCCTTATACAGCCTTGGACAGTTCCTCAGAGCCCTATTAGGCCCCCTTGTCTTCATGTCGCATTTGTAGCCCTGCTGAGCTCCTTTCTATCTTGCATTAGTTTTCAAAGCTCTATAGTTAGCTCCTGTTTGTCTTTCTGTCTTGGTCGGAATCCTACTGGCCCCCTTGTGTCTTCAAGTGTCGTTTGGAGCCCTAGTGAGCCCCATCAGTCCCTCTTGCGATATTCACAGCCCTATCCTCTCTTGGTCTACATTGTAGTGGTTTAGGCTCTGCTGAGCACCCTTGTGTCTTCTAATGTCGTTTAGAGCCCCATTGAGCCCCTCATGCCTTTTTGTGTTATTCGAAGCCCCATCTAGCCTTGTTTTGACATTGTGGCAATTTGAGCCTGCTAGCCCCCTTGTGTCTTAAAGTATCGTTGAGGGCCCTAGTGAGCCCTTCCAGGTCTTCTTGTGATATTCAGGGTCCCATCCTCTCTTGTGTATACACTGTAGGATTCAAAGTCTTGCTGAGCCCCCTTGTGTCTTGAAGTGTCATTTAGAGCCCCAAATAAGCCCGGTCATGCGCGGGCGCAATGCTTACGAAGAATTGTCCAGCAAAGAATATTCCGCGCGAAGAATTGCCCGGCGAAAAATTGTCCGGCGAAGAATTGTCCTAGCACCAAAGATTCGTCCCTAATCCCGATCCCATTCCGAGAGTTTCGATCGATCTTTTTCGTTCTCGCTCAGACGTTATCACTCGATCTTCCAAGTGTGATGTTTCGTTCATTTTCGTTCCCCAAATATCGCAACTACTTTCATTTCCATAGTATTTTGTTCTCAATATTTTTGTTTTTAGCTATTTCAATGAGAGTTGCGTTTACATTATTAAAGTTCCGTTCTTTATTTCAGTCGCACCGATTCCGTTCATAATAGGTTTCATTGCCACTTTTGTTTCACGCGTATTTGATCATTTTCGTTTCTATCATGAGCTGCAGAACAAAACCGTAATGGGAACGCGTTCTCGATCCCTGTTTTCAACCCAATCGGATAAGCAGATGCTTTTTTGACTCAAGTTAACTACCTACCACTCAAGGGTTATTTCGTCTTTTCCAGACCTAAGATTGTCTTAGATGTCTTTACCTAGTGAGTCTGGAAAAGAACGAGGAAACTTGTGTCAAAAAAAACAAATCCTTTATCTGGTGGGTCTGAAAAAAAAAGTCTTCGAGCTTATCAGAATGGTAGATACTGTCGTGTTTTAATGCGATTTATTCTGATCAAGCAAACAACTCTTTCAAATTAAAGCAACGTCTATTGTGTTCCAATGATAACTGAGAGATGACTTTTCAAGACAGTGTTTTGTTTGGACCAAAAACTAATCAAAAGATAACAATGCTAATACATTACAGATACATGACGAATCACATTTAACGGAACAAGAGTTCTGAAAACTAAAGAGAAAAACGAGGGGTGGGCTGAAAGACACACGAGGACACCAGGGGACCGATAGGGGTTTATATGCTATAGGTGGTTTTCCTATTACAGTGCGCAAGCGTTGGGGTGTCAGTATTCGACCAGCACGGCGATTCTGTAAATCGTTATATCGTTTTTTCACTACTAGCTGTGAAGTATGCCATTATTGACCTGTTTAGAGGTCGTGAAGTGAAATTTCACAACCTGTTGTAAAATCAGATAGGCCGGGCATATTATTAACCGCTTCGTCCGATTAACGTACACAATCAAACAGGCCGTGCATATTATCAACCGCTTCGTATGATTGACGTTTGGCGACTTGGCGTTTGAATCTCTCAAATTTTGGACAACGGCAGCTCATTTACACGAAAAGGTCGAAAAATTGTTTGACCGGATCTTATTTAATGAAGAACTTGATGTGGTGTACGTGAATTTGGTTAGTTTTGTGAAAAAACAGCTAAAGGTCGAATGATCAGTTGGTCAGTACAACATATAACCTCACATTATCTACTTTTTTGGAATTATTCCCAATTACCTGTGTTCACTTCTCGATTAGCACACATATCATTTACAATCTGTTATTGTTAGAGCATGCAGTTTTCTCAAAAGGGAGCAGTTCTTGAAAGTTGCCTACGTTTTCATGTACCTACCTAAATCGTTTTTGGTTTTTTATTTTGCTGACAGAAGTCATTGGTGACCTTATCTGCTGCCTCACGGCTGCCTCGCACAATTCGAAAGGTGTCTTGCGACCGTCATTCATTGTCATCATCACCCCGGCGAATAGTATTTGAAGTTGAAAACTTTCAAAATGCTCGAAGAGTCTATTTGGTATTAATTGACATCTAAGTACAATAAATGCAGAGCTTTTTTTGTAAAATTTTGGAACTTCACAAATCGGATCTGCTTTGCTAGTAGTGAAAAAAATCGTATATAAACCGCGCTTGAGAAGGCTATTATAGCCTTCGCACATATCTCCCTCGCCGCTACGCGGCTCGGGATTTAAACGGTGCTCACGCTATAATAGCTCACTTCTCAACCTTGGTATATAATATACTATTACGTGTTTGTTGTGTTAATACATGAGATATAAAGACTTTTATATAAGTTGTATATGGATTTTACAGTTTATGTACTTAATTTGACACTTGTCAAAATAACCTCAAAAACTACAACATTTTCACAATTTGCAATGAAACAAACACGTAAAATGTTGTACAACACTCGTGGCTTGTTACACAAGATATTTTCAGACACTCAACCTCTTACGGAACTCGGGCTGCGCCCTCGTTCTGCAAATTTCGGCTTCGTGTCGGAAAACTACTTATGTCCCTGTATATTTCATATCACGTGGTCTCCGTCTGACCAACAAATAACCGATAAGCTTGTTGTGCACTTACGTGCACACCACGCCCCTTGAGTGGGTGAACGTCGTTTTACGCAGGTAGTGACAATTCTTGCTTTCGATACTATACCGACCTATGAGTCCTATGACGCTAAAAGCGCCGGTGCCGGTACCTATACAGCAGTGCTGGGAGCACGCCGTCAATCAGTTACAAAGTTCTCGATAGGTGTCAGATGTCACTTTTACACACGGAGTAATGTCGACCGTTCGTTTATTGAAAATTGCTCGGATCTCGGATCGCTCTGGCATCACGTGATCAAAATACCTGTCTGCTCGCTCCTAGGTGATATCAGAACCAGAGCTGGGCAGTACTCGAGTACAGGTACTCGAACACTGTACTCTAAGTACATTTTGGGTACTCTGTACCCGGTACTCGAGTACATTTTCAATCAAGTACTCGGTACTCGTACCCGTAACATATTTGGTAAAAGTACCCGGTACTCGTATCTCCCATGCGAGTACATTTTCCGAATAAATTACACAAGTTTGGACTTGTCTATGTATGTGCGAGTGCGTTTGTTTTTTTTTACAGGGTGCAAAAGTAGTGGAAGTAGAATGCAACAGAATAGCTAATGTTAGTTATAAAATATAAAATAATCAATTAATTTCATGTCTGATGTGGAGACAATCCAACACGTCTATTCTTTATTTGAACCACTTGTTTTTGAAAAGAGCATAAGTAATTTTTTTTACTACTAGCCGTGAAGTACATCATTATTAACCTGTTCCTCAAATTGGATTGCTATTTTGAAGTAGTAAAAAAAATTCTATATAAACCACGGTCGAGAAAATTATTATAGCTTCAGCGCCTTATATCCCTCAGCTGCGCTTCGGGATCTAAACTGGCGCTTCAGCTATAATAATACTTTCTCAACCTTGGTATATAATATACTATTTTTGCGATTTTGCCCTCTGAGTTAACACTGGCATCTTTCTCCTTTGCCCCAATCAAATACAAAATAGAATATATACTACAATGTTCCTGTAGTGATGAAGAATCATCACAAAATTAATCAAAACCGTATTAAATCCTAATAGGAACTGTTTTTTGTGTTTTTCTCAAAATTTGGTTAGTGCGCTCCATGATATTCTTAACATGTGCTTATACATTGTTTTTGGACCTGCTTTATACAATTTGGTGTGAAAGTGGGGGTGGAAAATATGTACTCGGAAAAAGTACTCGTGAAATTCGAGTATGTACTTGTACTCGGAGTACTGTACTCGACAGGATGTGCAGTGAGTAAAGTACTCGGTACTCTGTACTCTCTCTTCAATTATGACAAGTACCCGGTACCCGGTACTCGAGTACAATTTATCAGTACCCGGCCCAGCTCTGATCAGAAGCGCCTACAGAACCGCCGTGCAGGCGGACTCCCGACCGTCGCTATCCAAATCTGTTGTTGTACCGCCTTGTGTATCGCCCAGGCCGACGCATGCGCCACGACAGTTACGAATAGGAAAACGATTTATTAACATAATATTTACGATACCTCGATACCTGATAAGCTCGAAGCAGAGGGGATACCTGAGTTCGAGTCTGAGGGCTAAATTTCAAGTCCAAGTTGCAACCCGCGCAGCGTGGCGCAAGTAGTCACGTGATCCCTCTGTGCCAATGAGCATGCCATTATTGGATCACGTGACTACTTGCGCCACGCTGCGCAGGTTGCAACTCGGTCTTGAAATTTGACCCTGAGTTGCTAGAAGATGCCAGACTCAGGTATGCAGAGGTAGGTGGGTATGTATTACTGCGTGCGCCACAGCTACTGCGTTACACTGTGGACAGGCGGACAAAGAGCGGATCTGGAGCGGATACCACATTTTGTTCATTCCAAAAAAAAATTAATGATAAATTAATGTTTTCCTCCTTCTCGGCCTGCACACTGGCCATAGGAGTTTTGCCTTTTATTAATAACTAACACTGTTACATTCAGAAAAATTGCAATTTGGACAACACAAACAGCCAGACACTACTGGGAATCGAACACGAAGCCTCCATGGTCGCAGGCCAGCCACTCAACGACCTGCGCCACGGGGCCGTCAAAAAAACATCAACAATTTGAGTCTCAACCCAGATGAACAAAATTGAGGGTTTTTTTGCAAAAAGTGTAGGAAACCAGTTCGGCAATATTCTGTCACAGTTCGTCGAGTTCGGATCCGCTAAGGCGCCCCCTAATCTCATCGGGGCTGGAGATAAATTCTGATAGCATGCCCCGTGCTTGAGTCTCACCGCTTTTTTTTGGCTTTTTCTCAAAAAATTCTGTAATTTTTTTTGAAAAATTGCTACACCTGGAATCAGTGAGGCAAATGCATAAATCTCTCGTTTTTTTCAGGACCCCTAGTCCCGGTGCATCGGTGCATCTTATTCCGACGCAAGTTGCGGAAAAAATGCCCTCAACGTCTAAAGAGCCGAAAGTGAATTTGAGCATCATCAACCTGGACCAAAAGACTGCCACCACTGAATTAGATACCTACACTTCAAAGATATACAAACGAATACAATACCTAGAGTGGCATGATCCGCATAATAACAACAATTCTCATAATATCAGGGCTAGTGATGGGCGATTATTACGATTATGACCCAATAATCGATCACAGTGCCATCCCATGAATAACAATAGGGAGAAATAAATTTATCAACGAAATTACATCTTCCCCAACATCCAGGGTTCCTCTACAACAAAGATTACTCAACAACAACGTAAAACAGTAATATAATAGTACCAGTACCTACTACTACTACCTAGTAATATCAGGACCCCTATTTGAGAACTCCTGTGAAAAGTGCAGAGCGCAGGCGCGGGGTGTCATTGTCGATTGTACAATATGGCGGCCGGTTGATTGATAAGTCAGATCGTAGTAACACAACGTCCGTTATCTCTGAATGCGTTGATTAATTGAAATCTACAAAGTGAGTGGTAAAACAGGAATTCATAATACCGCACTTTCCAATAAACTAAGTAGGATTGTTGCAGAGTGAGTACATACATGTGTGGAGACATTTTTTCTTGAACAGAAAATAGTGAGGTTAAGTGTATTACTTTAAAGTTTGGTGCTCGATCGATTTGGTGTAAAACCGAGTGATGCAGAACGGCATCTAAACAGTGATAGCAGTAGTAGTAGGACGACTTTATCATGTGACGAAGGTAAGCATTCTGAATTTTCCACACTAACATCTTAATATTGAGTGGGAGCACTTGATGGGCTGATTAAAATAAGGACTGGAATTATTGCATTTTTTTTTCTTCAATTTAACAAGTGGATTCCTCCCCTCGGTTCATAGTGCGCGGGCTGGATTCAAATCCTTCGGGAGCGGACGGCCTTCCTGAACATTCCCTGCGCGGTGTCAGCGTCAATTTATTGGGACTAGTACCTATTTTTTCACGTCATTTTTTTAAGCACTTCTAGTATAACTTGTTAGGGGTTGCTCCTTCCCCGGGGTGTACTTGCAAGTTTCGATTTTGCGTGGGATCGATGCACACGAACCTCCTGAACGATGCCGGCGTGGTGTGGGTTCTGGTTCGATTTCCCAAATGTGTCATTTTTGAGTACTTATAGTAAAACTTGTTAGGGGTTGTTTCTCCCCCGGGGTGCACTTGCAAGTCTCGAATTTACGTGGGAGAGATGCACACGACCCTCGTGACCGATGCCTGCGTGGTGTGAATTCCGAATCGATTTCCCAAATGTGTCATTTTTGAGTACTTATAGTAAAACTTGTTAGGGGTTGTTTCTCCCCCGGGGTGCACTTGCAAGTCTCGAATTTAGGTGGGAGAGATGCACACGACCCTCGTGACCGATGCCTGCGTGGTGTGAATTCTGAATCGATTTCCCAAATGTGTCATTTTTGAGTACTTATAATAAAACTTGTTAGGGGTTGTTTCTTCCCCGGGGTGTACTTGCAAGTTTCGATTTTGCGTGGGATCGATGCACACGGCCCTAGTGAACGTTACCTGCGTGGTGTGGGTTCTGGTTCGATTTCCCAAATGTGTTATTTTTGAGTACTTATAGTAGTATAACTTGTTAGGGGTTGTTTTTCCCCCGGGGTGTACTTGCAAGTCTCAAATTTGGGTGGCAGAGATGCACACGACCCTCGTGAACGATGCCGGCGTGGTGTGGGTTCTGGTTCGATTTCCCAAATGTGTCATTTTTGAGTACTTATAGTAAAACTTGTTAGGGGTTGTTTCTCCCCCGGGGTGCACTTGCAAGTCTCGAATTTAGGTGGGAGAGATGCACACGACCCTCGTGACCGATGCCTGCGTGGTGTGAATTCTGAATCGATTTCCCAAATGTGTCATTTTTGAGTACTTATAGTAAAACTTGTTAGGGGTTGTTTCTTCCCCGGGGTGTACTTGCAAGTTTCGATTTTGCGTGGGATCGATGCACACGGCCCTAGTGAACGTTGCCTGCGTAGTGTGGGTTCTGGTTCGATTTCCCAAATGTGTTATTTTTGAGTACTTATAGTAGTATAACTTGTTAGGGGTTGTTTTTCCTCCGGGGTGTACTTGCAAGTCTCAAATTTGGGTGGCAGAGATGCACACGACCCTCGTGAACGATGCCGGCGTGGTGTGGGTTCTGGTTCGATTTCCCAAATGTGTCATTTTTGAGTACTTATAGTAAAACTTGTTAGGGGTTGTTTCTCCCCCGGGGTGCACTTGCAAGTCTCGAATTTAGGTGGGAGAGATGCACACGACCCTCGTGACCGATGCCTGCGTGGTGTGAATCCTGAATCGATTTCCCAAATGTGTCATTTTTAAGTACTTATAGTAAAACTTGTTAGGGGTTGTTTCTTCCCCGGGGTGTACTTGCAAGTTTCGATTTTGCGTGGGATCGATGCACACGGCCCTAGTGAACGTTACCTGCGTGGTGTGGGTTCTGGTTCGATTTCCCAAATGTGTTATTTTTGAGTACTTATAGTAGTATAACTTGTTAGGGGTTGTTCCTTCCCCGGGGTGTACTTGCAAGTTTCGATTTTGCGTGGGATCGATGCACACGGCCTTAGTGAACGTTACCTGCGTGGTGTGGGTTCTGGTTCGATTTCCCAAATGTGTTATTTTTGAGTACTTATAGTAGTATAACTTGTTAGGGGTTGTTTTTCCCCCGGGGTGTACTTGCAAGTCTCAAATTTGGGTGGCAAAGATGCACACGACCCTCGTGAACGATGCCGGCGTGGTGTGGGTTCTGGTTCGATTTCCCAAATGTGTCATTTTTGAGTACTTATAGTAAAACTTGTTAGGGGTTGTTTCTCCCCCGGGGTGCACTTGCAAGTCTCGAATTTAGGTGGGAGAGATGCACACGACCCTCGTGACCGATGCCTGCGTGGTGTGAATTCTGAATCGATTTCCCAAATGTGTCATTTTTGAGTACTTATAGTAAAACTTGTTAGGGGTTGTTTCTTCCCCAGGGTGTACTTGCAAGTTTCGATTTTGCGTGGGATCGATGCACACGGCCCTAGTGAACGTTACCTGCGTGGTGTGGGTTCTGATTCGATTTCCCAAATGTGTTATTTTTGAGTACTTATAGTAGTATAACTTGTTAGGGGTTGTTTTTCCCCCGGGGTGTACTTGCAAGTCTCAAATTTGGGTGGCAGAGATGCACACGACTCTCGTGAACGATGCCGGCGTGGTGTGGGTTCTGGTTCGATTTCCCAAATGTGTCATTTTTGAGTACTTATAGTAAAACTTGTTAGGGGTTGTTTCTCCCCCGGGGTGCACTTGCAAGTCTCGAATTTAGGTGGGAGAGATGCACACGACCCTCGTGACCGATGCCTGCGTGGTGTGAATCCTGAATCGATTTCCCAAATGTGTCATTTTTGAGTACTTATAGTAAAACTTGTTAGGGGTTGTTTCTTCCCCGGGGTGTACTTGCAAGTTTCGATTTTGCGTGGGATCGATGCACACGGCCCTAGTGAACGTTGCCTGCGTAGTGTGGGTTCTGGTTCGATTTCCCAAATGTGTTATTTTTGAGTACTTATAGTAGTATAACTTGTTAGGGGTTGTTTTTCCTCCGGGGTGTACTTGCAAGTCTCAAATTTGGGTGGCAGAGATGCACACGACCCTCGTGAACGATGCCGGCGTGGTGTGGGTTCTGGTTCGATTTCCCAAATGTGTCATTTTTGAGTACTTATAGTAAAACTTGTTAGGGGTTGTTTCTCCCCCGGGGTGCACTTGCAAGTCTCGAATTTAGGTGGGAGAGATGCACACGACCCTCGTGACCGATGCCTGCGTGGTGTGAATCCTGAATCGATTTCCCAAATGTGTCATTTTTAAGTACTTATAGTAAAACTTGTTAGGGGTTGTTTCTTCCCCGGGGTGTACTTGCAAGTTTCGATTTTGCGTGGGATCGATGCACACGGCCCTAGTGAACGTTACCTGCGTGGTGTGGGTTCTGGTTCGATTTCCCAAATGTGTTATTTTTGAGTACTTATAGTAGTATAACTTGTTAGGGGTTGTTCCTTCCCCGGGGTGTACTTGCAAGTTTCGATTTTGCGTGGGATCGATGCACACGGCCCTAGTGAACGTTGCCGGCGTGGTGTGGGTTCTGGTTCGATTTCCCAAATGTGTCATTTTTGAGTACTTATAGTAAAACTTGTTAGGGGTTGTTTCTCCCCCGGGGTGCACTTGCAAGTCTCGAATTTAGGTGGGAGAGATGCACACGACCCTCGTGACCGATGCCTGCGTGGTGTGAATCCTGAATCGATTTCCCAAATGTGTCATTTTTGAGTACTTATAGTAAAACTTGTTAGGGGTTGTTTCTTCCCCGCGGTGTACTTGCAAGTTTCGATTTTGCGTGGGATCGATGCACACGGCCCTAGTGAACGTTGCCTGCGTAGTGTGGGTTCTGATTCAATTTCCCAAATGTGTCATTTTTGAGTACTTATAGTAAAACTTGTTAGGGGTTGTTTTTCCCCCGGGGTTTTCAGACCAATGAGGTCTCCGCGAATTTATCTGTGCCCGACAGTTTGAGGGTGGTTTTAAATCATCTTCACCAAGTTTTGATTTTTTTTTTAACAGGAATAATTCCATTTTTGCAGCAGCTAATTTGGACGTCACGACTGTCGTGGTCAGCAGCCAACAATCCAACATCAAGCTGCCAGGCGTTAGCCGCCAGCCGCTAATATTTACGTCTTTGCGGCGGCAGCCAGCCGCCAGCCGCTGATTTGCATGTTTTTCCCATTGTAAGTTGCGCTCGGGCTCGGCTATCCTCGCCGAATCAGCGGCTGCGAGAATCAGCGGCCAAGTTCACGGACGTGGCCACCCTGTTCATATGAACATTCAATACAGGAACTTGAGCTGACCAACACCGAGGTACAATCTATGATGGCAAAAATCACAGCGTGGATAGGAGTTTCTTTTGCAAAATCAACCACACGAAGTCAAACAGCAGAAGTCTCGAAATATTTAGCCTCCGGAGATCAATGATCAATACCTGCTGTCCAAAGAAAATTTGCAGTTGAACTAATCAACTGTATTTTCACTTACCAGTGCAGGTTACTGCATGTAGGTAATACAAGCTTTGTAATAAAGTGAATGTGAAATTAAAAGAAAAAACGTCGATTTGCGATTTTATTCTGATATACAGGTAGGTATCCCCGGAACAAGGGTGACAAACTTCAGGGTCAGCTGAGATAATCAAAATAGTGGGGAATTTCCGGAAATCTCTTCCCAAAAAATGCATACTGGCGATATACAGCTCTTCGCAGCTCCACTGTAAAGATCGGTTTTGACAAGGGGTGCACTGACAACATTCTGAAAATTGGTATCTATATAGTATCTACACTCCGTGTCAAAAACTGCACGCGTTGTAAATGGGCAATCACTCTGTTTCTAGCTAGGTACGCGGAACTCAGGTAGGTATATAATAATAATAATAATAATAATAATAACAAATTTATTAGTCTCCAAAGAAAATAACATAAACAGAAAGAAAGCATGTGTACATCAATAGATGGTGACTAAAAAGACCGTAATCAGAGTCTCCACAACATAAGTCACAGAGATCTGGTTTACCTTATGGCCTTGATGAAAAAAAAAAGATAAAAAATAAACAGAAGAACCAATTAAGTTGATACAAAACTAACAGAAATTAAGAAATGCATAGGCGCGTCAAAAAGAAGCAGTCAACTTAAGAAGTAGGTATACCTACATTGAAAAAAAAAGCATGAAATAATGTAGGCAAGGAGGCAAATCACAATAGTAAGTTACATTACAAAGAGAAATTAAATTGATACCAGTTGGACAAACACGGAGAGTCATGACATATTCTAGCCGGAAATATAGTAGGTGAGAAAATCGATCAAGCGAGTAGTTGGAGGGACTTCATATAGCACAAGCATAAAGAGTATAACATCCGGGGGGCTTTACCTCACTCGGAAACTGAAGTTTTACATCGTTACCATGTTCACGGGCTTAAACTTGCCAATAGGACATGTTTCACATCTAAAATTCTGATGAAATTCTCACGAAATTCAACGTACCAAGAACAGGCAGTGACAACCACTCGAAAAAATGCCCCTTGCTTGGGCAACATCAAAAGTGATCTAATCTCGCGTGTCAACAAGGCAAATCTGTAACATTCAACATGGAAATTCATATCTTCAATGTTAATAAGACTTCCAATCTGGGTAAATCCAAAACCGTTTCGAGATAATGAACCATGCACACTTCATGATTCTTGTATTATAATACATAAACAAAAATTTTTCGACAAATGGGGGGTACTATGAAGTCGGTGCAATTTTGCAGCATTTTACGTCGTATCACCCCACGAAGGCGCAGAGCGGACATGGAAGATATTTATTTGTAATTGCGACTTTTTTCTGTCAATTGACACTTTATTCTGGCAATTGCGACTTTTTTCTGTCAATTACGACTTTTCAGCATGTTTCGATAGAAAATGATGTTTATATGGCCGGTTTGTCCGTCTGTCTATCTGTCCGTGTAAAAGTTTAGAATAGTTGTAGGTACTCCTTCTCGGGAAATGAAGCTAGAGCCTTGGAACTTTTTCCGATTAATAGCTTAGGCCCTCAAGGGTGGCCTATAGGCAGACTGTATTTCATAGTGACGCTGCCATCTTGGTAGCCATATTGAAATTTTTTGCTAGTAGAACGATTTTCATGGAACTTGAAACTTACCGTTGTCACGTATGATCATTCTTATTTTCAAACTAAATCTCATGATTCCGCCGCCATCTTGGCCGCCATATTGAAATCTGTTATCAGTGGAGGGATTGTCATGAAACTTGGAACTCACTCTTGTCTTGTATAAACACTCTTATTTTCAAGGTGGAATTCGAGGTGGAATTCATGATTCCGCCGCCATCTTGGTCGCCATATTGAAATCAGTTATTAATGGAGGGACTCTCATGGAACTTGGAAATTACTCTTGTCTTGTATAAACATTCTTATTTTCGAGCTGAATTTCATGATTTTTCATTTATTTACGAAACAGCTGAAATTTAAGGTCATAATAGATCATTTGAAATTATTTTGGATTATCAATTTATAACAAAATTCCAACCTCAAAAATCTGCAGGATTGTCAAAATTTTATTGACAGCTCAATGGTGTCAAACAATTTTTTTCTGACTATGAAAATGAATTTGGAAAAATATGCATACAAAATGTCTTTTTTTGGAAAAAGGTTTGACATTTTTTGTAAAGGCCGGCCCTGGAAATTTTGAACTGTTTGATAGGACGATATACGTGTCAGCTATCAATATAATCTTTATTAATGTTTTACACACATAAGTATGTTTACACACGTCAAATTGTAGGTACATATAAGTATAAGATAAAATATTATTCAAAACTAGAAACATATTAACAAACATCAATAGAAGAATTAACCCAGGAAATTTTAATCTAATCCATTTGATCGTTCTGAAGATACAGCTTGTCGAAAAATTCTACGAAATACATAAATCACCCTGTAGCTTCGAAACGAACAGCTTTAGAAAAATTTCAAGACCAGATCCTGGTTTGCCTGGAAAAACTGGACCTACCCTTAAGCTATGTCCATTTGGTGGTGAATCACCCTGTAGTTATTAGATATACCCATTTCGACATGTGTTCAGACGAATATAGACAGGTAGCTATTCATAAAACGAAGATTATGCCTTTTGTGACAGAATAACCGTGGAAGTCTTTGACGAATCAACTCGACAGTGCATGGTCACCATAAAACCCATGTCCTACTACTGACTACCATTAACCCCTCTTTTTTTTCGAATCTGGAGAGAAAAATGTCTATAGGTTGCATAGGATTTGTCGACGATGTGTGGCGGCTCTTATATGGGCATGTGGCGGAGAAAAAGTGTCTTACCTCGAGCGGGAATCGAACCCGCGTCTTCCATTTGCCGGATGGGGTACTCTACCACTAAGCTACCGAGGAGACAACAGTTTCTCCGCCACATGCCCATATGAGAGCCGCTACCTGTAGCAGCACCATGCGCGTACCATCAGCGCGCGCACCCCACCAGGGCGGTAGGCCATAAAAGCGCCAACCCACTACCGATGTATAATTTTCTCTAATCTGTCGGGGGCCTGCAGAAGTCAGCTGATATAAAATCACCATGCAATACATGCATACAGTTTGGTATGCAGGAGCCAATAAAACTTCCCCTATGAGCTTCCATAGTCAGTGTCTGAACCGTTCCATCAATTTGTTATCGCATGGTTAGCCATCGAACGATAAAATATCGAATCAATAAGTCATCGTAAACAGCCTGTCAAGTATTAGTATCAGTGGTCGAGGAAGCCGTCATTAACGCACATGCGTAACAATTATTATTATTATCATTACTTATTGACGCAAGTAAATTTTGTGAAAATTGTCCAGTGCATGGTACAGATACAAGGGGAGTTGTTTCACTATTCCCGCCCAATCCTGTAATTGTGATTGCAGAAAATAAATTTTCCACCTATCTATAGCAATCTATCTATCTTCTACACCACCGGAAATTTTTCCGAAATGGAACTTTTCCTCAATTTCCCGCAGGGGTGGATGGTCCCAGGGGATAAAAGTTTTGAAAAGAAGAGTTTGGGCCGGGAAAATTAGGTTTCCAACGCAGTGCACTCAATGGTGCCTCAAGCAATCCAACTCAATAAGTTTTTTTTTTTCAATTTTGATTTTGGCATGAGGCGTTAGCCCGTACTGCCACGTCATTGCGTTTTGCCCTGGTCATAAGACCAATTAAACAGTCTATTTTCATTTATTTATTTTTTCTCAGCATTTCCCTGACTGTGTGTGGGCTTGTCGATTGTATGTTGAATGTTACTGGTTTAGTAAAAAAACACACTAGATCAATAAGTTATTGTCCATCTAATAAAGTATCTTTTCTTAACCTCACAGGCGCCACTCAACAGTGGGCATTTTCATTCCATTCTCTACAGTACTGCTGCGCTTCACCGCTTGACCATCATTTTCTTCAGTGATCACTCCTTGCTTACCTAGCCCAGCACTATCAATCAGCGAGAAGCTGCCAACCATAGTGGAGATGATGTCTCTTATCGACCATGCACGGCACTAATTTTCACTCTGGAGGGGCTCAAATCAATGTACTTGAAATGAAGAACTGTGCACAGTCTGCAATTTGAATGAAGACCATTATGTGCCAGAAAGCCTCTGCCACATAATGTTCGATTGTCCTATTTACGGGCCGAACAGATGCTTACTCCCAACTTCAATCAGGTCGTATGGCGATTTGGTGCTCGCTGTTTGCATTTGAGGGACGTTGACATAAAATCCATGAAGAGGATAGGCAACTTACTCATAAGTAGGGTTGCCAGATTTTTTTGAATCATATATATGAGACACCTGAGAAATATATATGAGATTAGCAAAAGATATATGAGGTCAATTTTTTTATTATGACTATCCACATCACAATTAACATTTCGTAAGAAAAACAAATGAAAAAAAACATTTTGAAAATCTGATGAAATTTAATAAAGCCCTAATTAGATAGTTGCTAATGCCTAGGTATAGCCATTCTCATTGACCTGGGTCCTCGCCGTCGTCAACCCCAATCCCAACCAGCCCGATCAATAAAGCGCTCCCGGTTGAACAGCCAATTGAACCAGTAAGCTTGTATGCTTGAAGACCTGCGCACGAGCTGCGAGCAAAAGGGAACCGCCTATATGAGAAGTTCCATACTAACTACCTACCTCTATTTATAACAAATCGCTCATCTTCAAAAAAGTAGGTAGGTAATCTAAATGAATTCAACAATGAAATACTATTTTAATCAAGTTAAGAAAAAAAACTCCGTTGAGGGAGGTATATGGTTGAGGGCAATAATTCCGACCCTTCCATGTAATTTTGAGAAAATAAACCTTGAAATAAACACAAAACTAAGTACAGACATGTTCAAAAATATTTTGCAGCTGCAGTTGCCGACTTTCAGTGGCTTTCTTGCTAATGCCTTGTCCTGGACATCAGTCCATTACTTTCCCATGATGAAAAAATTCTTTCAACTTGAGAAAGAATATACCTAACATTCCAGTTGAGGAATGTTATACTTAAATTGCAGCGCAAAAATTGAAGAAATATGATGAAAATTAACAAAATTATGTCTGAAACAGCTAAAAGCTCAAAATATATGAGATTTGCTCATATACCGGGTGATCATTTGAAAACTATACACCTGCAATAACTCCCGATTCCTAGTGAATATTTTTTCGAGCAAAAACAGATCGATTTTTATATCGAGGGGGACATCCAAAACATACATTGGCAAATTTCTATATTCACCCCCCTCGCCCCCACTGACCCCAACTTTGAAATTTCAAATGACACTACCTACCTTGCGATACATCAAATTAAAGGAAATTAAATTTTCTTTCTTGAAAAATTTTTTTTAAAATTTTCAACCCCACCCCCTTTCCTCTAAAATATCTCTGACTGTCCCATTTTATATTCTGGACCCCTCAATTTTTTCTCAATTTAGTTGGCGTCATCCTAGATAGCATCGAAGAAAAAAATTTTCGGTGGAAAAAGTGCTACCTAAATTCACCCCTTTGCTCTCCCCCACCTCAACTCCCGAATTTAACAAAACACCACCTACTTTGTGACACATCAAATTGAAGGGAATTGAATTCTCTTTCCGAAAAAAATTTTTTTGAAATTTTCTACCCCTCCCCCAATAAATTGGCTATTTGGAGTATTCTAGGGGGGCAATGGGGGGCTTTAAAAATTGTGAAAAAATCTTTTTCAGGGAGAGAATTCAATTTCCTTCAGTTTGATGTATTACAAAGTGGGTATTGACATTTTAAATTTTTGAGGTCAGGTGGGGGGAGCGAAGGGGTAAATTTGGGTGGCACTTTTTTTATAGAAAATTTTCTCTTTCGATGCTGTGCAGGATGACGTTTACTGTATTGAAGGGAAATGGAGGTCAAGAATATTAACTTGGACACTCAGAGAATTTTAGGAAGAACAGGGGGTGGGGTTGAAAAATTTCAAAATATTTTTTTTAGAAAGAGAATTAAATTCTCTTTAATTTAAGTACCTAAAAGTGAAAATCCAGTTTTCCAACACTACTGTGAGTTGAAATTTAATTTGGTGATAGAACTTATGGGCTTGGTGAACCAAGCTTGGGGGGATTCCTGCTGCATATTATGTAGGTATGGATTTGGAAATTGCCAACATAATAATCAGTTCTCCTAGCTGACCCTGAAGTTTGTCACCCTTGTTCCGGGGATACCTACCTGTATATCAGAATAAAATCGCAAATCGACGTTTTTTCTTTTAATTTCACATTCACTTTATTACAAAGCTTGTATTACCTACATGCAGTAACCTGCACTGGTAAGTGAAAATACAGTTGATTAGTTCAACTGCAAATTTTCTTTGGACAGCAGGTATTGATCATTGATCTCCGGAGGCTAAATATCTCGAGACTTCTGCTGTTTGACTTCGTGTGGTTGATTTTGCAAAAGAAACTCCTATCCACGCTGTGATTTTTGCCATCATAGATTGTACCTCGGTGTTGGTCAGCTCAAGTTCCTGTATTGAATGTTCATATGAACAGGGTGGCCTCGTCCTGGCTGTTTGTGATTCTACAAACACATGAAATTATGGTTGATTTGATTTTTCCGTAGCGCTCAATCATACCTTTTCTATCTACAAGAGATTGTGATGATTATTCGATGGTTTTGGTTCCTTGGCCCTGGATATTTTCGGTTGGTTACGCCCCTTCAGGCGTTGGTAGCTGATCCGCGTTGTGCCTGATGTGTTGCTGCTGTAGTAGAAGAGAGATTGCACTTGGATGTCGTGCAGTCAGCCTGTTTATGTATTGACCTTTTTCCACAATTTGGGCAATTTTCAATTTATAAAATATTTATAACAATAATGGGACATAACGACATAACGTCAAAATTTTGACGAGAGACAGTGACGCCAACTGAAATGCAAACGAAAGAAAAGCACTGACAGAGCAATGCGAACATGCGGCGTTGCCGGATGCTCTTCAAAAAATAAATCTCTCAGTGTGTGCCACTGCGTGTGGTGAGTGATTAATTTTTCCCATGCTGAGAGATTTATTTTTTTATGAGTTAGTTAGGGTTAGAGTGAAAATTTGTGCGTAACTTATAGAGTAAGCTCTAATGTTCCTATAAATAACAAGGCAAATGTATAAATAAGTCCAATAATTTTAATAAGAGCAGATCGAAATTAATATATGGCAGGGGCATGGGCGCCCGCAGGATTTTTGTCAGGGGGGGGCAAATAGTTCTAATTAGAGAACGTCACATAGCTACCTGGCCTAATTTGCGAAGTCCTTTAGATTAGCGCCGCAGGCGAAAATTTTTTCGAATAATAATAATAGTGATAATAATTATTGTGCGAAAAATAAGGAAATATATTTGAAAATTAAACTCAACTTTAGAGAAATTTATTAAAATTTGAAATTTTGTACAAAATGTATAAAAATTTACTTCAAAATAGCCAGGTCAATAGTTACACTCGTTCATTATCTTGAAAAAACCCCTAGTGTTTTAAACCAGAGGTTTAGAAAATTGCAGATCGTTACCTACCTACCTACCTATCTACCTATTTTATGACTTTACGGGTAGCTATCTAATTTAGGTAGAAGCCTAATGAAATTTCAAATTGCTCTAACAATTCAAGAAAATGTAAATTACCTTCTCAAAGTTTTTTCTTTCGAAAATGAATTTTTTTTTTTCCTTTCTCGTAAATTTTTTTTTTTCGTAAGGAAGAATTTATTCAGCTGCTCCGGAGCCAGGGGGGGGCAAGTGCCCCCCCTTGCCCCCCCCTCCGGGCGCCCATGGGCAGGGGTTTTTATATTGTCCACAACGGCGCGCAGGCACTATGAATATTTGGTGAAAACGTTTTAGTCGAGCTTTTATATAGATTTTGCGCTGAGTTTTTTTTAACTACCTCTGTTTCTGTCAATAAGTGCAGAATAGTTTTAAATAAGCACAACATTTGTATATAAATCTGGACATTTTATAAATAAGTTGCCTGATTTTCATAAAAGTGTGCAAAAAATAAATCTCTCGGAGAATTTCTATTATGTCCACGACGGCGTTCCATATAGAGCTCTCATTCTCACTATTTAGTATAATTATGATTGTATACTATGTTCACTTGTACCGTGACTCTAGTCGGCTGAGATTTTGTTCCTATGTTTCCAAATGTGGAATATAGAAAATCCCTAAAACTTTGCAGTTGGCTGCTCTGGCCGGACCAGTTTTGAAACACATTTTTTTGCGTACTTCCTTTGCAGATAGCCGGAACATTTTTGCGGGACGTGATGTCTGACGCTTCTTTCCATTTTATTGGAAAATGTAGCAATTTTTCGACTTGTTTTTAATTTTCGCCAATGAACAAATAAATCAAAAGAGCCTTTGATAATAATTTGACAGTTGTCAAAAATATTTCTAACCTCTCGAAGCCGATTCAACTCTCGATGCTTCAAATTAAAAAGTATACAATGCCCTTCGTCTGAAAAAGGGGCCCCATGCAATCATCAATCCTCTCGCCTCTTCCAGTCAAAATTACACGCCAAACCCTGAAGAATTATAGGCGATACAAGGATCGCCGTGCAGTTTGTCATTGGCAAAAGAATTTACGTGTAAAAAGTGAATTGAACCAAATTTTAAAAAACCCAGCCGCTTAAACTTGCGTCTTGGACCGAAATTGATGTTAGTACCTCCAATTTGCAGTTTGCTTTTGTTTTGGGGCTTCCCGGGACGAGTTTTTGTCGACCCTGAATGGGCCGCCGTCAAGATGACTTAGATTTGCGGCCGCCCCGTGCTCTTTTGGTGTCTACATGACGGTAACACAGCTCTGCGTGCCCCTAGTCGCACCTCCACGTATGACCAGGTCAGTTTCCCAAGATTTTAATATCAATTTGATAAGAAATATAACTTTACTTCCAGAAAAATCAGTTACACACCAGGTGAAAAGGCGGCAAGCCTACAATGCTGAAGTAGAAAATTTGCCCAGCCAACTAGAGTCACAGTATAAGTGAACCTACTATATTAGAGATTTCTTCACCAGTTTCTTTTGGGAGTTGGGAACTCACCTGCCACTTCCCACTGTTATCTATAGATTATGAATTCATGGATTCAACGCATGGACTTGTACCTGAACTAGATTGATGAATCTATTATCTAGTTACATCAGGCCGAGCAAAAATTATTTCGCTCTGTTCTTCGACATTCTGGAGCTTTCAAAAAAAAAAATGGGAAAAGCTCTGTGCTTTGAGGGAGCAACGTGAGTTTGCTACAAAAAAAGGTTCGGAAATTCTTTACTTAGACGGATGCGGCGCAAGCTTCCTGCAATTGAAACCAGAGTATTTGGTGGGCCAAAGCTTTGTGTTCTCAAAAAAAAGGTGCTTGAGAGCTTTGAAATTTCGAAACGTTGTGTTGAGACGTTAAACCGACTCATATACTTAGATCTCTGAAGCGCTGACGGGGTTTCTGAACAGCTTCTCTGCAACAGAGCCTGAAGAGATAAAGCCGGTGCGGTGGTAGCCGAGTGGTACAGGTAATGGCAAGCCAAACCATTCGCGCTGCCCTGTGTGGGTTCGAATCCTACTTCATCCATGGATATTTTGTGCTGTCCCCGAGGTTGCATGGTAGAGCAGCTTATAGCTGAATGCCGCCTCGTAAAATAAGACAATTAAATAAATAAATAAATAAAAAATAAATAAAAGCTCTGGTGGGCAACTGAAGTTTTGTCGAACTTTGTATTGTTAAGCTTTTGAGAATAGTCATGAAAGTATAGTAAGTCCTGACAAAAGCTCCTTGGATATTTCAGCTTCGAAAATTCGAAGTTTTTAGGACAGGAAGCTCAGGGAAAGTATAAAAATCTCGAAGCTCGCAACAAGAAAGCTCCTTGTAGCTTTTGTTAGTGAAAAAGCAAATGAAGCATAAAAACGTGAGAGTTTTATCTGGAGCTTTTTCAACTGAGGCTTCTGCTGTAGAAACACGTCGAAGTTTTCAGATAAAAACCCTCGAAAAGCCTCACAAGAAAAACTTTTGGACTCACAAGCAATGCCTATGTTCAACTTGCGACAAAGTGGAGCTTGACATGTTCCCAAATTTCCATAGTTTGCTCCTTATGCCTTTGAGCTTTCTCAAAAAAAATGAGCTCTTCTGAGAAAAGGTTTGGAGCTTTCAAACCATTGATGTACAATATGGAAAAGCTCGTTGACAAAAGGTGCCAATATTGTATTTACTGAATGCTTCTTGAAGTCTAACTTCACTATTTTGTCAGAGTTTAAAAATTCGACTTCTTTAAGAACCACAATGAAGTCAGCAAAAGCTTCTCGTAGAAAGTTTTCGAGTTTCAAGGAAATTAATTGAGCAGCTTTTATTATGTTAAGTGGATGAGTACCTACATGATATTATTGTTTCTGGAAGAAAGTCCAATTCCGATCTCAGAAGAAGCTTTGGAGCTTTCGAGCTTTCATTTAAGCAAGAATGTGGTTATGCCCAAATAGAAATGTGAACTGTTCGTGAACGAACTACCTATGTAAATGAACTAGACGAACACGAGCTGTCATTCGACCCAAAATGAAGCAGCCAAAAGCTTTTCAAGCTCTCCAAAAAAAAAAAAACAGTGGGCCTTCAAAAGCTTCGAATATATTTAAATTCCAAAACAGAACCTATAATTCCGACACAAAGCTCTATTTAATTGCATTTGTAACAAATTCGATTTTTTTCACCCCGCTTTGTCAACAAACAGCTTTTGGTGTCAGAAATATAGCCTTTCTTGATACGAGCTTGAATTGAGCTTTTGAGCTTTCATTAGTCAAGGTACCTACATGAAAAACAATCGTGAAATTTAAATAATCATGCATTGGATCGAGAACCAGCACAAGCTTTATTGCAGCGCGACATAAATTACAAATACAATAAGTGGAGCTTTAGAGCTTCAAAAATAAGAATCCAAGCATAAAAGAGACATTTCATATCTCAACTTTTCATAAGTACTTTGATCTGTATACAAATGCAGCTTTCGGCTGCTGAAAAGCTTTTCCCGCATTTGTTCAAAATCAGGACTCGAATGGAAGAAAGCTCAGAAAAAAATCACCTTTCATTCAGCTTTTGTTTGAATGATTTGAAAGGGCTTCCATATTCCAGCAAACCGAAAGCTTTGTTCTGAACTCCCACAGAAAGTTCTTGAAGTGAGATTTGAAAGTTTTCATCTGAGCTTTGTCAAAGCTCGAAACTTCACAGGAAAAAAGACTTTGGAGAGGTCAGTCTTCCGAATCTGGAAGCTGAAAGCTCTTGAATTATTGTTATCCGTTGGTGCCTACGCCTCATCTGAAAATCAAGCGTCTCTGCTCTTAGAAATTCCAGAGCTTTCAAAAAAATGGGAATAGTTTTGTGCTTCAGGGGAGCAACGTGAGTTTGCTACATTAAAGGGTTCAGAAACACTTTATTTCAGCGGATGCAGCACAAGCTTCCCTGCTCTTATTGGAACCAAAGTGTTTAAGCCGAAGCTTATTGTACTCTTCTGAAAAAAAAACTTGAGAGCTTTGAAATTTTGGAACATCGAGCCAGGACCGCAAATATATTTCTCATACTTATAGACTTTGATCTCTGGACAAAGCGCGTACGAGATTTTGAAACAGCTGCTTTAAAACAAAGTGTGAATAGATGAAAGCTCTGGAGGGGAACTGAAGTTTTGTTAAACTTTGTATTGATGATCTTTTGAGAATAATCATGAAATTGTTCTGACTCTCGGCAAAAACGCCTTGGGATTACAACATTTTAAGTTTTTGGGATGAAATTCTCAGAAAAAAAATATAAGAATTTAGAAGCTCGCAGTAAGAAAGCTCCTTGCAGCTTTTGAGATTTTGCTTGCAGAAGAAGCGGATGAAGCACAAACATGCGAGAACTCTGACCCTTTCGTGAAGTAGAGGAAAGTGAGCTCCATTTTAATTCAAATGTAGGTATCAGCCAAAAGCTTCAGGAGTGTTTCAGAAGAACTGTAGAGCTTTGAGAGCTTCAAAACAATTCAAACTGGTAGAATAATTGTTTGAATCTTTTTCTCATTTCCAGCATTCTGTACCTATTTCAATTTGTGTACAGACCGCTCTTTAGTTCCATGAAGAGTTTTATACCATGCGATCAGCGAAATTCGGAATTGAGGTAGGCTGTGACCTGGTCAAATTTCAGGAAGTCAAGCTGCTTTCGGCCAGAGCACAGCCTACCCCAATTCCGAATTTTGTTGATCGCATGGTATAACAAAGCTTGGATGCAGCTTACAAGCTTCTATTAGTAAATAATCGAATGTAGAAGACAAAAAATAAATCGTGAATCTATGTTTTCAGAGTCTGAAAAGTCAACTTTTCATAGGAACCACACTGAAGCCGGGGAAAGCTCCACGTAAAAAGTTTTTGAGCTTTCAGGGAATAAATTTGACTTCCAATTATGTGAGTAGGTATATGATATCGTTGTTTCTGAAGAAAAGGCAAATTTTGATCCCAGAAAAAGTTTTGCAGCTTTCGGGCGAGCTTTCAAACTTTCATAAGCAATAACGCAATTACGCACAAAAGAATTGTAAACTACTAGTGAACTAAACTGTCTGAAGCTTGTGACTCAAAATGAAGCAGCCAACAGCTTTTCGAGCTTTCCAGGAAAACAGTGGCTCTTTGAAAGCTTCGAAAATATTTCAATTCCTAACCGGCATTTACAGGAATCTATCGATATTCACAGAAACCTGCATAACCCAGCATTTACAGAAATCCACCAACGCTTACAGGAACCTGCATTACCGGCATTTACAGGAATCTAGTGCCATTTGCAGAAATCTACAGTACCGACATTTACAGGAATCTAGCGTCATGGGCGGAAACCCGCATTAAATTTTTTTTTTTGAAACCCGCATTACCGGCGTTTATACCGGGTGTTTATAAACGTCTGTGATCGCGGCAAGGTCAGGCCAAAAGTCGCAGTGAAAGGCACGATTTGAAAGAGTGATAAGAGATTCCAAAGGCGATATGATAACAAACGTTTATAAACACCCGGTAGTATTCTATCGATATTGGCCATAGCGCCACCTTCCGGTACACACACAAAGCTCCATTATGCATGGACACAAACCCACAGTGCCAACATCTCTTAGCATAGATATGAACCCGCGTTACCAATACTCCTGGGGACTTATTACTAGGTGTATATCCGGTTGCATAGTACTCGGTGAATTTGTTGGTGGAAAATCCAGTGACATTTATGTTTATCGAATCATGCAAGTCTAGAAGATCTCTAAGAAAGCCCCTCCTCTCACTAATGCAAGAAATTCAGCATAATCAGGAATGTAATCAGGATTGTGAGGGCAAAGAAGGAAAATGTCAACAATTACTGTGTTATTGGTGATAAATTAATGAAATAATAATAAATTATATATTATACTGTACCGGGTGCGAGTAACTGTTTTTCAGCTCTCTTTCGCACTTGATGCAAGCCTTCAATAAGGCCTCGGAATTAAGAAGTGGAATGGAATCGTCGAGCTGCAGCTGAGTACGCAGAAATTATGTGAAATCATCGGGATGTCGATCAGGTTCATATCTATGCTAACAGATGTTGGCACTGTCGGTTTGTGTCTATGCTTAATGGAGCTTTGTGAGTGTACTGGAAGGTGGCGCTATTTCCAATATCGATAGATCACTACAAACGCTGGTAATGCGGGTTTCTGCACATGGCGCTAGATTCCTGTAGATGTCTGTACTGTAGATTTCTGGAAATGGCGCTAGATTCCTGTAAATGCCGGTAATGCAGGTTTCTGTGAATTTTGATAGATTCCTGTAAGTGCCGGTAATGCAGGTCTCTGTAAGTGTAGGTAATGTTAGTTCCTCTCCGCGCCGCTAGGTGGCGCTACGGCAGATGACCTTGAAGTGCGCCAGAATTGTCATAGCCCCACTACTTTAGAGTTTCATGAAAAGCTTCTTTTGATCCAAGCTTGAATGGAGCTCTTGAGTTTCCATAAGTAAAGATACATGAAAAATAATCGTGAATTTCAATTTCATCAAATCAAAACCCAGCACGAGCTTAATTGCAGCGCAAGATAAAATACAGGCGAAAAATTCTATGAGCTTTTGAGGAAAATAGTTGAGCTTTAGAGCTTCCAGAATAAGGATCCAAAGATAAGAAGAACATCTCATACCTCAACTTTTCATACTTTGATCTGTATACAAACGCAGCTTTCGGCTGCTGAAAAGCTTTTCCCGCATTTTTTAAAAATCAGGACTCCAATGGAAGAATGCTCAGAAATTTTGTTTTTGTTCGAATCATTTGACAGGGCTTTCATAATTCAGCAAACTGGAAGCTATGTTTGGAACTCCCACAGAACGTTCTTGAAGTGAGATTTGTAAGTTTTCATCTGAGCTTTGTCAAAGCTCGAAGCTTTACAGAAAAAAGGTTTTGGAGGTGTCAGTGTACCGAACCTGAAAGCATGAAAGCTCTTGAATGATTGTTATTTGTCGGTGTCCACGCCCAATCTGCAATCGCAAGCGTCTCCGCTCTTTGACGTTCTAGAGCTTTCGAAAAAATAGGGAGAGCTTTGTGCTTTAGGGGAGCAACGTGAGTTTGGAAAGGTTCGGAAATTTCTTATTCAAGCGGATGCAGCACAAGCGCCGTGCAATTAAAACTAGAGTACTTTGGTCATAGCTTAGTTTGCTTTTCTGGAAAAACAGCTCAAGAGCTTTGAAATTTTGGAAAATTATTGAGTCAGGACCGCAAATACATTTTTTGTCTTATATATTTTGATTTCTGAACAAAGCGCTTACAAGATTTTGAAACAGCTTCTCCAAAACACAGCGTGATGAGATAAAAGCTCTGGAGGGGAACTGAAGTTTTGTCGAACTTTGCACTGATGAGCTTTCGAGAACCAATCATAAAAATATTGTGACTTCCGATAAAAACTCCTCAGAATTTCCAGTTTTCCACGAAATTTGAAGTTTTTAGGACCCAAAGCTCAGGAAAAGTGGGGAAATTTCTAAGCTCGCAGTAAGAAAGCTCTTCACAGCTTTTGAGCTTTTTTTAGAAGAAAAACGAATGAGGCACAGAAATGCGGGGATCCTGAACCTTCCGTGAACTAGACGAATGTGAGCTTCATTCCAACTCAAATGTGATCAGCCAAAAGCTTAAGGAGTATTTCAAAGAAACTGTGAAGCTTTGAGAGCGTCGGAAAAATTCTTGGCTGGAAGAATTGCTTAAATCGTTTATCCACTTTAAGCTTTCTGTACATATTTCAATTTGTGTACAAACAGCTGTTCAGTTCCATAAAGAAAACTTTATAATAGAAGCTTGAATGCAGCTTTCGAGCTTTGATGAGTAAACTAGACTAAATGATGATCTAAACTATCGAATATGGAATATGAGAATAGTTTGTGAATCTCAGCTGTTCACCTAAACGAATACCGACACGATATTTCTTGCAACTTGAGGTAGGTTTGGGCGGAAGCTCTGAGCTTTCTAGAAAACTGGTGGAGCTCCAGTATTTGAAAAGAAATGATGAATGTTGAGGTACAGTAGCTTCAAAATTCATTTTTTTTTATATTTTGATGTGTATAAGAAGGAAGAAACAGAGGTGGACCTAGCACCTGCAAATGGAGCTTTCCAGCTGGTCGCCGATCATCAGCTCTCAGCGCTTTTTTGGAAAATTGAAGCCCAAATGGAAAAAGCTCTGTAGAGCATCAGATGGCCTCTTGTTGAACTCTTAAGATATTGATTCAACCAGTAGAGTTTTCACTCGAGCTTTTATGAGTGAAATGAAGAGAATATTGAGAATTGAACTGCTCTTGGTTGAAGGTTGTGAATTTTGATCTGAGCGTCTTCAAAATTCAGATCTTCAAAGGAAAAAGCTCCAGAGCTGATAGAGTTTCGAAACGCGAAGCAAGAAAGCATCGAAAAACGGATCATTAGTGTGCTAAGCTATACCCGAGGCTATACCTAATTATCTGTGATCAAAACAAACGTCTCTGGGTTTGTCCCTATAACCAGAACTTTCGTTACAAAATAAAGAGAGCTTTTGAGCTTTAGAGGTACAGAGTACATTTGCTCCAAATGCGAGTTTGTAGATTATTTGATGGATATGCCACGAGCTTACCAGTTGGAGATAAGGTAAGAACTTGAGTTTTATGAGCTTTACGGAGAAAGCTACAAGAGCTACCGATATTTGAGCGTTCAAAAATATAACGAAGAGTAGGACCTTAGAGGGTGAATTGGAGAATCGCCATCATCAACAAGAAGTGCACCAGTGTGGTTTTTGCCGAATATCTTGATTTTGGGTCATCTGACAGCAAAAGATGTAGGGAGTCATTTTGAAGCCCATAAAATTCCCTACAGTTTGGGTTTTCAATCAATTTTCTGCGACCTATGGTCTTTGAGATACAGCTTCTGGAAGCGAGAGTCATTGTCGTGAAAGCTCCATGGCCTCTTGACTCGAAAAACTAAAATGTCGATGTGACAAAAAATAATTCAAAATGAGATTACTCAAGAATTCTTCATGCTATAGTTGCGGTGATGGTCTTAAACTCTTTCTCTTGAACCGTAGATTACGAATATTGAAAAGTCAAAAACGTCACATTTTACATAATATACAGAGTGTACTACGGGAATCAAATCAAAACAGAGAAATTTGACATATTTCTTCGATTTAGCCTATGCGAAACTCTAAGCACTTATCACGAGTCAAATATCAAAATACATTGCTCTGTAAGCTTCACTTGATAGACTCAAGAAGTGATCAGCTCACAGCCTTCCTGTAAAATGTTTTGAAGGCCCTCTGAAATCATCAAAATTTACAGTAGCAAGAAATGTATGTAACAGTATATTATATACCAAGGAACCAAAGTGAATTTTTGATCCCTTGGGTGGAGTTTATTGCTCTAGGGCCCTTTGGGTCCGAATCCCCAAAATAAAAATTTACTTTGGTCCCTTGGTATATAATATCTTGTTATATACATTCCTCGGTACTGTAAATTTTAAATATTTTGGTGATTTCAGAGGGCCTTCAAAACATTTTACAGTGAAGCTGTGAGCTGACTGTATTAGTGACTAGTTAGTGACTAGTTATTACTGACATTCTTTAGTGTATCAAGTGCAGCTTATAGACTCGCTTATAGAGCAAATTCACATTGAAATTGGACTCCTGTTGGGTGCTTAGAGTGTCGCATATAGGTTAAATCGAAGAAATATGAAATATTTCTCTGATCTGATTTGATTCCCTCAGTACACCCTGTATATGTACAATGTGACGTTTTTGACTTTTCTATATTCGTACTCAACGGTTCAAGAGAAAGAGTTAAGGACTATCACCGCAACTATAACATGAAGGATTCTCGAGAAATCTCATTTTGAAATTTATTTGTCACATCTACATTTTAGTTTTTCGAGTCAAGTGGCCATGGAGTTTTTACGACAATGCCTCTTGCTTCCAGAAGCTCTATCTCAAAAACCATAAGTCGCAGAAAGATTATTTAAAAACTGTTTTGTGGGGAATTTCATTGGTTTCAAAATGACTTCCTACATCTTTTGCTGTCAGATGGCTCAAAATCAAGATATTCGGCAAAAACCACGCTGGTGCACTACGGCGACATTTCCGAAAGCGGGGAAATTAGTATGTCAAAACCTAAGCCACACAGATCGTTTCAAGCTAGTTTCCAACCAGGAAACAATTATTCTCTTATTGAGCAGATTTTTGCTCCCAGGCGCCTGGGCTATCACTTGTATTGGACGGAAGGGATATCCAAATTTCACAAAAGAACCGACTCTCGAAAACAATTCATATATTTTATTATTCATTACAAAACACTATCGATACCTAAAATTGATTAAGAAACAGATCGTGTGCACATTTGATTGACATTTCTTCTTCTCATTCACATTGAGCAATCATATTCAAAATATTTTTATCCAAAAATTAACCGCGCGAACAAACCCTATAATCGCATCTTTACATCCTATACGAACATGATATGTTTTCAAATTTATTGATAGCTTATCTTTAGGTTTTTCTTTTGTTTAAAATTAATATTTACATGGTGGCTTTTTTATACAAGGTTGGTATAGTAACAAAAATTTTGGAAGAACCAGTATTTACAACGTCTTGTTATTACTATGGCGATGGAGGCGCACCTGTACCGACAATTAACAATGATAATAATAATAATTTATACAATTTTCAGTGCGTCAAAGAAACTTAAATGTACAGAGCGTCTTATATTTGGGGCGGGGCGTTGGGGATTTCAGGGTCGGGTTTAGGTAAATTCTTAATGTAGAGCTAAGTCGTAGGCCAGGAAAACGATCAGGACCAGCATCACAGGGATTTTCTTCGAGTTGGGGGCGTCGCTGAGGGCGCTGGCGTGGCAACTCATGTCTTCGGGGGGCAGCTGCACTATGGGCAGGCGCGTTCCGGAGACGGAGTCGGTGCAGGTGGCCTCGCGGACCATGTCGTTCATGCGCAGGGCCGTCTCGACGGGGGCGTTATGGGACTGGAGGCTCTCGCGGGTCCAGCGGCGCAGCCAGTGCCCCAGCCAGGCCAGGTGGCAGCCGCAGCGGAACGGGTTCTCCGATATCGTCAGGCCCCCTGGAAATTCAAAATCATCAATCACCATTCGATTTGTTCGTGATAAATAAAAATAAGTATTTTCTTTTAATGTTTTTCTCCTTATCGGCTTTTTCTTGCCATAGGAGTTTGCCCGTTTATTAACCAATTATACAGACTCAGAAAAGTGCAAATTTCGGACAACACAACACCCAGACTTTTGTGATAAGTAAAAATAAGTATTGAAAAACAAGGCTTAAGGGTGCAAAGGGCCCCTTGGTTCCCACTTATCAATTTCTATAAAAACTTGTTGGATGGTGTCAGAACTAGTGATGGAGATGATGAGCTTACAACTTGCAACTTACACAAATTACTGCGAAATTACCGCCATTTTACATTTTTTAGATAACAATCATGTGAAAATTATGTACCTACTTATATTCAAAATCTTTCTGGAATTCCACTGACTTGGTAAATCACGTGATTTGTCACTGTTAGTTACGTAGGTAGTATTATATGAAATTGTAAAATTTACGTGAATTACGGACGAAATTTATGAAATTTACGTAAGTTACAGGACTAGTTTATGCAATTCACGTAAGTTACAAACGTAACAGAATTATGTATTCAATCTCGCAAATTATTTCAATTTTGAATATTCCGTTGAGTCGCCTGAGCCGCTCAAACTTCATATTCTGAGGGAATTTGTTATGATTTGTGTCAGTGTCAGTGTTTGATGATTTCATTTGATGGTTTGTTGCATGAACGGACAATTCGTCGCGAAATTTTGTTTCGCCCTTTGCCTAATAGGCCAGTCAAATAAGGAAAGCTGGAAGGAAAAAACTGTTGGAGTTTTGAAATATTGACAGTAATGTCCGGTAAGGTGTACTGTTGAACATACTAAAAGTCCATAACTCTACCTATTGAGCTCGAGCCGCCATCTTGGAAAAATGGTCCTTCGATCAAGTTTATTACCATTTTTCCAAGATGGCGGCTCGAGCACAACAGGTAGAGGCAGGGATTTTTGATGTGTCCATCAGTACCTTAGCGAACATCCCTGTCAAATATCTGAAACTCCGACAGTTACTTCTTTCTACTTTTCCCCCATTTGACTGGATAAAATTTGTAAAGTCAAGTTTGAGGACTAATAACTTTCGAATAAATCAATTAATCTTTTTCTTTTTTTCAGAAATGTGAAGGCCGTCTTTTTGGCATCAGGTATGCTTCACTACTTCCATTTTGTATCGTTACGTTTTGTTATACAGGGTATATTTTAACATTTTGATTGATTCTTTTGTACTACTATTTTGGATAAGGCAAATAAATATGGGGCTGATATACAGTTGAATAACCTTTGGACCTCCTGTATATTTTTTGCTGATGTCTTTTGTTTCGAAATGTTTCCTTCAGAACCAATCGAAAACACTTTTTGGACTGAGCTATAATTCTTTTAGTTTAATCATATCGAGCATTCCAGAAGCTCGTGAAGGCACAACACTGATGAAATCTTGTCTTAGAATATGTAAATATCAAAACTGTCTGATAATCGATTGAAACCTTCACTCCGCCCTGTTGGAAATGTCAAACTTGAAAACCAAGTTTTTGCTCAATTAAATAAAAAAAAAAATTTCTCAATTTTTTTTTATCTCAACTGTCACGTTCAGCTTTGATGTAGACTGCCAACATCTTCACAAATTTTGAAGAAAATATCTCTAGTCATAGACAAAAAATTGAAAATATATTTTTTTTTTGTAATTTAATTTTATTAATATCAACAGATACGAGAGAAAAATCGGTATGAAACAATTTTTGTAGACAATTTTTCAGCCTCAATTTTCATGAAACTTCATTGAATATCTCTGATGATTAGCGGAATATAAGCAGAAAACTGGTTCGAAGGACCATTTTTCCAAGATGGCGGCTCGAGCTCAACAGGTGAAGTTGGGGACTTTTAGTGTGTTCAACAGTACACCTTATTGAACATTACTGTCAAATTTCCAAAACTCCAACAGTCTTTTCCCTCAAACAGAAAAATTTGTTCTAATTTGACTGGCCTATAAGCTTTACCAACCCGTTTTATGTTTTCTTTTGCTTTCAGAGTTCAAGTACTCCTTATACGTTACTGAGTATTATTTAAAACCCTTCAGGGCACCCTTGTTCTCTTCAGTGTCTTATTTGAACCCCTAGTGAGTCCCTTTGTATTACTCCGCGCATTTCTACTAGTGCACCGAGCTTCCGGAACTCTAGTAAGCCCCCTTTGCATCCGTGTGATATTCGCAAGCTTTTGTTATCAAGAGCCCCACTGGCCCCCCTCATTATGTTTTCAGTGTGATGTGAAGCCCTGCTATGCCCCCTTGCAGGTCCTGTGACTTGGAAGCTGTTGAGCCCCCTTTAATTTTTCCGAGGCTTTCGAAGCACTAGTGGACCCCCTCTTGAACCCCTTGTGTCTTCATGCGATATTCAGCCCCCTATCGGGCTCCCTTTGTGTCCCCTAGTGTAATTTGAAACCCCTGATGAGCCTCCCTATGTTTTTCTTGGCTTTCAGAATTCCATTGAGCCCTTTTTTATCATCTTGTGTTATCCGGAGCTTTATTGGGCCCCCTTCTTGTATCTTCAATGTAATTTGAAGCCCTGCTGAGTCCCCTTTTCCCTTGTATTTTCCGTTACTTTCGGATCAGTGAGCACCCTTGTTCCGTCATGTCATTCGGAGCCCTATCATTCGGAGCATTATCAAGTTTGTTGTGTCTTTGAAGACACAATGAATAAGATGAGTAATATTCCGACTGTTGTTGCCCCCCCCCCTGTATTGTGTCTGCAAGTGTAATTGTAATTAGCTTTGTCATATTTTCTCATAGCTTTCAGAGTACCAGTGAGGCCCTTCTGCCTACTTTTGTTAAACAGAGCTTCGTCGGGCCCCCCATGTCGCCAATATCATTTGAAATTCTGCTGAGCTCCCTAGCATTTCTCCGTGGCTTACCGAGATCCATCGGGCCCCCTTTGCCCTTTTGTATCGTTTCGAGCCCTGATGAGCTCCCTTGTTTTTTTCGTAGCTTTCAGAATTCCAGTGAGCCCCTTTGTTGCCCTAGTGGCCCTCTAAGAGCCCCCTTGTCTCTTTAACATCTTTTGAAGTTCTGCTAAGCCCCAAAGCATTTTTCCGTGGCTCACGGAGCTCTATCGAACCCCCTTGTGTCCTCATGAGCTCCCTTTTTTTCGTAGCTTTCAGAATTCCAGTGAGCCCCCTTGTTGCCCTAGTGGCTCTCCAAGAGCTCCTTTGTCTCTTCAACATCTTTTGAAGCTCTGCTAAGCCCCACAGCATTTTTCCGTGGCTCACGGAGCTCTATCGGACCCCCTTGTGTCCTCATGAGTCCCCTTTTTTCGTAGCTTTCAGAACTCCAGCGAGTCCTCTTGTGCCTCCTCGCGTTGTTAGAGGCCTTAGTGGCCCTCCAAAGGCCCCATTGTTTCGTCAACGTCTTTTGAAGCCCTGCTGAGCACCCTAGCATTTTCCCGTAGCTTACGGAGTTTCAACCCTCTTGTGCCCTCATGTATCGTTTGGAGCCCTGATGGCCCCCTTATTTTTTTGTAGCTTCAAAGTTCTAGTGAGCCCGCTTGTGCCTTCTTGCGTTGTACGAGGCCCTAGTGACCCTCCAAGGGCCCCCTATTCCTTCAATATATTTTGAACCCCTGCTGAGCCCTCTAGCACTCTTCCATAGCTTACGGAGTTCTATCGGGCTCCCTTGTGTCCTCATGTATCGTTTGGAGCCCCAATGAACCCCTTATTTTTTTGTAGCTTCAAAGTTCTGGTGAGCCCGCTTGTGCCTTCTTGCGTTGTACGAGGCCCTAGTGGCCCTCCAAGGGCCTCCCTATTCCTTCAATATATTTTGAAGCCCTGCTGAGCCCTCTAGCATTCTTCCATAGCTTACGGAGTTTTATCGGGCTCCCTTGTGCCCTCATGTATCGTTTGGAGCCCTGATGAACCCCTTATTTTTTTGTAGCTCCAAAGTTCTAGTGATCCATCTTGTGTTTTCTTACGTTATTGAAGGCCCTAGCGCCCCCCCGAGGGCTTCCTTGCTACTTCAACGTCTTTTGAGGCCCCGGTGAGCCCCCTTACTTTTCTCTGTGTCTTTTGGAGCAAAAATATGTAGGTTTCTTGAGTTTTTATGAGATAATCAGAGCTTTATTAGACCCCTCTTGTTTCTTCAACGTGTTTTGAAGCCCTGCTGAGCCCCCTCACATTTTCCCTGACTTTTGGTGCATTAATAGGCACCTTGTGACTTCAGGTGATCTGGAGCCCCTTTGTGTCCTCATTTAGTACCTCAATTAGCTAACTTATGTTTTTTCTTGACTTTCAAAGTACCACAGTAAGCCCCCTATTGCCTTCTTTGGTTATATAGTACCTAGAGCTTCATTAGGCCCCTTGTGTCCTCACCATCGTTTGAAACTCTGCTGAGCCCCCTTGCATTTTTCTGTAGCCTTCGGAGCTCTGTTGGCTCTCTTTTGTCCTCATGTGTCATTTGGAGCCTTGATGAGCCCCTTTGTGTTTTTTGTGGCTCCAAGATAAGAATTCCACGAATCCCTCTTGTGTCTTCTTAAGTTGTTGGACTTTCAGGGCATTAGTGAGTCTCTTGTGCTTTCATGTAATATTCGGAGCCCAATGGACCTCCTTGTTTTCATGTTTTTTTTTTTCGTTCCAGAGCCTTAGTGATTTCTTCATGATTGTGTATTTTTCGGTTCTTTTGCGAATGTTCCGTGCGACTAATAATAATTGTCTGGACACATATCGAGAATTGTCGTTCCCCTTGCGACAAATTGTCCGGGCGTTGAATTGTCCGCGGCGACAATAATGGAAGAAGCACTTAATCAACTTTAAAAAAAAAAGTTTATCGAGTTCTTGGAGTGTCTTCTGACTCAACAAACACACAAGAATTTTCAAGGATTTCTAGAAATTTCAACGGAATTTTTATAGGTTTCTGAACACCTGATTAGGATTTCTAGGATATTCAAAAAATTTCTAGGGTCTTCCAAAAGTTTCTACGGGATTTCTTATTCGTAGGATTTCGAAAGATTTCTATAAGATTTGTAGAAATTCTTGAAGACTTTCACATGGAATTTTCACAGGATTTTTGAAGATTTCTGAGGATATCAATAATTTTTCATAAGTTTTTCAAGGATTTCTAAGCATCTATAAGCAGTTCTGAAGATTCTACTGAGTTTCTAGAGATTTTAATGGAATTTCTAGATATTTCTACTAGATTTCCAAATATTTCTTGGGATTATTCAGGATTTCTATGGTAAATCTAGAGGTTACCAACGATTCGTATGAAAATTCTAATTATGTTACGAGCGGCGATTCTGGATGACACGCGAACATTCTGGACTCTTCCGTTAGGTAGCAGTGTACAAGTGCCATACTCTGGACATTTCCGGATTGTACGTGATGGCTTGCGATTGAAATTGAATGGGAGACTTGAACGGTCAATCAGGAAACATCAGCCAAATTGGCGGAGGCGCCGAAATTCCAGAACACACGGGAAGCACGCGAAAGGTGTGTGATTATTCGGGAGTCGTCTAGAAATCGTATGGCGGGTCAATGTGGAACTTGCTGGAGGACGATGGAATGACCTCGGCCTAGACAGTCAGTATTGAATGCCTGTAGATATTCTATTGTATATTCTATTGTATAATATTGTCTGTAGGATCCTATTGACGTATCCTATTTGTACGACTTGTACTGCGCTAAGGATAAATAAATATATTATTATATTAATATTCAATGAAGTACCTGAGATATTCACAAGCGGGGATAATTGTTGGCGTGTATTAATTGTAGTACGCAGTAATAAACAGTGTGTGTTTTGAAACGATCGTCTCAATTATAATCGAACCCGTACGCGAGGTACGTTACAACATTTCAACGATTTGATTTCTTAGAATGTCCATGGGTTTCATGGAACTTCCTACGATATTTCCAGAGATCACCAAAGGTGTCTAGAAGATTCTGTAGTTTTCTTGTGATAGGTGAGGATTTTCAAAAATCTCTAGAATAATCAATTATTACTGCAGGACTTCCAAAAATCATCACTATATGTATTAAATTTTGAAATTCTTGAGAATCCCACAAAATTTTCGAAGAATTTCTAGAGATTTGTGAAGACTTCTACGGAATAACTAGAGATTTTCACGGAATTTCTGAGGAATCCCGCGAGAACTTTCAGAAATTTCAGGATCTCTAGGAATTCCAAAAGATTCGTTTTGAATTTCTACAGATTTCTGAATTTTCCTACGGAATTTGTAGGCAGTTCTGGGGATTCCTTTAAGATTTCTAGGGATTCCCAGTGATTTTTAAGGGGTCACCAGGGATTTCTAAGGATTTGTGAAAATGTGTAGGGAGCTCTAAGATTGAAGATGTGTATGTAATTTCCATTTCAAGATTTCTATAGGCAGAGTGAAGACTTGTATGAAGTTTCCAAGGTTTTCAAGATTCCTATGGAGTTTTAGAGGTTTCTAGATATCTCTAGGAATTTCTACAAGATTTATTGAAGTTGCAGAGGATTCTTAGGAATTCTGAAAGTTTATACGATATTCTTGAAGTTTTGAGAGGTTTTCACGATTTATTTAGATCTCTGAGTATTTCTACAAAATTTTTGAGATCTTCTAAATCCTTCTACGAGTTTTCCAGGGATCTCAAAAAATTTCTACCAGATTTTGTAGTTTTTCCAGAAAGTTGAGGATTCTCAAAAATGTCTGAAGATTTTTCAATTATTTCGGCAGGAATTCTAGAAATCATCAAGATTTGCATTGCATTTCCAAATCCCTGGAAATTCCCACGAAATTTTTGTAGGAAATCTAGAGACCTGTGGAGATTTCTACAGGATGATTGAAGATTTTTACGGAAATTCCAAGATTTTCTGTTGGAGTTTACAAGATTTCCTGTACATTCTTACGAGATCTTTAGGGATTTCTGAAGATTCGCTTTGAATTCTAGAGATTTTTGAATTTTTCTACAGAATTTGTGAGCATTTCTGAAGATTCCTTCAAGATTTCTAGAGATTTCCAATGATTTGTAGGGGGTCACCAGGGATTTCTAAGGATTTCTGGAAATGTGCAGGAAGTTCTGAGATTGAAGATGTGTATGTAATTTCTATTTCAAGATTTCTATGGACAGAGTAAAGACTTGCTTGCAAGTTTCTAAGGTTTTCAAGATTCCTATGGAATTTTAAGGGTTTCTAGATATCTCTAGAAATTTCTACGAGATTTCTCAGAGTTGCAGAAGATTCCAGGAACTCTAAAAGTGTCTACAATATTCTTGGAGTTTCTAGAGGTTTTCACGATTTATTCAGATCTCTGATTATTTCTACAAAATTTTTGAGAGCTTCTGAATCTTTCTACGAGGTTTCCAGGGATCTCCAAAAATTCCTACTAGATTTTGTAGTTTTTTGAGAAAAGTTGAGGATTCTCAAAAATGTCTGGAGATTTTTCGAGATCTGTGGAGACTTCTACAGGAGGATTAAAGATTTTTACGGAATTTTGAAATTTCCTGTGAGAGTTTCCAGGAATTCCTGTACATTCCTACGATATCTCTAGGGATTCCTGAAGATTCGCTTTGAATTCTAGAGATTTCTGAATTTTTCTACGGAATTTGTAAGCATTTCTGGAGATTCCTCTAAGATTTCTAGAGACTTCCAGTAATTTTAAGGGGGTCACATGGGATTTCTAAGGACTTGTAAAAATGTGTAGGGAGCTCTGAGATTGAAGATGTGTATGTAATTTCTATTTCAAGATTTCTATGGGCAGAGTAAAGACTTGTATGAAGTTCCTAAGGTTTTTTAGATGTCCATAGAATTTTAAAGTTTTCTAGATATCTCTAGACATTTCTACGAGATTTCTCCGAGCTGCAGAGGATTCTAGGAACTCTAAAAATTTCTACGATATTCTTGGAGTTTCTAGAGGTTTTCACGATTTATTCAGATCTCTGAATATTTCTACAAGATTTTTGAGAGCTTCTAAATCTTTCTACGAGATTTCCAGGGATCTCCAAAACTTCCTACTAGATTTTATAGTTTTTTGAGAATGTTGAGGATTATTAAAAAATGACTGAACATTTTTCAATTATTTCGGCAGGAATTCTAGAAATCATCAAGATCTGTATTACATTTCCAAACTCCTGGAGATTCCCACGAAATTTTTGTAGAAAATCTAGAGATCTGTGGAGACTTCTACAGGATGATTAAAGATTTTTACGGAATTTTGAGATTTCCTGTTAGAGTTTCCAGGAATTCCTGTACATTCCTACGATATCTCTAGGGATTCCTGAAGACTCGCTTTGAATTCTAGAGATTTCTGAATTTTTCTACGGAATTTGTAACCATTTCAAGAGATTCCTCTAAGATTTTTAGGGATTTCCAGTGATTTTTAAGGGGTCACATGGGATTTCTAAGGATTCGCGGAAATGTGTAGGGAGCTCTGAGATTGAAGATGTGTATGTAATTTCTATTTCAAGATTTCTATGGGCAGAGTGAAGACTTGTATGAAGTTCCTAAGATTTTTAAGATGTTCATAGAATTTTTAAGTTTTCTAGATATCTCTAGACATTTCTACGAGATTTCTCAGAGCTGCAGAGGATTCTAGGAACTCTAAAAGTTTCTACGATATTCTTGGAGTTTCTAAAGGTTTTCACGACTTATTCGAATCTCTAAATATTTCTACAAGCTTTTTGAGTGCTTCCAAATCTTTCTACGAGATTTCTAGGGATCTCCAAAACTTCCTACTGGATTTTGTAGTTTTTTGAGATAGTTGAGGATTCTCAAAAATGACTGAAGATTCTTCAATTATTTCGGCAGGAATTCTGGAAATCATCAAGATTTGTATTACATTTCCAAATTCCTGGAAATTCTCACGAAATTTTTGTAGAAAATCTAGAGACCTGTGGAGACTTCTACAGGATGATTGAAGATTTTTACAGAATTCTCGAGATTTTCTGTTGGAGTTTTCAGGAATTCCTGTACATTCCTACGAGATCTCTAGGAATTCCTGAAGATTCGCTTTGAAGTCTAGAGATTTCTGAATTTTTCTACGGAATTTGTGAGCATTTCTGGAGATTCCTTCAAGATTTCTAGAGATTTCCAATGATTTGTAAGGGGTCACCAGAGATTTCTGAGGATTTCTGGAAATGTGCAGGGAGTTCTGAGATTGAAGATGTGTATGTA